>CM075859.1:8168820-9368820 GCA_037975125.1 Latrodectus hesperus
TAGTGTGAAAGAACATCCGGCAAGGCACAGGTTTCACAAATTCAGGTCGTTAGATTTGTCCCTGCGATGAAGCTCACAGCGGATGAAGAAACCCTGCAGGTAGCCATTGCAGAGTTTCGTTAGTCTACTGTTACCACTGCTATAGTCAAACATATGGTGAACTTGCCAAACAATTTTACATTTCCTGTTTAATGGTTCATCAGCATGGCTTGGATAAGGCATACAGGCTGAGCAAGAGAGTTCTTCACACGCTGTTTGAAGTCCATAAGCAACAACGAGTGGCAGCTTGTTTATTGTTGCTTTCTAAACATTGTAGCGCATCCATATTCAACCCAGTGCTGACCAGTGATAAAAAGTGGATCCTGTATGATAGTCCAAAGTATTCCAAACATTGGCTGTCATCCCACAATACTGTCTTGCAAAGTGTAAGACCACCTATGTACCCACACAATATTACACTTTGTGTCTGGTGGACAAGCTGTCAAGTCGTTCATTATGAGCTGCTACCAACAGGCTAAATGGTTACTGCAGACCTGTACTCATAGCGATTGGAATGTATGCCACAGTCAATGCAACAGAAGGAGACAGCACTGGTTAATCGTAAGAGCGTACTGTTCTTTCATGATAACGCTAAACCACATGTCATGCTGGTGGCCAGGAATACCAAACAGTGACTTGATTGGGAGATTTTGTGCTAACCTCCTTACTCACCTGCACTATCAGATCACCACCTCTTCCACTCCCTGGACAATCAACTTTGTGGAAAATCCTTCACCAATGAAGAAAATTGCGCCAAGCACACACAGACTTTTTTGCGTCTAAAACCCGAATTTTTACCACAAGGGGATTGCACAACTTGAGACATGTTGGTTGAAGATGTCAGTCATCGATGGTGATTGCTTCGAGAACTAACTATAAGCTACATTTTCTGTAGGTCATGTTCTTTTTAGGGGCACTAAAAAGGGCAAGAACTTTTTTGTTTACCTTGTATAAACTTAAAAATTTAAGTAAACTGAAAGAAGTATTTACATATACAAAAATTTTAAAAGTAATAGTAAAATAAATTGTCAGAATTTATCATAAAATTCTGTTTAATGTAAATTTAGTGATAAGCAATTTGGAAAATAAAAATAAAACCGATATTATTTTTTAATTAATTATCTGCTGTATTCACACACACCAGGGAAAGAAAAGCTTCATACGAAAAATATTTACTTTGAAATAAGGATTTATAGTTAAGTTTTTTCCAATACATCATATCATGTAATTATAATAGGTAAAAAGTCCTACATCAGAGAAATGATATAAATAAAAATTATGACATATGAATAATTAAAATTTCTACTGTATGTAGCAGCATGCACTTACAGATTTTCTTCTGAGTGTTACTTATAACAGTAATGAAAATGCAATTATTTGATATAAATTAAAATATTACAAAAATCTTGAGATTATCAACATATATTTATAACTAAGTTACACATATACCTCCATCATACACATATATGAATACAGGAACTGTTTCTTCAGATGAACTAACAGCTATCATGTGCTCAAATGGATGATAGTCAATACAAGACAATTGGCAAGAATGTAACGTGTTAGGTATAATCTCACTAATTTGACCTAAATAATAAAATAACTAGAATCAGACTCCCATATAAAGTAAATCACAAGTAAATTTTGCAAAATCTATCTATTCAAATAGTTATGTTAACTGAATATATTTATAAACCAAAAAACTTTAACATTAATTTGCATAAATTTAAAAATTAAAATTGTAAGCAGTATTAAATTAATTGATTATATCCTTTGATTAATTAAATAATTGATTTGAAGTATTTAAAATAACAGTACGAGAAAATATTAAAATGTTTCCTTATTCTTAAAAAATATAACTTGAAATACAATAAAGTACAAATGCATCACAAGGGGAGAAAACATTTCATATTGGAATGATGATAACAGTAAGTTACAGTGATACACATTATCATTTTTGTGTATAGCTATTTCAATAAAAAAGTGACTACTATTTTTACGCAAACAAAAATTTTGTTGCATAATGAAATTTCACTTTGAAAAATAATAAACAGTTTCTTAAACAACTAGTTTTCTATAGATAACTGGAAGTGCATTAATAGAAGAAGATATGATATATGTACATAAAGCTAGCTTTTACACTTGATTACAGGAAAAAATGATCATAAACTGGAGAATCAAATTTAAGCATGATGCTAACAGAAGACGAAAGAAAACCATATTATTTATTAAATAACAGAAAATCAAGTATTGATATTGCATAGATATTGCTTAAAGGTTTTCTTAAGAAAAAATGTTTTAAAAATTTAATCACCAAAAAAGAGCAAACCTTTTTCAAATTAAAAAACATAATTAAGTATACAGAAGACATTTAAAAGGAATGATATTTCTGGAAAAGCAATTTAAAATATAATTAGTATAAAAAATGAAAATAACTATGCATGCAATTTGATATAGAATTCATTTTGGAAAAATCCTGTTTTTATATACGGTAAAATATTAAGTTTTGCCACAGTGTTTTAAGCAATGATAAAGGTGTAAAAATCTTATTTCTTTAAGAAAAAGAAAATATAAAGGAGTTTTATTAGAGAAATATAGCTTATAAAGATGCAATTTAATCTCTGAAGTTTTACCCCAGTTGAAGGAAAATTATAAAACCATTTACACAAACAAGCATGTTTACTTTATGTAGAAAAAATAATATACTTACCAGATTTTAGATTCCAAACAGAAATACTTCCATCTCGATTGCACAAAAAAAGTAGATTTCCACAAGGTGAGGAGCATCCAATTAACATATTTAGAGGCTTAATGAAAGGCTTAAATCGAAACAATACTTTTTCCCTAAATTCAGATGTATTGCCATTAAAATTAGAGTTTTATAAACTTAATAAATAGCATAATTTTTTTAAGAAATATGAATGAAACATGAAAAAATTCTTGAAGAATTTACGCTTATTCAGAAAAAGCCTGGTGATGGAGGAATAATTTAGAAGATAAGTTTTGTAAATATCATTTTAAGCTTTTTACTTATTTGTTAACTTCACAAATGTATTTCACACTATATGATAATAAATATTAAATGAGATTGTTATAGACAAGATTTAAACAGTTAAAACTTTTAATAGATTCGGCACATTATTTTTTTATTATAAAAATATTTGATTATCTCCTTAATGAGATTTTTAATTATATATTTTTCTGTATAAAATTAATTGTTTGTTAAGTTAATTAATACTATTATAGTATCAAGATTATTATTCCAATTTTATCAATTATGAATTCTGCTCCATACAGGGCACAATATAAGGTTATAATATAAACAACATTCTTCTGCATAAAACAGCATTTAAAGCAGCAAAAATCTAGTCTTGTAGATCAGCAGATATGTAAAAGGAAAAACAAATTTCATGGCAAAAAATTTTGATTTTCACAAGATTTAGTAAAAAAAATTGGCCAAATTTTATATTAAATCTTAATACATTTTTAAAATTTTTGATATCAGAATGAGAGCAGTTAAGGAAATAAATTTTGCATTAACATTTGTTTATTTTCGAGATATTGACATTAGATTTCTCATTTAAAAATCAGCAAAGATTTATCTCTAAGTTTCACTCAATAAACTATATAAAAATGTTTCATTACATTCTTAACATAATTATCTGAATTCATAATATTTTAACCAACTTTTTAAATATGATTATTGTTATTTAAAGTTTAATAACCAAGAATTTTTGACTAACTCTTTCAAAGAAATATCAAACTGCTAAGATCTCTCTATAATCATTTACCAATCAAATTATATCTGGACAAGTTAAGAAGAGAAATACAATTTTAATAATTTAGTTTTAAAATGATAGCCAAATAATAAATTTTTCAACACTTACTAAAGCTAAAATTATGTTATTTTTCAGAGAATCTACTAAATTAATATAGCAATAAAGTTAAATCTTTTATTCTTGCAGGCATTTATAATAGTTGAGTGAACTGTACAAGAAATCAACAATATTTCATTGTGCTCATCAGTCAGTATTTCAATATGCTCATCACTTAAACTAATATTTAAAAAAAATTCATAAGTCACATTTCAAAAAATTGAAGCTAATTATTTAAAATTGTAGTTACATAAACAAAATAGTTTTCATATTGCATTTATTAAAACAATGCATGCAAAATATATTCGTTCAATTAATATGTGTTGCATTTTAATGTTTTTCATAGCATAATTTATATATTTCACTATATAAATGCCTCCATTTTTCAAAAATATTCAATGTTGATTGGCTTTAATTAGTCTTCATACCTTAGAACTTAAGTAAAATTAAGCTAATGATTTGCATATCTCATCGCTTAAAACTTAAATTTTACATGATTTGCATGCTGCTTTGAGTGTGTTTGTGTTGGTCAACAGTATAACTAGTAACATTTTTGATTGCATTTTCTAAAATTAATTTGTAATTTTTTATCTAAGCAATTTGAACGCAAAATTAGCTTACACTATGTAATATAAAAATTTAATCTTTCATATTACAAATTAAGTTCTTAGACTCGTATTTTTTTTACTTATATTGAGTTTTTAAATAAAATCAGGCTATTTTATAATGTAGAAATAGTCATTTTTTGGATAAATAATTGTAGCTATGCAAGGATTTAATTGTAAAATGAGATTTTGATGAATCTTAGTTGTATTTTTCTGTTTTGATAGTTCTGGCATTGATCTAGCAAATTTACATTGCCTTATATATATAATTTATCAGCGTAGAGATGATCTAAATCTAAGTAAACTAGAATATTCATAAAAAAAAACACTTTATGAAAGAATGATTAACAAAAGTATCTAAAATTGTAATAAATGAATTTAGCTGTAATTTTTCTGTTTTCCTCCAATGTTTTTACAGAATAAGAATTTAATGATGACAGTATATGACTTCAAATTTACTTAACATTAAATAAAAAACATGCAATACAAATATATCACATAAAAACATATCAAAATAACATGATTTTTTTACTAAATGAGAGTTCTAAATTATCTGCCATTTTTTGGCACCTGAAGTGGCTTTAATGTTGACTATTGTGAAATTAGAAAAAAATATTTAAAACGTTAGCAGTTGGGACTATGTTTTCCTTTTATTTTTGCAAATTTTTGATGAATATATCAAGAATTACTTAATTCACATTGACGGTTTTACACTAGAATACTTCCCAGTACAATAGTTGAGCTCTACCAGTTAGGTAGAAGCAGCCAGGTGAGAGTCTTCATAATTTAGAAACAGAGATCAAGTAAAAGACCCCCTAATACTTGACCTTCCACCCCCAGAGGTATTATTTTACTTGGAGGACATTGCGGCCACAATCTATTTAATATGTCTCATCCACTTTAAATGAAGATCGGTCATATTCACTAAAATCGCTCTATTAAAACTCACTAACTTCTGATAATAAGAATGATGCACTAACCAACCCACCAGGCAAACTTCAAAACTCCTTAATTCTTATTTGAAACCACATCGAAATTTTTAAAGACTACAAGGTGCAAAATAAGAATTTTATGTCATGCAATCAGATAAGCAAACGAAAATTGAAACATGTCACTTGATAATGCTAGTCTAAAAAGAATAAGCATGTTAAATGAATTCTCTGTTATTTTGAATTCCTTATTATAGTCAGAGTATTGTGCAGGAAAACACCTAAATATGAAGGATACTACTATTCTCACAAATGAGATCATTTTACATAACTTAAAAGTGCCAATTTATTACATTATTTCATATGAAATAACACTTTAGGAAAATGACATTTCCCTTGAACTAAATTAATACTAAGTGTAATACTTTATTTGTACATTAACTTTAATCTGATGCAAAAACTCAGAAATAAAAAAACTGGACAGTATACTAAAACAATTACTGTCATTTACAGAACACGTGGTACATTCTACACCAAATAAGACACATTTATTTAAAAAGCTGTTATTAAATCACACCATGTTGTCATTTACTTGCATGCAATAAATTTTATAAAATATTATCTTACACTTCAATATAATAATTAAAGCTGATCATACATACAACATTAAAAAAATTTTCCAATTTTACTATAAATTCCAGTTTCAAGAATCAATCACAAGAAATTGTAGTGCAAGCTCTCTCTTTTAGACGGGATACTGTATCACAAAATCCAAGAAATGGAATATTGAAAAATTTATTTAGAACAGTACAAAATTTTTTCTGAAATATTTTCACAGCAGAAATCATTTGAATCTCCTTGCGATTAGAGAGTGCATTATCATAAGGTGACTGATTTGATAAATCCATAGCAGAAAAAATAGCTTTTAAAAATCCATTTGTTTTCATTTTTTGTCATTAAAAGAATATCGAATCTCTGTAGTTACTAAAGAGAAGCATTTTGGAAATGTCATGGTCAAATATGAATGCATTTTTAAAATTTCCTGTAACAA
Source organism: Latrodectus hesperus (assembly GCA_037975125.1). NCBI lineage: Eukaryota > Metazoa > Arthropoda > Arachnida > Araneae > Theridiidae > Latrodectus > Latrodectus hesperus. Next base: position 8,175,320 of record CM075859.1, read on the forward strand.
TATTTCTGCATTCTGTTCATTTGAGAAAATGTTCTGTGATGATTTTATATTTTATACAAACATTAATGAAAATTTTGAATTAAATATGCAAAATGTTTTTAACAATTTTCCTCAGAAATACTAATATTTATGTTTTTCTAAAACAATAATTTTTATTGTTTTGCATCAAATGGATCATAGACGTTTAATTTGTTATAAACCTAATTTTAGCTTTTAAAATTTCTAAGTACTGAAATTATTGTTTTTAAGTATAATTCAAATGATTGAAAAATGAATCATTATAATGTCATATGTTGACATTTTAACAGTAGTGATTAAAATTAATGAAAAATTAAAAAATGGAAATTATGATGCAAAACTATCTTTTTCATCGTTTTAAAATTACCATAAAAATTAAATGAAGAATATATTTCGTGTCAGTAAAAACATAACCTGTAAAAATCAATTAACACATAAAAACATGGTCTGCTAAAGGCAAAAAATTTGTGTTATTAAAATATTTGTTTAGTTTGAGTAGAGAAATTTTATTTAGCTAGGAACATATATGGAAATGGAACATTTTCGTAAGGTCCAACATTAATTATATCAGTCATATACAAGTATACTGTTTAAAGTGATTTAAAAATATAAGTAAATGCAAGATATACTCACTTGCTGATATGAATTAATCTTACAGTAGCATCACCACAGAATATAAGCAGTACATCATTAGAATTGCAATTGCTAATTTTGTCTACAGATATACCCTGTAAAATATTTTCAATAATTTCTATTGGAATTAAAAATGTAACAGTTAAAATCAAAGGTACTGAAAAAAGCCAAACAAATACAATTTGTTCAATAAAATTTTTATGATTGATTTAGAAAAATATTTACAAAGAATACAAAAAAGGTGTCAGAAATACAACAATTTTCAACTATAGTACTTTTTCCCAGAAAAAGGAAGTAAATAAAACAATAAAAAATATGTGAACTTAAATTATTTTTGGAAAAAGTGAAAAGTAGTAATACAGAACTGGAAGTTAGTAAAATATATAAGTAAAAATAAGTATTTAGAAACTAAAATTTATAGATATATCAACAAAATGAAATTGACATTAAAATATAAAAGCAACTGCAAAGAGTTTCCATACAAGCGATTACATTATTAAATTTTCTGTATATATATTAAAGGATATATGTAATGAATGTTTCATTAATTTATAAACATTATAATGAATTAATTTGCACGTGGTATTTTTAAAAAAGGAAGTTTCTACAATTACATTTTATGTACTGTGTTTTAAATATAGAATTTAAATTTTCTGAAATATTCATATTGTTAAATATTTTTTATTTATACTATATACTTCTATTACTAAACTTCTAGTTTTCTTTACTAAAATTTGAAAAACTACATTCCTTCACATGAAGAACATAGATAGAAAATAAACATTAACATTAAATAGAATTTGATAAAAATTAGCAAGAATAAAATGCACATATCCATAGATAATTTTAGCTTTAAAAAAAGATAACAAAATACTGTTATCAATAACAAAGAAAACTAAATTTTTAAATCAAAGCAGTAATAATTAAAAGTAGAGAAGAAAGAAAATATTCTAACAGTGACATCAAAAGTTAGTTGCTTCCAAACATATTTTACAGTTAATTCTAAATTTGCAGAGGATGGTCAGGGTTAATACTTACAACAAATAATCAATATGATTCATGCTTAGTTTCAGAACCAAAAATATTTAGTAACTTGTTAAGTTTAAATGAGTTTTATCTTAGCAAACAGTAATACTGGGGAAATAATGACGGTAAAGTATAATTGCTGTATCATCACAGATAGAGATGATTATATAACCATAGTTCTGTTTAGAGAAAAGGGTGTTTGGCAACTAAACACTTCTCTTCATGTTACTATACCATTCAGTAGGACAAAGAAAGAAGTATTTTATTATAAGCAAGTAAAGTATTGGAAGAGATAGAAGAAATGCGTCTCTGTTTCTCTCCAGACATTTACATGGTAAGAATTTATAAAACTAAAGTGAGACTCAGAACATAATGAATAGCCCAATATAATTTCAAATTACAACATTAGGCTTTTAGTTGGATGATGGCTGAGAGGTTAGCATTCCTAACTCTTAAGCTGTTGGTCCTGGGTTTGAATCCCAGTTTGGATGTTCCATTCCCTCTTTCTATGTTTCCTTGTTCTCTTTCTATGTTTCCTTGTTCCTTGTTTCTTGATAGTGAATGAATGTGGCCCACACTATAAACAGGTTTGTGGAAGAGTGATGTGGGTAATGTTACTCGCCTCTGTGACTTGGTTGGCATGTGCCCACTAGGTAATGTAGTTTCCAGCCTTGTTGAGGCAAAGGGTTAGTCACCCAGTGCCTATCATTAGAAAAAAAACATTAAGCTTTTAAGGAATGTTTTTAAAATAAATAGATGGTTCATTTAAAATGTCATAAAAAACAAGCAGGAAAAGTATCACCAAGTATCTGCTAAAAGAATTTACAGAGCAATATTTTCCTAATATTTAAATAATGATGAGGTTTGAAAATATGATAATTTACTCTGAAATTAACTGTTTTACTTCAAGATGATGATGAGCCATAACTAAAGAAATTCGAAAAATGAAAACTTTCTGAGCTAAAAATTTGAGAATTGTAAGTATTACTGTAAGTTTAATTGCATTTTTAGAAAGATAAACCATTTTCAAAATCCTTATCATTTAGGATCGTCAAGAGGTTCTTTCTTAATATCATTTTTATTCTAGATATTAATAGATTTGCCTCAATGGCATTGCAAACCAAATATTGTAAAAGTGCAGTCTACTTTTGGTAAAATGTATAAAAATTACTTTTGCTGATAGGCATTAGACTTTAAAAAATTTCAACTGCTTCATAAAATAACAACAGTCTTAAAATATGAGGTGAGTTTGCATGCGTTTTATTACACTGATTCATAAGTGATGACGTACTTCAAAATGCACAAGTGGTGAGTCAGATTTATACCTTTAAACCTATTCCTTCACAATTTTTTACAGAAGAAACACATGAGAGGTTCATCAATTAAGATAAACTGGATGAATAAATCAACCTTACAATTATAAAAAAATCTTGTGAAATCATCTGAATAAGAAACTAATCTTTGATATTATTTTCAATAATTTTTGCAATTTCATGGCACACTAGCAAAGGAATGTATGTAAGAAATTGATATTTCCCATGGTCACATCAAATAATAAATGTTTTCTTCAGTTTATTCTTTCTGATTTATCAAACAAAAAGATAACAATTACCAACTTATTTAATACCAAATATACTCACTCAATCAAGTATACTGTTAACTTATGCAAATAAAAAATCAATTTTTTAAGCATTTAAAATTAAATTGTTAATATGCAGATAAATACTTTAGAAAATCAAATTATTTTAAATAATACAGTTGCAGTTACCTTGATTTCTTGAAACTCTAACTCCTTTTTCAATGAATACTGTTCAAAATTTCCTATTTTAAGAAGCAATTTGAAATTAATTTAACATTTTAAAAATTACATATTCTACATCATTATTCAATGAAAGCTCTCTAAGAAGTATTTAAGGTATTTAAAAAATATTTATTACCTATAATATGATTTATACAATATTACACATAATAAACAGGCCCATCCCAACAATAATGAATACATAGTACTAAAAAATTGTTGGTTCAAATTTTAAAAAAATAGATGAAATACACAAAAATAATTTTGAAAAAAAAATAACCATAAGTGGAAAGAATTTAAAAATTATATTTTCATTTTAATGATAGAAAATTTGCAAATCTTTCATATCGATGCAATATGCCAGTAAAAATATTATATATCAAATAAATTTAAAGTAGTTTAGTATGTGTATTCTTTAAAAGATAAATATACAGTTTAAGGACAAAAAATTAACAAATATTCGTAAGCAACAGATTTCAAATAAATTTAAAAAGTGATTTGAAAAATTTGATAATTAGGAGAATATTGAAGCTCAGTGGCAAATACACAATGAAAAATAGGGAATTTTTTCAGCACTAGATTTTAAAAATGTTCAGAACATTTTCAGAATACACATTTCAGTAATAAAAATATGAATAAAAAGTATTAATTACTTAAAAAAGTTTATAACTTAAAAATCTGCATTGCAAATTTAACTTACAAATTATATTTATAAATTAAGAAATTCTCATAAATAACTGATAATTTTATTAATAAAAGAATATTAAAATGAATTAAAAAAATTAATAACACTATTATTCACATTAATAGGTAATTAAATAATGTTCAGTTTCAGCAGGTTGTTTTAACATTTATTACTGATTGCTTAGTACAACACTTTTTCTTAAATTTATGAAGAGATTCAATCGATGTATTAGCAGTAAGTAGTGACATCTGCCCACCTATAATAGCATTCATATGATTTACACGAATAGTACAACAATTTTCTTTGCTGAATTTTCCAAAAGTTTTTATATGCCACACATTGGTAATAAAATAGTTATTTTTCTTTTCAAATTGATTCAGTCTTTCAAACGGATGAGATTGTTTTGTCTTTTTTCATAGCAAGAATGGTTAAAAATTTTTACAAGACTTAACATTCCTGTAAATATTTTAAATGTTCACAGGAATATTAAGAATCTGTAAAGCTCATCTCAGAAATCTGAATGTTATTATACACACAAGATTCATGAATTTCCATTATTTTTATAATATTTTTATTCAACAATCAACATGATAAAAGAACTTATTAGTTTAGTACACTTTATTTACATACATTGTCTAATTAACTGTGCAATAAAATATGTAGATGCAACACTAAAACTCTAAGATTTTACATGCTTACATTTTAATTTTGGATAACTATATTTTAGTAATATTAAGAAAATTGGTAAATCATTTTTGCCAAACAAATGCAGAAATTTCCTTAATATAAAAATAATCTTCATTAAGTGGCAAATACAGTACCAATGAGGGACTTTGATCTAATACTGATATATTAAAAAGGAACTTTCCTAACAAGCTATTATATCTTCATGATTTTCGTATAACAAGGTGAAATAAGAAGCAATATATTCTAGTTTTGGATTGCAAAATCATACATAATTTTGTTTTATCATTTTAATTAGAATATATATTTCTATATTTTGCAGAAATATATATTTACCATGAAAATCTTTTATCCAAATTAAAAATCTATACTTTTATATGCAAGTCCATATCTTTAGAGGCTCATTCAAATTTACAATTTCCAACTAATTGTTTCCACATTATCAAGAAAAAAATCCACTAGACCAAGCTTCAAAAATATAGTAAAAAAAGAGGATATATTTTAATTTGATATATATATATATATATATATATATATATATATATATATATATATATATATATATATATAGCACATGTTTGGGCTACAGCTATGCAGAACCAAGTCTTCAAAGTCTTAAATAAAATAAATATATGTCAATGAAGTTTGTCTATTTTATAATGTAAGAACCTATCTCATCTACACAAAATCATGGTTTCTTTCAGTTAGATTTTATTTCATCTTTGATTGGTGAGATTAGATCATTACAGCATACAATGAGTGAAATATTTGAAAAATATAAAGAAAGGCATTACCAATTAAAATAACTTCTTAACTGGCCACATACAACAATTTATTTGAAAAAAGAGACAAACATATATGTTCTATAATAAGTAAAATAATCACTATCTTTTATTTGCTTTGATTAAATTAGTTGATTTGAAGAAAAAATAGAAAAAGTGATTGTGAATTATGTGTACAAAAATGGTATTTATATAAAAAACACTGTAAGAATAAATGAAGAACTGAAAATGTATCATAAAATAGCTGTTGCACTTTATTCAGCTATTTTATAATTACTGTACTTTTTTCAAAAGCCTGAAATTATATCACTAATAAATGTTGTTCACAACTTGTGTTTAAGTAATAAACAACCTCAACATGAAGAAAGCAGCTTTGGTTTGGATAACATTGATCTAACTCCTCTGATTATAGAGCTTCAGCCAACTTGTTAGGCTTCTACTGCCAAGGATTAAGTAACCTAGTTTTCTAAGGGCGATAAACAAACTGAAATATGGACCAAAAGAATTGTTCATTGATGTCGTAGCTCAATACACAGAGATCCTGTATTCAGAAAGGTTTTACTGGACTTGAGATGAATATTGTATTACATGCTGTCTATCCAACAAAGTCGCCAGGTTTGGATAACATCCATGGCTTTATGATCTTTAATTTAGGAGATGGGGTTAGAAAGAAACTATTAGACATTTTTAGTTTACCTAGAAACATGACAAGTTACCTGAAGACTGGAAAAGGGCATGGATGATCCCAGTTAAGAATCCAAATAAAAAGGCAAGTTCACCTGAGAACTACAGACCTATCTCCTTAACAAACTTTACTAGTAAACTAATGGAGAAAATAATATTGGAGAGAGGCTCCCTTATTATCTTAATTTAAACAACATGCTCCCTTCTGAACAATATGGCAATAGAAGAGAACATTCAATAATATAAAAAATTTTATATTTCAGACTACATGTCAGGGATTCCCAAAATCTTTAAGTTCTTCTTTTGCTATCTTCCTGGATTTGCCCAAAGTTTTTGACAGGGTTTGGAGGAATAAACTGACTATGATGCTTTTTAAAATCTTTGGTATAAATAGAAAGCTATATCTTGGATATATGATTTTAGGAGAAACCTTCAGATAATCAGGCATGGGCCTAACTCAGCATTTTAATAAATTTTATAGGTGCTGAGATCATAATAGAATCTCTGTCTTCCTTAAAAACTGGGTTAATAATTAGAGGTTGAAAAGAGATAGTTCATTTTCTGGATTGCACTTGATGGACTTGTTGCACCAGATATCGAGAAACATAGTTTATAAGGTCATTCATTAATCCATTGGAGTGTCTGCCCGGCATAAACTTTCAGACTAAATTTGGTACTCATACTAGTAAAACTCCTGGTAAAGCCCTCAAAATTAGAAGTGATGAGCTGCTCAATGTACCATCAACAGGCTCATTAGTAGACATAAAGGGAGCCTTACTTATATTCATGGACAGATATCTTGAGTGTACCAAGTGCACTTCTGCATAGGCCTCCCCTTAACATCTCCTCCACTGTGTATAATTTTTGCATGAGGACCTCATAACTTCACCTCGTTTTGTTTATGGCTTTTTGAGGATTCACGAACTCCTGGACAAGATCAGTCTTGCAGTTAGACCTTGAAGAATAAGTCACAACAACAACACAACTTGTGTTCATGATGATTACACAAGTTTAAACTGAATAGAATATGAAATGTGGAAGTTATTTCTGACTGTTTTTGGAAAAACCTTGTTATGTTTGGTTAAGCAAACAATTAAGCAATTATAAAATAGATAAAATTGTATACAATTAGATTAAATGCATTGAACAAACAGTATGAAAGAACAGTAAAAAACAAATTGCTGGTAGCTGATAATATATTGAAAAGAAAAGCTTTTAGAGAAACCTATAACAGAAAGAAACAACAGCATTGGAGTCATTTATGAAAATCACCTATCTAGGGGGGGGGAAGAAAATGTGAAGTTTTTATTGCATTACTAAAGCAAAATCTACTAAAAATCTAGCAACCCAAATCCATTAAATTTACATGTGTTACAGGAAACTTTATATCACAGTTATTAATAAAAACTAAAAAATAAGTGAAATAACATAAAGTTATGACTGAATTAGTCATTATTATGTTAAGTATAGAAACTAATTTTTTTGTCTCACAGATGATTTATAAAACAATTTAGCTATTTAAACATAAAATGTTAAAAAAAAAAACATCAAAACAGTATACATCAAATGACATCGTTATAATTTATCATATAATAAACTACTGAAACAGTGAATTAATGATAAAAAATAAAGATCCAAAACCTAATTTGAATAGCTATTTGAATCTATATTAGGCTCAATTATTAAGTATACATTAGTTACAAACTGAATCAAAAGTATTTTATAAATAAATATTAAAAAATTTAGGAATAATAGCAATGCTCTCTTTTACTCTCAAAAAAGTAGCTGAAATGGTATCTGAATGATCAATACACTTGTTTTCAGCTAAACAGTAGATTTTTAGATATTTAAAAGAAAGCACAGCAAATATGAGTTTTACACTTCATATTAACAATAGTCGATTCTCTACTACTCTCAATATGACAATATGTAGATGCTCCTAAATATATAAGTAAATAGAGAAATAAATTTTTAACTTAAGAAAGCGCTTTTGTTTTGCATATTCATAAATATGATTAAATAAAATCATAAATCTTTGTTCGAAGTGCTTTTTTTAATGTAAATGTTACAAGGAAATGTAAGATTCAATTATAATTAACATTCCACTCTAAGTTCAAGAATATAAAATAATAGATTTTAAACATTAAAACTGATGAACCATCTTATTACTCCAATTTAAAATTATAAATATAATAAAAAAACTTAAAAATATAAAATAAATTTATAAACAAAAGACAACTAATGAAATATTTGAATATACAGTAATGATATTCTTTTGATAACTTTTATGAAAAATATTTGTTAAATATATTACAACATATTTGTTTTAAAGAGTATTTAAATATATACAATATTAGAAACGGTACAATTATGTACAAATGATTCACAAAATTATCTTTAAAAAATTATAGGTACCATAGATGAATAATTAGGGAAACAAACATCATAATTTTATATTATTTTTCAATTCATAACAAAAGTTATACACCATACCTATATTTGAGCTGTATTTCGAAACACTTGAGGTTTTCCAAATCTTTATTCGACCATTACTATCTCCAGATATTAACTTCATTTCTCCTTCAAGACAACATAATGAGTTCACAGAACTGTTATGAGCTTCTAACTCCTGCAACAGCTGCACACTTTCGGTGAAAGTCCATATTCGAATAACATGATCATAACAAGCAGTAAATAAAACATTTTTAATAATTGGGCAAAATTTAGAAGCATAAACATAAGATGGATGAACAAAAGTAGCTTGAAGCTCCCAAGTACCAGTACTCCAGAGCCTAAAAAGGAATAAATTTCTGAAGAAATTAAAATATTTTTATCATGATGAGAAATAATATTACAAAATAAAAAATTCCATTTTTGATGATTCAGCATGTAAGTTTAGTCATTATATATAAGGTGAATTGCAAGCTGCTGTTATGAGAGCAAATTAGGTTATTTCAAGCCATTATAGATGGTGTTAGACAGTTTTTACATAATCTGCCCCCATATGAATATTTTAGGCAACTTTTTGACTCAGAAAAGGAAAATGATATCTTAGTAACAATAGTAAATAAGAAAGCTTATTTTAAAAGTACACAAATGAATTACAAACTTTTAATGAAATGATAAAGAAGCAAAGGGCCTACAGGGACTATCCAGTAACAAAATGTACTACAAAATACTGTGCTATTGCAGGAATATGCATAGCAGTCTTGCATAATTATTCGAGAAGTATAATCAGAAGTTCATAAGTAACTAATATTTTGAAAAGGAGACACTTTCCAAAATATGAGTTATTTATGAACTTAAGGATTGTAATACATTTCAAATAACATCCATTTGTCCATCTTAAGATGCATAATCTGTTAAGAAAACATTTTTGTATTACCTGCTAATTATGATGAAAATGGATATGGTACACCAGCCATAAATGTTCACATGACATTGGTTGTCATGAGCAAATTTGAAATCTACACATTTCAAAAAGATAATGCATAAAATTTAACATTTATATATATAATTCACAGATAAATTAAACTCCATGGCACGACAGCCCATGTGGGACCAAGGCCTACAGTGCTCATATCAGTTTTCACGACTGAAAACCCAGAAGTGCAAAGCATAAGTCCCAGTTAGGTGGTCAGGAAACCCCTATTGTTTAGTTCCCAAGCATGTGTGGTACTCAGTTTATCGACCCACTGAAGGGATGAAAGGCTGAGTTGACCTTGCGCAACTCGAGGATCCAACCTTGAACCTGTGGCTTGGGAGCGTGAAAGGCAGCCACAAAGCCACTGGGCTTTTAATTTACAGATACTTCCCCAATATTAAGATAACTGACAACACCTTCAGTACACATCAAATAGAATATAAGAAATTATTCTTTTGACAGAAAAAGCCATTGTTTATGAATAATGGAAAGGTTTATTTCTTGAATGGAAATGCAAACTACACACCACAAATAAATCTGAATGTGATTACTAATTAAAGATGAAGACAATTTGAAAAGAATTGGCAAGAAAGAATTTGATATTCAAATATCTAATTAGAGAATGTTGAGCTGAAGGATATATGCATGTTAAAATTCACTGGCAAATTATCCTTCCTATTGTTGAGAAAAAGGTTCAACCTTGTCACTTGGATGTGATAGTAAATTATAAAGTATTTTATTTTGGCTATACTTAAAAGCAATGGATTTTTTTTATTTTAGAGGTATCTTAACACTGTTTTCTATTTATGGGAATTTCTTTTACAAACTACTCCCCAAATACTTTCATATATGATTATCACATGAAATGTGCTAACAATTGTCTACAAACAATACGGTAGAACAATGAACAAATCAAACTAGAAAAAGGGCAAAACTTTTTATATCTTAAAATTAACACTTTACTACAACAGTATAAATAGGAATACATTATATTAATAGAATGAACTCAATTGTTCCATATGATTGTTGTTATTTCATTAAGTAAAGACCTTTCACCATATCAGTATTGAATAATGTAATTTATATTTAAAAAACTAAAACGTTTTTAGTTACTCCATATTTTTTTCAAGTCCACAAAAATATGTAACAAAAAAATCGACATAAAGGTATAATTATGAGAAATATATTATTAAAATTAACAGTGAAGTTAAAATAACACATTTCTGCATTTACTATATGATGACATAACAAAACAGTTAAGTTTATTTCATTTAAAATTAAAGAATATTTATGGAGATTTAATCGATATTAAAAATGAAACAAAATATTTCTTGATGAAATATTGAATAGTGATTGGAAAAGGTTTCACATAAAAATTAATTGAATGGAAAATTTTGAGAAATTTAAAAAAATAACAGACATCTAACATAACAGATATCAAACATAATAGATAAAACAACCTCAAAAGTATTTATGAACCCAAAACATCAAGTATTAAACACAGGTCATGTTTCAGCACATTTTTTTATTCATATTTTACAAACTTAAGAAAAAGTTAATAAGATCAGGTTAGCTGTTAGCCAAAGAAAACTATCACTCTTGCTATGACACCTATAATATAATTCCTGTCGAAAATAAAACCATTCAATGGATTCATTTGTGTCAAATGCTAGAAAGTTGTTTCCAATGAGAAGTATTCAATTCTTGAAAAACTGATTAAGTAAAGCAAAATACTTTACATATGATTAATTAGTTATTTATAGCAACATAGCTTCATAAATTTTAGAAGAGTAAGTATTTTCTACCTTAGATTTAGAGCTTTATGAAGTCCAAAATCATTTGAGAACTTGGTATCGCTTTGCATTATCGATGGAAAAATGAACTATTGACATCTGTTGCGATATGAAATAAAATGTCAGCTACAGATGTGACACATCTAGAAACTATAATTTTGTCAGAAGCATTATGTGATATAATGAGATTAATTTTTCTTCACTGATGTTCTTGTTGAAAAATGACCCATTAATACTGTCTTCATCAAGACTATTTGAATTCATTGTGAAAAGCCCCATAGTTATTAATTACCAAGTATAATTTTTCCCCAAAATAAATTGAAGGACTAAAGCAGAATTTCTCACTTATTTTAAGAAATATTCTTTTTATATTTATTATAGTTATTTCATTAGAATACTAACCTAAACTTCTTATATTATCATTTGATATAAAAAACTAGTTAATCTCTCTACTTTCATGGTTTGTCAATATTCTTTGCTAAATACATTTCTCATGAAACTGATTAGAGTGAAATTACTAGCATATATTTCTTTCCTGGCAAATCTGGGATTTTTTTTTTATTGGACAATGATATTTCTTTCCCAAGAAAGCTGTGTGTGGTAAAATGTCATACAGTATTGTTAAATATGCAAAAATGTTAAATTGTGTGTAGTTTGTTGTTGAACAGAAAGTATCGAATCTTTGTATCTACAAAATGCACAATTACTGAAAAACATATCTGAATATTCCACAGTAAGAATAATACGTAATACCCTACGTAAAGAAAGTAGGACACTTGATTTTGTAACAATAATCGAAAAATATTTTATTTTTACTAAAATTTTTTATTGGAAACATTTTACAAATATTTTAAAAATACAATTTTAACATCAGACTTCATATATTCAAACATAAAATATTAATGTGTCAACAAAAATAGTTTATCTTTTTTTAAACTTTGTAAAAAAAGTTGGACAGTATTATAATGAATGAAAAAATAGCGATTTTAATAAGAAATGTTTTCCTCATTGGCCTTTATAACTTCAAGTATTCTGTTACGAAGTGAATTGTATAGAGATGGAGCTTCTGTTTGACAAAAATTGTTCCACGAGTCATTTCCACGAGTCATAAGCTGAATTAGCGAATCAAATTGTCTTCCAGCAGCATAAATTCGATGAACTAGCATTGCCCAGATGTTTTTCAGTATATTAAGGGGAATCCTTCCTCAAAATAAATCTAGAAATGAGCTTCAGCGCCATTTAGCGCAGTTGTTTGGGGGCAGTCCTTACAAAGACTGAAAGAACTGATTGGTGAATTTAAACTCATAAGCCACGCCAAAGCACCTGTTTACAAAGAAAAAATAGTTCCTAGCTCAATGGGGCGGGGGCGAATTTTAAGTGGGGAATGAGTAGATCACTTAACCGCAATAGGGGTAAAGTGGACAATATAACCCCCCCCCGCATCCTAATTTCCTTCAGCATGTTTCAACACAGATATTCTCCGTATATGTGGTCAATTTGTCTTGAAGACCGTTTGTCCCCTTTCGACTGCCCTCAACACAGCCTCAGGGTATTCCTTCCGGGAACTGTATGTCTGTAAATCTAATGGGTGAGGAAAAAGTAAGGCTGGCTCAAATGCTTCTCAAATTTGACACCGGAAATATTCGTTGTGAGCTTACTCAAGCAATGAGAGAGAAAAAGCTCTGCTTGGAGATTTTGGGAAGAAATATTCTATTTACTGTTCAGCAGAAAAGTATACAGATACATAAAAAAATTGAACAATTTTGTTATTATTCATTAAATGATCAAAACTTAATATCAATGTTCAAATCAAAATAAAAATATACTTTTATATTTCGTGATATAATTTCAATTTGCATTGATTTTACGACATTTGATTCTTTTTTAATGGGCCTTTTATGAGAAAGCAAATCAGTTGCGCTTCTAAGTACATCACTTGTATAAACATTTTCAAATAGAGAAAAATGTCGAATTTCTTATCACTTATAAAAATAATGTAGTTTATTTATTAACTTTGGAATAACTTTTCTTGCTTTATAAAATATTACGATACAAAATTTACAGAAAATTCCGCATATTTCGCTTATAAGTTCTATCAATGATTTTTGTAGGAATGGAAAGTCTATATAACTCTCTATTTTTTTGATCAGACATCTCGATATTATTTCTTGATATATTTCTAAGCAAACTTTAAAAGCAATATAACCTATTACATAATCCGCACTTTTTAGTACAAATATGGCGATGTAGAGTTTAGCCTCTCAACAAATTAAAATAGAATGGGTTTCTCAATAAAATCATAAACATTACAAAATACTCTAAATATTTCATTCCTCGAAAAGTCGTAAAATAGATTAGGGTCTCACATTTCATCTAAATTCAATGTATATACCATTTTCAAATTTCTTAAATTTTCTTCATCTGTAACAAAATTTCAGAACTCCAGGTATCCAACATCAGAGTTCCAAGCTTGCAGCCAAATTTATAACATCATCTTTAAGTATTGTTTTTATATTATTTCTTTGCGTACTTATTCTCATTTTAACTTGCCAAACATCATAAAATTTTGAAGATAATGATCTTATAGTGTTCATTTTAAAGTATCAAGCGACAATTTAGCTATATATTTTTTTCATCTTTAGGTATATAAGTAAATAAATTATTATTCTCCATCACCTCCAAATTTATATTTTCCCATTAAAGTATTTTTATATATTATTGTTTTTAATTTTTGTGCTCCATTTAAAAGTGTTTTCTTCATTTGATTTTAATTTCTTAATCGTTTTCGCACTTGAACTAAGCATTTTTAGAGGATTTCAAACCACTTTCAGCACATAATATTCTACTTTTTATAATTTTTCAGTACTACTATTTATCAAAATATATTTAAAGCTGGAAATATGAAAATGCAACTCGTATGATTTTTCTCATATATATATATATATATATATATATATATTGCAAGGCAAACTGAAAAACTGAATGAGAAAAGAGCAATCCTAGTTGATTTCAAAAGACGTTACACTACTGCACTGGGGTCAAGGTGGGAAAGTGTAAGCGTAATGAGCAAACTTTTCTCTCTTTCATGGCTCTAAGTAAATCTCATACGCAGGAACTATTTGCTTGGTAGTTGAATTCTATTCCTGTTCGCACCCAGGAAATGAAAAGGTAGTTCAGCCATCACTTTTATTTTTATCCTTTTCTAATTTTCGAAAATTATAAATGCTATTATACTGAGTTCAATAGTGGCATTTTATACATTTTGTAAAAAGTATTTTCGCATCTCAGTAATTCCTTTTTGAACTGATTACGTCATAATTTTTATTTTCGACATGAAATATGTTTTAGGACATCAATAAACGAAAATGTTTTATACCTAATAATTTTGCATTTTTATTGTTTGCTGGTATTAACTTTACGTTTCCATAAAAATATTATAAGTTTACTAACAAAAGTTGCTAAATAAAGATTTCTAAACTTCCCCTTTCGTATGCTTTAGACCAAAATGTATAAAAGATTATAAAAATGAAATTATTTGATTTAAATTTCTAAAAGAAATAAAATATTTAAATACGTACGTATATATTTAAATTGTAATCACATGTTCTTTTTGTTAGTATATTAATATATTCAAAAAGATGTAAAATAAATTACAATGTAATTTTTATTCTATGTAAGAGATTGAATAAAAAATTATTCATGATCTAAAGATAAAATGTGAAGACATTTCTTCAAAGATGTACATTTAGTAGTTCAAGAAATGTGATAAGAATACGCTCGAGTACGTGTATTTTTATCACAATGATGTGATAGAATTCACATCACTACCAATATACCCCTTCATCGTAATTTCTTAGCTTTTTTCTCGACAAATTCAATTTTTCGTTTCTTATTTAATTTATTGGGAAGTTTGAAAATGTTATACTTTACACTTGATTATGAAAAACTTTTTCCAATGAACAACAGTTGCTGATAATTTATTAATCATTTTTTTTTAATTCTTATTTTTTTACGTTATACTTATAGCCTATTTTAACACATTACGGAATTTACAAGTAAATAGTGCTATCAACAGCAGTAGGAAACAGTAATTACTCTGAAATTATTCAGAACGATATTATCTTAAAAAAAAAAAAATCTATTTTTTTAAAGCTTTATGAAGAATAATTGTCAACCAATATGTAATAAACTAATAAAAGCATAAAAAATTTTATTCTATTTATTTTAAAGACTATTGAAATTTGAAATACATAAAATAATAACATATGATTACATTATAATAGCTACACTATCATTCAATAAGATATATATATATATATATATATATATATATATATAAGTATGTATGTATAATATCCTACATTTAAAGATAGGAAATTTATATTTACAATATGTACATATCTGGAAAAAATATTAATATTTTAAGAAGTTTTCTGAATACAAATATTTTTGAGATTTTTTTCTTTTTAAAATTATTTTAACTTTATTTTGCCGTATTGTTTTTTATTTTTCGCTTCGTTTCTAGATGGAGGATCTCTGATTTTCACTGATCGCGTATCTCTGGTAATAAGCAATCATGATAAAAGTTTTTTAGTTTATCCTCCATTTCTTCTTTCCAGAACAAATCGTCTTTGAAAATTTTTTCGATTTTGTGGCCTTTCGGTGTCCATAGGACAAACAAGCAATATATTTTTTTCGTTATATATAACTGCCCTTGTACTTGGTAAAAATATTTGTGTCTTTTGTTAATGTTACCAATTTGTTTTTCTTTTGTTAAATTCTAAAACTTAAATTTGCTATTTAAAATTGCTTCCTCTGGAGTATAATCTTTGCAAGAAAATGGGTATTTAATTTCAAGGATCCATCGTTGTCAATTAAACCATCAGAGCTTGCACCTAAATATGGTTCCTCACTGTCTACAAATAGGCCATATTTTTTTATTGCAATCCCTAAATTTTTAAGACACAAAATTGCATCATCTTCATGATTTCAGCCATACCTCATCGCTTCATTGTCAACATGAGAATATAGCAGAGATTTGACAATATTTTCACAGGTTGTATGAGGCAATTTGCAGCAAATACTTCCAAAATTGGAGGCAGTTATTCGCTTTCGCCTTTCAAACAACCATTGAGGACAATCTCGTTGACCTCTTGATGTTTCCAACTCTCTTAGCTGGATTTCATTGAGCTGGAGATCTTTAAGAAATAATTCCTTTTTTTCAATAAATTATTCTTTTGACAGATCAAGCTTTTCGGCTTTTTCCGCATTCAACTTTTTGACATTTCATTTGGAAACAAAGATCTTGGTCTTGTTTAATTTCCGAAACGAAATTTGCTTAACTTGTTTTTTTTTTCTTGCCTTCTGATGTTAACTGCCTTTTCAATGACCTTTTACGTTCTGTAGAAGTCAAAATCTTTCCAGGGTTACTATTGTATAGCTCTCTATGGAGTTTCGAGTGCGGAGTTTTTGTGTTGTGGCAAACACCAGCTGCGGCACATCTTCCTTGATATGAACGACGAAAACAGTTATTAATCCGCTTTCCCCCAATAAATTTGGCAATTATTGAATTAAATTCTTCTACTGCATTGTTTGTGACATCAAACAACAAACTTTTAGCATTTTCTGCTAAAAAGTTCATCACCTCCATTAATTTAAAATAAATTTCACTGTTTTTTAGTTTTGCATTCAGCAAAAATACTCTGGCGATTGTAAAAATAATCTGCACAATTTTTATGGTCTCCAAATACATGGGCAGGGGCATTTAATATATCGGTGCGTACATTAAAAATTTTTTCTGAGCGAGATTTATTTTTTTCTAATTTTCTGTAACGAACACCCATGGTTACTGATTTTCTCAAACGTAAAATATTGCTACCAATTTCTCTGCGTAAGGAAATAAGCCCGTATTTGCTAGTTCTTGACAGATCTTTAAGATTGCTGCACATATTTCTGAAGAGATGGTTCTTGCATTCTATTTTTTCGACTAAAATATCATTATATGGACGAGCGTCTAAAACTTTTTTATAAACATTACTGTCTCCGTCGCCAATCATTCGAAAATATTTGCATTGATACACTGGCATGCTTTTCAGAAATCCTTCAACAATTATTTGAGATTCCAATGCAGAAGAGCTGCCTTCCCAATTTTTAAAACACTGGTGTTCTTGAACTGGCATTTTTTTTGCCTTGGCTTGAGCACATTTTGAACAATACTTGTTTTTCACTCCAAGGTAAAGAACCTTTTTAGTGTGATAACCAACAATAGCACCCTAAAACAAAATAAAAATATAAATGTAGAATTGACTGAAATAACACAATACAAATACTTAGAAAATGTAATCAAATACTTAGAAAATGTAGAAGTAGTAATATATTACTACTTCTACATTTTCTAAGTATTTGATTCCACATTACATACAGTTGAATAGGGTTACTCTGAATTATTTAATGAGTGATTCCATATTTCTTTTTTACAATATTATTATAATAATGAAACAAATATTATAGATATTAATTTAATTAAGTATGTATTAAGTATTGTGCACAAATGCTTACAGGATTAATTATTATTTTTATCAGTTATTATAAACCGTAAAATCTCTAACTACTCTCCCCGAGCATACACATGGATAGAGAAACATCATATCTTTCTCCTGAAAAATGGCGTAGAACCCAGGAATTCTCCTTCTGAAGAGAGGTTTTCTTCCGCTAGGCCACTTTGAGCCAATTTTCATACACTTCAGGAACGTATGATTTAATTTAGTTAGCCTCCTAGTTTTGGCTCTTATCTCAAAATTATTTTAAAAAAGTGTAGCAATAGGATTTAAAATTAAATCTAGCTTTATTCAGAAATGACTGTCACTTATCTTATAAATGAATACATTTTTATTTTTCTTTATTTAATCTGTTAAATTCTAAATTGAAGAATTTGAATTATACATCTGCATAAAGATAAAACTTACCAAGAATTGGAAAAATTTTCCTTCATATCCTTAGATATATCGCATTGTAAATAACAAGCTCTACATATATTTTTATAACCAATGACTGCAGCTATGGATACTTGGTATTAAAGTGTCATGAGTAAATTTTAATGCACACATATCATTAAAATGTACCTATTACAATTTGCAATAAGCAAATAAAGTTATTTAAATGAAAATAGAGCAAATAATGGATATATATTAATAGAATATACACTTTACAAAAAAGTAAGACAAATAAAAAAATTGATATTTGTTTCTTATTATTGATATATTATGTATTTCGGTAAAATATAGAATGTTTTAATGCTTTGATGGGGTGGGGGGGTATTCATAATATTGAAAAACTTGTATTCAAAAGTCATATAAAAAAATTTAACAATAAAATATTTTGTACTTACCACTCCTGATAATGAAGAATAATTAACTCTGTAAGACCGCTTAGCCCAACTGCCATCAACAACAACAGTCAAAAGAGGTATACCATCTTTATCGATATCACCTCTTGCAATAGCTAAACTCTTTTCTTCTGATGCTGCCAATTCCATTTCTTTCAAAGGAGTTATCTCCCAAGCAGAGCATATTTTTTCATGTTCTTTACTGTACAGCTTAGAAGACATCAAAGGAATGTTCATGACAGAAAAAACTCTTTTAAGTTATAAAATCCACAACCGATACTAATAACTGCATTTACTGCATCAGTGTTTACATTTTGTGAAGAGATTTCTGTATCTTCAGTCCACACAATCTTTATAATATTGCACATTCTACACTTGAATTTTAGTCCACTTCACAATACTTTTTTTTTCTTCAGAAATCACTTCCATTGTTGAAAAAGTACAACCAAATTGGCTATGATTATCTATAGATTGCAACTGCTCAGTAAAATATTTAAAGTCAACTAGTCTTCGACCTTCTAAGCTGAAGCTACTTTGTATTTCAACGGGTACCATATCCAATACGTGATTATCTAATTCCGAACCTCTCTTTTGCCTAGAAGTAGAAAATAAATAAAATATTGTGAATGTCAGGAAATATTCATTCACATGCATGTTCGTTTATTTATATTTTTAAATGAAATGTCATTAATTATTTATGAAGAATTCTTCGCTTTATATTTATATTTTAGGGTATTTTCTATGAAATGAAAATTTTTGGATCATTTCAATTACAAATTAATTTATCAAATAATAACTGATAATTTAAGTTAAAAATTTGGAATTAATATAAATTAAATAACTTTTTATTAATCAAATTCAAATGACAGATAGTTATTCTTATAAACAATCATTCTAAAAATGGGATAAGATTGAAAAAAATATAAGCAATTTAAGAATATATTACTTTATTTTTCATAATCAATTAAAAATTTAAAAGTAATAAAATCTATTGTGTTTTTTGGACATAATTTGCAGCATGCATATTTTTTCCTACAATTTTCAATGATAGAATGAATGTTAATAAAAATATTCTTTAATAAAAATATTGCAGTATAAGAAATTATAATAAATAAACTTACTTTTCTCTCCATGCATTCAAATTTTGTCCTTTGTTTTTCTTTCTTCTAATTGAAGTACGTAACTGATTGGAAAGCTTATTTCTTCGGTGTCGGTAACTCATTTTTAGCAAGTATGTTAACAAATAGCGCATTCAATTGTCTTGAGCAAAAGAAACTTGGATCTGTCTTGCTATACTATTTACAATTGCTGTAAATATAATGTACAAGGCAATAATAAAAACTCTTGTAAAAGTCTTTTATGAGTGTTTCAGAACGAGACTTTTGGACAGCACCAGATGGATTTCTTCACCCGTGGAGCAGCACACCCCATGTTGCCAGTCTAGCTGGCACAAGACATTTCTTCCCCCTTTCGAGGAACCATTTTCTATCAATCAAGTTTCCTTCTGGCAGTGGTGAGAGATTTCGGCTTTTTGTGTCCGAAAGTCATAAAATTTGAATGTAGCCAGGGCGGAAGTATTGTGCTCCGGGCAACCACATGTAGGTCCAAGATCTCCCCAGCCCCTACAAGGTCTTAAAATTTGTATCCAAGCCTTCCCCCAACATCTGGAATTCCATATGCAAGTAATAACGGTGACGTTATAATATATAAAATACTGTGTTAAATTTTTTATTTTTCCAGTTGATATTTCACACTCCATTACTGAGGAAGAAGGGTGCTTTATAAATATTTGATTTACTATGGATATTTAAAAAAATCAAAATGGTATAGGAAGATTAAAAGTAAAGCAATTTTTTAGATCTATTCTTGTAATTCAGCAGATTAACAAAGGCAGTATAAAGTGCTCATGATAATTTGAATACTTAATAGAAACCCTTGTTTTGTGAAAGAAAATCTTAAGAGACAGATTTTATAAAAGTATAAAACATTTTTTAATGTACTTTTATCAAAATTTATTAGATTGTTGGTAGATAAAAGATTTCAGTAATAAAAAATAGGATAAATCTTGAGGAAAATTATAATTGAATACAGAGATTTCAAAAAATACTTGACTTTCCACAAGTCTCATTTAAAGCTATTTTTTTTAATAAATCTTCTTGATTGTCATATCGATCTTATACGTAATATCCGCCGAACCATTCAATATCAGTAATATAAAATTCGTAGGAAATGTTATATCTACAGAGAGAAAAAATAAAAAAGGAGGATACAATTTTACAAATGTATTATACGTAAGGCATGTCAAATTTTTAGTTTTTAAAATACTAAAACTGCATGCCATGATTCACAACATGCATTTTTTAAATGCTAGAATATATTTTGAAAGATTTAAATTTGGTGCATTGATGACATATTTGAATTAATAAAAGTGACATTTACGATACTCTGAGAATGTTGCATGCATGCATGCATGCATGCATGCATGCATGCATGCATGCATGCATTCATTCATTCATTCATTCATTCATTCATTCATTCATTCATACATACATACATACATACATACATACATACATACATACATACATACATACATACATACATACATACATACATACATACATACATACATACATACATACATACATACATACATACATACATACATACATACATACATACATACATACATACATACATACATACATACATACATACATACATACATACATACATACATACATACATACATACATACATACATACATACATACATACATACATACATACATACATACATACATACATACATACATACATACATACATACATACATACATACATACATACATACATACATACATACATACATACATACATACATACATACATACATACATACATACATACATACATACATACATACATACATACATACATACATACATACATACATACATACATACATACATACATACATACATACATACATGCATACATACATACATACATACATACATACATACATACATACATACATACATACATACATACATACATACATACATACATACATACATACATACATACATACATACATACATACATGCATACATACATACATACATACATACATACATACATACATACATACATACATACATACATACATACATACATACATACATACATACATACATACATACATACATACATACATACATACATACATACATATACACACACACACACACACACACACACACACACACACACACACACACACACACACACACACACACACACACACACACACACACACACACACACACACACACACACACACACACACACACACACATATATATATATATATACATATATTACTTTTATTTAATAATAAACAATTTTTATATTTTTCATGGATAAATAAATATTTCTAAGTTTTTGTTTAAATGTTCAAGTTAATTCTGCATCCAAAATCAGTAAACAATAAACTTAGAATGAAATGTAAAATTAAGAAAAACAACAAATTTTAAGAAGTTTTTATAAAACAAAGATTAAAAAATATAGAATTGATGAATTTTGCAATGTCTATAGATATGTATAGCAATATCCTATCATGTAGATATACTTCTTGAAAAATTGCATTAAAAATATAAATAAAGAATTAAAAAAGTTCACTACATGAGAACTGTATAAATTTTAAATTTTTTCCATAGATTTAGCTGTTTAAAGTCTATATATGTATATATATAATGTCCATAAGCCCATCATTTTTTGTGAAAATTATTGCAGGACCGCTCTGGAACGATGAAGATTCATCACAGGGAAATCATCAGAGCCTCTTGTATATAGTAAAGGGGAAAGAAAAGTCCCTTCTAGTACCAATTTAAAAGCATACTTTTACAGGTAGATACCGGATACTAGGAACACCCGCATCGTTTGCTGGGGATGAGAGAGGGGAACACACAAATTATCTCCTAGAACTGCGAAAAACCAAACTTCAAATTTTAGTGTGTGAGGAGGAGCTTGTTCACTAAAGCATGCAATTGATTGGATTGATTATTCAAACAACCAAGTATTCATCCGCCATATGGGCATTGCTAATATTTGCGAAAAATTGTAAGCTTAATGCAGACAAATAAAAAAATTCTATCGTAGATAAAGTAAAAAAAAAAAAAAAAAATTGTTGGCATTTATAAATATGTGTACATATTAAGTCTGTTTTTAAAATTTCTAAATTTTTTACCTTTTTTAAGTTATTAATGTTTTAAGCATATTATCAAATTACTGAGCTGATTTAAAAATAGTTAAAATAATTTTAAAAATAAATTTCAAAACAGAATAAATTATTATTTTTGTACATTAGAAAAACCTACAAAATGTGAAGGTCTAGCTATAATAGAACTTGAGAAATTTTAAATTTCTCCATAGACTTAACATTAGAGCTCGTTTTCAATATGATGCGGAAGGAATCCCCTTAAGGTCAGGAATTTTGGCTGGCCATGATAAAACATCCACATTGTTTGTTAGGAACCAATGTTTGACTCCAGTCGCGGTGTGAATGGAAGCTACATCATGCTAAAGCTTCCACTTTTCACCCCCTAAGTCAGAGCCATAAAGAAGCTCCGAATTCAGCACTTGAATGAAGTCTGTATGTTTTTGCCTACCATTTAAGAAAACCAGACTTGTCCTTCCTCAGTATCCAACAGCCAACAAAACCATTAAACTTCCTCCTCCCATTTGTCGTGTTGAATAGTATTAGTCTTCGTTCCCCAGACAATGCCAGTAGTGCTGATATCCGTATAAGTTAAATTTATTTTCATCGAAAAATATCACAGAAGTCCATTCTGTAGTCCAGGACATGTGCTCCTTAGCTCACGCTAAACAATTATTAATGTGAGCTTGTGTCCACTTAGGATGATGTTTCCGTTTTTGAAAATAAATTTTTGAGATCTTTTAATATAGTTGTAAGCTGTTTTTTCGTCACATGATTAAGTCCTGCTTGATTTCTTGCCTTTGAAACACTTCCTTTGTTCTTCTTAAGCACACGAGCAAGTTTTCTTTCTTCTCGTGCTGTTAACTTTTTCGGCCTACCGGTCTTCTTTTTCTTTCCATTTTTATAAGGATTTCTGATAAAGTTTGAAACTGTATTGGGGCTCACTTACAACAATCGAGCAATTTCTCTGACACCTTTACCATCATTTTGATATGCGGAAATTTGGCCTTTTTTAAAATCGTTCAAAGGTATTCCTTTAGGCATTTCTGAGAACGGAGAAACAGCGTAACTTTTAAACAAATTAGATTTTTTGACAGAAAAGGATAAAACAAACAACAAAATCACTATTTAACTAAAGAACAACACACTAAATTAAATATATTAGCAAGTGTCCTACTTTTTTAAGCATTGGAAATTATATATACTAATTTTATTAATAATATTAGTGGTAGATCTTTGATTTTTGCATAAAATGAAAAAGAGTCATTAAACTAAATCTGCATAAATATCTGGTAGTTAGGAGAAAATAAGAAATATTAATTGGAAAAGAAAAGAAAAAAAAAACAGTTGTCCTACTTTTTTATGCAGTGTACATATAAATAAAATAGTTTTACTTACTTAACAGAGTAATCTGCTGAAGCAGTTAACAAAAATGAGTCATCTTTACACCAGTCTAAATCATAAATTACACCAGAATGGGCAAAATTAGTTTGAAGAAGTTTTCCAGATGGTATCTACAAGCATTAATAAAAGAAAAGGAACACTATTAATTTAACTATAAAATAATACTATAAAAACTATTAATTTACTTCAACACACCAATACTGCTAAAAATTTATTATTTAGCAATATTAAAATTAAGGAACTTACATACACACAAAAAAATAACAATAATATTTAGAATCATTATTCTTCTGAGAATTATAAATTACCTCATAAAATGAAATGAAAAATTGGTTTGAAAATCCATTCCCTGTGGCAAGTAATCTGAAAACACAAAAACAAATCGAATTTCTAAATTTCTCATATTTAAAAAATTCAAATATTATAATAATAACATTAACACATGCATAAAAGCGGCTTTTAAAAACGTTACAATGAAATAGTAAACTTCTTTATCTGCATGGAAATTAAATTCTAAATTTGTGTAAAAAAGATAAACAATGAAGTTAGGCACATAAAATAATTATGTAGATGCATTTTTTAAAAAACAATCAATTTAATAAAGTGTATAATACAAATCAAAGTGTCTTAAAATAAAAATTTGCATATTATAATTCACGTTTTATGCAGCATTCAATAAAATCATTTTTTAAAATAAATTATTCAATAATTTTCTTCCTTCAGTGTATTGAGAAGAAATATTTAAAAACAGTTAAGAAAAAATTCCATTTATTACATTGATTAAAGTGTTAATGTTATATTTATTCAAATATATTTGACACAAGTTCTAAAATATTTAAAATAAATTCCAATCAAATTTACGTAAAGATTATTTTTGTTTGAAAGATTTAGTTTAAATTTTTTTGTCATAGTTCTTCAGCCAGTTCATGTAGGTTTTGCAGCAAAATACAAACAGAAAAAAATGTTGTCACAAAGTATGCTCTAAATCAAGCTTTATTAAATAACGATATCAGCACCACTACAATTTTAAGTTGGGCAAAAGTGAAACAATAAAAGAACATGATCGGTTATGCAAAATAACTAGTTTACTGTAAAAATTAAAAACTCATTGCTAAACTAAACATCTTATATTGTAAAATTCTAAAATAGCTTTATTCTAAATATAAAATAGATGGATATATTTCTTTCCTTGTACTCAAAAATAAAGTTAAGTCTAATTTTATCTATTAATATTACCAATCAGTTGAAGACTTAAAAGAAAATGTCACTAAATGCATATAAAAGAATTAACAAAATAAAATTTTCAAAAGTATGTAACTGACAAAATTTATTACATTGTATGCAACAAAATAATTTGCTAAAAATTTATTTGAATGCAATTTCATTAAAGTACTACTAGACACTTTTTTCTTAGAAAAAGTTTGATGATGGTTGGCTGTTGGATGAATACGCATTTTCCATAACCAATCTGTGATGTATGATACGTAATTTATTTCACACAAAATCTAGAAAAATCTTTCTTCAACAAATGTGGTTAAGAAAATGTTTTTTAATTAACATAAAAACTTTTAATTTATAATTTTCATTGGCTATGACTTTCTAGGGTAAGGTCATATTTACATAAATATAAAATGTGTAGAAGACAGATTTATAATATGCAGGCTAACAGAAAGTAATTATTCTGAAATATTTTATCAAAACTGAGTTTACAGAAAAAGACTGCAAAGTTATAAAAATAACTATAAGTAGTTTTAATTAAAGGAATTTATAACAATCATGCAAAAGATTTTTTTTTATCCCTATTGCAATTTGACTAGTTTCTAACACATTAGTTTGTGTGTTTATGAAAAATAAATTATTTGACAAAAAATATGGCAATATTTATATTTATAAACAAAATAATCTATTATTTACATAAGATGGCATTTGCAGTAAAAACGTAGCACAGGATTAATTAGCCATATAATATTATTTCAAAACAGTTAATAACTATTTTCCCTATTTTAAAAACTTCTACTTTCTAGAACAAAAAATCCAAGGAAGCTGAAGTTTAGTGAATTAAGAGCAGTTACTTTCTAACATGTCACAAGGGGTTCGTAAGTTTTAGCATTTTTTCATTTAAGCAAAATATTTTAAATTTGGGTATCAAATATCATTGCTAAAATTATCAAAAGTAGTCTTTAAATAATTTTAAACTCAAAAAAAAAATCTATTTTTGAAAATTTTCAAAATACTTTACTTTTTAAAAATGGATTGGCATTAGTTTATTCAACTTAAAACCAGGAATATAAAATGTAAACCTAAATAATTTGTATTAAGTTACTTCTCATCATAATTTACTCTTTTCCCAGATTACATAATAATAATAATTATTACATAAATCAACATAAACGTTTAACTTTTGTCATAAGATAAATGTAGAAAATAATAAATGGTAACCACAATGAAATTGTTGCGAAAAACTGTTTACATAAACATAGCAGTCAATTCATTTGAATATCTCCTAAGCACAGCATTTCATTATATGAATGCTAAACTGAAAAATGAATTTTCATTTCTTTTTGCTCTAATAAGCAAGTTACATCAATATATGAAGGTCCTGAAACATACACTTTATAAGTATTACTAAGCAATAATATTTTTTTAAAGAGAAATTACTACCATAGTTAAATGTAATATTTTAAAGAATATAATATGGAAGTATATTGCAAATAATTTTACAAATTATGATTGCAATAATTTAAGGTTTCACAAAGATTTTCAAAATCTCCTTAAAGGAATTCTTTTATGAAACAATTTTTTATTTAAAATAAGAATTAAAAGTTTTAAAAGGAATAAAAAAGTGGATCCATATTTATTTAGAGCTAAATTTATAAATCTTACAATTGATAGAGATATTTAAGAATTGTAACCATGCTATTATTTTTAGATTCAAAACTAAAAAAAGGGAAAATGACCTTCCTTCATTAAACTTGTTATGCTGAAGAATGTCTCCTTTTGGTTAATCAAATTAATCAATTTCATTTATGTTCACAATATTCAAGCATTACTTTTTCAATACTGCTGAATGCTTTTGATTGCTAAAAAGCTAGTATTTTTCTTTTTCGATTAAAAAGAAGGTGGTGGAAAACATATTTTAATTTTGATTTACAATTATTTTAAATAAATTAAATTTAATATGTATAATGATTGATCATTCAATATTTCAAAAAACAGATTCTCCTGCTGTATTTTTTCAAAATAAAAAAATATAATTGACAAAAATCTTCACAGATAATTTGATCTAAATAAAACTGGGTGTTCTTTATGCACTGAAGCAAGAAAAGTATTATACATATTGAATACTAAAATCTATTAAATTTATTATTAAAATGTGTTAAGCTGAATAAGATTGTACCTTCCCATCGAGCTAAATTTTATTATCAAGCAACAGTTTGTATTGGTAAGATTGAGTGAATTTTTTAATGGGATTTGGCAAGGTTCTCCATCTTTTCTTGACCATTTAATAATGTTTTTGTCTGGTGAGGAAGCACTATAAAAATTCAAATAAAATATATGTAAAACAAGCATTCTTATGACATTCAACTTCAATAATAAGATACAATTTATAAAATATAATAAAAAACTGAAACTATCTCAATTTTGAGAGAAAATTTCAGGAACTGTGTCACAAATGAACATTATCAAACATTTCAAAGATATATGAGGAAAAACAAACATACTTTTTGAATATTACAAGTTTGCAAAAGTTAATATCTGATTTTAACAAAAAATTTTATTTACATTAAAATATATCATGTGAAATCACTATTCTATAATCAACATTTTCTTTTTTCACAAGAAACAACACATCTTCAAACATTAACAAAATTAGGAATTAAGACTAGTAATAATAGAGTATTACTAATTTAAAAAAAGTTAAGAGAAAATTTCCAACAGCTTCCATAATGTAATTTACTATATAAATTATGGTACACAAATGAAAATTATAAAGTTATTGAATGCAAAGAATAAAGCCTTTATCAATAAGCTTGTGTTATTGATTGAAAACATATGATATTAGTATTTCACTCATGTAGTATAACCAGATATAAAAGAATAGTCCCAATATAGATCATGCATGTCGTAAGAGGTGACTAAAATGAGTATCCAGGGTCCAGTATAGCTGGGTATCCTGCCCCTAGAGATTGTATCAGGTGACTGGTCCTATAGGTTGGGGTGTGGGCTTATGGTAGCTCTATTTTGTAAAACTCTATTCTGTAAAACTTCTTGTGATGCAGTTTTATGAAGAAATAACCCACCTGACCTCACAGAAACAACTAAGAAAACTTGCCATGCAGGATGTTAGATGAATTGGCAACAGAACATTGAGTAAAAGGAACCATTGTTTTTTACAGTTGTCACCCAAAAAACACACTGAGGTAATGGCTTTGTCATAAGCAGAAGAATACAACACCTGATTTTGGGGTTTGAGGTGGACACTCTGAGACTTTGTAAAATCAGAATTAAGAGAAAGTTTTTTAATTTTTTATTATTTGTTCTTATGCCTGACTGAAGATAGAATAGAAGAGGAGAAAGAAATTTTCTATAAAATTTTAGACAAAATTTACTGCAGTTATCCAAAACATGATATAAAAGATGTTATGGGGGATTTGAATGCTAAAGTAGGCAGAAAAGGGGAATTTAGAATTGTAACAGGAGAATTAGGTTTACATAATACACCACCAATGATAATGAATGTAAATAAATTGATTTTGATACCTCACATAATATGATCATAGGGAGCATGTCCTTTCCATATAAAAATATCCATATAGCTACTTTGCATACGCCATGTGTGGCATCTATACTAATAAAATCATGTTCTAATTGATGCTAAGGATTATTCAAACTTGTTGGATGTGAGAACCTATTGAGGAACAAATACTCTGATCATTATCAATACTAAATAATTTCAAAGATCAGATAAAAAATATCTAATGGAAAAAAATTCAAGGAAGAGATCTTAAGATAATATGACCATGATAAGCTTAAAATTGAGAAGATAAGAATTTAATAATTTAATGCAGTGAAAAAACCGCTGAAATCAATAAACTTTGATGGCATAGTGGAGAATCAACGAAAATGTATTAGAGATGTCTGCAATGCGGCTGATGTTGTAAGGTAACTGAGCGTCAAGTTAAGGAGTGGCTTGATAATGATTATATCATAGCTAATAAAAAGAGTGCTACCTCTAGATATATGATAGAGACTAAAACTAAAAATAGTGCAGGTGAGTACCAGGCTTGAAAAATAGAAGAAAAGACTCTTCAGATAAAAGAAAAGATTTTTGATGAAGAATAATTTAAGGATGTTGAGTATCAGAAATTCATTAATGAATGCAGATTATTCTATCCTAAAATAAATCACAGTCGATTAAGCTTTAAACAAACTTCTAGTTTTTGTAAAATGTAAAAAATAAATCTGGTAAAATTCTAACTGATAATCAATACATTTTAAAAATATGCCATGAATAGTTTAAGGAGCTTCTCAATGGGGGAAAACAGTAGGAATATTGATCTTTTCAAAATTACCCCACCTACACCTTCTCAGACATAAGGCATCTTGCAGTCCAGTATAATTTGGAAGTAGAACTTGCAGGAGGAAGTACTTCAAAGTCATTTTGAAATCGAATAGGAAGAAGAGAGGGGAAACTAAAAAGATATTCCTCAGTCATTTGCACAGTATAACAGAGAGGAGAATTGGTCAGGACAATTTTGAAAAAATGGCTTGCAGATAACTATGTCTGATGATAATTCTAAAACACAACATTCCTTCCATTCTAAGAAGGAAAGAAAGTTGAATATATCTCTTGCTGTTGAGTAGGCAGGTCACAGATTTATGATCAGCTAATTCTGTAAGAGTATAAATTCATTTTTTTCAAATTTCGTTCCTAAGAAGTTGCTTCACACTTCAAAGAAGAATCAAGAGACAAGGAGGACAGAGCATCAAAGCCTCTTCAGCCTGCCTGTCGGTTTGTTCATTGCGCCACGTATGGAAGGGGGTTTACTGAAGGATGACCTCTCTTCTATTGTAAACAGAAATGATTTTATTAAGATTGTAAACAGAAATGGTTTTAATTGCAGGACAGAAATGGTTTTAATTGCAGCCTGAGAACCAATTAAGATGACAATATTTTTTTTAGGAATAGTTGTAATAGATCTAAAAGCCATAAATATTGGAAAAATTTCACCATCAAAATTGTTCAGGTAGGCACTAGAAGGTTCCCTAAGGCTGAAAAAGTCAAAGGAGTAGACACCACCACCAGTTGCACTAGAGGAAGACGTGGCAGATCCATCCGTATATACGTGATGTGTAATCAGTCTTAACCAAAATATTTCTCATGGATAGAAGCCAAATATCTTAACTCAGCCTGAAGGGAATTTTGCATATTTACAGGCCACATTAAGTCCATTTTAGCAGTAGAAAAAGTCATATTACCTGGGAAGGCAGGAAATCAGAAACATGAAGTATTAGCAGGTCTCCGTAAGTCGAACAAGGAAGAAAATGCCAAGTTTTGAGTCTCATTTGGGAGAGGAATTATTCAGGCCAGAAATGCTCTTTTCTTAATGAGCATTCACCAAGAGAAAGGGCAAAGTAAAAATGTCTTCCAGATGGACTGAAAATTTCTGCCTGCAGTAGCATAGTGGCAATGGGGGTTGCGATGGCTACACCAGTGTGATAAATCTAATTTTTTTTATTTTTTGTAATGTCTAATTTTGACAAAGCACTATCAGAAGCAGTGATAAGTAACATAGCACCATAATCAATAACTGGTCTAATATAGGATGTGAACATGGAAATTAGAGCACTTTGAAAAGACACTATTTAACACCAACAATTTTTTTTAACAGACCAAGTCTACTTGTTATATTTTTGACCACTTTGGGTAAATGTATAGTCCAAGTTAGTCTGGAATGTAGGTTTATACTCAGGTACCATTGTCAGTTCTAAGTTAAGTACTATTACCATATACCAGTTTTATGCTATGCTTTTTTGTGCTCAGAGTGAAATGTTCAAAATTGACTGTATCAGAGTTTACCAAAATATCATTTTCTAGAAGGAAATTAGCCAAACCCTCCAATGCCAAATTTAAGGTTCCCTCCAATTGAGAGATACCAGAACTAGTTGACCATGGAACAAGATCATCAGAATACAGTAAAGAATTAATTTAAAGCGCCATATTTTCAAGAAGTTCAATAGATCATTTATCCTAATATTGAAAAGAACAGGATTTAAGACAGAGCCCTGTGTCTTGTTTGGATACACTTTGAAAAAGAGTTTCAGTAATTAACATACAAGAAACACTGAGAGAGGAAAAAGTTAATTCGTTTAAAGAGGTTACCCGAAATTCAAATATGCAAAACTATGCAAAGTAGCATTTTTCTCCCCACCCTATCAAAAGCTCATTTAAAATCAACAGAAACAGCAAGTGTACTTTGCTTCCTTTGGAAGCAGTCTGACACATTGAGTTAAATGGACAATTTGTTTAGTTGTACAGTATCCCCATCTAAAACCAGTCTGTTTCTAAGAGATATGACCACAACTGTCCAGGAAAAATTATAATTGATCAATAATCATTCATTCATTCAAGTTGCTAAGAATGCAAACAAGGAAGATCTTAAATTTGGAAAGTCAGTAAAATCCTTTTTAGGTTTTAAAATGGGTAAAACATCAGTCTTTCTCAAGTAACATGGAAAAGATCCTCCCTAGGATTTGTTT
Source organism: Latrodectus hesperus (assembly GCA_037975125.1). Lineage (NCBI taxonomy): Eukaryota > Metazoa > Arthropoda > Arachnida > Araneae > Theridiidae > Latrodectus > Latrodectus hesperus. Next base: position 8,207,618 of record CM075859.1, read on the forward strand.
ATAAAAATAAAAGTTTGTTTAATTTTGATACTAAGTTCTAAAATAAATCTTGAAGTATATTGTCAGGTCCAGCAATTTTCCCTCTAGATAAGCTACAAAGGGTCATCTGAAATTCCACATTTGAAAAATGAGAAGAGAATAGAGTGTCCCATTTCTAGTTCATTCACAGTGAAGTAATTTCTCTCTTTTGGATTTGTACTCTAGTTGTAAAATTACTAGCCTTAAGGTAAAATTTCAAGAAAGCCTTTGCAATATCAACAGGTCAGAGGTTAAATTTTTTTCTACCAACCTTCATAGGTTGTTTGCCATTTAAATCAGATGTAAACTTAAAAGCCTTAAGACCATCTTTTGGTAGCCCAAGTTCTTTAAAAGCTTATTAAAAAAGCATTTAGCATTTAAAATATCTCTGTTTAAAATAGCCTGTTTTCTTCCTTAAAGATATGCAGTCCTCAAGAAATCCAATAGAATTTTCCCTGTCTCTTACAAAGGCTTTTTCTTCTCTCAAAGTCTGTAATCTATCATTTCAGAAATGCTTTGTATCTATGACATGGCTCTTTGGAACACAAGTATTGGCACAAACTTAAATAGTAGTCACAATTTTGTCAAGAGCTTCATCATTATTCTCATCTATGATAGTCTCCTAAAAGAATATTTGTGAAATTTACATATTTCTCCCAATTTATTTTTTTCAAATTCCTTTTAGTAATTCTGGAATCATGCCTCTGTTCTGGATTTGAAGAAATCACAGAAAGAATTTTATGCCTAGCAGAATACATTAGATTGTATTTAATAAAAGGTATCAAATTTAGATGAAACAATAACAAGTTTGGATGTGAGGAGGCACCTCTATATGAAAGAAATGTAGGGGATGCTGTAGAATTGTCAATAAAAACTATTTTTGACAATTCTACAATTTTGTATTTATTACTATTACAGTACTATATATATATATATATATATATATATATATATATATATATATATATATATATATATATATATATATATATATATATATTTGACAATATTTAATTAATATCAATAAGATGTTCTACTAAATTGCCAACAGGACAATTTTGATCCTAACCTCATCTTGTTGAGTGAGTATTAAAATCATCTAAAATAAAAGATTACTGATTTATTATAGTTAATATAATAATAGCATTATTGTATAATATAACAATAACATGGAAGTTGAGGCACCAGCTTATTAAGGACAACAGAGCTGCAATCAAAAATTTAAATAATAAGAAAGCTCCTGGACATGATTTTATTTCTACAAAATTTTTGATGAGTTGCGAGTCTACTTTGCTGCTGAATATTTTGAATTATTGACATCTGAAACCTTGAGATTGTACCAACTGATTGGAATATTAACATTATATGTTCAATTCACAAGAAGGAAGATTTGATGATTAGTGCCAATTATATGACATTAGTTTACTTTGTATATATATTATAAAATTTTATCTCTTTTATATCTTAAATTATAACGATATGTTGACCCAAAAATAGGAATCTATCAATGTAGATTTTGTGCACGAAAATCAATTAAAGATGATATTTCTGCCTCCATCAGATTTTGGAAAAGACAGAGTTTAATAATGAAATTTATCATCTTTTTATTACTTCAAGGCTGTTTCTGATAGCATTAATAGAAATTATCTACTTGAAACAACAAATAAATTTGGTTACCATCAAAACTCATCAAATTGACGACATACACTGAAAGATACAAAGTGTAATACAAAATATCTGGGATCTTTGTCAGAAAATCTTAACATTTATAATGGTGTTTGACACAGTAATTCTCTATCCTGTCTTCTTATTATCAAACTTTGAGAGGGTTATTTGAGATTTGGGCATCAATATCGATAAGATAATGGAAACTTCTTTTTACAAGGGATATTTTTTCTCATAGCCCAAAAGCATAAAATAGCCACCGAAGATATATCTATCTTATTTAATAAAGAATTAGACATCTATGTGTAGATAACTTGTAAATAAAATTTCTATAAATAAAATATACTGCTATGAATTACCAATTTTAAGTTTATTAACATCCTTTTTATGTTATAGCTCTTAGGTTTTATTCAAATAAATCTAGCTCAATATTATCATTTACGGTAAAAGACTGAAGAACAAAGAGAAAGATCTAAGCCAAAATAGTCACCAAAGAAATGGTTCAAACTCATTAAAAAACTCTTTCAGAACAAGCACATCTCAAAATATTTTCCTCCAAGTATTTAATTATTTCTTCTAAGTATTTAATCCTCTTAGTATTTAATCGCTCAAATGATAACAAGAAAACAAATGAAGCAGGATAAAAAGACTAATAAAGTTCTTGAATAGTATTATGTAACACTTATAATATCACACACACATATGCTACATTTTTAAACAAACTTTACAATAAAAGTCAGCAAAAATGTCACAATAAATTTACTTCTAATTAATTATTTAAAAATATTTTAAAAAGTTTTTTTTAAAGCAAGTAAAATTGTATGGATCAATTTATCCAGGAAAGAAAATTGCATAGAAAATATTAATATTTAAACTATATCAATGAAGTTGAATTAGGTTCAAGATAAAAAAAATATTACTAATTACATTTAAAAAAAGTTGTAATATCAACATTTATGGTGAATGATAAGTAAGGCATAGAAAGAAAAAGTATATAATTCAAATAATTATTTAATACAAAGCATAGTTTAGTTGTGCATTAAATAGTATATATTAGTAATGTTCTCATGCTGAATTGTCAAAAATACACAAAATTAAATTTAAACAAGAAGTTTATGGAGTATCATTAATAGTTTGCATTTCAGAACAAGTTTATCATATTTCTGATGTCACAGCAATAAAAATCATTTTAAAGAACAAAGGATTAAATTATTCTTATAAAATATAAATGAAAACATTTTAAATAATAACTTTAATTTTGTATGAACTAAGCAATATTCAGGAATAATCATTATAAATAATTTAAAGACATTTAGATACCTATTATTTAAATCTTCTGAATCATTCATGAGGCTGTCTGGATTATATTCCAGTTTTTCTGAAGATGGTAAAGGCTCTTCCTAAATTAAATATTTATTTAAAGAACAGTTAAATTTATTATTTAACTGCATATATATTTTATAAACTTAAGGTGCATATTTTATAACTGAAACATTGCAAAACAAATTTTATTTACTTTAAGCATATTTTCCCAAACATTTGAAAAATATAAAAATGTGGCCAGATGACTACTGGCCAGTAAAATACTTAGAAATAAAACAGTAAAAGAGAAAAGTATTTCAAGTTATTTTGATGTACGACCTTAAAAACTGTGAAAGAAAATTTATATAGGACATGTAAAACAAAAGAGTGATTAAAACAAGAGGAGAGGGAGGAATCAAAAGAATGATAACTGCAAAGATATGCAAAAATAATTGTTTTGCCCATAATTTACATATAAAACACAGTTCATTTTGAGGAATATTGAAAGAACTGATACATCAATGGGATTTAAAAGTATTTGATCTCTCTACTAGATATAAAATGTCTTCTCATCATTAGTTCTCTCAGAGTTTATATATACAAATTTTTCACATCACACAATGAAGCATCCTTTATTTTTCCTCATAATAGTGTGAAGATATTTCTAATTTAATGATAAGCTTAACACAGAGCATACATTTTCATTCTCTCTGTTTAAGTAAAGCTTTTTACTATAATTATAACATGAATTTTCTGAGATATAACAAAGAAAATTAGTAAATTGTATTAAAAGTATGTTTATATATTATACATCCACTATATAATTTAGTTATAAGCTAACAATTAATTCATATTTAAATGTGAAGAATAAGTTAAAAACAATTTCAAATATGAAATTAAAATTACTATAGTAACTAACTTCCTGTAGAGGTTGCATAGATCTCAAAGCTGGTTTAACTGAAGAAGGTTCATGATGAATAATAGACACATAGAGAGAAGCTTGAAGGGGTATTTTAGATTTTTTTCGCCACCAGTGGAATACCTGCAAGAAGAAAAGTGATGATAAACAATATTTTATATTGTATTGATAAAATTTATTATGAAAATAAGATTATTTTTCTTGCTTGGTGATAAATATTTACTGTAACACTATAGATACACAGAGTAGAAGAATGAATTTCAACTAATCTGCATTACAGTAGTAAATATACAGAATAAGAAATAATGCTCCCCCTCCCTTTAAATTCACGAAATGAATAAAAATGGAATGATGAATTTAATGATTAAATAATTAACAGAGTCATGATTTATACAAATTAACAGGTCATTTTACTGGTCACTTACAAAAAATGACTGTGATTAGGTTTTTTTTACCTACAACGATAAATTGTTATTTACATCAAATATTTTCTCAATTCTCAAATTTCTGACTTGGGAAGGACATGAGTAATTAATGTTTGATGAAGGACATTACATTGAGAAATATCTCAAACGATTGGCCATAGATGAGATTTAGTACAGTGATCAGTCACACAATGGATAAAAAGTATTTAATATTATGTAAGATTGCAGGGAAGATAGCAAAATAGTATACATCCAATTGGTTACTTTTTTATAGATAAAGAGAGCACTACCAGAATTATCCCTGAAAAACATGAAACCAATTAAGTGAAGTTGAACTGCATTTTAATATCCTTAAGTATAACATTCTTTGAAAAAGATTTCACTGTTAATATTAGTTATTCAAGTGAAATGATTTGAGAAACAATTAAAAAAATGATATTTAATTTTGTTTAGTTGCTAAATTTTGATTTGTCAGGGCCAGTAAATAATTAACAATATGTTTGCAGCATTATGGTGAAAGAGCCAACCCTGTTATGTTTTAAGATTGCAATATTGTAAGTATTACAATTTAATGAGCAGTCTTTAGTATTTTGTGTTTAATAAAAAAAACAATGATTACTGTCAGAATGGATTGTCAAAACTGGTGTCTGATGAGAAGATAATGCTAATTATTCTACTACAATTATTGTAAATCAAGCTTCAAAAATTGCCCTGATTAAACTCTGGCCAAACTGAGCAAATCTAGGATACTATTGGAATAAGTAGTTCGTCACAAAGTTATTGAAAACAAATGTTATAACATGGAGACTCAAAATATTGAGGGAAGACAAAGGAACAATTTACAATTTAATACTTGTAAAGATTCAAGAGTATATAGGACTAATCATAATGCTTCTTACCAAAAAAAAAAAAAAAAAACAAATACTTCTCCTTATAACAAATGCTAACTCTATCTTATCCTTTGATTTTATCATTCATTCCTTTAACAGATTAGTAATGCAATTACATTACTAATCTGTTAAAGGATTACTTTCTAAAGTGTAATATTTTCAATTTCCATAAGTGCATAATGGGATCTATCAAATTTTCACAAGCATAAATTTATTTTTTACATTAAAGTAATTAACCAAACATATATATATAAACTACAATAAATGCAAGTTCCTTACAAAAATATCAGAAACAAAGCAATATCTGCAGAGTTAAAAAAAAACTTTATTTAAAACAATTCTTCAATTTTTTTTAGCGAGGAACATATCAATGTCAAGTAAATATTGGATTAAAAACGATTTTGAATGCAAAACATTTTATTTATCAAATAATTCATATATCTGAATCTTTATTTAATTGCTGGAAGGATCAGAGTGAAAAGATTAGAAAGTTTAACTTCTTTTAAAATAAGTAAAGGACAAATCTCTCTCTCTCTCTCTCTCTCTCTCTCTCTCTCTCACTCACTCACTCACTCACTCACTCACTCACTCACTCACTCACACACTCACACACTCACACACACACACACACACACACACACACACACACACACACACACACACACACACACACACACCACCAAGGTTTTTTTTAACAATAAAAGACTAATTAAAAGCAACATGTAAAAAGTAATCAGAGGCATGTTTATGAAAATTTGAAAAAATTACAGAAAAATTATTGGCATTAAAGATTATAAACAAAATATCATCTGAAGAAATAATGCATTACTGTATAACTATAAGCATGGAGGATGACGCCAATAAGCTTTATAAGTTATCAGCTATACTTTTTTTTGAAAAATGATAGTTAATCAATTATTGAACACCCTCAAAATTCTTACGCATGTCAACATTTGTCTCGATTATCCCCCCATCCGTATCACGCCAGTTTTCAATGAATGAAATATTTTGCTAGATTTCTGAAGAACTTTACCTTAATGATGTCTTACAATATTAGTGGAGTTTAGACTATGGCAAGTTACACAATTCTGTGAGATTAAAAAAAACTTACATGATATTTGCTTATTTTCTTTCTATTTGTGTGTGTACCGGTATAGGTACTATCATTTATAAGTATCATAATTATATAAAATTCTTAATGTCACTTTGCTTCATAAGTTCAATGTTAATTTTTCAGATTTTTTTTTTTTTTTTGAAGATCAACAACTGTTTTTTAAGCATTATTAAATGTCCAACATTTAACTCTAGGAAACAATGGGTCTTATCTAAGACTTGTTCATTTTGGTTTCTTTGATAATTATCTTTATTTAAATTAGTTTCTAAGACCATAAAAACATCTACTAAGCATGAACAGACAACTTTTATTCTAATTTTTTTATATCATTGCTCTCAAATATTTAAATTGTTTTAGAGTATAAACATATAATTGTTAACAATTAGAGAGAATATATTAATATTTTGCATGTTACAATTAGCTTAGTTTCATCCTTATTAATAACCAGACACATTTATTTTGCTGTATTCTCAAGCAAGAAAAATGTCTCAAGAATAATACATCTAATGCATCTAATGACATCTGTATCATCAGAATAAGCCAGTAGTTGGGTGTGGATCCAGTCAACAAATTATTACTCTATAGCATCCCAAATTTCTGATGGAATAGCTTCACTACTATTGAAATTATTGCACTGTCAAAAATATATAATGCGTATTTTATTGAATGAGTCTACAAGGAATCATTATTATATTTTAGAATATAAAAATTATATATCACTTGTTTTGACTAGTATAGCACATGTATAATAGTGTCAAAGAACTAATAATGTTTTTTTAGGGATCATGAAACCATTTTTTTCTAAGTGCAAATTTTCTGAATTTTTTCAATAAGATTAAGTGATTTCAAGAAATATTTTCAAATATTATGAGCCATTGTGATAATGCAATCAATTTCTTATATATTAAAAAAAACTGTTTTATTATTCTATTCAGAAATCTTGTTTGTTAAAGTGTAATTAGGCTTTGAAAAATGACTAACAGTTATAGTGAGTTCTGAAGAAAAAAAATCATTGAAGAGAAAACTTATTCACCCACTGATGAGATGAAAGGCTGAGTTGAAATTGACCAACCCAAAGTTTGTACCTCTGTCCAGTGGCTTGAGAGTGCAAAGCGCTATTTCTAAGCCTTCGCGCTTATCAATCCTAATGTAAAAAATCATATACTGAAACATGATATGTAATAAGTATGTATGATTATTTTCAATGATACTGAGCTAAGAGCCTTTCAACAGTACAAATAAATAAACTGGTTTTAAATAATGTTACCTGAAATTTGCTGCAGCTGGTTGGGTTTGCATCTATTCGACTGAAATTTTATCTATTAGTCTAAAACCCTCTACAACACATTATCATAACATTATAGATAGCAAGTTATTACTTGTAGTGTAAACAACTAGCTTATATGTAGTTCTAACCTCAGTGTAATTCTTCTAATCTCAAACTAAAATAAGTAATTATGTAGTTCACTTTATATAGGCAAGTAATTCTTGTGATAAAGATAGCTAAAAATAAAAAAAATTCAATTGCAAACTATTTCAGTAAACATTTTTACAAATCAAAATTGATATGCTTAACCTTTTGTTGGTTCAACCAATGTCGCTATAATGCATTCATAATCAAAGACTTGTTACTTAAAATAAGCCTCTGAGTTTTACAGAAATCAAACGCTTTTTTATTGCAAAAATTGTTATGCAGGCCACTTATAGCCTATGTAAACTATATTGATATCACAAAATCTTTTTGACGTCTTGAATCACACAAAAACGTTTGATATACTTATAGAGATATATTACACATTATTTTAGTATAAAGTATATCCATATAACCATACAACAATTCCATAAAAAAACTTATAGCTTAAAAAACTTACTTCAAGCTCAGTGGTCTTTTTCTTTTGAGAAGGAAAAGCTTTATAAATTTGCAGACGCAATTTTTCCCCCGTGTTAATAACACCATTAGCACCAACTAACTACATTACATCAAATGAAACAAGTTACTTATTTTCACAAAATGTTTAAATTTAATTGAGTAATGAAAATAAACATAAAAAATCAGCGTGTTCAGTTGCAAAACTATAAATTAAACTTTAGAAATTGAAATATAACCATAGATAATTTTAGTATAAAAATGCATATTATTATGTGCATTGAGATGTAAAGATTACATTGGCAGGCTTTTACTTTACATTGTAATGCATGCATATTTTAAGTAAGAGTAACTTTTTACTTAAAAAAATAATTACATGAATATTAATAACAAGCAAATTTGAAAATGTATATTATTTCATAACATTTTTGCAGCAATGCAATCCAGAATTCTGAATAAATGAAAATAATTTGTTGAATTTATTTACATTTAGTAAAAAAAAGCAAAAAAGTTAATTTATCAACCCTAGAATTATATTTTTTGCAAAACATTCAATTTATTATCATAAATTAAATTCAATTTATTATTATATAAATTATATAATCAAACATGCAATATACTGTGATGAAATTAATACCTATTAAAGCATTTCTGAAGTAGATTATAAAAATACTTATTTGATATTTACAGAAGATAGTTTATAAAACGTTTAAGAAAAATTTAAAGCACAAAAAGTACTTTAAAAAAATATTAAAGCTTCTCATGAACAAAAATCTTTAACGAAAGTAGATAGTCATCTACAAGAGACAAAAAATGGAATAAAAAAGAACAACACTCAGTAGTACTCAGTAGTATAACTCTACAAAGTTATCAGATAAAGTTAAATCACCCTGTTAATCTCCCTGGAAATTTATTTTATATAATGTAGTGGAAAATTTCTTTAACAGTATTTGATAAGAGAAAAATGTAACTTTTATCGTTTTCCGATAGTCACACAAGAAATCAAATAATTGCCAAAACTAAACTAAATATTTGCAATATTATTGTGGAAAGAAAATTTCACATAATTATGAGAAGAACTTTGAAGATAAGTTTAAAGATATATCAAGAACAATTTGAAATTGATGAATGTTTTTGCAGGAAAATATTATTATTTAAAGACAATTGCATGAGAGAGCTCTGATTTCTGTCTTTAGTCAAAATATATTTGTGTGAATAAATCTTTTTCTATAAGAAAGAAATTTAGAATCTACAAAAAAGTTGTTTGATTATTGAATACTTGGAATCATATGTAGAATTTAAAGCAACAAATTATACTCTTGAAACTGCAATACTGAGCTGTTCAGGACAAGAATAACATTAAATATTAAATTTTTTATTTAAATATATAGGAAGAACACTTATATTTTGATGCTTATTCCTTATATTAAAAATACAGTTATAAGATATAAAATACATGCTATAAGCCCACTTTTAATTTTTTATTTATCTTAAAGGAATAGTTACATTTCATGTTATTTAATTTTGTGTCAATAATTACTTTTAACTGGTGCATAATCATTAAATAATAAAACTCTAAATATATATTCTCGATCTCTTTCTCCATAGATTTAAACTGTTCAACAAAGGAATCAAATTGTTTCAGTCTGAACTATATTGGTAGATCGGTTTGACATACATCAGTTGACGACATCTGAGCTACATTAATTTTTATAAAGTTGCAGATTTTATTAAATATTCTATTTTTGGAGAAACGTTTGCCATTAAAATAATGAGATATTTCAACACCCATTTAGAATGTGATTTTGTGTAGTTTACTGGTACAAGGTTCAATATTGGACATCTCTGCACCATACAATATTTAAAACTAAAAGTAAATATTCTGTGTTATGAGACTAATCAAATGTATAGAATGGAATAGATTAAAAATCTAAGAAAAGTTTATGTAAAAAGATCAAGATGGATAAAAATCTTAAAATTCAAGAAACCTATTGAACATAAAAATGCAAAAAAAATTTCTATGTGGTTTAAGCCCCATCAAGTCTGGTAAAATTACATTTGTGCAATTAAAAAACACTATTCATAAATCATTGAAATTGGGACAGAATTGAAATATGATGTACTGTATATGGTACATTACATATATATATCACAAATCGAAGCACTCTGAACCAAGAATATGAGCTTGTGTGTAAATCTAATAACCAATGTGAAGGCATGTGAGTTTTACCTTAACTCTTGTCATGGGAGCAACTTTGAATGGAAGAATACGAGAAGATATATAATTTGCTATTTGTCTGCAAATCTCAAGTTTTCTGCCAAGGGGAGAAAATATAATCGTTGAAAATTTGTTTAATGTCAAAAAATGTTAATGCTTTATGTAAAATGTCAGAAGGATTTTTAGCAGCATTGTCTGCAAGTTCATTACCAGCAATATGAACATTAAAATACCAACATGACATTTTGTTGGGTTCCAAACCCAATAAAACAAGATGTCAAATCCTTTATTCTTCAATATATTTAAAATATCCAATATTTTCACAATAATTGGATGACATTTATCATTAAAATGGTTTAATTGCATGACCACGCTCATGATATCTGTATAGATACAGTATTTTCGATAAGTGCTGGATTGCATTATTTGTAAGAGCATGTAAAATAGCAACTGCTTTGGCTGTATAGACAGAATATGATATATGCAGTTAAGAGCTGTAAACTGTATTTCCAACAATATCACAACCAACATGACCACATGATTTTGAGCCATCAGTATAAACAGGGATGTAGGAGGAATAATGAAAACGAATGTGTAAAAACATCTGTTGCAAAATAAGGGGAGATGTTGCTGATTTATTGTATCCAGTAAAGGGTTTGATTATATTGACAATAGGAATATTCCAAGGAGGAAATTTTAGAGCATCTGTTATTTGGATTTGTAAATCGGGGAACTCAGATGAAGACAGGAATGAGTTTGTACGCTCATAAAATGGTAATATGCTATGAGGCCGTGCATTATATAACCTTCTAAGAGAGGAACAAGCAATCATAGTTCTCAGAGTGAGTTGTGATGCTGATGGTATTTTAAAATAATAATGTAATATACAGTTGCTTACGTTTTAGATCAAAAGCAAATTGTCTGCAAATTACATAAAAGCTCTGAACAGAAGAAGTCCGGAATGCTCCAGAACAGATTCGTAAAGCTGAGTGATATACAGGGTCTAATTTTGGCAATACTGATGATGTGGTTGATCCATAAATTACACTACAAGAGTCAATTCAAGACAGAATAACTGACTGATACACTCAGAGTAATGCTGTACGATCTGCACCCCCAAGAGGTATTTAGAGAGCACTTTCAGAATATTTAGTGATCTTTTGCACCTTTTGCGCAAATCTATATGTGGTAGGAAAGTTAACTTTTTGTCAAATATAAGTCCAATAAATGATATCTAATTAACTACAAGAATAGTTGTGCCAGATATCTTAATTTTTGGATCAGGTTCAAGCCCAGTTTTTCTGCAATATGGATACAATTACTTTTAGAAGACAAAGTGTGCCCATTTTCATTACACCAAGCAAAGCAACAAGATTATTGACAGCAGTTTGTAGCTGCCGTTCAATCAGTTGCATATTGGAACCTTGGCAAGAAATTTGGAGATAGTCAACATATAATGTTCCATGGACTGATGGTTGCAATACATGAAGAATGTTGACAATGCAAATATTAAAAACAGTAATACTTAAGACACTTCACTGAGAACCCTTTCAGATTGGATAAATGGATTAGATAAAGCAGATCTTATACGGACATTAAAAATGCAAGAACTTAAAAAAATTCTGAATGAAAATGGGTAAATTTTCCTCTGAAATCAAATTATATAAAGTACGAAGAATTCCTTAATGCCATGTCTTATCATAGGCCTTTTCTATATCAAAAATGATGATGTTTCTGTACAAAGGCATTAGTAATTTGTGTTTCTAGGTATGGCATATTGTCAAGAGTGGATCGATCTTTTTGAAATCCGCTTTGATAAAGTGACACGTACTGATTGTTTTCAAGTATATAAACAAGACGGGCATTGACCCAAAGTTTTAGCAAGGCAACTTGTGAGAGCAATTGGATGATAGTTTTGAGGATTAGTTGGAATAGGTGTTGGTATTGGAACAGGTTTCAGTAATGGAATAACAATTGCTTAGTTCCAGAGATTGGGATAGACATGTTCATTCCATATTCTATTGAATAGAACAAGAATATTTATTAAAGATTCCTGGCTAAGATGAGAAAGCATCTTATACGAGATATCATCTGGTCTCCCGGACTAGTATTTTTAGTTTGGGACAGTGCTTTCTGCAGTTCCAGCAAAGAGAAATTGCAATCATATGGATGCATCACTTTATCATGAAACTTTATAGGTTTCTTTTCAGTTTACTCTTTGGTTTTGAGAAATTTAGGATCATAAGAGGCTGGACTAAATACCCTTCCTCCAAAAATATCACCCAAATGATTGGCAATAGCATACTGAGAAGAGCATGTGACAGTTCCTGTGTGTAAGGCAGTCCGCAAATTCGTAGATGATAGTATGAGACTTGTCTCGCGAGAATCGCATCAGACCAAATGACGTCATTGATGTCTTAGTTACGTCAGAAAAGGGGTGGAGCGTGAGACGATTCTTGATTTCAAGCAGGTTTGAAATATCTGGCAACTTTCCGCGAGACAGCACTCTCATTGGTTTAAATTTCCATGACGTCAAATACAACGTTTTAGCTACGTCAGACTAAGACATCGAGGAAATCGCATTTGTCTACTATAAGACGGCGTTTTAATCGGATTGTCTACCGAATTTGCGGCCTGCCTAATATTAGGATAGAGAAATTAAACCACTGTTTGCTTTAATTTTATTCCAGAACTCTTTGCTGGAAGTTGACGATGTGATGGAAGATACATATCTTATTTAAGATTCTTTTTGATTATTTCGTCGTACTCGACGAGCGAAAGCTTTATAATTTTTGAAAGCTACGAAGTTTTCTACGGTAGGACACCTGCGAAAAACAGCCCACAACGTTTTCTGTTTTTTGAATGACACTTGGTACTCCTCGTTCCACCATGGTTCATGACATTTGCTTGGAAATGGGGAGCACTTCGGAAAAATGTTTTTGGCAGCATCTAGAATTTCATCAGTAACTTTTTGCACAGCATCAATTTTCTCACTTGTAACCATGCTGTCAGTAATCACAGCTAATTGAGTGTAGAGAGGCCAATCTGCACGATAGTAAGAATAAGAGGAGTAGAAGACTTGTGGTCTGCTTGTATCAGTTTGGTTCATAATTACAGGAAAATGATCATTGTTATATATAAATCCTTATCAACACTAAAATTTAACGAAAACAGAATTTATGAAGAGCAAATAGCTAAATCTAATGAAAGAAAAGTTCTTGATGGTTGGTGGAAATAGGTTATTTAATAGGTTAATAGAAGGCAGATATTGTTATTAAAAATAAATTGTTCAATCATGTGACCACGAGGATTTGTATTATTACTGCCCCATTGGGTGTTATGACCATTAAAGTCACCAAATAAAATAAAAGGTGTAGGTAGTTGAACCAATAAATTGTTTGAACTGCTTTCATAGAAGACAGCATGGCGAGGTAATTAAAGGCTACAAATAGAGATGAGATATGTTGAATGTATGCATACTGCAACAGCCTGTAATGCCTTGTTAAGGGATTGTATAGAACTATAGGGATGTTACAAAACACAAGAATGCATACACCTCCAAAGACTGTATCATGGTTAAGATCTATCCTCACACAGTTATAATCGCACAATTTAAGCAGTATTAAGGCTTCAAGAATGTTTCTCGGATAGCAAAACACATTGGATTATATAGGTTAATATATAATTGTTTCAATATCTTCTATCTGAGTGCGAAAGCCTCAACAATTCCAAGGAAAGAAGGCTAACATTAAGCCAAACTAAATGCTCCGGCATTGGAGCAAGCCATCCGAGATGCACACAGACGAATATTCACTTAAGAATGTTTAATCATCTGAAGGATCTACCTTCATTACATTTGTCTTAGAGAGAGTTAAGGTTCTTTTACTCTTTAAAGATGATTATGGATGGATTCCTTCTCTTGCATTCTTTAATATTTTGGATCTTTGAGATTCTCCACAGATTTTGCAAAAGACTGTAGAGAAATTCCTTTCAGAATAGGTGAGACATTGATATTAGAAGTATTTGAGGATAAATTTGGAAAACTTAAGAAATCTGTTTGGGCACTACAAGATTTCATGATTTTTTGACTGCTTGTGAATAGCTAATACCTTAATGAGGGGTATGGGATGATACTGTATGCCTGGCTTTTGGGTAAGATAAGTTTTGTTTTATTTTCTGAATAATTTCTTTTTCGGATATCCAGGTAGGGCATGACTGGGAGTAAGAGGTATGTTCACCACTGTAGTTGACGCATTTTTCTTGTAATTCACATGAACTGCGGTCATGTCCGACAGAAGCACATTGAGCACAAGTCAAAGGTCCTCTACAAGTAGTTTTTGCATGCCCAAATCACTGACATTTAAAGCAACGCAAAGATTTGGAATGTAGGGTCGAACACTACAATTTAGATAATCAGCTTTAATAGATTGAGGTATTATAGGAGTTGCAAACGTGAGTATGAGGTACTTAGTTTTTATAATTGTGCCCTCTCTCCTGATTGTAATGGGCTGCACATGTGGTACTTTTTGGTCAACAAGATTATCCAAAATTTCCTCGTCTGAAACACTAAATAAATCATCTGCTGAACTTGCTCCCTGTGTAAAATTTAATCTACCATGAGGAGATACTATAACATTAATATTACAGAGACATTTCAGTTTTAGAATGGTTTTGGCCTGTTCAACTGATAAAACTTCATACCAGATTTCATCTGGCTAACATTTTTGACTTTTCCAACTGTAACAATAAAACTCTTATTTATTAAGGGAAAACATTATCAAAATTGCTCTCAGTTCCTTTAATAACAAAATATTTCTGATCATGTACCATTTGTTTCTCCATGGGGAATAAAGAATTAGAAGTACACTCCATAAAAAAGGTAGATTATTTCAAGACTAGATCACACCACCCACCACCGAGGCCAACTAAGGGATGCAGTATAACTGCACTAGTGCTAGCCCGACCCAACATGTTTTCAATATATCGCTGAAGTGGCCTCAACCCTTACTAAGTCACAGCAGATATATGATCGCTTGATCCATGGAAGCCGATTGATGCGCTGCAGACCACAACACACCTCCTGTTTACCTGAAGCAGAGGCCAAAGTAATGTGGTTGCCACTGGGATCCTCAATTACCAGGATCCTCCTTTCCAGGGACACAGGTCTCCATCGCATGGCAAACACGCTTGTGATATAGTCCCCAAGAGAAGCTAATAGCAACAGGGCGGCGATTGCTACTCAGGGGGAGCCCTCAGCCTCTTACGAGACCACAATAAGGGAGAAAAGGAAGAAAAAGTAAAAGGGAAGAGGAGAGAAGAAAAGAAAGAAAAGGACAGTTCACTACGGTACCTCGGGATTGTGACATCCGTGTTTACCTAAAGGAGGTAAACTCCCTGAGGAGCACCGATTAAGAAAAGGAAGGTATCATCCTTTTCCTTCTTCATAATGATAATTGTTCATTAAAAGTAAATGCAATATATTAACACAGTTAATTTGGTAGCCCTTCTTTACATAATTTTATTTCCTCATAAACTGAATCTTATCAGGCATATTATGCCTGATTTTTAATTAATAAGTAATAATCAAACATTAATAGTATTTAAAACTTGTTACAATTAAAAATGCTGTTTTTTAAATTATTCTTCAAAAATAGATAAATATTAGATAATACAAAAATATATCAGCCATTAGTTAAGTACATAATTTAGAATAAATACACATTTATAAACTCATAGATGTTATTCTTTATAATCAATATAAAGTAAAAAATGCAATATCAAAAATAATCAAACAGACTGTGAAATGTTACAGACACCTGGCAGGAAAAGATGTCGTTCTAGTAACTGGGAAGTAGCGAGATCTTCACCTGACCCAACTGGAGATGTGTCATGTTCATTAATGGCAGCTGAGGCATGTAAAATAGGATTTGGTTCACAATTTCTTTCAAGTAAAATTATACTTTTTGGGGTCGTTGCTCTTAAATTACAGTGATCCAGTTTTTGGAGCAAAGTCAGTTTTAACATTAGAGAGCTCCACAACATATGGCGAAAACAAGAAGCACCATTCTTCAATTCCTTCCATGAATGTTATGGGTTTACTGAACTGGCCTTCCAGATAAACCAGTGATATAAGGTACAATATAACAATAACAGATTATAGACAATTCATCAGTCTGATAAGTACAAATGATATATAAAGATGATGAGATATAGGATTGGAAATTCATACAAATTTTTCAACTCAACATCTATAGTTAGAGTCACACAGTCCAAAGCACTTAACTTTAAAAATTTCAATAACGAAAAAAAATTAAACAAGTTTTGATCAGGGAACCGGAAAGGCAAGCTTTTGAAAATAACAATGCATTCATATAAAACAAGAGGCACCTGGGAAAGCATTTTAGTTGATAGAGAAAATTGGTCAACTTACAATGAACACAGAATTCATGATCAGGCAAAAAAGATCTTGAAAGAATGATGAATTCAATTAGTTTAGAAGAAGCATTTCAAAAGATAAATGAGTCACTGTGATTGCAAAACATTTGCATAATAAAATATTAACAAGTGTTAACATGAGAACTGAGTAATGGTCTCTCCATAATATTATTTTTTACAGTACTATTAACAGTTTCCTCTATATTTGAGTGCTTTTGAAATTTGTATTTTTCTATTTTAACTTAAGTATTTTTGCAAATTGCTACTCAGTGTATTAAATTGACAATACTTTCATTACTTTTTAACTGCAAATATTCTACTTTAAATATATTTTTAAATGATTACAAATCAAATATAATCTAGGAATTATTTAATCATAACGAATTATAAATAATGTTAAGATATATTTATTAATGCATCTGATATTTGTGATTAATAAAAAGAAATGAAAGTCATTTACAAAAGAAAGCATGATTGCACACATTTATCACAAAATATTATGCATCAATAAATCACAACAATGACAATATGCATACAAATTAAAGTTAAGACAAATTATCATTCAGCAAATAATTGTCTTATGAATGTTTCTTTAAAAAATGCATAAACTTACAATACCTAAAAATTTATTTAAGAATATAGAGATTAAAAAAAATTTATGCATGCAAATTTAAAATTGAGACAGCAGAATTCAAATAAAAATATAAATATCAAATTTTGTGAGGTTTGGTTTGTTTGTTGTAAAACTGTCATTTTTTGCACACGAGAGCTAATTAGATCGGGGCCTACGGTTTTAAGTGGATTCCGAACCACTACAAACATTCATGCCCAAGGTGGGATTCGAACCCACGAACAGTTGAACCGAAGGCCACATTTTGTGAGATTCATAAACTGAGATAACATTTAAGAATAGGTTTTCAGGACATTAGACATTTCGATTACTTTTCATTGGATAAATTTTAACAATATCTCAGTTATACTACAAAATAATTTTTAATCCTTTCAATTCCTCTTTACTGCAAAAGTAACTTCTTTATTGAAATTTTCATCACATCAGACTAATTAAAAATTCTAGTCTCATATTTTTAACCTAAATATATACCATAAAAAAATTTATATTTCAAACAATCATCTGATTTCCATGAAATGTGACATTATTTAATTAAGAGTTATTCAACCCTTTAAACTTTAAGAAACAGCTTGCATATTATTATATTCAATATAATACTGCTTATAATATAATGACGCTTTTTTAAATATATAAACTTACATAAAAAATATCCTAAAAATAGGAATTTTGTAAGTTGCTTAGATAATGTAATTAATCAAATATCAAAAGTAAAAAAAATTATGATTATGCTTTTATGCATGCATAAAAAATAATTAAAACTTTCACTTTTTAAAACTGATTATGTAAATGTTTACATAATTAAAACACACCTTTATGAACGCCCAAGCCAGTTTCTTTTTACCATTTGCATTTAACCGCTCATAGTTGTCTTTGGTAGATGACATGGGTACTAGATTTACAATCTATGAATATCAAAAAGTTATTTTTATTCTCCTTATGAATTTTATAGTAATGTGTTAAAACAAATTTTAAAAAATAAAATTTTACACTAAAAAAAAACTTACAATATAAAATTTGCATTGGTAAAGTTAAAACAAATAAGTTTTTTTCTTAGAAGAGTTGTAAAAGGTAAATTACAACTTTTAACTTCACTTTTGTGATGAATTGTACTTAATATTGGAATGTTTCTTAAACTTTATAAAGTATGCTTCAGAAACATTAACTTAACTAATGAACAAAATATAAGTAACATAGACAAATTTCTAATTTAGTAAGATATAATTAGGAATATATTGAAGTTTTCAATCAAAGAAAACATACAAGCTTCAAAATGCAAGAAAATAAATGCAAACAGTAACTAACTTGACAACATTTTGCATTTTAGAAATAAAGTAATTGTAAAGAACTGAAAATTAAATTACTGAGTTACAAAAACAAACAAAACAAAAATCAAATATGAAATATAAATGAATCATCACAACTTTAACTTCATAAAAAAGGGAATATATTGAAATTTAATTATTGAAATAAAAGATAACTGGAATGATTCTTGTAAATCATTCAAGCAGGAAAATGTAAGAAAAAATATCTGACTTTTAAGTTCATACATCATAATCTTCCTAATGAGTAAAAATGTAAAAAAATTATCATGTAAACAAATCTTTAGTAAGGAAAGTTTATAATCCTCACGGTAAACAATTTTTCAAACATAATGTGACAGAAGTAAATAGGATGAAAATTGTAGAATGATAAAAAGTAAGCTCTCTGTTTATTAAATAAACAACGAAAAATTTGAACATTTTATAATTAATGATAAATTAGTCAAAAAAAAATAACAAATCGCCTAATAAATATTAAGTTCTACAATTTCATTAGAATAGAAACCTGGCATTAAATCTGCCACTGAAATTTATTTATTTTAAAAATGAATAAATATTCATGTTGTTACCAACTCAGTTAATGTACATAAATGTTAATAACTGGTATTGTACAGATTCACGTAAAACTTGAATACACAAATATATTAGCAACAATGGTGAAAAATATTTATTAATAAAGTTTAACACTCTTTGTTATTCTTAAATTTAAAATTGTATTTTAATATTAATTTTTATATTGTATATATATGTATAAGTAAAAGAGTTAAAATAATATTATCTATATCGAAAATAACAATATATGAAGTTTTTTATTCTTTAACTGATAATTATCCAAAAAAAAAGAAATAAAATCCAGACTTCACTGTATATTAGTTTTTTAAACAGATAAAAAGCAAATTATTTTTGAGTAAAAATTAAGTGATGAATCAATAAGAATGTTTTTCAATGTATCTCTAAAGAACTAGAACTTATGAATAAAATTTACTGTTTAGTCTTGTGTTAAAGTTGGAAATAAAAAAAGTGAACCAAAATGTTTTAACTTGAAGTCCAATTTAGAATAATGAAAATTTAAAAATCCTTTCTCAGTGGAAATCAAAGGCACAAATTGACCCAATGCATCAAATCTCACTTGAAATGAGATCTAATGAACTTAAAATTGTTTAATCTAATTTGACCTCTTACGAATATTAGGTTAGGTAAAGGAAATTCATTGTTTTTTTGGTAGATGGTTGTAGTAATTGATATCTCATAAATTATTGGAATAACTATTTCAGATTTATGTTCCTTTGAAAGGGGCATTTCATGGTAAAAATTATTTTGTTGTTTTTTGTTCAATCCATTCATTTGAACTACAGAGTGTTAAAAATGAAAGTCAACAAAGAGAAAATTCAACGCATTTCAATTATTTTTTGATAAGGACGAAATGCAAGACAGATGGCAGAAATTGTGTATACCGTTCAAAAAGTATAACAGAGAATTACGTGCAATTTTTGTTTTATGTATTTTATCAAGTACTTTTGATGTTAATGATGCATTTGTCACTGTCCATTGTCGAAAATGTCAAAATTGACCGTCATGTTATCAGTTGTAGTACCACCTAGGAGATAAAAATTGACCATAACAATTTTAAGCCTTTTGCAAAGAATAAATTCAAAAATATTAAACAAAGTTTTGAAATTCTAGTAAAAATAAATTATTCTCCAACCTGATATGTTTTATAAAGTAGACACTGGTGGTAATTCAAATTATAAAATATTTAAAAGGTGAAATAAAAATAATACATCAGCTATCAAATAAAAATGATTATTTTAATTCGTACATTATATGCACATATACCATTAAAATTATTGATATATGATTAACTAAAACCTTTATAATGAAAATAAAATTTAAAGATACTGATAACAATTCACATTATGAGAGAAAAATTATCTGTAAAATTAGTAGAATACATATGGGAATAATATTATTATGAATCAAATGTAAGAAAAATCAAATTGTAGGAAGTATTAGATTTTTGTTTACACATCTAATAATAATTTATTATACATGTAGTTATAAAAAATGAGAAATACTATTAAAGTATCAATAGAAATATACAAAGAACAATAACATTGACATTTTGAGATATAAAAATAAGAAACAAAATTTTAAAAAAGACTGCATTTAATGCATATCTTAAAAAATTTCATTATAAAATATGGGAAATTTAGTTTTATTTTTTAAAACCATGTTAGAATATTAGAAACAGAAAAATATGAAACAAAATTAATAGTGGGAGAATATTTTTTACAATTAATAAGAATTTTCTATCTAATTTTAATGTTATCTTGAAATATCCCAGCTTCATATATAAAAATAACTTTTGATTGCCATTTCATTTTATGAAGTTATATCCAACATGTAATTTTTAAAATAAAGATATATGAAGATATTCTCTTTTTGTAATAGATCAAAATGACAAGGTAAAAATATTTTAAAGTATTTATTTATTTGCAATATATACGGGCTGAAATCTCCAAGCTAGTTTGCTAACAACAGGAACTGAAATGTAATGAACTATGTAAATAATTGTTAATAAAGCACAGCAATGGCTTGAAGCATATTTGATCATAATTAGAATAACATACACTGCTGACCATCCACATTGCAACACCAAAAAAGACAAGAGATATCACAACAAAATTTATTTTCTAGATAAGCTATAGACCAAGTATCAAATGATTACATTTATAGACTTCCGTGAAGTGTGGTTCCTGCCAAAATCAGTAGCCAGAGTAGCCGCTATAGTTGGAGATCATTGCTGTCACACGCCTTGGCATTGATTCAAAGAGACTTTGGATGTGTTCTTGGGATACACCAGATCAAGCAGCTTCCATACGTTGCCAAAGTTGATCTGTTGTGGAAGCTGGGGACAAAATCTGGGTCAATCATTGAACAACATTTTTTCTAGTGGCGAAAGATCCGTAGAGCGACCCGGCCAGGGAAGCAATTCAATCTGGCGATTCCCAAAGAACTCTTATACAATGCATGCCATGTGTGGTCATGCATTATCATGTAGAAATATGGCTGTAGACAAGCCCTGAAGATAAGAAAGGACAGCTCTGGCTCCAACACCTGAGATATGTAGCGATGGCTGTTTAAAGTACCGGCAATGCATACTGGAGGAGTGTGAGAATGATATCCATTACTTCCCCATACCATAATACCCGGTGCAGGACCAGTGTGGCGGTGCATAACACAGCTGCTCAGCATCCTCTCTCCACAGTGTCTCCAAACTCAACCATCGTGGTGTTGCAGACAGAAGTGTGACTCGTCAGTAAAGACAATTTCATTCCATTCTGCTGTCCACATTCTTCTTTCATCGCACCATTGACGGCGGAAACGTCAGTGGTTCTGCGTCAAAGGTAGACGAAGCAATGAACGTCTTGCTGGCAGACCACTCTACTGTAAACTTCGTTGAATGGTACGTGCAGACAATGGATGATGCATTAGACTGAATATGCTGAGCTATTGTTCATGCTGTGGCTGAGATATTCGCCACTACGATGCGCACAATTTGCCTGTAATCACGTGAAGTGGTGCACCGAGGTGGATGCGATTGAACATGTCGGTCTGTCGTACCCTCCTACATCCAGCGATCACATATCTGTGTTACAGGTGCATGGTTTCATCCAACAAGACTCGGAAGGCTACTGTAATTCCTCTGTCAAACTCTGATACTCGATCAAAATATGATCCCTGTTTTCTACGAGGCACAATTGATTGTTTTTTTAAAATTTTTTTTGAAAAAGCACAAGAAAAATACAATTATCGAACTTGAAATCTGCAAGCCTTAAATAGCGCTTTAAAGTGGCGCCACAGGAGCATTATATGTGCATCTATGGTAAAATTCTAATCATTTGCATATCCGCTAATTCATGTTGTAAATTTCATGTTATTTATATGCTTCCTTCAGGGTGTTGCATTTACAGTGACCAGCAGCATATCTGCCAACTTTCGGAAAAAAACTTCGGTAAAACTTTTTGGGTGTCAAAATTACATATCTATCAGATATATATATTCGTAATTTAATAAACTTAGTTAATTACTTGACTATTTATTTTATATTAGTTAAAAATAAATTTAAAAGTCAATATTATAATAATAAAATTAGGAAATGCAATATAATTTCATAACAAAAATTAGTAAAGGTTAATTAAATTAGAAAATAATGATTTCTAAGTGTATTACGACAAATTAATCATATTAACTAATGAAAATGCAGATGCTAAGAATTTCATTCATCTAAAGATTTAATAATTAAAATCCATGGGTTCTAGAATGCATTCATAATACACTACCATTTGTGCTTTCTGAATATTAAAATAATAATTACAAAGAAACATTTTGCATCCCACAATAAGACTAAATTGCACTCTGTTGAAATAGTTATTTCAATCATTTTTTCATCAAAATAAGTTATCTGGGCAGAATTCTGCTATACACAACCGTTTTTAAATCAATTAAAGTAAATAATTAGAAACAAATCAACAATTAATAAAAAAAACATTCAGAGTTAAAGATTTAAAAAACTCCAAACAAAATTTTCTTGAATAAATACATTTCTTACATAATACATACTTTTACGTCATTGAACTCTCCCAGTGTATTTTATACACTGGGAGAGTTCAATGACGTAATAGTGATTTTTATTTTAGTCTCTTCTAACAAACTCTAACTGAACTCTTGCTCATAACAAAATCCATCGCTTAAAGAATTCACAATAAACAAATTTTCTAAATTATTATTAGATAGCGAGTATATATAACAAAAACAATAAATAACAATGTATGAAAATATAACACACACACACAATACTAAATCTATATATTTTTTAAAAGGAAAACGGAATACATAGTTGAAATCCACCATGTGTAACAGTGAGATAAACTTGCTAGCCAGAAACATTTATTGCTTTCTTCACATCACCAAGTCACTGAACCACAGCCAAAATATTCAGGAGCCGAGGATCGGGCTCGTTCTCAAGACACTAGTATAGGAAAAGGTTTTGGCATGTGCATTCTTGCACCGCTCGGAGCCTCTACAACCACATAGTCTGGGAAGTTATTTCTCTCATCCCACAGATGGGTCGAAAGGGGGTGCTAATTTCCGTATCTCATTATGGTTAACGATTAAAGATCGCCATAATGTGCCAAGACATAAAATTTTCTTTTTTTTCCAACTTTGCCCAGAAGAACCAAAACACGTAAAATAATTCATGCTATCAGTAAAAGCATAAAACTGGCCATCTTGCATAAAATTTATGCACAATGTATAAAGGTTGGCAGGTCTACAGCAGTGTATTAACATATACATGTGTAAAAGTATATGCAATATATATATTACATACAATTAAAATGCTTTGCATTTCAATTATTACAAGCTTATTATGAGCTATAATAAATATTGAATATGAATAATCTAATATTTTTATTCACTTTAAGATTATTTTAATCTCTCTTTCTGTTTTAAATACCATTTTCTTCTTTCAAAATTACTAAGACCATAATTTGGCGAAAAAAGAAGTCGCAGATATTTTTATTACTCTGTTCAACAACACACAAGTTAATTTTATAAGTAAGATTAACCATCAATTATATTGATGATTATTTCCTTTCCTGAGAATAACAGTAAAGAATACAATTTCGTTACAAGAAAGCAAAAATTGATAAAATAACAAAATATCTATGATTTTGAAACTATATTCTTAAGAATTAAAACACAGTTCCATGTTTATGTGAAAATTTTTGGTTTTGTTCAGAGATTTCAGGTTTGAATATTTACTTTTCTCCCTTATAATCAATGTTTTTTTGTTTTCAAATTTATACTACTCTTTAAATAATATTGTTTTCAACAATTTCTTCTGTTCATCTATATGGCACCACAAATTAATTTCAATAGCTGCAAGGATTATAGCTAATTTGTTTTATATTGAGTAACATGATTTGCACAGTGATATACATTGTAGGAATTATACTAATTTGGATATTAAGTTGAATATGAAACTAAAAATTTGAAAAATACGATAACAGGAGAATTTCTATTACCAGAACAATACAAAATGTAATAACAATCACAATATGCTTTGAAAGTAAAAATTTTTACAATTATGAAAATTGAATTAATTATAGTTTATTGCTGTTATTCCTCAAATGAAAAATAACTCATTATATTGCATGTTAAGGTAAGTAAGTAATAGTTTAATTTGTCATTCACAGTCATTTCTAGCATAGAAGAACTAATAAGACCTGGGCTTACAATTTAAAAAAAAAGACTCTGAACTTCTATACACATTTAAGCCTAAATAGGAATCGAACCCACAAACTGTTAAACAGAAGTTTTTAAATAGAGCGCAAACATTACAATTTAATACGTTTTCTCAGCTGATTAGCACAATAAATATTAGAAGAGGAAAATAAAAGCAACAATCGAAAGCATGAAACATAATATTCAGCTGCTCACAATAAGAGAAATTTTTAACCCTTAAAAATAAAATTATAAGATGATCTAAGTCTCATAAAATTCCAATAAGCCCATAACATAGTTATTGTGGTAATCCTGTGAATATTTCTGCAGTATTTAAGTACCTAAAATCAAAATTAAAATAAAGTATCAATAGATCACTGAAAATAATATATGCACAACTCTTATTCATTTCATATTTAAATATATGTATATGGATATAGTTTAAATATTAGATAAAAACAATATCAAATTTTTTTTAAAATTCAAGTATATAAGATTTTTTTAATTTAATCCTTGAATGACAATTTATGCTATCAAATATTTAGATATTTGAAGAAGACCCTTTTCACAAATTAGCTTTCAAAAAGTATGAAAATTATAATTATTAGCTACCTCTATGGTTAAAAGTTAGGTTTCTAGACAATGTGTTCATCAATTCTAATTCTTAATGTAGTAATATTTGCTCTGTGGAAACACGAGTCTTATGAATGATTTTTCTCCAGAAAGTATCAAAATTTAATTCTTCAAACAAAATAACTAAATTTAAATGTCACATAGTTATGCTGAAAACTTTTAGGTTAAAAACTTCAAGTGCTTGCAATTACTATGCAATATTTTTATTATAGTCTAAAAATAATAAATATTATTGCATTGATATTAGAATTTAATTTACACACAACAGTGAAGATTCATATATATATAACCAAAACATATAACTCAATTTTTTAAAAAAACAAACTCAAATATCAATACCTCAAAAAATAGGATGGTACCAAATTCTTTTTTTAACAAATATTCCAGATTTTCATTCAAAATAAAAGATTCTTCCCATTTTAAAAGCTGTGATCTAAAATATTTAATATTATAAAAAAATTATAAAGTGCTACTAGAACCAAAAAATAATTTAATAGTGCAGCAAAAAGTGATGTATTGATATCATTTTGCAACACACATATTAATTCATATTACAAAGAAAATATGAATAACGAATAATTATGAATATGGAATGGCTTAAAGGGGACAATATCTCAAAACAATAAATATAAATCAAATACCACCCATAATTTAAAATTTGAATTAATTAAAGCACAGATAATCATTAAATATAAACAATTGTTACATTTAAAAAATCCTAGTCAATATAATAAACATTTTGTATAAGTAAGAAATGTTTAATTTGTATGATACTTTGAAAGTAAAAAAAATGTGTATTTTAAATAGTTTAGACAGTAAAATTAATGATAGTGAAAAACAACAAAGAAAAAGAAACAAGGAAATAATCATTTATATATAACTATCACAGTTAAAATAAACTTTTGGGGAAAACACTGCAATGAACGTTTAATCATAAATTAAAAATAACTGAAAAGAAACAGATTGCTGCTGTATATGGGAATGGAAGTTGCCTATATAATTACAAAATGAAATAACAAAGAGTTTAATATTAAACAATACTAAGAACATTTTTCAATAATTGTGTACATTTATAGTTATTTTAAAAAACACATGTGATTGAAATTCCTTCATTTAAAAAAGCAAGCAAACAGACATAAATTGTGAGTATAATCTACAATGATACCAGCAAAACAAATAACACGTGATTTTAATTATTAGCTACAAAATTATATTAAATATATTAAAGTTAAAAATTTATAAAATATACTTATTTTACATTTAAAAAATTTTCAAAAATTGAAGGAAGTATTTAATATTTTTAATTAACTTTAAAGTAACATCAATAAATATTGTGCTTTCTTTTTTAACATATTAATTTAAACTAATTTACTTGCAAATTCTTTTTTATATGGATACATCAATATTCATACAATGAAAATTGATTTTTTTCTAATGATAGACTTTTAACCATTCAGAATAATATACTTTGAATAGAGTACTTCAGGAAAAATAATATACATCTTTAAAGAATAAAATATAATCCTGCTTATATAAAAATTTGGCGCAGTATATTTGACTTAACTTTCATAACAAATAAATTAATGTTAAGACTGAAGAGTCAAACCTAAATTTTTTCATGGAATCTTAGAAGAATGTAGGCTTCTCAGATTATTAAAATGTTCAACCTGGATACTAAGAATGCTCCCCCGAACCCAGCATTGTGGGTATTCAAAAGCAGTCACTCTTGGATTGTTTTTAGTGTTTTAAAGGGTAGTTCATGTGCTACGAATAAATGGTTACTGATTAAGAATTTAAACCAAAGTTAATAATAAATGAGACAAGCATATAAAATTAAATATTTCATTTCCAATAAGTCATTATTTATGAGTTACTTAAATAAGAAAAAACTTTGAATGAGGAATAAAAATTTGAGCAATATTTACATGTATTCCTCATCAATGGCCAAGACTTTTTTTTAGTCTTGTAAAAATCTTCTTAAGGTAATCCATTAACCAGATTTCTTAATCAAACAATTATCATCAATTCATGCATTGTTCACCAAAGAAAATAGTCTACTTGTGTTGATGCCTCAGGTAAGCAGAAGGCATACTCAACAATTTTGATCAGATTAGGAGCTGCAATGTGATTATCCTTAATGTGACCAAACAGAGTGAGTTATTTTTTTTTCACTTGAAATAATCATATCTTTGGTAGTCTCCTGTTGATTCTATTATCCCCAATTTGACAGCAAATACTCCTTAGTGAACAAAACTTTGCACATGGCCATAATTGACAAGACAAGATGACAATATTACTTATTATTAGACCATCACTTTTCTATGGTTTTCTCTTTTCATACAGCGATAAATGACAAATTATTTAAAAATATACTTTACAATTAATTACTTTTACACTTTTTTGGTCATCTAAATTCAAATTAAATTTTTACCAGGATGTGAAGTAAATTGTCCGGGGCAACAGAATTTTGTTTGAAGACTGGGATGTCTGTCAAAAATATTTATATGTAACTGTTTTTTTAGTAAACTTTTCACATTTAAATTTAAGCATTCATAGTACTGACTAAGCAGAATCTTCTATAATATCTTAAAAACAGTTAAAGTAGTTTCATAATACATAGAATAATATATTTAAAATTTCATTCAGTATAAAAGTGATCAATTTAAAATATTAAAAAGTCCTGAATTTTGAAATCCTAATAAATCATTTTAGGCACATCAAATAGACAAACAAATGTACATTATTACAAAAATGTTAAAATATTAATATTGTAAGCTCATTACCTACTTGTTTGCATTTTTGAGATCAGAGTTTTAGTAGCAATATTTGAATTGAAAATCAAATTTTAGAAAAGTATAAGGACTACATCCAGATTTAAAAAAAATATTTTAGAAAAATAGACAAAAAAAAAAAATTTGATACATATATTACATTTTCCTGATTATGTATATTACATAATTTTCAAAAATTTCAATTCGTTAAATTTAAATGGCACATCATAATTATAAAAATTTCTAACAGGTGAAATAAAGGCCTCATTTAGTATTAAACATTGGTAGAAATTTCTAAAAGCACATTTTAAAATAAATTCTGCATAACAATAACATTATTTTTAGTAGATATTACAAACACATAATATACTTGTATTGCAAATCCTGATAAACAATTTTGAGAGAATACCCCTTAAATCTCAAAAGTAAACTTTAAATTTCAATAAATAAAATTTCTAAAATGTTCTAACATTTAAGTATTGTAAAAATTTTTACTACAGTGTATTGCCAGACTTAAATAAACCTAAGTTCTTTTGAAGGCAAAAACAGTGTAGAAAAAAATGGTGTGTCATTTGTCTGTCTATATCTGATACGTGTTATACTTTGAATGGCTCTCTGAAATCTCTTAGCCTTCTAAACAAGGTCAAATGGCACATATTACAATAAACAGATGTATAAAAGACCTTACTTCCTACATTACGATTCATGATATTGGAGATAATCTATTTTGGCCATGAAAATAGCAAAATTCCTCTGTTCTTTTTGGAAATATTAACACATATTTAGCAAAGAAATTCAGAGAAAATAATTTCACAGAAAAGTAATAAGATGCAAATTTTAATTAATTTCTACAGCACCACAAAACAGGACATATTCCAAATCAAACATGTTTGGGTAACCATAGTTTGTTAAAGTCAAAAGTTTGTCTTAAGAAATATCTGAAAGCCATTTCTTGAGAGGCATTTTTTACAGTTTTTTAGTTATATACCATATAAAATATGTACATTGAGTCATAGTATTATGCATATAAGTTTGATTATAATGTTTTATGTAAATGGGGAAAAACTTTAAATTCAGGAAGTTTAACTTACATTGAGGATACATCTAAAAACAATTGGTTTTGAATAAATTATGAGAAAATGAAAAAATAATAAATGTTTATTAAAACTAAGTTCATAAAATTAAAAATAACATTCAATCATAAGTTTTAACTAATGTCTTTTCCACATCAAGAAGAGAGTATATGACACTATACTTCAGTGAACCAGGAAAATATATTGGTAGGCATAATAAAATATAAGGGTGATTTATACTTTATCACTTTAGCTAATATAATTCAATCAAATTTAAAGGAATGAAAATCCAACAATCACATCATTTACTTAATTACAATTAAATTTAGTTTTCTTACCAAAATTATTTTAGTCTAAGTAGTGCATGAAGAATGAGGACTGTACTCTGGGTAAGTACATTAAAAATTATAATTTGACATATAATAACATTACATAAGTCTAATGTTAGTTAATCCATCTAAAATATAAAATTTAAATTTGAAATTTTGACTGTAAATTGTAAAGAACAATTTAAAATTTATTATTATAATTATATGTTAATGCAAAGTAATATCTTACCTTTCTCCAAGAATAGAACAAGGATGAGTCATAAAAGGCATTATGTAATCAATATCGCCTCTTTGTGTTTCATAAAATGATACAGCAGGTTTATCCCTAAAATTGTTAAAACAAGTTTTAATTAGATTAAAAAAAAACAAGAATTTTACAAATACATATAGAAATTTATGATTTTTTGAAATTTTCACACTTAAATTTAATTGACAATATTTTAATAATCAGCTATTTTCAAATAACACATTTCAGCAAATTTTGTTATCTTTAAATGTTTAGTTTGATAAAAGTAAAATAAATCTCTTAAGAGATCACTGACATACAATTCAAAATGTTATTTATAATAATTTAACCCATGTTCTTATTAGCATAATTTATAATTACAATAAAGAGTTTACTAAATGATCATATTAATACTTAAATAAACATCCATCAACAATACAAATAATTTCAAGTTTCCAAAATACTGAATTAAAAAATTTAAGAATGTTTTTATATGTAATATAAATGTAGTTATTATAATTTTTGAAAATTATTTTATATAAAAATGCTTGGTATTATTGGCTATTATTTATTTAAAAATATATGATGGTAATTTTTATGTATTCAAAAAATTGAATTTAAGCAAGAATTTCAAAATCTTGAATCTAAATTATATGTTTAGTATAATAAGGAATGATTTAAAAAAATTAAGTCATATATATATATTTCATTTATTAATATTATTCCATGATTTAGGGAAGAAGTTCATATTACTTTTTATCATATGTCCAAATTAAAAGCACTTTCTCAAAAGTATGCCATTTTATTAAGCTTTTTGCTTAGGTTTTCAATATTTAATTTGTAATATTTTCTGAACAGTTGTGATACATAAGCACTAATATATTGTTTAAAAATAATGAATTTTACTGACAGCTTTCTTTTGAGATTTGAAGAAGGTGTTAATCTTTAATTTTCAATTAGAAAAGTTCCTACATTTTTCATTTTGTAAATAGTTATTATGCTAAAATTATTGTTATCATAGAATACTGTCCATAAACTTGTATGAATTTTAGTTAATAATATTGGGGTGTAGTGTAACAGGCCTCCTCGTGGTGCACCCTGGGTAACGCTAAATCTGTTACAGCCTTCGTCACTCTCTTTCAGTCTTTTTCCCTAAATGAAGGCATTTCCAATTCCTAAAAAATGCACTTTTAAGTGCAAGGACAACGCCAGACTAAAAATATTCTTTTGGAACTCTGGTGGCCTTACACAAGACAAGCTTACTGAACTTAAAACCATTGTCTATCAAGTGAAACCTGATGTTATCGGCATTGTTGAAAGTGGTTCTTCTGCCGACAATCTAAAATTTTTTCCAATCAACCAGTATCACTCTTACTCTTTACCAAGCTCAAGACAAATAGCCTCTGGGATTGTAGTTTTTGTGAAACGATCCCTTATTGCTGATACATTACTTAAACACTCCATGCACGATCATGACCTTCTTGAGGCTTCTGAAGTCCGAGTCTGGAAAAACAAAGAAGCTTTTCGAATTAACTTTGTTTACAATCCTCCAAGAAACAAGCCAAACTTAAATTGTCTAATACAAGATTGGAATAAGCACTCGCTCATTCTTGGAGATTTCAATGCTCATTCCCAAAGATGGGGATATAGCCAGACCTGCCTTGTTGGCAATATTGTTGAGAATTTTATTGATTCTAACCAAATTGAGTTGATTGAAAACTCAAGTAGTCTCCCAACCTTTTTATCCTTTTCTGGTGGGACTTCTCACCCAGACCTATTATTGTCTCACCCTAATCTCATTCCTTTTGTTAAACATGATCTCCTTTCCGCTCCAGGTGGAGCAGGACATAAGATTTTATTGACCGAGATTATTAAACCTGAACAAAAAGAAGAACCCAGGGTTACGCAACGGAACTTAAAGAATGCAAATTGGCAAAACTATGCTGAACTCACTGACTCTCTCCTTGGAGACTGTATTCTTGATACCAACAATGATAAGGCACTTAACCGTATCATAATAACCATTCTTGAGTGCGCTAAAGTCTGTATTCCAAGAGGACACAGGAAAGAAGCAAAACCTTTTTGAAACGATGAACTCCAATCCTTGCGGGAAGACAGAGATCGCGCAAGAACTCTAGCTGAATCTTCTGGCCTCTTGGAAGATAGTGTTGCTTTAAGACATAAACAAGCCCTTCTCAAAAAGAATATTTTAAACTCTAAGCGTGCCTGTTTTAACAAATTCCTTACTGTTGGACTATCGTAAAGATGGCACTAAGGCTTTTAAATTTTTATCCACTCTCACTGGTAAAAAAGTTCAACCTTGCAGGAAACCAATCAGGGTTTCTGGAAGGCTTTTGACCTCTGACAAAGATATTGCTGGGGCTCTTTGCAGTTTTTTTCACAAAACTAGTAATTTTAGATCGAAGACAAAAATTCGAAAAGACGAAATAAAACCAAACCCTTTAAGGGACTCCTGGTCCTGCCTCTTTTCTGACCCTTTCTCCAGTGAAGAATTCAAAAATGCCTTAAGGCACTTAAAACGGGGAGTGCAGGACCTGATGAGATTCTACCAGAATTCATCCTTGAACTCGGCTTGAAAGCCAAGTCAAAACTTTTAGATTTCATAAACAGAACTTGGGGTGGGGCATTCCCAGCTTTTTGGCGAAAAGCTAACATTATACCATGCCTGAAACCTAATAAAGATCCTTCTGACCTAAACTCTTTTCGACCCATTTCTCTGACCTGCATCTTGATTAAGCTGACTGAGAGAATGATCGTTGATAGACTAGTTTTTTCTTGACTATAATGGATATATCTCTGAGAGACAAGCTGGATTTAGAAAGAACTTTAATACTACGGAACAAATTGTTAGACTCAGTCAACATATCAAAGATGGTTTCCATAGAAAAGAAAGTACTCTTGCAGTTTTTGTAGACTTTAAATCAGCATTTGACCGTGTTTGCCGAAAAATATTACTAAAAAAGATTTGTCAGTTGGGTATCACTAATCACCTTTATAAATGGATCTTTGATTTCCTTTCACAGCGTTTCATTAACGTAAATTACGGAAATGCAAGATCAGGTTTTGGACAGACAACACAGGGTCTCCCTCAAGGATCTGTTTTAAGCCCTGTTTTATTCAACATCATGATCAATGACCTCGTTTGCAACATCATGGAGTCCTGCCCTGATGTACAGGCTTTGTTATATGCAGACGATCTGTTTCTTTGGACAACTGGCCACAACTGCCAAACTCTGGAGAGGGTTATGAACTCTGCCCTGGACATTTTATTGAAATAGACTAACGGCAATGAGTTCACTGTCAATATTGACAAGACCAACTTTGAGCTTTTCACTCTGAGTACCAAACAGCACCAGATTATTTTAAACTATGCTGACAAAACAATTCAGAGAACTGATTGTGCTAAATATCTCGGTATTCTACTGGACCCAAGACTGACATGGAACAAGCAAATCTCTAAAATTACTGAAAATGTTTCGAGCAGACTTAACTTACTAAAAAGACTAGCTGGTGTTAAATGGGGTGCTTCCCAGGACGTGTTGATCACGACCTTTAACTCTTTCATCCGTCCAGTCTTCGACCATGGTGCCGAAACTTTAATCACAGCCTCAGTTACTGTTCTATCGAGACTCGATGTCGCTCAGAACAATGCCCTTAGGCTTATCACTGGAGGAGCCTTCTCAACTCCTATACCAGCTTTAGAACTTCAGACTGGCATTGACTGTTTGCACGATAGGAGAATCTTTGCTACCCTGACTCTTGGTGAAAGATTACTTCGCAGGGAGGGGTTTTGGCCTGGCTATCGCCCAAGTACTCTGAGACTCAAATCTCAGCGAACTTTCTTATCTGAATTCCAGGCAATTTCCAGCTCTATTGGTACTCCAAGTAACAGGGATCCTTCAACCAAAACCCTGTCTTCCCAGATCTATTAAAATATGCCACTCCTGTTTTTGATCTTGTCCTTCCGGTACAGAAGGGAGTCTCCCCTGAGACAGAGCTCAGGGCTGATGCTCTTGCCACTATTTATGAAAGATACCCTCCTATCAAATGGCTGCACATTTATACCGATGGTTCAGCTGAGAGTAGCTCTGGGAGAGTGGGAGCTGGAGTTTTCTCCAATTTTTTCCAACTCAAAAAGCCTTTGGGAAAACCCTCTGACAATTTTGATGGAGAAATGTATGCAATTCTAATTACTCTTCAAAAAACCCTGGATTTCTCAGAAATGAAATTTGCCTTTTTCGTCGATTGCCAGGCTGCAATTCATAATGTGACAAATTATAATCCCCTGCCTTCATCAATAGAATTAAAATGTAAAAGCATCATTAACACTTTGCTAACTGCAGGGAAGGAAATTGCCTTTCAATGGATCCCTAGCCATTGTGGTTTACCTGGTAATGAAAATGCAGATTTACTCGCCAAAGAGGCGTCTTATTTAAACCCCCCAAACACTCCAATTGGTTTAAGAAATGTCAAATATTTATTAACAAAAGTGATTCGAAACCAACGACAGACTTATTACAAAGAAAAAGTCGTTAATGCTTGTTGGGGGAGCCTCTTGACCTCTTGCATCCCCAGGGATCTACCTAGAGCTATGGGGGTGTCCTGCTTCAGGCTTCTCACTGGGCATGATTATCTTCAGGGACACCTGCACCACATTAAACTTGTGGACTCACCTGACTGCATTTTGTGCAATGAACATTTCGACATGAATGGCGAGCACCTTTGGATGTGTTCTGCCCTCCAGGAGGCCCGCGATTCTTCACACTTCAAGACTCTCTTCTCTCCTGGAGAAGCTTCATTTCTCTATTGGACTGCAAGACTTATGATGCTCGAAAGAGCTTATATAAGGACGTAATTAAAAAAAAAGTTAATAATATTATTTAAAGAAAAGTAGATTTTCAAAACTTTAAGAATCATTACTTTATTCAAATTTCTAATTTCAAATTGAATCATGAGGGAAATAGATATTTGGTGTAAGATATTTTCTTAACACAACTTAAGAAATAAATTGTTAAAAAGTTATTTCCAAATTCAAAAGATGTATCACCATGATGGAAAAATACGTCTTTCTCTTCAAAAATAATTATGTGACGCAAATAAAATTAGTCATCAAATAATGATTTTAGCAATATATGAAATTTAAGTTAGTAAATACACTAAATAATGAAAAATTTAAATTAGATTATTAAGTGTATAGATGTAGTCAGGATGATAAAAATAATAAATGTCAGGATAAAAAAGGTTATTCTTACAAAAGAATGTTGAAAACTTCAAATATACATTCTTCTAGAAATTAAATTATGCAAAAGATTTAGGTAATTGGTAGTTGCATTTATTATCAACTCCTGAATTCAGTTAATCAGTGAATCATCAATTATTTTCAAAGTATTGGGCAATAATAATTTAACAATTATTTATGTCAAACAAATAATTTTACAATAAAATAAACAAGTTAATTTCAAATTTTATTTGTAAAAGACGGTTGATTTGTGTACTTCGCTGATTTGTAGTGCTCGTCTTGCGGCTTTTACAATAAAATAAACAAGTTAATTTCAAATTTTATTTGTAAAAGTTATATCACAATATTGTAATTAAAAAACTATACAAGCAAAATTCATAAAATTTACTGCAAAATTTTTCCAGCCTTATTTATAAATTATGCACTATAATTTTAAATAAAAGCATTTAAACGGCTTGAATATCAAAATAAAGCAGCAGTGGTTTCAAAGAAATTTGAGCACTGAGAACATATTTTCTATGATACAGAATTAAAATTATAATTTTTTGAAAAATCATGTCTCCAGTTAATTATCTCACAAACACAAACGAAACAAATATAACAAAATAGCAAACATTCTGAGTTTCATATTGATTTTTTTCAACCTCATTTTTTAAAATTTTAGAATAATAAAATATTATCTGAGTTATTCTATAGGCATAATATATCTTTAATATTTTTTCAGAATTGAACAGCTGCAAAAATTGTTATGTTGAAATGTCATCATAGGCAAGATTTAAAGTTAAAGAATAGGTTGCAAACTTTCACACATAGGACACTGGTCAAGGTATCAGCAATGATTACAAAGAGCAACTGTAGTGTAATCAAATATCACATTACATCATTATATCAGGTTCAGGACTAATATGGTGATGCATATAATAAATTAGCAACTTTTCTTCATCTCAAAATTCTAATGTAATCATTGAGGCTTGGTTTGTAGTTCAATAGTATTTTTTTTAATGAGAGTAATCACACTGGGAACTAGAATTTAAAGTGGATTCTGAATCATTACAAGCATTCAAACTCAAGATATAACTACAACCCAAGAACTTTGGAACCAAAGACTGGAATATCAGATATTTTAGGATATGACCATTGGGACACTGTAGGCAGTAGCAGGATAATTTTAAAAATTATGTCATATAACTTGAATGTTAACAATTTATGACATTGTAGTAAACACAAATGCCATAATGATAATTCAATTAATGCCTGGTTGACTTTTCATGGTCCAACAGTTGATGCTGGATGGATTGTGAGAATACCAATTGTTACATTCACTGATATAGTTATAGAAACAGTAGAACATTTCACCAGCATATATAGAGAGCAATATATAATATATAATGATACACACATGTAGTTTAGCAATAAGAGAATCACAATCAATTCCACAGTTAGTTCCCTACTTCTTCCTTCATTTACTCAATAAAACTCAGAAACATACCTAAATGATTTTTATTTTATTTTATGAGGTATAACAAAACTAGACACACCCAGAAAAAGCATTGTGAGCCAATGAAAAAACGTTTTAAGAGCAATATTTCATTGTAATACATAGTTTGTAAGTGACACTGCAGTCATCTATATATGGCAGGGCAGAAATTGTAACCATTTGCATATTACATCATGCTATGTACACAGTGCAAATTTTCTATAGTTGACAATTTCATTTTTGCATTGCATTTTTGACAACAAGCATGGTATTTAAGAGCTTTAATGTCAACTGCTATTGTGCAGAATTCACTCAGAGTAAAGCTTTTATTCAAATTTATGAAAAGAGGATTAATTAAAAAACATACAGTACATGTATTTAATTTGTTTTTATTCTCCAGACATTGATTACATCAACAAAGGATACTCTTTTTAGATTCCAATGGAATTGTACAGTATTTAACTGTTGCTCAGACACACTGCTTTAATGTTTCTTTAAGAAAAATGCTATTACATAATTTGTAATATTACAAATATAAAATGTTCTAATTAATTTTAATTGCTTATAATTCAGTAATCCATTAGAGAGCCACAGATATAATGCAGCTTTTGTATATTTCTCTATGGCAGGTTAAGTATAAATCTGAAATATTGTGTTTTTTTAATCTGAATTTCAGAAATTTTGTTAAGTTTCCTAAACAATCTGATTGCTATTAAAATTTAAAGATTAAGTTCATGGCAGTATGATGAATATTGCTAACAAAAAATTTTCACTGCAAGTAATTTTATGACTTGAAGTCTAGATTTGAGAGAGAACACTGAAAAATAATATATTTATTTTATCAAAGTTCATCTTTTGAATTATTAAATATTTAGTTGCTGGCACATAATGAACAAATTTATATTATTGAATACCTGCTGCAAGAAAACATTAATTAATTATAGTCTAAAAGTGAATGATGATTTTTCCTCTGGAAATGGTATTAAATAGCTCTTTATTAGTTTAATTTAATAAAGTCAAAATTAGTTTAATTTCTGCATAAAAATGTTAAAAGAAAGTAAACTAATTTTGACTAACTGCAATCATTTATGCTATGTTTATATATAATACATTTGCAGCATTTTCATTTAAATGAAACATATTTAACCCTTTCGCGACTAACGGGACACATACCTCCGAAGCACAATTAAAAAAATCTGTTGGGACAGAATCACTTCTTTTTCTTATGGGAGGCATTCCCATCAGTCCTGCCAACATTTTTGAATGTGTTTTCATCCACAGCGGGTAGATGGCACTACCGTATGCAATCATATTCCCGCCTTTTGGAAGCATTGCATTGGCTCATTTCATATTCTGGGAACATAAATGCTTCATTTTTTGGCAAATATCGCATACATTCAATTAAATTTTGATTAACCATAAATTTAAGGTTAGGTACGTTGTTCACAAAGCGAACTATCTCGAATAAACTAGCAAGTAGGAAAATTTTATCTCAGTTTTTATTGTTGGGACATGTGTCCCTCTCGTCTTGGATAGTGGGAACACGTTGTCCCAACAGTCCTATGTGATCAAGTAGCTTGATATTCTATTTTCGATTACTTTTGAAATTGTTACTTATTATTTTTAATTTAGGCACAAATTAATTCCTTCTATTGTCCTAGAGTAAAAAAAAAAATTGTTGTGAAAGGGTTAAAGAATCTCTGTGGGTGAATTGCATATTGTATACATCTTTTTTTAGCATACTCTGAATACTTTATATGCCATTTAAAAAGAAAATAAAGAAATATCAATGTACATTACAGTCTAGACAAGTAACTAATGAAAAAGCAATCCATATGATTAATGATTTTTTATTTTGTTACCACCTAAATATACTAATAGGATTCTGCTTTAATATAAAGCTCACTTGAAAGTTTGAGATTCTCAAGTATCAGAGACCAACATCAGAAGTCTAGACAGAATCCTGGAAACTATTTTTTCTTTAACATAAAAATCTACAAATAAACATTCTAAAAAAAAAAAGAGAGTGAGAGAAACAAATACTGTTTAGTACAGTTGGGATGATTTACTGTTGCATGCAATTATTTTAGAAAATAGAAAACAAGTTACTTTTTATTTTTTAATATGTAACCATTTAATTATTCAATGATGGACGGTATCTGATAATTGAAAATGAATTTGGTCATTGATTAAAAAGTAAGCAATAAAGTTCATCTTTGATTGTATTGCCCTTACAAAATATAATTTAACCCAATTATATTCTATACAATGTACATTTTTAAACTGCTTTTCACAATTCATTGGATTATAAATAAAATATTTTGTTCCAGTATGTAAGTAAAATTACAGTAAATGTAAATTTGAAAGATAAATTTACTTTAGATATAAGTTACATGAATTTTTCTCTTGAAACAGAAATAAAAATTTTTTATTAATATGCAATAAAATGTTTTATGTTAAAACTAATGAAAAAGTATTTTCAATTTTCAGAATTTAATAACATTTCCTTTTGCTAGAATTTTTTTTTTTAATTCCTGATGTACACTGGTATTCAGTTTCCATTAATGACAAAAATTTTGATAAGGTTTCATACATTTTTATTAAGATTACTTTACAAATTAAATAATACAATTAAGCATAAAAATTTTTCACAGCATTCTATGAAGTTAATAGCAGCATTAATCCTTTACTAGGTATGAAATCCTTAAATAACTATACTTGCCTGTCTTGTTTTTTAATATAAGAGCCTTCATCTGAATTGATAATGTGCACGTAAACAACTGGTTGAGTCAATAAATATCCTGATTTTAACTTATCACAATAATGTACAGTTATTTTTGTAATGTTCTTATCGGAAACTTCTTTCATGATAAACACTTAGGATGGCTTCTGAAAAAATAGTCAGTTATTAAATAAAACTAAGTAAGCAATATTTTGCTCTAACATTAAAATTTATCATTAAGTTTTAAAGAAAAATTATATAAATATTATATTTAATCTATTAAATAAAAAAATACACAATGAATAAGATTTTTTATTCAAAAATACCTAAAAACATAATCAACCACATTAGACATAATAATGATACATTATATCCGAAAAATAACTGTTGTTTTCTGCTATGAATTTTTCAACTACCTTTATTGACTGAAATTGAGAATAAAAAAGTCTAGTTGTAACATTCAAAATAAATTATGCTTTCAATTTTAAATTAAATTGGTAAAGATTTCCTTCTGAGTATAAAGCTAGCTTTGTATCTCCAGGATCTCATTTCCCATTGTTAGTCACAACATGGGCAAGAAATATTTTCACACTGCATCAGAGTATCAAACTATAGAGGACAGTCTCTTACTTTTATAGAAAAATAACATTGCAATATATTTTTTATAAGGGATCAATTTTCCTTACTTAATAAATAATGTGAAACAAACAGCAATTTGTGAAGAAGCAAAACAGGTCTTACTTATTCTGAAGTTAGAAGGCTTCCGTTGTAACTCTATTGATATATAAGGTTTGATTTTGCTCTATTATCACTTTCTTCTCTAAAAAGGTAATTCTAATGCAAGATATAGTTTAAAGTGCATTGCAAACTACAAAATGCAACCAAAACCGTAATATGAGTCAAACTGACAACTTATACAGATTAATACAAAAGAAAAAAAAAAAAAAAACTGGGACTAAACATGTTTAAAACTTTCAGTTGACAATGCCTGAAAACTTTAATAATTGTATTATTTCTACAACCTAACTAAGAAGGCTTTTAATTCTTCCAGAACTTATCCAGATGTCACAAAAATTTTTATTTACTGAATACATGCATGGTTTATTCTACTTAATAAATAATTAGAATTTTAAGAAAAATTGAATATAAACAACCTTATTTTCAATAGCTATGAAATTGGTAGAAATCAAATGCAAATCTAAAGTATAATCGCTTAAAAAATTTTTACATGTAAAAAATTTAACTATTAGTACCAAAACAAAAAAATTATTGATAGTTAAAATAGAAGCATAAAACAAACATGATATTCTGTTAAATATATCATATTCTTATAAATTCTAATAAGGGTAATAGCTACATTTAATTGATGAATACATTAAAGATATTTAACCTTTTTCCACTAATTGTCAAATATGCATGCCAGTATGAAATGCTCTCATTTCCCATCCAACACATCTGCATGTCAAGTCACTCTCTCGTTTCTCTTCCTTTGCCACATATTTGTGACAGTGCCCTGGAATGTTTTGAAAACTATATCTTTAGCATAAAATGGTATTTCATGTACATAGGATTAGAGATACACATAAATTTGACCTTCTACTTGAAATGAGAGACATGACACAAATTCATATGATTTTGATAATATAAAAAGGGGGAAGGAATGCATCTTGGAAACTTGCATTATGATCGATCTTTATATGGGCTTGTGGTATTTGTTTATAGTAATTAATGAAGTTTTATTCTGGCTAAGTTGTGGATATTTAGGTTGGGAGTCCATGTTTTTAATTTTTAATAAATAATTTTAATTTTAATAAATTAGAGAATTTTTTTTTTTATTTTTCACTGTTACAATTATGTATATTTTGAGAAATTTATATAAGTTTGAAATAGAAGAAATGATGTAAAATAGTTTTAAATATTGATTCTGATTAACTAAATGTGCTAATGAACCAAGACATTTGCCAAAATTTTGTTCAAAAGAAACTGCTAAAAAAGACTATGATGTTTTGTCTGTTTATATTCTCACTAAAGTCCTCTAAAATGAGAAATTAGAAATGCTGGGATTGTAATGTAGAAAAGTTGGAGATCCTAGTTTTTAAATTTTACCCACTAAAACAATTTTAAGTGACATATTACTTTTGAAATGTATAATTTAAGGCATTAAATAGTAAGTAAGTACTAAAAATA
This sequence comes from Latrodectus hesperus, assembly GCA_037975125.1. Lineage (NCBI taxonomy): Eukaryota > Metazoa > Arthropoda > Arachnida > Araneae > Theridiidae > Latrodectus > Latrodectus hesperus. The sequence goes on from CM075859.1 coordinate 8,249,387, forward strand.
TATAAAAATGTGTTTTGACAAGAAATAATTTCAGAAAATAAAGTATGTAAATAAAAAATATAAGAAATATGACATTTACATAGTTTACAGAGCAAAATTAAACAATAAGTTCATACTTCTTTAATTTTAAAGATTTAAGTAGGACTGACAATTACAAAAGACACTGCCAACCTCAGCAATAAGTGTGATTTTTCATCTCTTATGGCAAAAGGGTTATATGTGTGACAAGAGAGAGAAAAGAATCATAATAATGAAAGCAATCAGTTTAAGGTGTTAATAACATATTATGTGTCAATAATGCTTCTTTTCTGATAAAAATGATTAGTTGGTTTGCCACTTTTAGCCCACAGGGACTAATTTGAAGATGACCAACACTTTAAAGTGGATACTGAGCCATTTGAAACATGCATGCCAAAGCCCATAAACTGTTGTATGGAAAATCAAAGTGCTAATTTAGCACATAAAACAAATTTCTATAAATATATAATACAACATTCATAAATAAGTTATAGTACACACATGTAAAATCTTACTGCATAGGGGGAAGAAGCAACAAAATGTAATTTTTAACCAGCTGTAAATCAATTAGTAATGCCATCATTTTTAGAAACATTGTTTTAGTTTTAGTACATTAAAATAAATAGACACTAATATATAATCTAGGTACATGTGTAAAATTCCACCAGACAGGAAAGTTAGTGCAAATCTGCCAAACTGACACCAAATCTTTTCATATTGTTCCCTAAATTGCTTCATAAAGCAATATAAAGGTACTTTAAATTCAATATTTTAACGGTAATAAAAATAATATTAAATAGAAATTTTAAAAAGAATAAGATTATATTGGTGATTGTGCAACACTCCTCTTCTACCCTGTAATAGGTGGGTCCTAAATGTTTATCATTTTGTGATATAAGAACATTATAAGTATTTCTTAAAACTGAACATTTGTTTAAAGAAATATTAATGAGTTATCCACACAGTAACAAACATATATTTGGTTTATAGTTTTTACTGTTGAACTATTTGATTCACTTCACTGAATTAAAGACAGAAAAAAAATATTATTTGGGATATAAGAGATAAACTATAATTTATAAATAAGAAAAATAATCCTAGTGAATTACACCTGTTAAAATTTCTATGTAATTAATGTATGTTGATTTTTCATTTTAGACAAGTAATAAGATTTATTTCATTAGAATTTCCTATTGTTAAAAAATTTAATTTTAGGGAAAGAATAACTTCTAAAGTAAATAATTTAAATTCTGTTTTCGGTTATGAGAATATAAAATATTTTCAGTACAAGGGTGAACAAGAAAGTAATACAGTAAAAGATAAATCCAAAATTTTTAGCAATCCGGGACTGCAGGATTTATAAAGAAAAACTAATACTTGCGTAAAATCCTGTCGACTAGAAAAGCTGGAACAAATAACACCAAATTGTTTCATTTAGTTTCTCAATGCATATTTTATGAGATTTGAAACAGAAAGTAAAACATATGCTTAAAAGAAATTCTGGCAAAGATTATTTGCAAAGTAACTAACATAAAGGTATTTTAAATTCATTATTGCAACGAGAACAAAAAAGCTAGTTAAAATTTAATTAAGAAAAACACATATTCTATTTGGTTGTTGTTAGCTCTTCGAATCAATAATATGTCAATCTGAATGCAGATAAAGCAGTTATATTGGGGCTCTGCAATCAAGTTTCTTTACAAATGGATTCCTGCATATCTTAATTTTTAATGTTTGAATGTCATTGTTTGTCTTATCTGAAGTTTCATAGTATGCTTGTTGGAACATCTGTTTAGAAGCCAGAATCTTACTATTCTGTTTTATAGTAAGAAGATCATAATTTTTTTTCCTCATTTTATGATGTGAAAATTGAAATAGCAATAAGATTTTAACTATTATTTGAAAAAACACAAATAGTTTATTAAAATAATAATCAAATACTTAGTATATATTTGGCTCTAAAACCCAGTTATTTCTTGGTTGATGGAATTTAACACATAATTCGAAAAAAGTCCTCATAAGACTAAGATAAAACATGCACATATTATTACATTTTGACTAATTTACAATGATTTTTATTACTCAATAAAACAACATATACAGTCACATAAGAAAATGAAATTTCAATTTATCAAATTGAGCAACTCAATATGAGAGTAAACAAGCAATTATTAATGTTTTACTTGCAAATTTCAAAATATTATTCCATTGATATTTATCAATTGTTTGGTTGGTTGATTGCTTTGACACTTTTATCAGAAGTGATAGCTTTTGTCTCCATAGATCCCAAATGTATTTCTCTTTCCTTAAAATCTATCAAGAGATAAACATTTTAACACTACCCTAATTAGTTTAGGGTTTTTTACATTGAACTATAGGCACTATTTATGAGATGGATCTTTATCTGATAATCCTATTTAATTCAAGAAATCTTTTCTTTGAGGCCTATATTTATGACATTGAAGTAATATATGGTTTATATCATCTTGGACTTTAGATAATCAACACAATGACTGTTGGTTTCGAAGTTCACATAGGCATATTTGAATGTAACAACCTGTAATCAGTACATTTTCTTCCAAATACTCAGTACTTCCAGTAACAAAGTCAGCGCGAGTTCGAGTATTCTCAGACAGTTGCAGGTACAATGTACTTGACCAGTACGTGGCTGTTACAAAGTAATGAGCGAGTACGTACTTGTTACAAAGTAACAAGCAAGTACGTGAGTACGTGCTTGTTACAAAGTAACAAGCAAGTACGTGTGTACGTGGTTGTTACAAAGTAACAAGCAAGTACGTGAGTACGTGCTTGTTACAAAGTAACAAGCAAGTACGTGTGTACGTGGTTGTTACAAAGTAACAAGCAAGTACGTGTGTACGTGGTTGTTACAAAGTAACAAGCAAGTACGTGTGTACGTGGTTGTTACAAAGTAATAAGCAAGTACGTGAGTACGTGGTTGTTACAAAGTAATAAGTGTACTTAATTGAATGTAACAAGTACAGAAGAGCCAATGAAAGAGCGAGTACAAGTAACAATGTCATCGATATATCGATACACACGGACGAATTAGGAGATTGTGTCAGGATTTGGGAAATCTCTTCCCATGATAGGAAGGGTGGCTGGGTGGGTAGGAGAAGAGAAATGAGATGCTGGTTTAACTGGAAAATAGAAGATTGATTCTTGGGAATTAGAAAATCTCTTTGGGCTGAAGCAACACCCCCTAGAGATGCATGTATTTTAGGAGAGGGTGTTGGCTGGAGAGGGTACATAATGAATTTCTATTGCGAAAATGAAGAAAAAAGCAAGTTCATTTGTTTCATGTTTGTTAATAAAATAAATGAGTTGGGAAAATCAATAATTGTAGCACATTTATTTAATGGTTATACTTCTGTTTTAAATATGTCACTTTTTAATATAAGAAAAAAGCCTGATATTCTTGTTATATATTATTCCATATTTATTGACTTATTTTTCTCATTATTTTTTAACTTTTAATTAATTTTAATTAAATTTTTTAAATCTGATCATTGTTTCCAAAATTACTCTATTGGCTTGAACAAAAAGTGAATGGAATTTTTTTTACTATATTTTTGTTTTAAAGATAATTTTTAAAAAAATATTTCTAAAAGTAATTAAATATTTTTTACTTTAACAATTTTTTCTCTTCAAAAATATTTTTACCATTAAAAATTAGGTAGTTATATAATCAAAAAAATTGCTGTTCTGAAAATGAGAAAATAAAATTGGGGGAAATTGTTCACGTAAATAAAAATGCATATTTTCAATTCGTATTTAAAATTTAAAATGGTATAATTAGGGGATGATTTTCGGAAACAAGAAAAGAAATATGAAAATAATTAATAACACTGAATTCTGAGAATTTTCTAGAACTTTTTGTATTTCAAATATTGAATTTTACTCTTTAATGTAAGTACCTGTTAAAAAATAAAAAAACATTCGCTCATTATTCATAATGAGCTGCATTTAAGCAAATTAATAAAGATGTGTTATATTAAGTAGTTTTATAGAAAACTTAAATTTCGTTTAGAGTTTTAATCAGAAAATACGTATTTCTAGCTTATCTCAAAATAATATAACTGGGAATCAAGTATCTAAATTAAAATGTACGCCAGCACATAAGATTTAGAAAAATTACCTTTATTTTTATAAAACCAAGTTTTCAGTTCAGATTTATGTCGGTAAATTCAGTTTAAATCATAAAAAAAATTACTTTTTGCATAAATTTCTGCACAAAATATAATATAATTCTATTTAAATAAATGAACCGAAATTTATCACAACATAATTTAAAAAATCATAAGAATGAGAATATTGCCTAATATGCTACAATTTTTCTTGAAAATGTGCCAGTAATATATATATATATATATATATATATATATATATATATATATATATATATATATATATATATATATATATATATATATATATATATATATATATATATATATATATATATATATATTGAAACTACGTAACGTAAACTCTGCACCCATTTAGATGACATAAAGCAAACATTTGAATATGTATGTAATGTAATATAATTTAAAGATTTGAAAAAAAAATTACGAGATATTTGAATGAATTTATGATAAATCAATTTCCAGATATACTTTCTGGTACCAGAATCAATTTCCAGATATAAAATTGTATAAAATGAATTTTTTTAACTGAAAAAATATTTTGATATAGAATGAACATATTTATTTGAACCTCATTAAATACAAATGTATTTTATTTTGGTTTCCAAATTTTTAAACAAAATATATAAATTAAAACTATTAATATACTTTCATTGTTTTTTTATTATTATGTGCATTTTTGATTATGATTCCATATAAATATATGTACTTTTTATTGTACCATGTTTTAATTTCACTATATTTTACTATGAATATGTAGAATATAAAGATATAGAATTTAAAATTTGGGAAAAATTTGTTTTATATTTTTTTACTATACAGTTAATTTTATTCGTATAGTGATAATGTTGGTTGAAACACAATAAAGGTAGTTTATTCATTCTAATTTTGAACTTCAAAATGAAAAAAAATTTTTTATATAAGTCAACTTTTACTTTTTATCTTTATTTATACCATCATGTGTATTTTTTAAATTACAGTTTGATGTAAATAAAATATATGTATTTTAGTTCCTGTATTTTGTATTAAACATTACATTATTTAATATTTTACATTAAAACAACATAAAATTTATAGATAATTGGTGAAACAGTTTTGCAGTTTTTGTAATTTAATGAATTTTTGTGTTACTATAAAAGTTACTTTATGAAAGATGATCATATTCACTTAAAAAGTATTATTACAGTTTTAATTGCAAAGCTACTTTATTTATCCATAAATTAAGATTCAGGAAACTGAAGCAAGATATGTGAGTTAATGCAATTTTTATTTTAGAAAATCTAGTTTATCTATTTCATAAAAATATAAACAAATAAACGCCATTTATAAAATAAATAATTATCTATTAGGTATCAAAAATTTTGCTATAATTGTTTCATTAATGTTTAATAATAGAAAAATGTAAGAAATTTAATTTGATTTTTGTTAAACTAATTGTATATTTCTAAGTAAATTAAAAAAAAATCTCTTTGTAATTGATTAATCCTCCCACTTTACGATTCTTTACAAATTATTTGCTAGTTAATTATAAAAATTTATTTATATAATTGGAAAATCTTACTAAATTAAAACAAAAAATTAAGATGATGATTTGGTTGAAAAATAGAAATTATATTATCACGTCTAATTTAATATTTTAATTAACATTGGAAAACTTTGAAAATTACAATCGAATAATTTGAAGATTTACTTAGAACAGATGAAAATTCTAAAAACAAATGTAAATAACAAAAGATTAGGATTTTTTATACTGAAAGAAATATATTTATTAAAATATATAAGTTCAAAATTTTTCACAGAAAAACTGTTTGTTGAGGGAATAACTTATATTTAATTGCTTCATAATAAAAATTAAAGTTTTTAAGAAAAACAAAAATTGCTATTATTGAAATGTTGCATTTATTAAAAGAAATATTTTTATAGATTATTACATCAGCTCTTATTTTAACCTTAACTGGATGCTTATTTATAAATGATAATGATTTAAATTAACATTAATTATATTAATTAATTTTATGGTACTATACAAAATGTTATATATTTAATTAATTTTTAATTAATTATTAATTTATTTATTACTAATTTAGTTTTTATCTATTCATAAAACTTGGAAAAATTGTCATTACATTTTAATCCGATAGATGGCAGCACAAAAATTGTAACAAGTACAGAAAGTAATCGGTAAAATACTTGTTACTTTTAAAGTAACTGTACTCAGTACGTACCAAGTACAAGAAAAGTAACAAAGCCCCATCCCTAGGCGGTTGCTATGAAAGTTACTATTGCCAATCACAAGCATCTTAATATCAGTTGATGAAAATTTAACTGTTTTAATTTTTTTATTGACTAAATTCAGAAACAAGTATGCATGTGTTGAATATTTAAGGTGATCATTTCCAAAGAGAGTACCCCTGTTAGAAAACTTAAATTCTACTTTTTATTAGAAAATTATTTTTTAAGAGTGGATTACTTACTTAAACGTAATTTTGTAAAAAAATATGCTATTTTAAGGCTGTTAGAAGCATGATATTCCATCACAAGAATATGGATGGAAGTTTCTGTAAAGCGTAGAATAGAGCGCGTTACTACCGTGGAGATCTAGAAAACTTCCGGCATGAAATTTCCTGCTTACTATTCCATTATTGTCTTATACCATTGTGCTTGTTTTCGGTAGTTTCCATTGCTTTTGAGAAATATTAATTTAAAAGTAATTATCCTATAAATTTTTTTAAAATGCAGAAAGTAAATAAAGGTAGTAGTTGTTGCGTTGCATTTGGTTGCAATATGCGAGCTGGAACAAATTAATTTTCGTAATTGAAGATGTTCAAATTTCCAATGGAACCCGATTTACAGTCCTTAATTTAATTAGATATATATTAAATCAATTCTTAAAAACAAGAGTTAAATTTTAATTGCAATAAAAACCAAGATTTATTTAAAATATTAATCAACATCAAATAAATAAACACATCATAACAATTTTGTTCTACTCATTATTGATACCAATTCATATATTCTAGCAAGAGCAAGAAAATTTTAATGAAATTTATAATACTATAAATGAAAGCATAAATAATACCTTGCTTAATATTTGAAATGATTTATAGTTCAATCACGCGCAAAATATATTTACTGAAATTTTGGAATAAATGCATAAAATTAAAAATTAGTTAAAGAAGAAAATGATTAACAATTGAGATAAATAATAGCAAGAGTTAGAATGTGGGTTACAATATATCATTCATCAACAATTGAGAATCATTGTTACAATCCCCGAGAAATATGGTAATCCATCAGGATTATTTAAGTAAAAATTTAAAAAAAATTTAAAAATTTACGGGATCATCACCGATTGCAATCTTATTAAAAATTATAATTTTAATGAATAAAATAAAAACATTTTCGGAAACAGAAATAAATACCTGAAAATATTTAAATAAATATTTTTGCGATTTCAGTGAGAAGAGAAGATGATTTTCAGTGGGAAGAGAGAAAACCGGAAGTATTTCAGATGGCTTCCTTTCAACTGAGGTTAGTTTTTGTTTACATTGAAAACTCCATCCATATTCGATAGAGCATTAATTTTAAATAAAAGATATGTAGGGAACTCCTATAACTGTCTACAGATGGCAACACCTACTGGCCGATTCGAACATGGAGGAAGGAATATTCCTTCCTCCATGGGTTCGAACCAACGACCAAGATAAATATTGGTCTGTGGTTCGAACATGGAAAAAATATGGAGGAAGGCACATAAGTGGAGCCGCCCTATTGGTCAGCGCTTGACGTATGTGCCATATCCCCTCTGTCTTTCAAAACATTACATTAAAACGTGTTCTTTACTATTAAGCCTCTTGTTGAATGGAAATATTTGAAAGAAAATATACTTATTTAAATTTCATTGTTTTAACAGAAACTATTTTAATGAATGTTTATTGAATAATCATTATAAAAGAAAAATTTTGTCTGTAAAATACATAATTTAAAGGAGATTAATTGTATAAGTTTAGGAATACATTTAATTATTTTCACTAGTGTATAAATTCCAATTTTTTAAAACAAAAGTACTGAGTTTTTAACGTTACATTAATCTTAAAACATCATACTTCTTCTTGAATAGATATTTTTATCTTATATAAATCTTATTAAAAATAATAAATCAAGATTTATTGAAATTTAATTTTAGATAATATATATATTATACATATAATTTTGTTTCTAAATTTTTTACAGTTGACTTTATATTAGAATTTTTTTTTTAGTTTACATTATTCAACGGAATTCATTTACAAATTATTGATAATAGAAAATTTTTTTTCGAATATTGGACTGAAAATACACCAAAGGAAAAATAATTTTACTATATAGATATAAATGAATTTATATACAGAAGCATAATTCTTTCTTATAAAGTGAAATATTATAACCAAATGGCAGAATATTGCATGCTTGGATGAAATCACTGAGAATAACAAGGGTAGGAAACTTTGACACTGAATATCAATAAAGAAAAGAAAAATCGACATTTTCCTCTCTCATGATTATATAATAATATGATATTTAATTTATTTCATGATATTCAAGTGTTTATCTCAAAATCATTAAGGTGAATAATGCCCCTAAAATTTCTTTATTGAAAACATAATATTAATAATTAGGAAAAATACAAAATAAGCACTTAACTATCGATAAAAATAACTTTTTTAAAAATAGTAAGTAATTTAGATCACCTTTATTTCGATGTGTGCAATTTAAATGAAAACAATGCGTGCCTGTACTGTGTCCTCAATAAAAAAATACTGTTTCTCTTGAAAGGCAGAGTGGACGTGGCATCGTCTGCAAGCTACTTCACCGACGCTCATGATATTTCGCGGTTAGAACTACTCCTCTTATATTCCTGCATGGGAAAGAAGAATATACGAGGAAAAATTCTAATGTGAAAAATCCTGAGCGCCGGTGAAGTAGCTTGCAGACAAGACCATGCGCAGTACTTTCATATTAATGACACTGTATCAGCAAGCTTTATTTTAATTTAAATTGCACATACCGAAATAAAAGTGATCTAAATTATTTACTATTTCTAAAAATAATTATTTATATTGATAGTTAAGTACTTATTTTGTATTTTTGTTACTTATTAATATTATGTATTTTAATAAAGAAATTGTGTAGGCGTGTTATTCACCTTATTGATTTTGAGATTAACTTTTTAATATTATGAAATAAATTAAATGTTGTCATATTAATATATTCAGAATCATGAAAAATATCAATTTCCTTTTTTTATTGATATTCAGAGGCAAAGTTTATTACCCATGTTATTCCCTGTGATTTTATCCATGCATGCAAGATCAGTTTTTCGCTTTATAAGAAAGAATTAGACTTCTGTATAGGAATTGGATTATACCAATATTTTCCCCTTTGTCCAAATTTAGTCCAATATTAGTGAAAAAAGTTTCTTAGTACAATATCCGAAAAAAATTGTAAGTGAATTTCGATGAATAATGTTAAGTAAAAAAATTATAATATAGACTAAACTGTAAAAAATCTAGAAACTAAATAAAATATTTCTTTTATCTAAAACTGAATTTCAATAAATTTTGATTTATTATATTTAGGAAGAAATATATAAGATAAAAATATCTTCTCAAGAAACATGAGATTTTAATTTTGTTTATATTAAAGTCATTACTTTTGTTTTAAAAAATTGGAATTTATTTATTAGAAAAGTAATTAAAAATATTCCTAAACTTATAAAATTAATTTCACTTAAATTAAATTTTTTACAGACAAGTTTCCTAATACAATATGAAAATTTTCTTTTTTGATGATTATTCAGTAATCATTCATTAAAATAATTTCTGTTTAAAAATTGAAATTAAAATAATTATATATTTTTTTACAGATAATTTTTAAAAGTTCGGCATACAAAAATCGGCAAATTAATTCCCACTACAACTGATTATAAAACTGCAATAGAAGTTTGTAGAATTATAACTGTAATAAATGTACATGTAACTCCCCAAACACAAACTGAACTGTATATAGTACAAAATTCATTATCACGTTTATATCAGTGGACGAGAAAGTCTAGAAAATCTAGCTTTAGAAAATGAAAATAACGGCCTTATTGTATCTCAAATTAGACGTTTCGATAAAAAGGGTTCATAAGAATTTTCATAAACTATCTTGGTAAGAGTACACGGACATAAAATCTCATCGCAAACTAAAGTATTTTTATCTATAGTAAATTTGAAGGTTTTTGTGGATAAAGTTCGTTAATGAGGAATTTGTTTTAAATTTACACATGTAACTAAATTTGTAATATATAATCAACTTTGTGCAGACTCTGTGGCTCACATCACGATAGTGATTTCTACTAAAGTCTCATATTTTGCGAATTGCAAAGGACCCCAACGCTTCAGATGATCCTTCACGTCCATCTCGTGAACAACAAACTTGGTTTTTAAAATTTAAAGCGATAAACCACACACATTTACCTTTTATTGAAGCAAGAAGAGGATTTATAGTTCTAATAACAATTTTGCAGCTATTGTCAAATCTAAATTTTATAAAAAAAACCATCACAATTTTTTCATGCTAAAATAAATGATATAGTGACCTCAATCCTTACGAAATTTGAAGGGTCAGTGCACAAAATATTAGTTATTCAAACCCAATAAGAAACTGTTCTAAATGCTATTTTCCTCAAATTTGAAGAAATTGTTAACAAAATTTTAAACCAGAAGTCGCTCGTCTTTTCCTACTATAAGGAAAACTCTAAAAAGTAGTCGAATCCAGAAACAATTGTTAAACCCAAGTAATAGTGACATTCAGATCAATCCAATTTTACATGTAGACTCTGTATTTAATTCTGGTAACTCTTCAGAAGATCAACTGGAAATAATTGAAAATGTTAAATTTAGAAAGGGAAGCAATAAGCTTTCCTAACAGAGTTCACAACTGCTATCCTGAGTACATTAATCCTTAGATGTCAAATTGTAATTACAATAATTGTTACTTCATCCATGTTCTTATTAATTTCATGGAAGGCATGTAGTATTTTCAATAATCACCCATACACGAAACTTCATTACTTTAATTCTGCAGATGTTATCGCAATACAAGAAAATTGGTTTTAGAATAATTGACAAGAGATATATCCTTATTTAACAAAATAATCTTTTATCAGAATGAAGAAGATATCCGAGGTGGTGGTCTTCTCTTAGCAGTTAATAAATTCATTCCAAAAAGACAATTTTCTCCCATCCATTTCTTAGATGATGGCCGAGAACTCCTAGCTGTCAAGATCATTGTGGCAACTACTACAATATCTATTATTAATGTTTATATTCTACCAGGCAAATTTTATTTGGAATGGCTTCATAGCATAATTCAAGGAATTCAAACCCCTTATATCCTCATCGGAGAATTTAATTTAAGACATATAAAATTAGAAAACTGTTCCAATCCAACCAAGGCAAATAACTGTCTTTAATGGATTCAGGAAGAGAATTGCTGCCTCCTGAACTCTGAAATTCCTACACATTATGGTCCACATTATAAGCCTTCTCTCCCTCATTGATTTCACTTTTGCATCACTAGACATTTATCACCTAAATCATATTGATGTTGATCCGGATTGCTTTGGTAGTGATCATTTACCATCTAAAACATACATAGCTATTGATCACCATGTAATGAAGAGATCACGAATCGTTTGGTAAGATTTCTTTGCTTCCATCAATAGTCATCATGAAATTTCTAATCTTCACTCAGTTGAACAATTCAACCATGTCTACATAAATAAACTTCAGGAGTTACAACGATGGCAGGAAAGGTCTCTAAATATTATCCCTCATGGTTGTGTTCTAGATGTAGTTATTTTCTGGGCCAAGAAAGATGTCTTTGGCATATTGCTAAACGCACATGTAGTAAGTACAGTTGGATGACATCCAATAATAGACTGCAATTGAATAATAGTATAAAAGAACTGCAACGGAACTACATCGACTGCTTCTATCTATCTCTCAGAAATTCAAGGATAAAGTGATAATTTCAGCTTGAACATCTAAAAATATTTTAAACTTATTAAAATATCTCCAAGATAGTGTTACAGTATCTCCAACTTTACATTTGATTTTATTACATCATAAAATTCTCTACTGACAGATTCTACTCTTCAAGCTAATATGTTTACTGACTTCTATAATCATCCACCAATTTTAGAGGGTATTCCACTGGATTTAAGTACAAGTGATGATTTCTTTTACAATAGACCCGTTACTTCATCTGCACTGCAGGGAGCTTTGACAAAATGCATGAACTCAGCTGTTGGTCCAGATAAGATATCTGCAAAAATAATGAAAGATATTTCTGCTATCAACCTAGACTACCATCTCTCAGTGATGAATAAATCCATGTCTACCATCTCTCAGTGATGAATAAATCATGCCTAACAGGTATTGTACCAAAAATAGGGAAATCTTCCATTGTGGTTCGAATTTTAAAACCGGGAGAAATGCTCAATCTTGTGGCATCTTACTGTCCTATATCCCTGACTAGTGTTATGTGTAAATTAATGGAAAGAATGATTTTGAAGAAATTTATTCTCCATATATGCACAATGTCTTACTTTCATCTTAATCATCATGAATTTCTGCTGCATAGAGGTTGTGTCAGCATTTTATTCATCATTCATCATCACATAATTTCAGCCAGATTCTCGAGAAAATTTGTTGTTTTGGTTGCAGTTGATATTTCCCAGGTCTATGATTTTGGATAGATAGCTTTATCTATAAATTATTTCAAGCAAATATAAAAAAAATGCTGCTTTGTGTGGATTCAACAGTTCACCACAACTTGTTATTTTCATGTAAAGTGGAGAAATAAACTATCTTCATCAGCCACCTAACATAGGGGAGTTCCGCAGGGGAGTGTGTTATCGTCTTTCCTGTTCTCAGTGTTAATGCCAGACTTCTGGGATATCCTTCCCCCGGACATCAAATGCTTCTTGTACACAGATGATATATTTCTAATGAACGAATCTGTTAACTTGGGAAAACTTCAGCTGAAACTAGCATCGGCACCATTAAAAAATTGAAGTCAAGAGAGGAAGTTATCTATAGACATACAAAAATGTTCTGTGATTAACTTTTCTTCAAAACAACAACCTAATTTCAACTTGTTTATCAACAATCATCCTGTTTCCTGGAGTAAAAATATTCGAGTTTTGGGATTACATTTTCAGCCCAATTTATCTTTCCGATATCATTTTCATGAAAATAGAAAAGCAGTATTAAAAAAGTTGAATGCCTTAAAAGGTATCACAGAAAATAGATGGAGTGCTTGTATTGCTCATCTTCTTCAAATCTTGAAATGGTTTATTGTCTGGATTAAGGTTGTCACATATTTTAGATCGTAAGCGCCTAAAAACGGTATATCACACTGCCCTAAGAATTGCCACATGTCCTCCTAAGTGGACCCCATACTGATACTTCTACAAGAAGCAGGAGTAACTTCTTTTCACACCAGACATGAAATGTTCTCCTTAAACTTTTACATTCAGAATTTAAGGAAGTCATCATTATCACCTTATGCTTCAGTTTGGGAAAAGCTGACTTACTATCGAGTCAATCGTAATCTTTCTCTGTCCATTAAAGCCAAATGGTGGCTTTACCAACAAGGAATAAATGCATCATGCATATTAAACGTTCCAACAGACTGGCCAGAAATATTAACAGAAATTTCCACCTGTTCTTCGGATCTCTCTTTTCAGACTAAATCATTGCCAAAAGATGTAATTTGTAAGCTATTTCACCAGGTTTGTGAGTCATCATGGCTGGAAGAAACGCTGATTTTTACTGATGCTTCCAAATTGAGATCAAATGTGGATATTGCAATAGTTGATTTTACAAATAGTATTTCAATTACAGGAAAAATATTAATTCAATAAACTTTATCTTTTCGGCTGAGGCTATTGCACTCTCTAAAACCTGCGATGGACCAAAAAACTATGTCATCTTCACAGATTCTTTTTCTTGAATCTCTGGTCTTTCGGTTTGTTCCAGGACATCACTGACTATTATTCAACTGCTTTGAGCCCAAATGTTGCAATCTACTCAAAGGTGCTTGTCAATAAAAATAGTTTGGGTCCCTGGACATTCAGGGACTGCAGGCAATGAAATTGCTGATTCATTGACAAAAACAGCAACAGTGAATCAATATGCTGTATGATCCATTTCTCCTGAACATCTAGAAAATCATATTAGAAACTTTTTCTTTGAGGAAAGACTCTATCAATGGAAAAATTTCAAACATGCTGAACCTGGGGCCTGAGCAGCTACCGGGCGCATCGGCAGGTGGTGGATCGCCGAACGTCCTGTAGGAATGACAGGATAGCCTTGAATATAGAATCAGAGGCCACGAACCAGCTCCCGTAAACCCTGGTGTTATGCAACCCGTGCCTAGGGCTATTTGGCACCACGGTAATGGTGTCTTAACAGAGCCTCTTGTTGCCTGGCGAACTTCTAGAGCTTTTTTGCCTTGCCCAGTAACTCAGGCAATGCTGGGTGGACTGTTGTATTACCTGAGCCTATTAATTAATTGTTATTTTATGACTGAAAAAACAGAAATAATAAACCTTTCTACATTAGCAGGTGAAGCCTCTGAAGTAGACCTTGCTGAAAAAGACAAGGGAACCCAGAGGCAATCTAGTGAAGGGGCAGCAATGAATCCTTCACAGGAGGTAGAAATGACCTCCAAACCATCTTCTTCTGGTGAAAGTCAGGAAGCTATCGCTAGCATGACTGACTCTCTGACCAGAATCAAGCTTAAAAAGAGACTTTCTGGTGCCTAGAAAAAGAAGCTGGTAAAGGAACGCAAAATCGCCGAGGGGACTTGGATTGTGAAAAACCCAAGGCAACCAAAGGCGAGAAGCATCCCGCCAACCGGACGGACCAGAGTAAGACCGGAAAGGCTGCCAGGAGAGAAGGACCTGGAGGATTTACCTACAGGGCGGCTCTCACGGCGGTCAAGATGGCTGTGCTCATAGAGGGCCATCCGGAAAAACGGCTAACAGAGGAACAGGCCTCCGATCTGGAATTCTTGTTAACCGAGAAAATAGGAAGGAATGAGGAGGGTTTTGCCCCAACCTTCCTATCCTGTAAACTTGAGAATGGGGCACTCATTGTCAACTGTGCAGATCTGGGGAGCTCAAAGTGGCTGGAACAGACTGTCAGTGACATAAGCCCCTGGCAGGAGCAAAAACTCTTGGTGGGTGAGTCAAGGAAACTTATCAGAAACACCAAGATAATTGCAAAACTGCCGAAAATTTACAGTAAACTGGAGCCTAAAGAGGTCCTGAGAAAAATCGAGGCACAGAACGGTGGGGTCACTTCAATGGAGTGGAACGTTCTTAACATTAAGAACGACCCAGTTGGGCAGACCATCGTTCTTAGAGTACCCGAACTAGATGCTGCCACACTTGGTGTAAGGGGATATAAGTTTTATATTGGACTTCACCAAGTGTAGGCAAAAGTGCTTGACAAACCCACTCCTGCTGATGGGGGTGCATGTAGTTCAAGCCAACATCCACCATAGTAGAAGTGGTACCACTAACCTCAGTAAGAAGTTTCTTGCTGGGGATATACACCTGGCCCTGATTCAAGAACCCTGGCTGGTTAGGGGGAGAATCAGTGGTCTCAAAGGAACTAAAGGTAAGCCTATCTATTGTACCAATAGTAATACTAGAACTTGCATACTTTTACATAAAAACATTGAGGTTTTACCCCTCGTTGAATTTATTCTTAGGGACCTGAGAGCTGTGAAAGTTAGACTCAACATAGAGGGAGGGGGCAGAGAAATTGTTTTTGGCTCTGTGTACCTGCCCTATGAAGAGAAGGCTCCACCTGACCATTCTCTGCAAAAGCTCATGAACTTTTGTAGAGACAACAATTTACAGGTAGTCCTAGGACTAGACTGTAATGCTCACCAAGTTGTCTGGGGAAGCACGGACACAAATAAAAGAGGTTAATGCCTTTTAGAATTACTTCTAAACTACGGGTTAGATATTCTAAATGAGGGCAACGAACCAACTTTCATTACTTCCAATCGATCTGAAGTAATTGACATTACTATAGCGACAACGCTAATTAGTAAAAATATCAAAAATTGGAAAGTAGATTGCAGAACTTCTGGCTCAGACTATCAAAACATCCATTTTGAAATTCACTATAACGTGTGTCCACTCTAATGTGTTCAGAGACCCAGTTAGGACAGACTGGAAGAAATTCCAGGAGGATTTGACTGGGTTGGTTGAGATCGGGAACAGACCTATTAGAGACAACTACGATCTAGAAGTTACAGCATACCTTCTGCAAAGTAGTATTCTAGATTCATATCATAACAATTGCCCTATTCTCACTAGGAGAGCTAAACTCCAACGTCCTTGGTGGAATGACTCTCTAGCAACCTAAACGGCAAATGTTAGGAAGCTTTTTAATAAAGCTAAGAAAAATGGTGAATGGGAGAACTATAAAACGGCCCTCACTAATTATAACAAACTTGTTAGGGAAAGCAAGATTAACTCCTGGAGGAAGTTCTGTGAAGAGATAGATTCTATCTCTGAAGGAGCTAGACTCCAAAAACTCTTCAAAAGGGATGAACCTATTTTGGTTGGCACCTTAAAGGATGAGGAGGGTAATTTTGCTGTTTCTGGAAAAGAGGTTATGGAAATTATGACCAAAACCCACTTTCCAGGAGCTAGAGATATTTATAGCAACGAAGGGGAGTACTCCATTGGCTCTTTGCAAAGAGTCAATAGCAATCAATGGACCATTACTAAAAATATCGTTAACTACAACAATGTTAAATGGGCAATCTCTGACTTTAAACCTCTAAAAAGCCCTGGGCCTGATGGAATTATACCCATCATGATCCAGAAGGCAGAGGAGGTTGTCATACCAGTGCTAACTAGAATTTACAGAGCTAGTTTAGCACTGGGTTACATACCAAAGATATGGCAGAAGACTAGGATTGTTTTCATTCCTAAACCTGGTAAGGACACCTATGACCAGGCCAAGTTTTACAGACCTATCAGTCTTTTTTCATTCTTTCTTAAAATTATGGAGAAAATCATTGATCGGCATATTAGAGATTACTTGGGTAGTAACAGTCCCTTGCATGCTCTTCAATTTGCCAATCAACCCGGCAAATCTACTGAAACTGCTTTACATCAGCTAGTTTCTAAGATTGAAACCACTCTGGATCAAAAAGAAATTGCCTTAGCAACTTTCCTCGACATCCAAGGGGGTTTTAATAACACTTCCCATCTATCCATCCTCAATGCACTTAGAGGGGCAGGGATTAATCAGACCCTGTGTACTTGGATTGAGGCCTTGATTTCGGATAGATGTATTCAAATGAGTATTTTCGGTGAATCATTTGAAAAAATGACTACTAGAAGTTGTTTTCAAGGAGTTGATCTCTCACCATTACTTTGGAACCTAGTTGTAAATAGCCTTATAAAAAATCTATATGATAAGGGCTACTATACGCAAGGATATGCTGATGACATTGCCATCCTAATCCTTGGTAAAGATCTCGAAATAACTTGTCTTCTCATGCAGGATGCTCTAAGTTATGTAGGTCAATGGAGCATGGATAGGAACCTGATGGTTAATCCTCAGAAAACCTACTACTTGTACCTTTTACACGCAAAAGGAAATGTTAGGGTTTTTCATACCAAGACTTTTTGATGTTGAAATAAATGTGGCTTCAGAGGTGAAGTATCCGGGCATTTATTTAGACCAAAAACTCACCTGGAATAAGCACATTGATGATAAAATTAACCGAGCAAAGAAAAGCATAATGATTTTCAGGCGAATGCTTGGTAAAAACTGGGGTCTAAATCCAAAACTGATGTTGTGGATGTACACAGCTATTGTCAGGCCCATTATCACATATGCCTGTGTGATCTGGTGGCGTAAGGTGGAACATAAATCTGTGACTGACAGACTAGGAGGTCTAGAAAGACTGGCCTGTCTCTGCATCACAGGAGCAATGTCCACCGCACCAACCAGAGCATTGGAAGTTATTTTGGATGTGACTCCATTAGACATCTTCATCTGCAGCACTGCCAGAATGACTGCATGCAGAATGAAGTTAGAAAACCAATGGTACGATCAGCATGTTGCCAAAGGGCACAGGGGTATTACTAGGAAAATTGAAGATCCTACTTTCCTGATGCCCTCGGACATCATGGAAAAGTCATACATGTTTGAAACGACATTTGAAATAGTTTTTCCAACTAGAGACGAATGGGATAACAACATGTTTGAAACTAAAATAGGAGATCTAATCTGGTACACAGATGGATCACTGAAAAACAGCCTCTAAGGACTGGCAGTATGTGGCATGTCACTAAGAACCAGCCTATCTGTAAGCCTTGGGCGATACGCTACGGTCTTCCAGGCAGAAGTTTTGGTCATTATCCACTGTCTGCGACTAAATATAAGGAAAGGCTACTACGGTAAGCGGATTCTCATTTTTAATGACAGTCAAGTAGATTTGATTTTGGAATGTAGAAACCTTCTTACAGAACTGGCAACTAGAAACAAGGTGATCCTTGTATGGGTGCCAGGGCACAAAGGTATTGAAGGTAATGAAAGGGCTGATGAACTTGCCAAAGAAGGATCGTCTTTTGCTCCCATTGGTGCAGAATATTTTTGTGGGATCAATTTGAAGACCGCAAAAACCAATATTCTTAGATGGGAAAAACGGAAGATGTATGAAGCTTGGCTCAACACTCCTGGTCAAAGCTGCGCTAAAAGTATGATCTGTGGATCATCAGCAAGGATTGCCTCTGAAATTCTAAGATGCTCTAGGCAGAAGATACGTTTAATCGTAGGCTTCATAGGCACTACTAGTAGGGGCACTACTATTTCAGAAAACACCTCAATAAAATTGGGCTGTTTCATTTGCAGGAAATGTCATACGCAAGAAGAAACGGCCAAGCACATCATTTACCAATGCGAGTCTCTTGCCCTCCCTAGATTAACTTCTTTAGGCATCATCCATGCTAGAGAGTTACACCTAGACTCCATTAAAGGGTTATCGGATTTTATTAATAAAGTGGGTGACCCGAGCAACTGGAACTAGGAAACATTGGGTTTGGAGTTAATAGTACAAAATGCTGATAAAAGCAGAGGTGCCCAATGACATACAAACCCAACTCATAGAAGAAGAAGAGGAAGAAACATGCTGAAGCGTTCACTCATCTTTCATCTATTCGCAAAAATCATATACTATTAACGAAATCCTGACTGGAAGGCCTATGGCTGGCCAGAGCTAGAACAAGATATTTCCCAATTAAATTTGTTATATTTAGATTTATTTTTCTGGCATACGATCGCTGGCAATGCAATGAATCTGAAACCCTAGATCATATTTTCCTAGATTGTTCTTTATAAGAACATCTGAGGTACCAATTAGGAAAAAAATTATTAATAGGAGCATTATCATTTTGTTGGATAATTGAACTATATTCAAATCCGGAAATTAAAATTCTTGCTTGCTGCGAACTTCTATGACTATATAAAAAGGTTTTTAATGTTAATGATATAAAAAATGAAATTTGTAACATCTAAAATCCTTTAGATAGTCAATAGTCTTAAACTATCCTCTATCCCAAGTTTTGTTAATCCGAATTATATACCTACTCATATCAAGATATATTTGTTAGTGTTCACCGATTAATTAAAAGACTTCAATCGACTTTCTTAAATAATGTTAGTCAATCAATCTCCTTCAAATATCTTCTTCAATGTGAGCTACAAGGATCTTAGTATAGAGCTCCAAAAGTGTTCGCCATAACCTATCTATAGATCCCCAAAAATCTGTTGTGATTGAACTTTTTTTTCAAAATGACAACAACCTAATTTAAACTTATTCATCAACAATCATCCTATTTCCTTGAGCAAAAATATTCGAGTGTTTGTATTACATTTTTTTCGCACAATTCATCTTTCCACCCTTATTTTCATGAAAAGACAGCAGTGGTATGAAAAAAGTTGAATACCTTACAAGATATTGCAGGAAACAGATGGGGTGCTCGTACTGCTCATCTTTTTCAAATCATGAAATCCTTTATTGCCTCCAGTCTGGATTAGGGCTGTCACATATTTTCCGCAGCATGTGCAACAGATCGTAAGCTCTTTGAAAGTGTATATCACACTACCCTAAGAACTGCAACAGGTCTTCTAAATGAACCCCCCCCATACCGATACTTCTACAAGAAGCAAGAATAACTTCCCTTCTTTGCAAACATGAAATACTCTTCTTAAACTTTTACATGCTGAATTTAAGTAAGTCATCACTATTCCCTTGTGTCTCAGTTTCGGAAACGCTGTTTGGGAAATGAAATGAAGTAAATCGTAATCATCCTCTGGCCATTAGAGCCAAATGGTGGCTCAGCAAACAAGGAATAAATACGTCATGCATATTAAAAGTTCCAACAGACTGGTTGGAAATGTCAACTAAAATTTCCATCTGCTCCACGGGTCTCCCTTTTCAGACTAAATCATTGCCGAAAGATATAATTTGTAAGCTATTTCACCAGGTTTGCGAGTCATCAAGGTAGGAAGATACGTTGATTTTTATTGATGCTTCCTAACAGGAATGAAATTTGGGTACTGCAACAGTTAATTTTACAAATAGTGTTTCAATAACAGGGAAAATTAGTTCCATAAACTCCACCTTCTCGGCCGAGGCTATGGTACTACTTATAGCATTCTCTAAAGACCTGCGTTGGACCAGAATATATGTCATTTTCACAGATTATTTTTCTTGCACCTTTGCTCTTTTTGTTTGTTGCAGGACATCACCAACTATTATTCAACTGCTTCCATCACAAATTTTGCAACCTATTCAAATGTGTTTGTCAATGGCCCCTGGACATTCAGGAATACCAGGTAATGAAATCACTGACTTATTGATGAAAGCAGGAACTATGTGTCAAAATGAAGTACAATCCATTTCTCTTGATGATATGGAACAACACATCAGGAAACGTTTCTTTAAAGAAAGACTCGATCAATGGAAAAATTGAAAATATACTGAAATGTTCACTCATCTCCCATGTATTCCCAAAAATCATAGATCATTAACGAAATCCCGACTAAAAGACGTATGGCTCTCTCTGGCCAGAGCTAGAACAAGATCTCTCCCTACCAATTCGGTTCTACTTAGATTTAATCTCTGGCATACGGATCATTGTCAATGCAGTGTGAATCTGAAACCATATATCTTATTTTCCTAGACTATCCTTTATACGAACATCTAAGAAACCAATTACGGAAAAAATTAAGAATAGAAGCATTATCCTTCTTTAAGATATTTGAATTATCTTGAAATCCGGAAAATAAAATTCGTGCTTGGTGAGAATTTCTACGAATTCGTAAAATATTTTAATCTTAATAACATAAAAAATAAAATTTTCCCACGTCTAAAATCCTTGAACTGTCCTCCATCACAAATTTTGTTAATCCGAATTATCTGCTAACATCAAGA
Source organism: Latrodectus hesperus (assembly GCA_037975125.1). Classification (NCBI taxonomy): domain Eukaryota; kingdom Metazoa; phylum Arthropoda; class Arachnida; order Araneae; family Theridiidae; genus Latrodectus; species Latrodectus hesperus. The sequence continues at coordinate 8,271,139 of CM075859.1, forward strand.
CATGTCTTTTAGTGTGTTAACCGATGGATAAAAAGACTTCAATAAACTTTTCTTAAACATTGTTAGTCGATTGACTATAAATCATCTCCAGATATCTTCTTCAATGTGAGATACAAGCATCTATACTAATAGAGCTCCAAAAGTGTCCACCATAACCTACCTACCTCAGAACGGGCAGAAAGGTACTTGTTGGACTCTCACAAGCTCGCACGTTGATCTAATCTTGTTAACTTTATCTGTATAATTATGTCAATTAAAATTACTTGTTAAACGTATGCTGCCTAATCAAATCAGTGATCTAAATATATAGTTACCGTTAGGAATTAATTTTATTATTTAGTAATAATAGATATCCTGATGAACTTAATCTATTCCATTATTGAATCTGTCACTTATAAGATATTGTAATTATTACTGAGTGTTTTTAATACAATAGAACTGGTTCAAATAATGGAGGGAAAATGTTAATCGTTATCTCTTTACATCCGCTCACGTCCATAATATTATATTATTTAAGACCATCACTAATAGCTGGTGGTACAGTTTTTATCGGACGTAAATGAAACATGTATATTTTATTTTCATTTTAATAGCAATTATATTTTTGAACTTAATCCCAATTAACAGTGTGCTGATATACTGTATTTAATAGTGTTACGTTCAGTCGTAGTCAACTTTGCAAGACAATGAATACTTACAACTTTCTTTGTATTGAAATCCGCATAACTTCTGAATAACTTCTCGAAACCCCTGAAAGTTAATGATTTTAACAAATTATTAAATCTTAGATATTTAAGATAATATATCATAATAGCTTTGCATATTACTGATAGGACAGGTGTTTTTTAACTTCGTTTTGAGTAGTAAAAATACCTATCCCAGTGTTATTTTGTAACAAGGAAGTATTAATAAAAAAGATAATAATATGACTGAGAGCACAAGGCAACAGTAATTTTATTTCTTCACCCCCCAAAAAAAACAGTATATAAAACAATGTATATTAATAAAACATGAGTTAAAAATATTATTGGACAAAACAAATATTGATTATATTTGGATTTACTTTGATTTTGACATGAAGCAAAAACCCTGTAAGTGTTAATTAAGAAAGTTATATATATATATAGAAGTACAGAACCTTTTTTTCCTATACTTGGAAATATAGATGTGTGATAATTTAATTGTAAAATTTATATTGCATGATACCAGTAAAATAATTATTGAATAAAAAATTATTTTAAGAAAAATTACAATTTTATAGAATTATATTTTAGAAACTATTAGAAATGGATAGATGTATTTTCTTTAAGATTATCAACGACGTAGAAATTTATTTCAAATGAAAAAATAATAATAAAAATTCTATATTTGAATTTAAATTTTTTTAAATGAAACATTTTCTACAATATTTAAAGTAATAAAGAATACATTTCTTTTCCATTTACTCATGACTATACTTTTATATATATTTATTTTATCTTTATGGTAACTGGAATTTCGTTGTTTTTCTTTTTTGAAGAACAATTACATTTAAATGCCTTAGTTCAAGAAACATATCTGAGCAGAATGCTGAATTTTTTTAGAAAAATGTGGAGAAGTATTGTGCAACTAAGTGTGTTGTGTGTGTGTGTGTGTTTGCTTCATTGAAAATTCTGATATAAAATGTATTAATATTTGTACAGTATTGTTGTCTCTAAGAAACACTGACAATGTGCAGTTAACTTTTCCAATAAATGATAACATCTGTTAAATTCGCGAAAATGATATATCTATATTTCAGAATTCGAGATTTCGAGAGGTATTTTAAATTTGAAATACATATCCCCTTCTCAAATCCAGCAGATGGCCTCTCCGCGGAGAGGGGATGTTCCTGGGCGAAACGAGCGAAGAACGTCGGGAGTGTATTCTCGTGGTAAGGCCACCTAAGGCGTGAAGGCCGTTCCATTATGCCCAGCTAATATCTGCAAGTGAAGCCAGGAGCAAAGTCAGACTTCTACCACTGGTGCTCCGGATCTTGTATCAACAGAAGCTGCCCCCTTTACCATGAGCTTGTCTACTTCCAATCTACATGCTGCATCGCCCTACGCGCAGTTGAATCAGGGACGCGTTCAGAGCTTAGGAAGAGGGCTCTGTTCGAAAAGTATACGACAGTCTTCAACCGATGGTAAACATCTCAGAATCTTGCAATGTAACATAAATGGTTTGTCTACTAGCGCTACTCGAGTAAAGTTTGACCAATTGCTATCTTTGGCTGATATTTATAATGCCCATATTATTGCGCTCCAGGAAATAAATTAAAGGAACACTCTAGTTTTAGCATTAAGGGCTTCCATATTTTGAGAGATGACAGACAACTACGAGGAATGGAGGCTTGGCCCATCTTATCTGAGATTTAAAATATAATAGCATTGACTTACCTTCAACCACCCCTTCTCATTTAGAGATGCAAGGAATTTCCTTTCCTTGGAGGGAAAGCCTCATCTATCTTTTTAGTGCTTTCCACCCACCAAATGCAAATCGATTACCTGAAGAGCTTTTTGATCATTCAGATGAAAATACTATTATTGTAGGAGACCTGAATGCCAAACACACTTCTTGGGGGGGGGTAGGGTTCTGGTAATAACCATCGTGGTATCGAGCTTCTCGATTTCACTGATAGCAAGTCTCTTTTGTTTCTTAATGATGGTTCTGCCACACACTCATCCTATTGCTATGGATCTAGTGAACCCCTTGATGTATCTTTTGTCAGCCCCGATTTTTATCTACATTGCAGTTGGAGAGTCTTGGACAGTGTGGGCAGTGATCATCTCCCTGTATTGATTGAAATAAATAAGAACCAACTTCGGAGGAAGAATATTCAATCTCACTGGAATTTTAAAAAGGCGGATTGGCAAGCCTTTAGTCACTTGACTGATCAAATTTTTAATGACTCTGGACCTCTTGACGATATTGAATATCTTTGGAAAAAATTTAAAACCACCATCCTTTATGCGGCCAAACAGACTATCCCAAGAGACCCAGCAAGATACAATTACAGACACAAAATTATAGACCCATCTACACTTATCATTCTACTTCTATAAATTCTCTTATCAAGAGGCGTAATATATTTCATCAATCCTTATTGAATTGCAACGATGCTTCGCTTAGACTAGAATTAAATCAAGTGCATGCTAAAATCAAGCGTGTTTATTGTGATATTAAGAGGGGAAAATGGGTGGCCTTTTGCAAAAAATTAGATTTAAGAACCTCTACCGAAAAACTGTGGAAACTTGCTAAAGGGCTTAGTAAAACCCAGCCTCAAAGAGAAAATAGTAATACAGTCTTGGATTTGAATGTTGTTATTCCCCCTGACGATAAAGCTACTGTTGATATTTTGGGAGACAATTACAAGAGGACGAGCTGTCTCCCTTTCAATCAAACCGACAAAGTTACTAATTCCAGAGCTAGAAACCTTGTTCATGGATGTCGTAGCTCAATTTGTGGGAACTTTTTGTTTAAAGATTGTCTTTCTGTTCATGAACTGGATCTAGCCCTTATGAATTTGGACCCCTCTAAATCTCCTGGCCCCGATGGCATTTTCGGCTATATGTTACTACATCTGAAGTCTTCGGGTAAACAAAAGCTGCTGGATGTCTATAATTTATCTTGGAAATGTGGCAGACTTTCCCGAGAATGGAAAAAGACTTTTATCATTCCTATTAGAAAACCTGGTAAATCGGCTTGCTCTCTGGAGAGCTACAGACCCATTGCGCTGACTTGTATCCCCTGTAAAACTATGGAGAAAATGGTACTGACCAGGCTCACTCACCATCTTCAGATAAATAAAATGTTTCCTAGGGAACAAAATGGTTTTAGGCGTGGTCATTCCACCTTGGATCAGATACTATTTATTAGCCAGAGAGTGAGAGATGAACATAATCAGAAGCCAACGAATCATACTGTAGCTTCCTTTTTGGATCTTACAAAAGCCTTTGATAAGGTCTGGATTAACAAATTGCTTATTAAACATTATAAGGTTTTTGACATCAGGGGAAATGCTTTTCCTTGGATATCTGACTTTTTACGAAACCGACACATTAGAGTGAAATATGGTTTAACTCTCTATCTAATTATTTTAAACTTTCTCAGGGTGTTCCCCAGGGATTGGTTTTAAGCTCTATACTTTTTTAACTTGTTTTTTAGCTGGAGTTGAGAGAGTTCTTTCAGAACCATGCGAAATCGCCATATTTGCTGATGACATTGCTCTTTGGACCTCTGGCCGTGATATTGGCCTAATGGAAACTTATCTTAATCGGTCCCTTTCGAATATTTCTGTTTTTGTGGCTGCTCATGCATTTAATTTTAATCCTTTAAAGTCAGTGATCTCATTTTTTCACAACTAATAGACATCTTTCCAATTAAATACCTCAATTACTCACTGGTAGAAAGCAGTTGCCTTATGAAAAGAATCCTAAATACCTGGGTTTTGTTTTGGACACTGAATTCAATAAACATATCGATTCGGTTGGGTAGAGTGTCGCTAAGAGTAGAAAACGCTTTAATGTGCTCAAATTCATTTCCGGTAGAGACTGGGGTGCTAATGCTACAGTCCTTAGAACTACTTTTATTGCCTTGGTGAGACCTATATTGGAATATGGGTTTCAGGTCTATTCTTGTGCCTCAGCCAGTAACTTTCAAAAGCTAGAGCAAGTGCAATTAAGTGCTGGAAGAGTAATCTCTGCTTTGCGTAGAAGCTGCCACAATGACATAGTTTTATATGAGACAAATCTTCAGCTTTTGAATCTGCGAAGGGAAATGAATCTAGTCAAATACTATAGCAAATTAATCAGCTATGGGGATCAAAATCGCAGTTATGAATGCCTGATTAACTAGCAGAATGGTCAAAGGTTAAAAATAGGATAGTCCCTTTTCTCGAGCCGTTTCACTTAATGCAATTAACCATAATGTTAAGCCTCAATATCTTACTTGTCCCATTAATCCATTACCGGGGCTACCAAATGTTTTTTTATCACACAAAAATTTTTTCTGAAGTCACCAAAGGCACTGACTACCCAGATTTATTAAAACAGTTGGCTTTGGAGGTCATAAATACTATTCCATCTAATGATCTCCTCATTTATACGGATGGCAGTGGTGATGCTAGCCACTACGCAGGCAGTGGAGTTTTTATTAAATATCCGGATGGATCTAGTGATTCAAAGTTTTGCAGAAACCTGGATTACTGTTTGGTATTTCGTAGCGAACTTTTGGCTATCCAGACTGGTCTGGACTCAATCAAAGATAAAGCCTCTTTTAATAACATATGGATTCTCAATGACAGTCGTAGCTCCATGCAGTACCTGAGCAACTGGGCTAGTGTAACAGATCATGCTGGAACCCATATTCTTCGTATGTTATTTGATCTCTCATCCTTCCATGATATTCACTTAAAGTGGGTCTCCTCTCATGTAGGTTTGTTCAGAAATGAGCGAGCTGACGCACTGGCAAAGGAGGGCTCTTCTTCTACTGCTTTTCCAGATCTGGATCTTACTTACTCAGAACTATACTCTTCTTGTAAGAATGCTATTCCAAATACTTGGTAGCACCCACCTGCTCATGCTTGGTACTGCCGTAGGCAGCCATTGACTTTGTGGGTTCCAGAGCTGACCAGACTGCAATCAGTAGATTTATTAGTAGACACATCAATTGCCTATCCTTTAATCATCGTATTAAGCATTTCCCTATCTGTAAAAAGTGCAACTCCAACAAGGCTAGTCCTCAACACTTACTTGAGTGCACTCAATTCTCGATGGCTCCTTAGAGACCCCCTCCTTTTTCTTGACTTTCTGAGAGTGCATGGGCTCAATGATCACGTGTAGCTCCGATATTCTGCATGGGATTTGTAACAACAACAAAATACATATCCATTTGGATTACAGATGAAAAGTAGATTCCAATGAATTAAAAATTTTTTACAAATAACCGGACATTTTCGAGACAAAATGAAGCAATATATTCTAAGGATATAAACGAAGACAAACTAAAATAAATATAAATATTTCGAAACGTTGTTAAAGTTGTTGTCCAACTCAATGTTGTACCTAATAATGTTTTTCATATATATAAAGATACTTTACAATTGTTTTAAATTTGTGCTTAATATATCTAGTATTGCTAAGTGATACTAGAGATATTAAGCATACTTCCTTAAGTGCTACATTCATAAGTGATATACTTCCAGTTTTCAATTTTGTGTGTGCATATTTTTCTAAAAATACAACTGCCATGCCACCTGGTGGATTTTTTAAAAATAAAATTTCGTTTGAACTGTTTGAAAGTTGTGGCAACGGGAAGATTTACCAGAGGTAGCGTAAAGTTCTTTAAGCAGTCTAGCGGAGAATTCAAATGAAAGATATAGTGAAAATAATGGAATAGCTATATTGAAGATGAAATACACTGCTGGCCATCCATATTGCAACACACAGAAAGACAAGAGATATCACAACAAAATTTATTTTGTAGATAATATGTTGATCAAGCATAAAATGAGTAAATTTATAGACTTCTGTGTGGCTCATGCCAAAATCAGTAGCCTGAGTAGCCGCCATTGTTGGAGATTACCATTGCCAAACGCCTCGGTATTGATTCAAAGATACTTTGGATGTGTTCTTGGGGTATAGCAGACCAAGCAGCTTCCATACGTTGCCAAAATTGGTCTGATGTGGTATCAAGGGATGTAATCTGGATCAATCGTTGAGCAACCATGAACCACGTGTTTTCTATCGGCGAAAGATCCTGAAAGCAAGCTAGCCAGGGAAATAATTCAATCTGGCGATTGAGAAGAACCCTTGGACAATGCCTGCTATGTGTGGTCATGCATTATCCTGTTGAACTATGGCAGTGGGCAAGCCCTGAATGTTAGGAAGGACAACTAGCTCCAACACCTCGGAGATGTAGCTCTAGCTGTTTTAAGTACCGGTAATACACACTAGAGGAGTGCAGGAGTGATATCCAATACCGTCGTTCAAACAAGCCCACTGTTTATTAATTAGAATCACCAAACGAACCAAGTTCCACGAGAAGGGAAACTACAGTGGCTCAGACGACAGCATCTTATGGATGAATAGAAAGCAAACTGCACTACGAGGTAGGCAACCCGTTTTTCTGCTTTTTCACTTGTTTGTGAATATAACTGAGTAGTTCAAATTGTTGTATTTTAAAAAATGGAAAATATAGAAATTTAAAAATGTTTAGAGTGGCTGTGTGTGAAAAAGAGGATTTTTAATTAATTGCATAAGAGATAGGTGAATCAGTGACTCCTGAGAGAAAGTGATTAATTTAAGAAATTTAATCATTAACAGAGCGCATTATAAATATGATAAAAGATTTTGGAGAACAATTCACTGACTCCGTAATAGCAGATAGAAAGCTGAGGGAAGAACATCTAGGGAAAATTGAATTAGAGAAAACTAATCTAGAAAAAGCCAAAATAAATGCTGAACTAGAAAAAATAAATTTAGAGAAATCAAGATTAGAGAATGTGCTGCGCGAGAATGTTATAATGAGAGGAAAATCATCAGTACCGCCAAATCAATTGAAAGTTACATTCAAAGTGTTCGAACATTAACTATACCAATTCTTCGCATCGAAGGAAAAATCATTTGCTGATATATATCCAAATTGTCAAAAACCTCAATCTGATACCCGCGATAATCGCTATACGCGAATAAATTCTAATTATATAGCACCTCACTTTTGGCACGAAGAGGCAAAACGGAAGTCGAACGAAGCTAAAATTAATAAAAAAGTAGAATGTTACATATGCGGAGAAAACCATTTGGCGAGAGATTGTGGGGAAAAATATTCAAAGAAGAAAGTTAAAGAAAACGCCGCGGTAGCAAAACTATCTCCCCAAAGGTTATATCTCTCAGTTGACCTTTGCCCTCTCAAGTATGCGCCAGTGTACGTTTGAAGGAAGGAGTTGAACTACATAGTAGATTCAGGGACGCAAATTTTCGTTTGTAATTCGAAACTGCTCCCTGACACTGATAATGAGGAATATGGAAGGATTACCTTAAGTTCTGCTTTTGGGAAGAATGTTGAGATGAAACTGATAAGAACCACAGTGTACTGAATAAGAATACCACGTTAAATTATCACGTAGAATGCCTAGTTGCCCTGACTGATAAGCTAAATATGGGTAGGTTGATACAACCGTTTCTTTATGAGTCTCTTATTTTGGCGGACCAGGAAAGTTCTTTTACGGAGGGAAATAAAGAAAATCACGGGGTGTTAGAAAAAGAGTCTGAAGGTGTTTTTTTGCAACAAATTTTAAAAAAAATATTTTGGTGGAAGGGGAAGATAGTAGAAAAAAATAGAGAAAGGATCGGATACTCTAGATTAAGATTCTAAGTTATTTTCGGATTATTATAAACTAAAGGAAGAACAAATTAATTGTAGTTCGTTAGGAAAAGTTCGCGTGGAATTAAAACAAAATAAAGGTAATTTTATTTTAATGGATGAATTAATTTACCATAAAGACTAAATTCTTAGTGAGCCAGTTTTGTAATTAGCCTTACCAAAATGTAGATTAAGTGAAGTATTGAAATTAGTCCATGAATCCGTTATCGGGGGACATATGGGAGTTAAGATAACTAAAGAGCGAATTAAATATAGCTTTTACTGGCCAAATATGAAAAAAGATATTTCAGAATTTGTCCAAACTTGTAAAGGGTGCCAACTTCGTAAAATTGCTAAAATTGGCGAGAGAGCGCCCGTTACTCTAGTATCTCACCCTGAGCTTCCTTTTGAAGTTGTAAATGTTGACATGATAGGGCCTATAGATCCACAATCTAGCAGAGGACACAAGTACATTCTTGTAGATCAAAATACTCGTTGGCCCGAAACTGTGCCGTTGAAATCGTTATCTGCCAAACGCACTTGCGAGGAGTTACTCAACATTTTATTTGAACTGATATATCCAATGTTATAGCTAGCGATCAAGAGACTAATTTCAGGTCCATTCGAACGCAAGAATTCCAGAGGTGTATTGGTTCGAGTCCTAGATTCTTATGTCCAGGTTATGCTGCCTCGAATAATTTAGTGGAAAGATTGAACCATGTACTAAAATGTATGTTGTTCCACATCATACGAGAGGATCCAAGAGGTTATGATCTTCAGCTACCATTTTTGTTGTTCTTCGACCGAGAAGTTCCAAACACCACGACTCGTGTGTCTCCGTTTAAACTTCTTTATGGTAGAGAGGTTCGAGGTCCATTGGCTGTCTTTAAATCGTCTTGGGTAGATGAAATCAGAGTACTTATCACCCTGTCTCAATCAGCTGCGGACTATTTACAAGAATCAAAAGTAAAACTAGTAAAAGCCGCTGAAAGTGCATCTTTGATGGCTGCCAACAAACAGATAGCTTATGGAGGCTATTTTAATAAAAGATCATCACAGTAAGAAACTTCAGTGTCTGTAAACAGGTCGTACTTTTGATACCTGACTCTACCAATAAGATATAAGCAAGATGGACTGGTCCTGGTGAAATTGTTAAGCATGTGTCACCACATTCTTATAATGTGAAATTACCAGACGTGAATGTGAAGCATATTCATGTGAGCAAAAGATTCGGAAATATTATCCTCTTTCTCTTGCCGTTGATATTATTTTTCAGGAACACCATGAATTTGGAGAAATCTACTCTACTCCAAATTCGCATTCTGTCTGTATAAATTGGAGTGAGATTGATTTTGATCATCTACAACCAGTTGAAAAGAAACAACTACGTGAACTTTTGCTTAAACATCAAGATCTCTTTAGTGGTAAAGAAAGAATTGCTAAAATTGGTACTCATGGAATTCGGCTTAAGCCAGGTGTAGAGAGCAAAAGACCATTGGTATATCGTATTCCAGATTCTCTTAAAAATAAAGTTGATGAACAAATAGAAGAGCTATTGAATCTTGGTTTGATTGTAGAAAGTGTGACCCGGTAATAGTATATCCAATAGTTTGCGTCAATAAAAAAGATGGAGGAATTCGTTTGTGTGTGGGTTTCCAATTCCGGAATTCTGTTACACTTTCGGATGACTTTCCAATAGAAGAGACCACTAAATTGATACAGTCCATTGGAAGAACCAGCATAATAACCACATTAGATCTCCTAAAGGGATATTGGGCCATTCCAATGGAAGAAGGCAGTGAATATTTCCCATCATTCAAGACCCATCGAAATCAATATCGGTTTAAAGTCATGTGTTTTGGTTTAAAGAATGTTTCATTCACATTTCAGTGTGAAATGAACAAAGCTTTGTATCAATATAGAGATTTTTCAAGAGCGTATATTGATGACACAGCGATATTTTTCAGCGATTAGAAGGAACATTTATTTCATTTAAATAGAGTTTTAACAAGAACTGCAGAGTTAAGCTTCACGGTCAACCTTAAAAGGTGTTTTTTGTGAAGTCCAAAATAAAATATTTCAGATATCTGATTGGTTCTAGTACTCATCAACCAGATCCGGAAAATACGAAAGTAATTGAGAATTTATTTAGACCAACAGCAAAGAAAAAACTTCGCAGTGTGCTAGGCTTTTGCAACTATTACAGAGAGTACATTTCCAACTATTCCAAACTTGTATTTTTACTTACGAAACTTTTTAAAAAGAGAGTACCTGATCATCTTCGATGAACTGATACTCATGATGAAACGTTTGAACTTTTGAAAAGGGCATTAGTCCAGGCTCCTCAACTTTATTCACCGATACCAGGAAGACCCTACGTGATACACTCTGATGCATCTCAAATTGTTGTGGCGGCATGTCTATCCCAAAGATGAAATGATAACATACAACTTATTGCATATGCCAGCCAAAAACTGACCCCTGATCAACAAAAATGGATGACCATCGAAAGAGAAGCTTTTGCCATTGTGGAGTGTAAAGAAGTTTGAATCATGTGTTTGGAACGGAAATATAATTTTTTACGGACCATAATCCTTTACCCCATTTGACGAGATGTGCTCCACAATCTTCTAGACTGCAAAGATGGGCTTTTGCATTACAAAAATTTAACATCACAATGAAACATTGCCTTGATGTTAAAATGCCCCACACTGACGCATTATCACGTTTACTTAAAAAAATCTCATAAAGTGAAATTAACCATTTGTAACTATTTGTTTATTTCATACATTTTTCTTCAAGTGTTTTAATTAATGAAGTGTTCATTTGCATGCTATTATTATTATAAGTATTGTGTTTAATTTTCTGTTGGTAAAATGTTCTATGAGTATTATCTAGAATTCTTGGAAATATATTACAATTCGCATAGCTTAATGCTACTAATATTTTAAATACTTACTTAATTCTGTTACATATTTGCTTAGTTAAAATGCTTTTAATTTAAAATTAGCAAATAATATTTAGTAATATTCATTTTTATGATGACTATCACCGTTTATCAGTTAATGTTGTGTTTATTGTGTATTATATATTTGTTGCATTTCAATTAGTTATTTAAATTCTTTACTAGATTAACTTATGTATTTATACATCAATGCACTTTTATTGTCAGATTAAATATCAAGGAGATACTTCAATCTTGCATGGGAGGTGTAGTGTTCAGACATCTTCACCAGAGGGCGTGTCGCTCACTCACCTCAGGGGTAAAAATAAAAATAAGAGGAAAAGGAGAAGCGTTGCTCCAACTGAGGCGTGAGATTGGTTGTAATTTTTGTAGATCCATTTCTTATAATCATAATTTTATGTTCAATAAACTGTGTCGTTCAAACAAGCGAACTGTTTATTAATAAGAATCACCAAACGAACCAAAGTTCCACGAGAAGGGAAACTACACATTATATCATGATTTATATAAATCATGTATTTCCCATCTTAAAAAAGATTTTCAGATTTAAAAAGTATTAGAGTCATATGCTTAATCTTTTTCAAGTTGGATTTTCTTAAAGTGTTAATCTGATATTCCTTAGATAATTTGGAATGTAATGCTTCATTTCATATGGCTAAGTAAGAAAGACTTAGATAAAGTAAATTACATTGTCAGTTATATTTTGAAATTCTACTTGTATATGTATACAAGAAAGAAACAGTAATAAGTATGAAATAAGAACGTTCCGAATGTAGGTTTCTTACGAGTCTGAAATGAGAGGAATATAATGAAAATAAGTATTTACAGTGCAAATCTTTGTGATAGAATTTAATCAAAGCTTCGAAGAACTATTATGTGATGTATGCTAAATGATACAGATATCTGTAGAGTTACAATTTTAGCCATAGACTGTTTCTTAAACATTGGGTAATTGCTGGTTAAGTGTAATTTTTTAGTGAGTCATTAAAAGCAAAACCTAGTAATATGTTAAAGTGACTTTTGAATTTAATGGAAAATTAAAATAAGCAAAACATAGTATGAGTAAAATGCCAGCATACTAAAAAATGATATATTATAAGCAATTACAATGAATATCAACTGAAATAAAAGTTCAAAATGAATATACATTGAATCTAAAGTTTTCTAAAGCTTATAAGTACTATATTCACTTCAGGGGATTTTCAAAAATTTTAAAGATTCATTACATATTCTTTGTGTAGGAAACTTTTCTTGTCAAGCACATTTTACTCCAGTGTCGATACTTTCCCTGAATACTGAATAGACAGAATCTTAATCATTTGTATTAAATACTCGTATATGGAATTCAATTCCTGGAAAATTGATATATGAAAAGTCTAGTCATTAAAGGATTTTTTATTTATTCAAATTCAAAGAAAAGTAGGAACATTAAAATCTTGAAATTAAGATAAAATGTATAGAAAGAATTACATCATTTTATAATCAATAATTAATCCTAATTTCTACATGTGTCAAAGAATAAAAATTAAATATTGATAATTGTTATCTGATTTAACTTTTAATTTTGTATTGTAAAATGATTGCAATCGTTACAAAAATTCTCTTTATTTTTCCTATAAGATTAATAATATGTTTTTGAATTTTTAAAAATTTTAGTTTTAGTTACTTGAAAAATGTTTACTTTCAATATAAATAATTTGAAAGAAAATTATCCTTTTTTGTCTCTCAACAGGGTTCAAAATAAAATATTATACTAACTCGCATCATTAACTGATTCAGAATGTTACAGCGGCTTTCCCAGAATTTTCTTTTTTCTCTTACCATACGTAGAAATGCATTTTATTCATTTTCGATTCAGTAATATTTTATTATTGTTATTATTTGTATAGGTTTTGATATATTTTTCTAGAAAGTATCTTTTTTAATATGCTGGCTATATGTAATATGTAATATCTTCAATTTAGGAAAGCTCAAGTATTTTACCTTGGCAATGGTTGAGAACCTAAAGGTCGAAAATAATTTTTAATAGTAATTTAATAGCAATTTAATAGTAATTGCTAATGATAATTAGTATTTTCAAGCAAAGCAAGGCAGAATTAGGTATCATAATATTACTTAATCAGGGAATCTAGAAGAAAAATACTAAAAAAAGAGCAAATTGAGAAATACTAACTATTTATTTATTTTATTTAGTAAACTATATGAAAATTCTAACATTGTAAATTTATATTTCCATGTACTTACAAATAAACAGTGAGAAATGAAAAATCGCCACAAGAGGGTGAACAAAAAAGAGTCAGTTGATGTACGTCGACCATGAGATGCGGTCAGAGATTGGCGAAGCGCAATATTCAATAAATTTGTTATTTGTTACTGAAGTGCAGTATTTTCATTTAAACATCCTGATGTGGCTATATGTAAAAGTAATATTAATTGAAAAATTAGTTAAGTGAATGCACGTAGCTTTAACAAAACTAAAAATTATACACCATGGTTATAAATTATATATGTTCATTTTTAGTTCAGCTAAAATAGCTAATAAAAAGATGGTTAACTTTATTCATTCTCATGTTGATCAAACTGTTATTGGACAAGTCTTGGTGCTTCGATATGTGCATTATCATCTATCTTTTTCAGGAAATAAAATTGATCTAATAGGAGGGACTTGGTCAGCTAAAATTTTTCTATACGTCTCCCTAATGACTATTCTCAGTGTCACTAATGGACCACAAGAAACCATGACACAGTTGCCTATATTAGGTCGGATCCACCTCCATGCTTGACAGTTGAAAGGAGACAGTCACGATTATATGCTCGACAAATGTCTTCCAAACATACACCCATCCTGTGGGAGGGAAAAGTGTGAAAGACATAAGAAAGAGTGTTAGACCATATTACTTTCTTCCACTTATCTATCAATCAGCCCTAGGTTTTATAAATGTGACACCACTGCATGTGACTTGGAAATTTTAGGTTTGTTGTAAATGTTCTGCTTATGAAGATGCCTTATAACTGAAATCATTGACATGGAGAGTCCAGATGCTGATTGAGCTCACATTTGCTACAGTTGTTTGCTTTCTAGACATTACAATTACTTCAATACTTGTTGAACTCTTTCATAGAGCTTCTCTTCCTGTCCATCTTTTTGTGTTTTCAAGCTTGACTGTGTACGCATGCAGTCATGATTTTAGACACCATATCTCTGGGAAAAGCCTGAAGGTTCGGTCATACTTGTTTCAACTAGACGAACTCATGCAATTTGGTTTCCTTGAAAATCTGAGAGCTCCGACGTTTTTCGCTTTTGAAAATAATCCGAGGATTCAGAACTTCTATAAAGCTACCACATATTACCAGAATATATGCATTTATTTTTATAAAAATCTAGAGGTTATTATATTTTGAGATGCTTAAGAAGTTTATTAAGAAATGTTGTTTTTATTCATAGTTCTTTCCATTATTTTAATAAATGTGCCTGTACACATTTCTTTACAAAACATTATTTAAAAATAACAGCTATTAAATCACATATCAATATAGCGAAACTCACTTATCCAGCGGGAAAGTGATAATTTAGTTTTATATATTGACTGAAATATATGTATTTTTGTGTAGTTTTTCGCACATGAATATATGTAAACGACTGAACTTTCTGATAAAGGAAAAATTATTTTAAGAATGTATAAAGTAAATTATGAAAACATCATTACTTTGAGTCAACCATGAGTATTTCTACAAAACAGATACACTAAATTTTGTGTATTTCTCACTTGTTGATGATCTTTAAATGATTTGTATGTATGCTTTACGTGTTTGTTCCAAATTTTAAAAATGTATCTTGTGTTACATCTAAGCACAATGTCTGAGAAAATAATAATAAATAGTTTTATATATGTATTCCATAATTGATAAATAAGGAGGGTGCACCAGCATTTGTCCGTTAATCGGTTAGAGACTCTGCTAAAATAATCTTTGTCGATGCATTTAAGCACTATCTCGTTAAAAATGATACCAAAATGTTCGACTATGAAAAGACACAATATGTTATTTTCCAATATTTTAAAATTCTTTGTTGATCTTGAAGCAAATCAGAAATGCGATGAAACGGAATCATAACCTTATATACGATTCTTCAAGATTAAAAGATCCTCACTATTGCTGTTATAAACCTTCCAATGATCTATGAGGATCAAATGGTTTGATCACCATGAATGAACATATCCTTTGATTCTGTTCGATAGGCTTCAAATTTTGACATGAGAGATATTACATGAAGCGGTGGGAAGAATTAATGGAAAGATCTTCAAAAGATTAACACACTTGCAGCTAGATATTTTGAACATATGGAGATGGAATTCAGAGTTTTTATGAATAATTTCAAATGCCTTTTAATAATATAGAAAGAAATGTTACAGACTGTTCGAAATAAAATTGGCATAAGATGGTATTTTTAGTTATTCATCTGTCGAACGCCCATGTCTGAGATAAGCAGGAGTGAATATCTATATGTACTTAAATATTTCAAACAAAGAACAAATTAATTAAGACACTGTTCATATTTCGAAGATATTTGCGTTCTGTTTCTTACTAGTCAAGTATTTAAAAATTGTAATAAAGATAGCTGAACAAAAATTCCTTGAATATCATCTTAAGATCCTAGTAAATCGTCAAAGCTTTAAAGAGCCCCAAAGCTTTACTGCAGAAAAATTGATTTCGAAAATATTTATATATATATGGTAATGTAAATCAGATAATATTCTTGGATATCATCTTAAGAACATAATAAATTATCAATGCCTTATAGAGAGAGAATCAAATATTTACTGCAGAAAAATATAGAAAAACAACCTTCGAGTATATTTACATATATGGCAATATAAATCAAATAACCTACTGATAAAAATGGTAAAGATACTGAGAGAGAATCATAATTTATTGATGTTAATCATCTGAATAATCATGCTTTTTGTATTAATATGTGACTCTTAAAAACAGATAACTAATTTAGAATCTTAGTTATTTTTTATTTTACCAAAAGGTAACATTGTTACCTTTTGGTTATCTAGTGTTTATAAAGAATGAGAATAATTCAAAATAAATTAAATTATTTTTACACGAATGTGTATGCATAAAAATTCTCCTTAACATTTTGAGTAAAACATCAAATGTGTAAAAATTTCATTGAAATAATTAATTATGCAATTTTGATATTGAACGAGAATTTCCTTTTGTAGCCCCTGTGCATATAAATGAATTATATTTCCTGCGTTTAATAAATGTAATAATTGGAAATAGGTTTTGTATAAGTCACACATAAGAGGTTTTTTACCTAGAATCACTCAAACAAACAGTAAAAATTTAGTGATAAATTTTCTCTGTATAAAATTGGAGATAATTATTGGTGATGAAAACAAACTGCACAATTCTGATAAAATTACGCACAAATTATTCAAAAGCAGATAGATATTTACTAATTTTAAGATTTTTAGAAATGTACTCGAAGACGCTTGAAAATACAGTAAGAAATTGATTATTTATCACCATGTTATTCCTATTTAATCTGCAATTTATCAAGCAGCATTTAATCTGCAATTTATCAAGGGTCATTGAGAATTTATGCCCTAAGTACTACTTAAGTATCTCAGAAAACAAATGCAACATCATTATGTTTGCCAAACCACATAAATTACAATGCAGAGTTCGTACTTATTCTTTTTTGAAAAGGATTTACGAAATATTGTATCTGGTTGTGAAACTTAGTATTTATTTTTCATTGATATTTTAAATTATATGATATAGTTGAGATCACTTTTTTAACGTTTACAGACTAAAATGTAGGCAATAAAGACTTTAATATTTTAAATGATGAATGTGAAACCAAAAAATGGCGTTCACTAACATATTTCTTTTGAAATCTTTCAAATTCTAGCAATAATAGCAGAAAACAAGTTGCTAAATCAGTTGAAACTTATTTTAACCAGTTCGTCAAACTGATTTAAGAGAAATCAGTTCCGACTTACTTTAAATAACAAATTACCATCGCGTAAAAGTTTATTCGAGACTTAAAAGCGTTAAAAAATGCAGTGCCAAAGGGGTATTACAATTATATATTTTATAATTGGTTATGTTCAATTTAAAAACTGTTTTAAATCTTCAAGTTCAAATTTGTTCTACGTGTTCTTAACATAACTAGAATGAAGCATTTCGATCTTTGAAATGTCAAAGCAATAAATTGAATGCTAATGCACTAGGAAGAGATTCTCGAAGATGAATCTATTTCTATCAATTTTTTATACTTTTTTTACATATTAGTTAATACGTTTTTAATACACATTCCTTATTTCATCATATCACACAAATTTATTACATATTGGTTACTACCTTTTCTGTGATTTTTGAATGCAGTGTCAGGTCAACTTCATTTTCTTATGAAAGCACTCTTTCAAAAATGATCAGCTATTTTTGCTAACCTAATGACTGAATAATTTGGCATGTAATGAGGCAATTACGTATCACAAATAATTTCATCATTACATTAAGGGTTAAATTTTGGATATATAATGGTGTGTAATAATTAAATATTTGCCCTCAATTTGAACAAGATTATTCGTAGCTATTTCTACATGAACAGTGAATTCGTGTAAATAATAATACAAAATTCCCATACTTAACGATTATCCGTTTCTTCTCGATCACGTTAATACATAATTCCTATGGTTTGCGATTTTTCCGTGATAGAATTCTGAAGAATGTGAACATAAAAATCTTTTTTTATATGAAGCATGTCAAGATATTCTTTGTTAAAAGTAAATTGAGATCAGAATAAAAAATCAGTAATTAAATTAGATTAACTTTTTCACATAGTTTCAAGATATTAATATATTTGAGTGTGCAATATTTAGTATCAATCATTTAATACAATTATTTACTTCTTATAAAAATAATTACGCTAAATTATTTATTATCAGCACACATAAAATTTATTTTCATAGCTTGTAGAGATAAATTCCTTTTGATTGTAGGTTTAATCTCATACCATAACTATTCTTTGTTTTGAAACTTAATTGAATAATAAAGTCATTTGAGTTTATGATGGATTAAAATTTTTACTAAGTTTAAAATATTCTAATGGTTATTTTGTGCATATATTTCTTTGTTTCTGGTGAAATGGATCAGAAGCGTTGAGATATATAAGAGAAGAGCATTAATCGAGTTTTTTGTTACCATGGCATTTTTCACGCAGTAAACACTTTTTCGAGAGTCAGATTTTGCTATGGAAGCATTTTGATAGACTGAGGGATTAGGAAGATTTTAGTGTGACATTGGGATAAAATACTGTGTTTCTAAAAATGAAACCAAGTAAATTAATTTTGTAAGATAATTCTTATTGAATCTGGGTACTTAGAGCAAATATTTTAGTTAAATTTCTAATATGATGGGACATAGAACTAGATTTTAAAGATGAAGGTACACCCAGGAGAGAAATTTAACTTATTTCTTGTAAATTATTTAAAGTGCATATATTTTTCTAAATACTTTTAAAAATCACATTTAAAATTTCTATTTAATTTTTCAATTTACAAGTTTCATTTCTCTCACTACAATGTTCCTTTTTTCATAGTATACGTTTATTTCTCATAGAGTTCTAAGTAAAACTCATTTAGGGTACTTAATTTTAATGTATGGAGTAAATTTTCGCATGTAAATATTAGTCGTGAGCAAATTGAGAAACTTGTTAAATACTTATTTTTATAACTACGTGTATTAAAAATTTGTAAATAGGTTAAAATGAACTACCAGCTAAATACTGATCTTTTACCCAGCAGAGAATAAATAATATATAAACATTTGTAGACTATCATGTTTGTTTTTTAAAAAAAATAATTGTTATTTTTGAAAATAAAAAGTTCAAGTTTACTAGAAGACTGAAAGCAATTGCAAGATGTTAAAGTACAATTGGCAGTAAATTTAAAATTAGAAAAATAGAAAGGCTGTAGAGAGAATTTTTCAAGCAATATGTTGAAATTTTTTATTATTTAGAAATAGAGAACACATACTACATAGGATTTTTTATGATAACGTGCTGATCAATGAAGAATGTTGTCGGACTGTAAGAGAATCTGCACGAGAATACTCAAGTTCAAAGATTTTTTAATTGTTTGTAAGGGAACTTTTTAGGGATTAGTGGAGGTTTAAAATGGATCTATTGGAAGTCAAGATTCTATTGGAAGTCACTGCTGATAAATTTACGAAATTTTACAAAACTAGTAAGAAATTTTTATAAATACAATAAAATACAAATCTAATTATTTAATTTTTTTCATACTCTTAATCAAATTCGATACAATAAGTAAACAAAATTATCGAATCGTAGCAAACACCTTTATGTGGACAACCAATCAGATATTAACTAAAGTGTTCAGTAAATGTGTAACGTGAAACATGGTATCTGAAAATTATAAAACCAATATTTTTCAAAAAGAGTCTAATGGGACAGAATGATTCAGCAATACTATAAAACTATGTAAGCGATTTATTAATTTCATAATTTCGATCTTTGTAGTTTCAATATGAGATTCCTTTTCACTAGCAACTGGGAACAGAATTATTTAGGAAAGATATTCTATAACAGTACCACCGTTTATAGTGTAACTGCTTAGTTGCCTTCTTGGTCACCTGAACTCACTCTTATGAATTCTTTCTTACTTAAAATTACCATTTTTTTCAGACTGAACCAATCGACTTGGAGGAATAGCGAAAAGGAAGGGTTGCAGCATGCTCAAGCATTGTATCGTTCATGGTCGTGAAGTTCAGACCATTCTTCTTCTTCACAGGCTTCAAATTTTTATTATAGCCAAAGCAGTTTGCAATTCATGTTTCGGCAATGAAAAACATTATCAACCTCTTTTGAAATTAATAATTCTATCAAATTATTTCTTTCTTACAACAAGCATGTTTTTGGTTAAATATCTGGTCAACATAATTTTTCACAAGGCAACTAAATAGTGATTTTAAAGTAATTTTGCATACTGATTCCAATTATGTAATCAGATTCCTTTCATCAAGCATAGTGTTTTGTAAATGTAATGTGTATTTTTCTTTGATCCTCTTCCCAATTATCGATAAATTTATACAGAGTAGTTTGATACCAAGTAGAGTGATATTTATGTGGAAATGTTTTGTCAGAACGCTTATGATTATTCATATATTAACATGTTAGGTATTGCTTTATTTCAGTAAGCAAATGTCAGTAGTCAGTGTTGAAATACAAGCAGCCTGTTAACACGTATGTGGTAAAGTAAAGTAAGCACAAGCAGAGGTCCCTGTACCTAACCCTGAAAGGGTTTTACCAGATTTGATGGACCCGCTGGAGAGAAAAGAAAACGGAACACAGTACATACAAGACAATACAATTATGCTTGCAATTATATGGAGACACTAGAAGTTATTACTTTTACACAGTAAAGAGGGTTTGTAAAGTACACTATTTAACACAAATTGGGTTGCAATTGAGAATTAACACGTAAGAGGCATTCAAAATAGGTATCAGACAAAATACATGGCAGGATGTGGTAAGACAGGCATATAAAATACAAATCAAATTGGAAAAAAAGGAGGGAGAATCCGAAGAGAGCAGACGTGCGTTTTAACTGCTCCTTCATTTGGATCTTAAAAGGCGGTTATTTTTACCTTTGTGCTTCGTGAACTATACCATCGGATTAATCTTGACAAGACCAACAATAGGATACCATTTTTATAAGTATGAGTTTAATAGAAAATTAATGATAAATTTTTAAAAATAACACGTGCAATCACTTAGCGAAATCGACTAAGTCCAAGCGAAAAACCTGCTCCTGCCGACGGCACTTCACTGACCTACGGTAAATCGCTCCCTTTCTACCGGTGCGTGGACTGCCCTTTTGCGGCTAGGCTTAGGAGACTTCCCGTGCAGTGGATCGACAACAGATCGGTGAGTAGATTGAATTCGGGATCCCCAACTGACCTATCTACACTTGAACGAAACGAGCTAGACCTCAATACCCAGCCTAGTCCAGCTCAATTCAGTTGCACCAGTGATGAACAGGTCATGAATACCTCTACCAAGATCATGGATAAGTGCCACCTTAATTTGGAAATGAACGTCGCAAGTCTGCTAGAGGACCTGGAAACAATAATCTCAGCCAAAACGGGGGATAAGTTCCACCTCCCAGGCAACAAAAGAACCCAAGCTTATAATATCATTAGCCAACTAAGAGAAAACTTGAACAAGCCGGTGGCTGCAGAAGAAAATCAAAGCCTGGCAGCTCTAACAGCAAAAGTCGAACAAATCAATGATAGCCTCAATGCCATAAAACAAGTGCAAGAGGACACTCAATCCATTATCCTGAAACAGCATAAATCCCAGAACCAAGGGAAAATGACATACAGTGAAGCCCTTAAGAAGCGTATTGAGGAGGAAAAAAGACTACCATCATTGCTAAGCCGCCAGATGACAAGAATATAGAATCACTCAGGAGCAATCTCCTAAACATTAGTAGCGAGGTATGCCCGAAGAGAGTGATTTGGGGCAGGCGAGCAGCAAAGATTCAATGCTGCTCAGAGGAGGCCAAGCTAAAACTAAAAGAACAACTAACCACCCACCAAATCAATATCGAAGAACCAGCTATAAAGCTCAGAAGACTGATAATACTAAATGCCCCGAATACAGTCAACGAAGACAATATCAAAAAGTTACTTCAAAGCAGTACCCCAGATATCCACCTGGATGCTGAGATAAAAATCACAGAAATCAAGTCACACAGAGAGAACGAAAACCTGCAGCATCTAGTAATAGAAATAGATAAGGCTACAGGGCATATACTTCTAAAACTAAGGTCCATACACTTTGGCTTCCACCAGTCATACGTAAGACCATACAGAAATATTAAAAGATGCTACAATTGTCATGCGTATGGCCATTTTAGTAAAGACTGCAAATACAGCAGAACTTGTGGCAAGTGCAGTCACAGTCACAGAGAGGAGGAATGCCAAGCAAACTTCCAAGAGTGCATAAACTGTTTAGTTGCTAACAGAGATGGGGCTAGATTTAGAACAAACCATACAGCGTTCTCAACCGGATGCCCGGTGTATCGTGCCCAACTCCACTAAAGACTAGAACAGGATGAGCCAAAACACCAGTACATCAAACGAAGGCGTCAGACAGAGCAATGCACAAACAGAGGCTGAACATAGCAAGAACTTGGGCACAACTATTGTACAGATCAACCTAATGAGGTCGAGTGCTCCTACCGATCAGCTGCAAGTCATTGCCAAAATCCAAAATGTAAGTTTTTTTCTCATACAGGAGCCACATCTCAACAAAAGCAGCAGAATTCTAGGCATTCCAAGTACCTGGCGCTACTGGTTATCCAAAAACGGCAAGGCCGGAATAATAGCAACTAATAGCATAGATGCCGTTGTACTTGGCCAGCAAGAATCGACAGTTGCAGTCAAGATTATGATCAACCAGAAACCGTTAACCATAATTTCTGCCTATAGTCCACCGATCAATCATAGACGGAGATTAAGGCAGGAAACGCAAAGCACAATCGAAGACACCCTAAGGGACTTAGAGTATTTCCAAAGCAAATTAGGAGACGAAAATTATCTTATCGGAGCAGACCTCAACGCACATCATATCCTGTGGGGCTACAGGAATAATGATAGTAGGGGAGAAAAACTACTTGACCACATCACTGCTAGCAATCTCCACCTACTAAACACCATGGGAGCCCCGCCCACTTACCTGACATCCACACAAGAAGGTTGGCCAGACCTAACGCTAGCCTCTAACTCGCAGCTAGCAATGGATTGTACCTGGGAGGTTCTGGACAATGAATCCCTAAGCGACCACCGCTACATCCAAGTCAAAATGGGAAATTCGCCTGATAAACCAGAACTAACTAGATTCAAAACTAAGTTCGGTAACCACCAGCGGCTGCTTAAGCACCTGACCCCACTGGTGCCAGACCTAGTCAACAAATTGAACAATTGCCAAACCAAAGAGCAACTAGACGTCATCACAGTCGATTTACAGGACACCATCATCGAATGTTGCAAAAAAGCTTATAAACGGGTCAAGCACAAATTCAATATCATGCCCAACTGGTGGACAACTAACCTCGAACATAAGAAGAAGAAGCTAAATACACAAAGAAGGAAGGCTCAGCAAGCAAGCAGTGACTGCAAGCTAAAACTCCTGGCTGCCTATAAAAAAGACAAAGCTCACCTGGTCAAAGAGGTAAGACAAGCGAAAAGAGCCTGTTGGAGAGAAATATGCTCAGCAGCTACTAGCACATATGGAAAGATTTACAAATCTACCTTCAGGAGCACAGCGCCCCCAAGTAGCCTTTTCAGCACCAACAAACTAACTGGAAACACAGTGAACTTTGCCACCCAAATCCTTCAAGAGCTCTTCCCACTGCAACCACAGAGTAACAACCAGTGCACGTATGAAGAAGGAAATCCTGAACCTGAATTATATGAAGGCGAAATTAGGAGACTAATTTCCTCACTCCCGAATGGTAAGGCACCGGGTCTAGATGGAATAGATAATATCATTCTCAAACAGATCAACAAGCATGTCCCAGAATTGCTCACCACCTTTTTACAAACCTGCTGGAAGCTGAGCTACTTCCCGAGGAGCTTGAAGACTGGCCTTATAATACTATTCCATAAAGAGGGCAAGGATAAATTTCAAGTGAGCTCGTATAGACCCATTACCCTCCTACCAACTTTGGGGAAAGTCTTAGAGAAGCTCACAACGACAAGGCTCACCTACTACCTAGAATCTAATAACCTCTTGCATAGCGCCCAGTACGGTTTCAGGCAGGGAAAATCCGTTGAAGATGCCCTCAGCAACCTCATGTTGAACATACAAAATGCAAAATCCAACTCCAAGCACTGCTCAATTATCTCGATTGATATTAAAGGAGCATTTGATTCGGCTCCACACGAATCCATTAGACAAGCGCTTGCAGGAAAAAATTGCCCAGCTAAAATAAGAAACATCCTGTTCAGCAACCTAGAAGACAGACTAGTAGCCATTAATACTAACCAGGGACTTGTCAAGCACAAACAACAAATTGGTTGTCCACAAGGCTCATGCAGTGGTCCGATGATGTGGAACTTACTAGCTGACGAACCACTGCAACTGGACTGGTCAGCAGTAGGGAAATCAATAGACCCAAAGTCCAGAGTTACCCTGCAAGCGTTTGCTGATGATTTTACATTTCTAGTTGCAGCAAGTAGCGAAAGAAAGTTGGGGGCAGTTGCAACTGAAGCCCTCAAACTCTTCAGGCAATGGACCGAGAAACATCAACTGAGAATATCCGTAGAAAAGTCAAACTACCTATTACTCACGAAATTACAGTGCGGCCCACAAATACATTGGGATAGCCAAAAAGTTAGAAGATCCAAAACCATGAAACTACTAGGAGTCACAATTGACGAGAAACTCAATTGGTCCCAGCATATCAAAATCCAGGGAGCCAAAGCCTCCAGAATACATCAACAGCTACTTAGATTGGCGGGAACTAATTGGGGATTCTCACAAAAGCAGAGATCAATACTTTACAAAACTATTGCGGAAAGGATTCTTGCCCATGGGGCCCTAATCTGGGGAAGGACTCTTCGAGTAAAGAATCAACTCCTCCTGGATAGTATTCAGAGAAAATTTCTCCTGAACATCACGGGCGCCTATAAAACCACAGCCACTAAAGCACTACAAGTGATAACCGGCATCTTACCCTTGCACTTGCAAATTGAGAAAGAAGCCCAGCTGAAACACATTTTCAAAATCACTGACACCAGCAAAGTCGAGGACAGAGTGGCAAAACTCACAATACATCCGGGTGTATTCAATATAGAAAATAAAATTTGCCTAGAAAAGGAAGCCCAACCATCTAATCTCGCAGATATCTGCCACATTTATACGGATGGATCCAAACTAGAGGATAGGGTTGGAGCCGCTTTTGTGGCCATCCAAAATAACAGCGTCCTCCACTCGGAAAAAATACGCATAAGAGATAACAACACTGTTTTCCAGGCAGAACTCTATGCTATCCAACAGGCAATCAAGTGGGCAAACCGGCAAAATTACATCTGCAACATTTGGTCGGATAGTCTTTCTGGAATTATGGCGGTTGGAAACCCAAAAACTACTAGCCCTATAGCCAGAGCTATCCAGAAAGATCTGATCTTGACAAAGACAATCAAGCTTCGCTGAATAAAGGCCCACGTTGGCTTTGAGGACAATGAGCTGGCAGATAGCTTGGGCAAAGAGGCAACAACCCAAGAAACCCCATGCGTCGTTCTCCCAGCACCACGCTCCTACTATAGGAGACTTCTTGCAGAAGAAGCCTATAAAAATGGCAGGCAAGTTGGGATCGGGCAGAAACAGGAAGGCTGGTTTATGATGTCATACCGAAAGTTAGAAATGGAGCACAATGCTGGCCAAGACAAATAACCCTGTTTATTACAGGGCACGGCCCCTTCCCGACTTACCTGCACAGAATAAGTGTCCTCCCAAGTGATTACTCTGCCTGTGGGGACATAGGGAACCCGATTCATTACTTAACTGACTGTCCAATCACAAGCTCATGGCATTTCACCAAGCCCAGTGCCCATCTAAAAAGGGAATGGACCAGAAGCATAATAAACAATACCCGTTCAAGAACCAAAGTGATTGCCTTAATGAACTTTTTAATAAATCACAGAGATCTGTTTATTCCAGAGGACCAAGGAGAGGAGAATGACCAACAAGGAGAATTGGACCTTCTGGGCAATGATGAAGAAGTACAGAGTACTTGAGCCCTATAGCTCAGTGCAATGTAACAACCTTTACTTTTCTAATTTTACTAACACTTTGTTATTGTGCAGTTTGTACATAAGTTCACTTTTTTTTCTCTTTTTATACTGTAGTTATTGTAGCTAATGACCAATCCATCTGCATTATTCTTGTTAAATTGTTAACTATAATTTTAATCTGTATATAGCTTTTGTTGTAAGTAAATGTAGGTTATGTGTAATGTTAAGTATAACTTAGCCTTTCGAGAGAGAGAACCATATTATTTATATTTATATTAAACTAACCTTGGGAATAACAAGGAGAACTAACAACCTTGCTTAACCAAGTCTATTTAACAACCTATTTCTTTTTCTAACTTTATTAACTTCTTATTATTATCTTGCATGTTTACTTAAGCTAAATTGAATACCCTGATGTTAAATTGTATATCTTGTAATTTCCATTGTGCCAATGTTTTATTGCAATGTATTTTGTTTTGATGTTCCAATGTATATTGTTTTGATGTTGTTGTCAATTGGGGACAGCCAGAGGCAGCAGAGGGGTGCCCTACAAATGTATCTGGAATTGTTGCGTACGGAGTTCGGAACTGTTGCGGGAACGGTGCCCCGGCAGTGCCACTTTCTTTTATACTTTCTAGCAACTCCCATCTAAACTGGTAGAACCCTTCTTGGGTTAGGTAGAGGGGAGTTGGCTGGTGTATACAAATCAAATTGCATGCATATAAGAAATAAAGAAAATAAATGGAAAAACAAAAGGAAATTAAAATAATAAAACAGAATTGAATACATATACCTGCACTTACTGCAAATTAATGAGGTAATAATGATTAATGAATAATTAATGCATTTAGTATGGATTTGATAGTTGAGTGTATCGTCTCAAAGTAAGTTAGGTCATATGAAATTCTAAGCTATATATACAAAAAGTTTAGATAGGTTATACATAATGCATTAAAATAGGTCAATACAACATGATGAAAATAATTGTAATTAAGTAATTAAGTGAGAGCGCTGGAATGATGGTGAGAAAATAGCAAACAAATAATAATGAACTATATACAAGGAGATGAAAAACAGGCGAAATGTTACAGGTAGAGAGGGAAATGTCTAAATGTAGAACATGAGAGAGATGGAGTATGCGGATGGCTCATCTTCTTCCAGGTGAAGTCTATCACCGTCACGGGCATCATTATCCTCCTATTCCTCTAGAATTATTAAGTCCCTATATTCAAGGAGAAAGTTTATAAGGTTAATAATTTTTAGCTTTGCAGCCTTGTTGACGGTGATGTTTTTGAGGCAGATACTTTTCAGATTGTCACTGGGCGTAGTAAAGTGCCAGGAACTCGTAATGGGGCATGTTGTAGCGTAATGAATTGGAGTACCTTCTTCTCCACATGCACAGCTATCAGTGGGTTGTACTCCTATTCTGTGCAGATAACTTGGAAATGGGCCATGTCCCGTTACAAAAATCGTAATTTGTCTTGGTCAACACTGTTGGTTCAAATTCCCTTTTGGCAGGATTGAGTATACTGGGCGTCCAGTGGTATTCTGATTCCACAGAGTTTGCCAATCCTGAATTAATGCAAATTTCCTGATCCTTTTGAATTGAGACCGAGGAAGAGGGAGATAGATTTCCGATTCATCTGAAGAAGCAGCAGTTTTTGCTAGGCGGTCTGCCATTTCGTTCCCTTCAAATCCTACAAGAGCCTTTATCCAACAGAGGGAGATGTTTGTTGGTTGTTAAGTTCCTCTGGAATTTTCCTGGCTAAAGGACAGATGACTTTCGGATTGTAAAGCGCATAAAGACTTGCTTTACAATCTGACCAGACGAAGCAATTCTGTTCTTGGTTATTGGACCACTCAATAGCCTGCTTAATCGCGAAGAGCTCAGCCAGGAAGACTGATCAATTGGCATTCAGTTTGTAACTTTCATTGGGGATTATGATATCCTTCAGTGTTGTGACAAACGCGGCTCCTACACTTCCATCCATCTTGGAACAGGCAGTGAAAATATGGCAGACCTGCTTATTCAGGGTAGGGTCGTACTCCGTGTTAGGGTTGACAATCGTATCAACTCTGAATATTCCTGGATGTATTGAAAGTGTAGGTACTCTTGCCTCCATAATGTTACTGCTTGTGGTCCTAATTTCTTGTTTTATTTGTACCTCAGTATTGATGGTGAAATGAAGGGGGGTATGCCAGTATTTTGTCAAGTAGTAGCTGATTTTTGACCCGAAGATTGGCTCCCCAGAGTGTTGCACCATGGCCTAGAATTCTTTCTGCCACTGTTTTGTACAGTACAATGCGCTGTTTTTGGATAATCCCCAGGTTGAGCTAGCTATTCTAAGTAATTTCTGGTGAATGCGAAAGGCTTTGGCACCTTGCTGTGTGATATGTGCTGAGCAATTCAACTTTTCATCCAGGAGTACACCCAGAAGTTTAATACCCTTGCTTCTCCTGATTCTTAAGTTATTTAAAAATATTTGTGGTCCACATTGCAGTCTCGTGAATAGGAGGTAATTTGATTTTTCAATTGAAATTGCAAGGTTATGCTTATGGGTCCAGTTGCTAAAAATCTTAAGGGCTTCTGTAGCGACGCGTCCAAGCTTCCTTTCATTATCAGCTGACACTACGAAAGTGAAGTCGTCAGCTAAGGCCTGGAGAGCAACTGTTGCTTTAGGATCAATATCTTTACCAACTGTGGTCCAGTCAAATTGTAGCGGCTTATCAGCAAGCAGATTCCATAGGATGGGTCCACTGCAGGAGCCTTGTGGACATCCAATGGCTTGCGTTTTCTTCACAATGCCCATATTAGTATTGAGGGCAACCTCTCGATCTTCCAGGTTGCTGATGAAAATGTTTTTGATGGTTTCTGGGCATCCTTTACTTTCGAGTGCCTGTTTGATAGCTGGATGTGGTGCAGAGTCGAACACTCCTTTAATATCCCGAGAAATTGTTGCGCAATGTTTTGCTGAGGCTTTTGCAATCTCGATTTGTCTTTTCAAGTGTAAGAGAGCATTGTCCACTGACCTTCCTTGACGAAAACCAAATTGATTTTGGTGAAGAAGACCAAGGCTTTCTAAGAAGAAAGTCAATCTTGTAGTCACAATTTTCTCCAGTAATTTTCCCATCGTTGGTAAGAGGGTGATTGGCCTGTATGATTTAACTTGCAGTTTGTCTTTTCCTTGCTTATGGAAGAGAATGATTAAGCCAGTTTTGAAGCTTTTTGGGAAGTAGCACAGATTCCAGCATTTTTTACTAGGGTTCTGAGGAGCTCTGGATAGTGACGGTCCACTGTTTTAAGTATAAGTTGTCAACTCCATCAAGTCCTGGTGCTTTTCCATTGGGGAGTGAGACGATAGCTCTGTCTATCTCTCCCCTGCTGGGTTCTGGATCATAACTGTCATTGGTGTGTGATCGCTGAAACAGAGTGATAAGTTGTGTAGGAAACAGCTCTTCTAAGATTCTGCTGGCGATGTTAATAGCGTTACTTTCTTGTAAATTCGTGCAGAATAGGGCTGATGGTGGAGAGGATTTCCTAAAGAAAGCTTTATAAATTTTCCCATAAGGATTTGTTGCTGAAGTGCACAATTCACGTCAGCATGTGCGCTTTGCTCTTCGTATATCTTTAATATAAGCAGCTTTCAGCTTTTTGTAATCAATTCTGAGTTTAGTTTTGTCTGGATTACTTAAATTTTGCATTTTTCGCAAATTGGCATTTAATTCTTTTTTCCTGAGATCAAAAGACTGCGTCCACAAGTTTGGCATTAAATTACTGCGTGGCTTCGTTTTCCTATAAAAAAATTCGACAACACTCAATCAGTTGTCTTGGCATGATTGTGGCTGCATTGTCAAGTTGATCAGTTGTTTGACTATCCTCTAACAGTTGTAGTATATTGCATACGTGTGGATATAGATTTTTGATGAACTTATGATGATTTCCGTATTTAGTCTTGAATCTGGTTATTTGTGTCGTATCTGGTGGTGAAGTCAGTGTGATCTGGATATATTTATGGTCACTGAGTGTTTCAGTGTCCAGGGCCTCCCATGTACTTTCTATTGCAATGTAGACATTAGGAGTTAAAGTCACATCCGGTCACCCTTCATTGGTTGAGGAATTGAATGTTGGAAGAGCACCCATTGTGCTTAGAAGATGTAAATTATCACCTATCAGGTAATCCAAGAGTGCTTTACCTCGTTGGTCGTTTTCTTTATATCCCCTCATGATGTGATGGGCATTAAGGTCTGCACCGATAATGATCTTTTCGTTTCTTAAATTTTGTAGGAAGCTATCAATATTTTGCAGTGCTTCACTGATTCTCGCTTGGCCAGACTCGTTCATAGTATGCCTGTGATTTAGTGGGGCGCTATATGCAGAGATTATTGTCAGTAGGCCAGCATTAATTGCAATTTTAACTGTTACCGCGTTTTCTTTCAGTCCAACTAGGATTGGGCTTATATAAACTGTGGTGATCACTTCAGTCTTTCCATTAATCGAGAGCCAGTATTTCCAGGTGCTTGGAATTCCCAGTATCTGGTTATCTTTGTTTATATACGGCTCTTGTACCACAAAGACTTGCACATTCAGACTGTAAGCAATCATTTGCAATAAGTCAGTTGGGGCACTTGACCTCATAAGGTTTATTTGGATAATCTTTGTTGTGTGCATGTTGCTGCTCACTTGTGGTTGGAGATTATTTGTTTGTGGGGCATTGTTGCAGGTTGGGTAAATGTTGCTTGGCAGATTTAGTTGTAGTTCGAATTAAGTAGAGACCTGTAGATGGGACAAATTGCAGAGTAAGCTTGATGGTTTGAGGGGAAATTCACTCCTTTTTTGTTGGCAATGTGGCAGTTGATGCAATTTTGATATTGAGCCTGACAATCATTTTCTGAATGTCCACATCCACATCTACAACAAACTTTTTGAGATTTACAGTCCGTGCTAAAGTGTCCAAAATCTTGGCAATTGTAACATCGGATTATAGTTTTATAATTGCCTATGTATGTAGTCTGAAAACCAATGTGTATCTGCCTCCGTGCAGCAAGTATCTTAGCTGCTATGCTGTTTGCTTCGATAACTATATGTTGTAGGTTTGCATTGTACCTATGTGACTTAATTTCTTATTTTAATATGCATGTCTCTGTCCATTTCTGGAAAGTTATTCAATATTATTTGGGTTATGTTGTCATCATTAACTGTAGCTGGCATATTTAGAAATATTACTTTTCTAACTAATTGTGAGGGCTCTAGAATATTAAAGCGTTTCTCATCCAGTTGTTTTTTCAGGTTTTCTTTTGTTGCAGTTGAACAGCACTTTACGTTAGCTACATGTTTCACCCATGTTACTTTTATGGGGCAAACATCATTATTTAGTTTTAGGAGATTTGATTTTAGGGTTGTAAAGTTTTCGTTTTCAGCAGGTTTGATGATGATTGATGTTTCTATGTCAGTCTCTGTTCTTCTCTTTAATATGTCACTATAGGTGGGTTTAGGAGGAAAATGTGTTGCTTGGATGCAGTTAGAAGTGATTTGGTTTCTTCTTGAAGCTCTTTGATTTTCTGAATGTTGTTGTTGAGTTGATCCATTTGCTGTTTTAGAGATGACCCATCGTCATGTTTGGAAGCAGTGGATGATGGAAGGAGTAGTGTTTTCAGTTCATCAAGCAGTTCCATCGCATGGTTTCTTTTGGACCCAGGTAGATGGTTCTTCCCTCTGGTCTTTAACAGAATAATACCTTGAATACCTTCAATTAGGTGGAGTGGAGAAGGTTCAGTATTTCTAGAATCTTCTGAGTGTTAATTCAATGGGGTAATCTCGCTTGCTTCCACTGTAGTTGAGCTATTGGTTAATCTTTCGTGTGGTTTTTCATCCATTGTTCCGGAGTTTAGATAATTTGCAGGTAGACTTTGTGATACTATAATGTTCTTAAGATTGACAAGCGAGATTGATTTCTTGAGTTGTTTTTTTATCCATTATTTGGGAGTTTGGTGTCCAAAAGAGTAATGGAAAGGTTTGTTAGGTGGGAGTGAAATACAAAATTGCAGAAATACTACTGCTGGAAACAATAGGAGGGAAATGAAGTCAGAAGTAGATTCAGAAATTTACTTATTGTTAAGGTTTGGAATTTAATTCATAAGTTAATAGAAGTGACCCAGATGCCCTCGCCATCCCATCCCACGCAACTATCCCGACATTCACTGCATAGATCGGGGCAGATTCTTAAATAAATATAAATACACATATACACATATATACATTCAAATAAAGAGACAGGGACCAAGTAGCTAGTTGTATTGAGAAACTGGAGAAATTAGTAGATTATTATTTATTTGATGTAATATGGTCCTTTGGTCATTCATCCTCCCCAAGCCCATTTTAACCGCAATATTATCCTTTGCATGGGAACTAGATTAATTAAAATGTAATTGGAGTTATACATTAAAGTAAAATGTTAGATTATATATTGTAATAAAATTTAAATGGATAATTTAATTATGTTATTGTCAATATAGTTTAGAATTTGACTTTAGAAGACTTTAAATTCTTAGTTAAGAACGCTGTAAATTTAAAATCGAGCAGGAGAAATAGTAAAAGAAATAAACTTAAAATTAAGAGTTATTAGAATAAAATATAGAACAGCTGGGATCATTTTTTATTTTATTTATTTTTTAAATTTTATTTATTTTTATTTTTTATTTTTTAATATTAAAGTTTCTAAATTTAGTTTTAGCTATTATAGCCAAAGGGTTAAAGTCCAAGAGAGAATGATGGAAAAGGTTTAAGTCTTGGATTTATTCTTAGCTAGCTTAGAATTTTTTTTTTAAATCTTAGCTAGCTTAGATTTTTTTTAAGAATATATAATTTCTAAGCTGGCACATTGGAAGCACATTTAATAAAAGGAATTTAGAAAGTAGTCCCAGGTCTCTGCAACAATTAAAAGCCGCGAAAAACGCTCATTAATATTCAAATAATTTAGTTAATTAGGCGCGGGAAATTGATGCTCAAATGGTTAAGACGAAATTGAACAGGGGGACATGGCACAGGTAGAAAGAAACGGGACTTAGAAAATATTCAGAGTCAATGCATATACATAAGGGAGGAACGAAGAACCATTGGGAGAAAAATAAGAAAAATATTCAGTTTTCAATCACACTAATTAAACTATATCTCGTTAACTAATGATTATTTTTTGAACTGTAATACAAATTTTGAGTCACAAGAATCTTCTCCGAGTAAACATAGAAAGATTGGAGTGGATTGACTAAAAATTAAAAAGTTATGGCAACATTAAAGTGAAAGTGACCAACAAAATTTATAAAATAACACAAAAATAGTATTTAAAAATTTATGGAAAATTAACTGTTATTTGAAGAGCAAAAATACAAACATTTCCAGAAACGTTAGAATGTCCACTCTAATCTAAAATTAGTTTAAAGATGATAGGACAAATAGGGCCGAAATTATAATTGAATAAATATTGAGGTAAAAAAACTTTTGCGAAAAATTGCCGAAAAAAAAGGAATTTTTTTATTCATTAAAATGTTTACATATTCTGGACCAATTATCCTATCTACACAATCTATACATCAAAATGAGCAGAACTATCACGCGGAACGAAAGAAGATAACATCTGGGCACTTACCTAATTAATTAGCCACTCCTGATGTTGTTAATGTGTAGCACGTAGAGAAAAATGCTTGAAGAAAAATCAGAAGTTTTGGGTTAGGATTGTCAGGGAATGTGAAGATAAGTTATCAAATTGCACACAAATTTACACCTAGGTAGTTCAGAGGGTTTTTGATAGGCCTGCAGTTGAAATTTACTGTAGAAAGAAATAACAGCCGAAATAATGAAGTGTGAACACAAATCACTATCCTCCGTTGCTAGGGGTATGCCTTTGGTTGCTATGCCCTGCTTTGTTAGGATGGGGGAATCGCCATTTTGTAAATGTTTTGTGAAATATTCACAATCATGCTTATATCTTCGCTGTTTTGGCAGTTATTGATACCAAATTTTTTGGCAAGATGTTCAAAGCGTTAGCATACAACACAATTGTAAAAATTCTAGTTAGATCAACGTTTAAACGCGATATTAAATTGGAATTAGAACCACAGTCAGAGAAACACAGACATCTAGACATCTCCTAGTCCGCTTCGCGAGTAATTTTACACGCATGTGGTGGCAGTTTTTTTTTATTTCTGATGTGGCTTTGTTCTGTTTTCATTTGCTTTAAGTTTTACAGACTTTTCATTATTCCAAGAAAGCATGCAAATCAACCAAACAATTTCTGCTACATCTGTATAAAACTGACATTCAAATCTCAAAGATGAAATTTCATACTTCTTAAAAATGCTGTGAACTGTACTTCGGCTGTAAAGTTGGTGATTTCGATAAAGACTAGGCCCTAAGTATATACTGTGTATCAAGCGTTAGGCATCTGATGGGATGAAAAAATGGTGTTTATTATATACCGATTTCAACCAGTATGATTTTGAGGGAACAGAAAGACCATTCAATTGACTATTTCTTCTGCATAACAAACATTAGAAGAATAATGTCCGAGACAAAATGTGCAGTAAAGTATCCCAATTTGGAATCTATAATTAAAACTGTGCTTCATAGTGAAGAGTATCCTGTTCCAAAGAGTCCAGATTTTATGATCAAGTGATAACTCTGATTAAGCTCACACTTAATATGAAGGAAAAGAGGTAAGTAACCCACCATATTGAAGAAATAGTCCATCAGAACCTTACTTTTTATCATAAAAAATCCTAATGACCTTGTAAGACATTTAAATATGTCTAAACAATCAGTGGAGCTTTCAAGTTCCAGGCCAAAGGTTGGAATTTACTTAGATGTATACAAATAAGCCTTTATTTGCCACCAACATAGTGATTATAAGGACTAATTCTCTAAAGAAGGCAATGTAGATCTTGTAATAATGTTTTTCAGTAACGGAGACTCTTAGTTATTAATACCAGTCGTATGAATGGCAATTGTTCATGGACTCACCAAAAATTAGTCTGAAAGATGTATTACAACATGATGGAAATGAATTATCATCATTACCTGTCGCTCATGTTAGTGATATGAAGGGAACATATGAAATTGTTATTAAGAGAAATTCAGCAGATTTTGATTATAACTAGAATATATGCGGTGAGTTAAAGTAACAGCTTTATAGTTAAATTTTTAACATGGATGCACAAGATTTTGATGTTTTTTGAGTGTATTGTACAGAAGGGATAGGAAGTCTCATTACGTAAGGAAGCAATGACTTAAATGTGAATTTTTTATGCCAGGATATAAAAATATATCAAATACTTCCTTTGTTGTTTCAAAAAAGTTTTTTTTACCTCCCTACATTTAAAACTGAGGTTGATAAAACTTTCTATAAAAACTATGGACAAAAGCTCTGCTGTTTATTTATCTGAAATATAACTTTCCAAAAATAAGTTATGCAAAATGAAAAGAAGAAATAATTAAAAACCTTAAATAACATCAATAATGTCGCATGATGAACATTTTCTGGAACTGCTGAATTCATCGGAAAATGCAGTGTAGAAATCATTCCAAAATATTTTTTGTGAATTTCTTGGCAATAATAAAAAAGAAAACTGTAAGGAATTAATGAATGATCTTCTGGCTTCTTCTTACTCATCTTAAGTGGCTAGTACGGTACTGGGCATTTCTGCTCAATATCATTTTGTGCCATAGCCTCACAAGACCTTGAACTCTTAGTTCCAATAAATTGGGTCACTCACTTTGTTTATAAAGTCAGACAAACCCTTTATGGAGCTAAGATGTATCTCTTTAGTATTGATGATTCCTAAAGTATTAAAACGAATGGAGGCTAAAGCCTCACACTCAAAAATGATGTGATGCTCCGATTCATCATTCTTAAGACATTTCCGACAATTAGGGTCTTGAACGAGTCCCATAGTATGGAGATGTTTCCTGAAATGATAGTGTCCAGTCATGAAGTCTACGATGGTACGTATCTTCACCCTAGAACAACCAAGAATTTCAGAGGCAACATTCGCCGATGATCTGGCGATCATACTTTTGGCGTGCTTTTGACCGAAAGTGTTAAACA
This sequence comes from Latrodectus hesperus, assembly GCA_037975125.1. NCBI lineage: Eukaryota > Metazoa > Arthropoda > Arachnida > Araneae > Theridiidae > Latrodectus > Latrodectus hesperus. The sequence goes on from CM075859.1 coordinate 8,307,427, forward strand.
AAGATTTATTCATATTCTGCTTTTCCCACTTGAGTAAGGTACCCTTTATGGTCTTCATAATGATGCCACAGAAAGGTTCCGCACCAATAGGGTTAGAAGAAGAACCCTGATTTGCCAGTTCACCCGCCCTTTCATTACCTTCGATCCCCATGTGTCCTGTCACCCAAAAAAAGAAAACATTATTATTGGTTGCCAATTCCTTAAGAAGGTTTCTACTTTCCAGGACAATCCTAGATTTGACTTGGAAAGAATTGATGACCTTTCAGGCAGCTTGACTGTCCCTACGGATTAGAATCCGCTTACCATGGTAGCTTTTTCTAATATTTATTTAGAGACAGTCAATAATGGCAAGAACTTCAGCTTAGAATATAGTGGCATACTTCCTAAGGCCCCTAAAGAAGTTGACACTTGGTGATACCCCATGCACTCCAATCCAGAGAGGTTATCCTTTCTAGATCCATCCGTAAACCAAATGAGATCACAGTTATCCAAACTGATCGTGTTCTCACTCCATTCATTCCTGGTTGGAAAAACACCTCAAAAGGTTTGTCGAACACGTAGGACTTTTCTATAGACTCAGAAGGCATCATAAGAATAGGTTCCCTTATAATTTTGGTGATTCTGGAATGGCCTATTGTCAAAGACTCGTCATACCATTGCTTTTGTAACATCATTCTATATGCAGTCATTCTTGCAGTACTGCAAATGAAGATATATAGAGGTGTCAGATCTAAAATAATCTCTATAGCTCTGGTGGGCACAGAGGACATAGCTCCTGTGATACACGGGCAGGCTTGTCTTTGCAGACTTCCTAGCCTGTCCCTCACAGTTACCTGTTCCACCTTGCACCACCAGATGATAGCGGCATAAGTAATAATAGATATGATAATAGCAGTGTACATCCAAAACATCAGTTTCGGTTGGATACCCCAGTTTTTACCAAGCATTCTTCTACATGTCATAATACAACATTTAGTTTGGTTAATCTTGAACTCAACATGCTTATTCCAGGTGAGTTTTTGGTCAAGAAATAGGCTTAAATACTTCACTTCAGTAGCAACATTGATAGGAACGCCAAAAAGTTTAAGGATAGTAAAACCATCCCATTTCCTTTTGCGTGTAAAAGGTACAAGATTGGTCTTCTGAGGATTTACCGTCAGATGCCTCTCTTTGCATCATTTACTAACATAACTTTTAGCACTTCGCATTAGTTGAGAAGTTATGTTGAAATCCTTAGCAAGGATAAGGATGACAATGACATCCGCGTACCCTTGAGTGTAATAGCCTATATCTTTAAGATATTTAATGACACTTAACTACTAGGTTCCAAAATAAAGGCGACAAAGATGTTCATTTGAATAACCCTATCCGTGAGAAGGGTCTCATTCCATTTATTAAGAATGTGATTGATCCCTGTAGCTCGTAGAGCATTAACTATGGATACATGCGATGTAAGTAATATCAAAAGCTCCTTGGATGTCTAGGAAAACAGCTAAGGGTATTTCCTTCCTATCCAAAGAGTCTTCAATCTTGGAGACAAGCTGATGTAAGGCTGTCTCAGTAGACTTACCAGGATGACAAGCAAATTAGCGGTCATGCAAGGGACAATTATTACATAAGCAATCCCTATCTAGCCTATCAATAATTTTTTCCATGATCTTCAGGAAGAAGGAGGAAAGACTAATTGGTCTGAAGGACTTAGCCTGGTCATAAGAACCTTTCCCCCCAACACACAGGCTTAGGAATGAAAACAATCCTAGTCCTCTGCCAAAGCTTCGGAATATATCCCATGGCTGGACTAGCCCCCTACATTCTAGTCAGCACTGGGATAGTAAACTCATCGGCCTTTTGAATCATGATGAGCATTATTCCATCAGAACCAGGACTCTTGAGTGGTTTAAAGGTGGAAATGGCCCACCTTAAATTACTATAATTGATAATATTCTTAGCATATGTCCAATGACTCCCATTGACTCTAATTAAAGAGCCAATGAAGTGCTGACCATCATTGCTATTAATATCTCTAGCTTCTGGAAAGTGCGTTTTGGTCAAAACTTCTATAATTGCTTTCCCAGTATTAGCAAAGCTACCATCCTCGTCCTTTAAAGTGCCAAGCAATATAGGTTCATCCCTTCTAAGAATACGTTGGAATCTAGCTCCCTCAGAGATAGAAATTAACTCTTCGCAGAACTTCCTCCAGGATTCAGTTTTGCTTTTTCTAATATTTTTGTTATAATTGGTTAGGGCCGTTTTATAAGATCTCCATTCACCCTATTTCTTAGCTCTATAAAGAGTTTCCTAACCCCTTTGCCCTTTCATCAGCCAGAGAGTCATTCCACCAAACACATTGGGGCTTAGCTCTCCTAGTGCGAACAGGGCAATTGTTGTTAAAAGATTCTAGAATATTCATTTGCAGACATTATGCTGTGATTTCTAGATCATAAGTATCTCTAATAGGCTTGGACCCAAACTCAGTAAGCCCCACAAGTTCCTCCTGAAACTTTTTCCAGTTGATCCTCATGGAGTCTGTGAACCATCGATCAACATTTATATTAGAGATAAGCTCAAAAAGGATATTCTGATGGTCTGAACCAGATGGTCTACCATCCACAATCCAATTCTTGATATTCTTACTAATGAGCTGAGTAGCGACAGTGATATCGATCACTTCAGCTCTATTGGAAGTAATAAAATTCGGTTGATTGCCCCTATTTAAAACATCTAAATTATTATTTAAGATAAATTTCAAAAGGCACTCACCCCTTTTGTTTGTGTCTGTACTTTCCCAGACAACATTATGAGCATTACAGTCTAACCCCAAGATTGCCTGTAAATTATTCTCTGCACAAAAACGAAGGAGTTTATGCAGATTTTCACCAGGTGGAGATTTCTCTTCATAGGGCAGGTATAGGGAGCTGAAAACAACTTCGCAAACCCCACTCCTCATGTTGACTAACTTTCACAGCTGTTAGGTCTCTATTGATAAATTCAAAAAGAGGTAAAACCTCAATATCTTTATCAACAAGTATGCAGGTTCCAGCATTACTATTTAAATCATAGATTAACTTACCTTTAGTATCTTTAAGGCCATTGATTCTACCCTTGACAAGCCAAGGTTCTTGAATCAAAGCCAGGTGGAAATCCTCAGTAAGAAATCCTACTGAGGTTAGGGGTACCTCCTCTACTGTGGTGGATGTTGGCTTGAAGAACCTTCCCCCCCCCATCACGTTTTGGAGTCTTGTCTAGGACTTTGGCTTGAACTTGGTAAAGTCCGAAATGAATCTTATAATACCTTCTACCAAATGTAGCCGCGTCCGCTTCAGGCACACTAAGGACAATGGTCTGTCCTGATGGGTCATCTTTTCTGTGCAAAATATTCCCCCAGTCAAAGTAAGCCCACCATTCTGAGCCTCAATTTTTTTCTAGATAGCCTTGGGATCCAGTTTGCAGCACACCTTCGAAATCTTAGCAAAATTTTGGTGGTTCTGACAAGTTTCTTTGCCTTACACACCAGAAGTATTTGCTCCTGCCAGGGGTTAATATCACTGACATTCTGTTCCAGCCACTTTGAGCTCTATAGATCTGCACAGTTGACAATTAATGCCCCTGTTTCCAACTTACATGATAGGAAAGTGGGAGCAAAGCCCTCATCATTCCTTGTAATTTTTTCCGTTATAAGAAGCTCCAGGTCGACAGCCTGTTCTTCAGTCAAACGGTTATCAGGATGTCCTTCAGGAATTACAGTCATCTTGACCACCGTGAGGGCCCTCCTATGGGTTTCACCACAGGCCTGACCATCCTGGCAGTTTTAGACGCTGAGTCTTGCTCCATCTCAGAACTTTGTCTTTTTTCACCTTTGCCCTAGGATTTTTCAACCCAAATTCCTCCAGCGATCTTCCTTTCCTTGGTCAGTCATTTCTTCTGAGCACCGGAAAGGCTTTTCGTAATTTTGATCTTATCTAGAGAGGCAGTCACGCTGGTTAAGTCATCCTGACCATTTCTAGATGTTGAAGGTTGAGAGGTCATTTCTACCTCCCTCTTTGAAGAGTCCATTTCTGTTTCCTCGCTCCTTTTCTCCTGGGTTACCTTGTCTTCTGGAGACGGGTCTATCTCAGGAGTTGTAACTGTAAAAACAGTAAGATTTTTATTTTTCTCCGCCAGTTAAGTGAAAGAAAAAATCTCAGGAAAAACAAAAGTCCACCCAGTATTGTCTGAGATGCTGGGTAAGGCAGAATACTCTAGAGGTTTGCCAGGAAACAAGAGGCTCCGTTAAGACACTGTAATCGTAGTGCCATTCAACCTAGGCATGGATAGCATAACACCAGGGTTACGGGAGTTGGTTCGCGGATCCTTACTAAGCATTCTGAGCCATCCCACTACAGGACGTCCGGCTATCCACCATCTTTAACCGCACAGGAAGCCACATATGCAATGAATTATCTTCCTTGAAACGATGACTTGACGTATATACAGGGGATATATGGGAGAAGCTGTTTGAAACAATACTGTTAATAGTCAAATACTTGTAAAAATTGTAGAGAAAATAAATTTAACACCTCATCCTTTAGTATTCAACTATCTGTGATAAAAAAACTTCGCAAGGTCTTAAGGAAAGGAAATAATTAAGTGAAAAATGTTTAAATACTATAGGAGCTATTTATAACTACTGCTGCATAACAAAAAATATAGTAGTATTAATATGATAGAAACAAAATGATACAAAACCATTTTGCTTATCAAATCATGAAAGATTACAGGAATCCCATAAAAATTTTCTACTTTATATTCTCTTTTTTTATATGAGAAAGGTAGAATTTTGGATAGAAAATTTCCAAACAGCAATTTATTTTAAATTTTAAAAATTCTGAAAACAGAAAATTTCAAAAATTGCGTTAATAATTCAAATTTAATATACTTGATTGCATTTCAACTACATTTTATTTTTTGAAAGAATAATTTTATTTTAGTTTTTGTTATTTTGTATTGTTAACATTAACATTAATAAACGATTTAATGACTTAACAGATAAATACCTAAATCCGAAATTAAGTCTGAAAATTTGAATTTAATCATATAGTTCCTTTTTTAAAAATTATCTCAAATGTTTTCAAAATTCAAATGAATTTTTACGTATAAAAAATGCAAGTATTCTTTTCTATATTGTAAGGTCGTTGAAATAGGAGCCGGCGTACAAAAAAATTTATTTAAAATGTGCTAAAACAGTATTATGCTTTCAATATAATAAATATCACAAAATTATATATCAAGAATAAAAATCAAAAAATATTATTAAAATTGAAAAAATAATCATTATTTAAATTGACAGAGGATATATTCTTAAGACTTGAAAAGGTAATCAACAAAAATTTTTATAAGCATTTATTTTTCTATTCTTAATATTTATCTATTACTAGATTAGAAAAACATTAATGTTTTAGATTATCACAAATTTACTTAAGGTGAAAAAATTAGGTTTGGTATCGAAAGATTACTTTTTTATTTATTTATTTATTTTATAAATTCAGAGCAAGCATTTAATTCTAAATTGATCAGTTTTATAAACGTTAATGAATATTCAATAATGAATTTTTTTTATAATTATATATTTTTAGATCATCATATAACTAATGTACTATAAGTTTGCCCCGAATTTGTTAACTTTCTTTAATATGGTTTATTTTTACTCAAATAAATAACACCATATTCCAATAAAAAAAGAGCTAGCAATTTAAATATTGTATTAATAAATATTATATTTTATAATAAACAATGATTATTTTGCGAGCTAAAATTCACATGTATTTTAAGAAACTAAATATTTCTTTTCATAATTTGAACAGCTAATTAATTTATTCCTAAGCCACAATATCTCATTTTGAACTTCATTTTATTTCTGTAGTCAATTTTGTCCCTTTAATACAATTAATCATATTTATGTCATCTATATCTTGTTATCGTTAATTCAGATTGTAACAACACAACTAAATTTAAACATTCTATGATTTCTATAGTCATATAACTTTAGCATAATATTTCATTTAGATTTTTCAATGTGAATTTTCTTTGTTTTCTTTAACTTTTTTGGTAACTTCAATTTTTTAAAAAAGAAGTTTATTTGAAATATATAATGCGTTTATTATATTTTTAAATTTAAATAACACACAATCAATCGTATATGGAATATACCATTTTATGTTTCAAAGATAAACCAGAAAAATTAATTTTTAATTCAAATAAAAAGAGTAAAGTAAATATATAACCACATTTTACAACAAGAAATTCTCTGGTTAAGATTATTATATTTAAAAATTTATTTTATACCTAATATGAATCACGTTAAAAGATAATTATTTGTAAAACTAACGTATTAATAATTTGCTTATTTTAAAAATAAATTTTGTATTAAAATAATTATTTTCTGTAGGTTAAAAATTTAATTGCTTAGTTGGTAGCATTTCCATTTACGAAATTTATTTATTTCAGTCATAACTAGTCGATAAAAATGCCGTCAAAAACAATAAAAACTGAATTAAATTAAGTAAGATGTAAGAAATAATTAGCATAAGCAGGAAAATTATTAAAATTTAACTTAGAAAAAAAGGCAAGCTCGTTAGTAATTTAAAAGTGTATATGGATTTAAAATTTTTGTATAATAAAATCGTCTAATTCAATTAGCTTAGGAACTAAAATTAAAAATAATAATGTATAAACTTGCATTTTATTTCTAAAGCAACAAATTTATAGATTATTAAATTTTAAAGTTGAATCTTGGCGAAAAAATAATCAGTATTTTAGATATTTGGCGTAAACCTCAGGCTGAGTTGTAGTTTTCAAAGAAAAGTCTCCAAGGAGTGTGGTTTGAGTGATTAAGACCGATCAATCAAACCACCGATTAGGGGGAAAGCAAAAATAAGTGGTTTCTACTATGCGAAAATATACGTCGCGGCCGCTTTCGGTGTAAACTCTGCGACGTATCTGTGCCGTCGCAGGCCGCTTTCGAGCAGGAAAGTTTCGACGTATCCCTGTCGTCATGAACCGCTTTTCGACCAGTTTATTGCGACGTAACAGATACGTCGCGGACGCTGAGTCGGTTAAGTTTCCTAAATATCAATTCTTTCAGAATTTTAAAAATAAGTCACAAAACACCTTGCCTAATGTAGAAAATTAGAATACATATTTTAACTCAGCGGGGAAAAATAAGATTCTATTTATTTAGTCCTTGTGAACAAGAAAATTGTTTTTGTAAACAAGTGTCTTTATCAAGTGAATTTCAAATTGTATTAAAAAAATTTAGAATGATCAGGGGGCTAAATTAAAATTTAAATTTCTTAATGCTTACAAAATTAAATTTTAAAGATTACATATAGGGATTTTTTATTTAACGCATTTAAAATTTAAAATAAAATACCAAGAATAAATAATCATAAAATATCAAATTCATATCATTGTAGGAATAAATAAGGCATGTAAACTTGTCTATGTGTTAAGTTTCAATAAACTGATTGATTTGTTTGTTGTTTTACGGTCACTTTGCTCAATTTGATAAAAAACTACAATTTAAAATGAATTCTATGACATTACAAACATTCATACCAGTGATGAGAGTCGAACTCATAACTTTTATAATGATGGCCATAAGCCCCAAAAAAATAATTTATGATGATGTTTTAGTTCAAAATCCAGAAGTCATCAACAGAAGTCCAGTTAATCCTCTATATCATAAGCAAAGCGGAAGAAAATTATTGAACACGTAGACGCTGGTATTACCACTCCGGCAGCACACTAGTCTTTAACTTTGTTAACACTGTTGAGCATTGAGCTACCAAATAGTTGTCATAATAATGGTTCTACATGAGCTTTGCTGCCAGTGAAATTCAAAACCACATATCAAGCTGAAAAGATACCGCAGTATTTATCAAAACGTTCAGAAAGCATTGCAAGATAGTCTGCTATCAGCTAAGCATCCTTCGGCAGGTTTTCTTATCACTTTAAATCATTATGTGTAGCATTATCATGGTAGGGTCAAGAGTCAATAAAAAATACAATAAAGAGTTTATTTTCATTAGAGTTACATTCATTTCTTTCCCCGTCATCCACAAATCTGTGCTAGAGAATTTCATATTGACCATGTTCTTTGAATAATGACATGAGATTACATTATGTGCAAAGGCACACCCCTTCTTCCTTTCTTCCAAGTGCAATGATAGTTCTGATGTTAATTCATATGTTATTTGTACAATAATTCTTTTAAAATGTTTCATAAGATATTTATCAACAGACCAAATATTATATTGAAATATAAATTATTCTGTTAAAAAACGTCTTACAATAAATTATGTGGGCAGAATTGACAGTCTGGTATGATCTAATGCATCTGTTGATTTATCTCTAATTAAAAAAATTTGGGATATGATTATAAGACAGTTGAATCGGAGGTGTCAGCAATTGATTTCAAATATTTATGTGGTCAAGTGTTTGCTGTGGGAAAGAACATTATTTTGACATTGTTAAATCATTAATACATGATTTTATTTTTATGACATACCATATGTGCTTTATATTAACTAATCAAGACATGTAAGTAAAGTAAACGTATTTTTACCTAAAAATAGAATATGACCGCCAGATCATATTTTTCATTTTATAAATTTGGTTGCTTTATGTATACTTTACGTCCCATTTTTTGATATTCATAGGATCAATATGTTTGTATATTATAAAAGAGTTGCACTTAGTAAGATTTCTATTTGGATGTTGTAATTTAAACGAGAAATGCATCTATGATAAACGTTTCAAAAATAAATTTCCAATCTTATAAAAGTCTATCGCCTGATGAGACAAATATTGCAACACTGTCGTTTTATAATATTTGACCATAAACCTGGACCCTTTATATACTCTTGATTACATTTGTTATTGTCACTTTCGTCGTTATTCTTTGATTAATTCACACTTAAGGGGACCTACGGTTCTTTCACAAATTTCACATTTATTGAGAGTTTCATTGCTAGACTGTAGTTTGTGTAGAGCATTTTTTCCAGTTAAAGCTTAAATTGTAACTTTTGAAATCGTAATTACAAGAATTACTTTATAACCAAGAAACCGGATTTACATGTGACTTCTTGAAATTTGGTCATTATTTTTCTTTCTTTTTTAGTTTTTTTTTTACCACACATCTAAGGGAGCCAGTCCCACAGTAAGAAATCTGGTAATTTGAGCATTGAACGTTTCCGGACAACGGCCCAGAGTCTATCCGGAAAGTGCAACTCATTCTTGGCAAATCAATTCAGTTTGATAGCCAAGTTTGATTTTCTTGCGAACCATCTGACCTCCACCTCCTCGTGGTGGCTCCTGGAAACATTAGTTCGCTAGTGGCTAACGGAGGCAGAGGGACTATTTTGAGAGCTGACACTGCTTTGAGCTCTATATCCTAACGAGTGGACACTGCTTTTACACTCGTCCCCCCATGGAGACACAGGAAGGGACTCCCGAAAGGGAACTCACTCTGTACAATTGTGAGGAAGTTAGGAGCGATCTCAAATCTGAAATTCTTATCTTGTTAGAAAAGGAAAGAGAAATACATCAGGCGCTCTCTGCCAGTAAGGCGAGCAGTACCATTCAGCAGAAATTCCGGCAAGGTATTTCGGACATTTTAAGCATAGCCTTGCAACAGATTGAAAAGAATGCGTTCCTTGAAGGGCAGTTAAAAGCCCAGAATGAGATGCCACACATATAACAGCAAACTTTTGCTGAAGTGGTTAAGAGAGGCAAACCTAAGGGCAATAAGTCTGAGCGAGCCAGAAGTAGAAGTAAAGCTAAACGAGAACAATCTCGGCAGCGTAAGGAAAACATTGTACTAGTTTATCCACAAAAGGAATCTTCCTCGGAAGAGACCAAAAACTTTATGAAAGGTGCTATTAATCCCATGAAACTTGGACTCAGAATAAAAAAAAATACGACTCGTGAGAAAGGGAGGAATAGTGTTGGAAACCAACTCGATGGAAGAAATCGAGAAACTAATTGAGGAATTTAAAACTAATGATAAACTTTCTGAGAAAGTGGACATTTAAAAGCCAGAACCTAAGACTCCGAGAATCATAATTTTTAATGCTGATAGGGAAATTAAAGAGGAAGAAATAGCGGAAAGATTAATTTCGCAAAACTCTCTTAGTGAAGCCGCAAAATTGGAGGCTGTTCACAGCTTCAAAGGAAAATTTGGAACTAACTGGATTTTGACGGTAGACGGGACCACTCTAAAAGAATTAAAAGCTAAGAAAAATTATATCTAGGATGGACATCGGTCCAATTTAGAGAATATTTACGCGTTAGTCAATGTTTTAAATGTCTTCGATTCGGCCACATCGCCAAGGACTGTAAAGGCGTGGAGTCTTGCAGAAAGTGCTCAGGTGAACACTTAGACAAAAATTGTGCGAAAGAAACATAGTGTAAGAACTGCGAGGAAAGTAACAGTAAATTTAAAACTAAATTTAATTCCAATCATCAAGCCAACGATAAAAAGTGCCCCATTTACTTAAAGGAGATCAACAAATTAATTTCTAAGACTAACTATGAATAATACGACTAACAAAGATTATATTAAATTCACTCACCTTAATCTTAATCATTGCCGTGCTGCAAACGCAACACTTGCACAAGATATTAAAGACTTAAACTTTATTTCAATTAATGACCCATTCACTTTTGAAGGACATATCTCAGGCTTTCCCATTGACTTAACTATCACCGCCAGCAGAAACCCCAAGGCCGCAGTGATTAACAACAAACTGTTCCAAGTCACACCGGTTCTTATCTCGGACGAACTTGTCATCATTCAAACTGTTCTCAATAATGAACTTTATAACATCTGTTCTATCTATTGCCCTCCCTCCCACAACCTGAGTGATTCTATTAAGGAACTAGGAGAATTGCTTGTGATCCATCACAGTCGGAAGTGGATCATTCTTGGCGATTTTAATGCGAAATCCTCAACCTGGAGCCCAAGGAGCACAGACCATAGAGGCAACACCTTAATCGAATTTGCGGCTAAACATGATCTAATCTTTGAAAACGACGCCAATAGTAGACCAACTTATAATAGCACCCTGGGTGAGAGTTGGATCGACCTTCTCATGACTAAGAATCTCAATAGTAATAACATTGCAAATTGGACTATCAGAGATACTTTCTCCGCTAGCGACCATCAGTTAATGAAGTTCGATATTACTAACACTAAAGCCAAATACAAAACCAATTTTCGGTACAACTCTAACACTCTTAAATGGATGGAGTTTAAGGAAGAGTTAAAGACCATTCCGATCCAATTTCCAATTCCAAGTTTAAACGATCCTGAGAGGCAAATTGAACATACTGAAAAACACATCTTACGATGTGCAAAAAGCACAAACACTTTAATCCACACAAGTCCAACCGGAACTCCTGGTGGACTCCGGCTCTTATAGAAGAAAGAAATAGAGTCAGGGCACTCCGAAGACGCTTTCAAGCTGAGACGAACAGCTCAATCCGAGACCTTAGAAAACCAGACTTCAAAAAGGCTGCTGTGAAGTACAGAAAACATATTCTTATTACAAAACAAACGGCCTTCCGACAATATCTAGGGGCTATTACTGAAAGAAACGCCTTCGGCGGCACTTACAAGTTAGTCAGAGATAAGATCAAAAGACCAGAACCAACCACACCCATATTACTCAATAATGGCGACTATACCAGTACCCCAGATGAGGCTACAGATGCGATACTAAAGTTTCACTTCCCATATTCAGCTATCCTTATTCAATCTACTTCCACTACGACTCCTGACGATCCGCCGATTACCAGTGATGAGATTGAGGAGGTGATTAATTCCATGGAGAGGAATAAAGCGCCCGGTTTCAATGACGTCAGTCTGGACGTATATGAAGCACTTTTCAATACACACAGAATTTGGTTCACGGACTTATTCAATCTATGCCTGCGAAATGGCATCTTTCCTAGAATCTGGAAGCGAGCTAGGGTCATACTTATACCCAAAGATGGCAAAGACCAGTCTAAATGTGAGGCGTATAGGCCCATCTGTCTTCTCCCCATTTGGGGGAAAATCTTCGATAAGCTATTACACAAAAGGATCAGCCACTACTTCCACGCCAACTCCTTCTTACATCCAAATCAATTTAGGTTCAGCAAAGGGAAAAGCACCTCCGATGCAATCTATCAAATCACAAACATTATCAGATCAAATCAGAAGTCCAAACTCTACACCTGCATGGTTTCATTAGACATTAAAAATGCCTTCAATTCGGCCAGATGGGTTGACTTAATCAACCTACTTAAGAAGTTCCAAGTTCCTAACAATCTCTTTAAAACTATCTGCTCGTTCCTCGACGACAGGACCTATCTCAACGCACATTCTCAATTTGTCAAGTACACTAATGGTGTCCCGCAGGGCTCCAGTTTAGGACCTTTTCTTTGGTTACTCATTGCTAATGAGCTTCTCATCAAGGACTTTGATAATCACACTATCTGCCAAGCATTCGCGGATGACATTGCCTTAATCTTCACTAGTACTTCCTACTTTAAATTCACTAAACAAGTTAGAAAGCCCCTCAGCATGGTTGAGACCTGGACAAAAAATTTCGGATTACAGCTTAGTATCAATAAATGTCAGTACACTATCTTCGAATTCGGTAAAGATATCACCAGAAGACCGGGAGTAAGCTTGGAAGGGAAGAGGCTAGCTTACACCAGAGAGCTAAAATACCTTGGTCTTATTATGGATCCGAAACTCTCATGGAACTGTCACCTGTCTAAAATTAAAGACACCATCCACAACATCACAAATAAACTAGCCAGAGTCACCAGAGCAACTTGGGGATTAAGATCCGCAGTCATGAAAATGATATACAATGTTGCTATTGAGAGCATCATTCTTTATGGATCACCTGCGTGGTTCAACAACACAGTCAAACAAAACAATAAGCTCCAGCAAATTCAAAGGATCGCCCTCCTTAAGATAGCAAAAACATACAAAACCACATCCACTCACGCACTCCAAGTCCTCACTGGATGTCCGCCCACTCACCTGAAGGCTGAGGCTCAATCACATAAATTTCAATTGTGGAGAAGACACAAGGAAATAGTAATTAACGAAATAAATTTAAATCCCAACAATGCATGGACCTACACTAGTTTCCACGATCCACCATGGAAAGTTTTAAAGATTCATTGGGACTTTCAAACCAATCACGATCATGTCTTTGCATACACAGACGGCTCCAGGATGAACAATCGTACTGGTTGTGCTTCTATCATATTTAAAGATCAAACACAAATCCACAAGATTCAAAAATGGCTCAATGACGAAGCCACTGTCTTCGAGGCCGAAGCCCACGCTATCCTAGAAACAATTAATTATATCATACTAATTAATGAAACTTGCCACATCCATACAGACTCCCGTTCTGTACTACACGCAAGCTCATCCTCAAATATTATTAGCGATACGGTTAGAGACATCAAAAACCTTCTTGATATTTATTGTCACCGCTTCACCTTTCATTGGGTAAATGCCCACTGTGGAATCGCACACAATGAGGAGGTGGACGCTGCGGCCAAAGATGCTACGAATCTTAACACAATTAATGTTAATGTCAGATACAGCAAACAACAAATTAAGAAATTGATCGAAAACCATTTAATTCAGCGCTGGCAGAAAAATTGGGACGAATCAGATAAAGCTAGAAGACTTCACCAATTCTGCCCCAAAGTTTCTAAAGCTAGGATTTATGGAGACTTCTATCTAAATCAAGTTTTTACCGGACATGGTGTCTTTGGGAATTATCGCAACAGGTTCCATAACAAGTCGGAACTTTGCCCACATGATGGTGCAGTCTGTGATCCAGAACATCTCATCCTCCAATGTGATAGATAAGAGCCAGTCCGCGCTAAGTGGATCCCCAAGAACTACAATGATATTAACTTTATTCAGTTATATAAAATACCCAAAGCACAAATTGGAATCCGAGAAATCATCCAGCAGGAGCTCCAATTCCAAATGAAAGAGCTCCATCCTACTGATAGCCAATTGTAAGCCAACGCCTTGTTGGCATCCACCATATGTTGTGAATCTCTTTCCTGAATTTCCTGTATATAAATTTCCCACTGTAAATACTTTCATTGTTTGTAACTCCTTTCTTTATTGTATTGTACATATATTTGTTAAATAAAGGCCTGCATGGCCAAATCTTCCAGTCAGAGTGAGAAACAATAGAACGCGCTTTGAGACGTCTTTTCCCTGGTTGGGACTTCTGTGTTTTAACTTTGGTGTTTTCACCCTGCACTGTTCGGACTTTTTCCTGGCCAAGTGCCAATCTCGGCTCCCAAGTACTGACTATCGCACGCGTTCTTTCACCGCATACCCTAGGGTGGGTCAGTGCAACATCTCTGTCGTTACCACACATCTAATTCGCACTGTTGGGCCAGCTGCTTGATCCCTGCTTCTGAATTACGAATACTCCTACTCTGCTACTTCCAGTAACTGGTCAAGCTCAACTCAGGTCTAGGTTCAAGGGAAGTATGCTGCTGTAAAAAAAAAAAAACCACCCCTTATAAATTTCAGCCACTTTTCCACCTTTATCATTCAGAAAATGAATAACAGAGAGTATTTCAAAGTCAGCTGGATTCTCAATTTGAGAAGGCAATTCATGTATTCAGAGACAAACAACAGCATGCAGAATAACAACTGCCTATGTCAATGAGGGCAACAACTGTCTGTGTCTTGTCAATACAGTTCGGGACACAATGCGCATATGCTAAGTGTCGACTGCGATACTGCAGTTGTTGTTGGTGCACCAGCATGCTTCCCTGTATCTAGCCCTGAGATACTGCAGTGATTGAATTTCAAACTAGTACTTACTCATACGAAGAGAGAAGGGATTGTAGAGTTGACGTATAGAAATTGCCTTTTGGTGCGCTTATTCGCTTGAGATGTTTAACGATGTTTCATAGAAGACAGTAAGAGTCTTTTGAGGAAGATTTTAAGTTCTACTGAAGAAAAATAGCATCCTACAAAGATTATCCTTCAGAGAAATTGGTGATCATGGTGAACGAAACTGAGCAACTGTGATACAGACTTGTAATCGTTGGATGCAGAGGTGAATTGCTGACTGACGAGACCTATCGTGCCTATTTTATTGCATTTCTGCATTTGATGGTGGGCATATTATACGCATGGCAGAAATGGATCGCTCAGTCCTATCATTAACCGTAGCAAAACAGACTCAGGCTGTTACGCATCATTCACTTTCTGCTCGTAACTTTCGACATCGTACCATTTGCAGCTGAGCAGAATGTCCGAAATGAGTCCATTGCCTCGTTTATCATTGCTGCAAATGTTTAAAAAAAAACTGCTTAAAAACTGCAAATGTTTGTGGTCCTAACTGTATGATAGCCGGTTATCTTTAGCAGCGGAATGGGAAGACATTGTTTTTACTGAAGAATTCCATTTCTGTGAGTAACACCACGATGATCGGATTAAAACCTGGAGGTACCATGGGTAGAGATTGCTGAATTGTTGCGAGATCCCACTGTTGTCACACTAGACCCAGATTCGGTATCATGTTTGGGGTGATATTGGATTTAATTCCCACATCCCTTTGTCACGTATTCTTGATACACTGAACAGCTTGAGCTACTTTCCTGAAGTGTTGGAGCTCCGGTAGACTCCATTAATTTCGACACTTTCTATTAGCTACAGTCCAGAAGGATAATGTATGACTACACGGAGCATGTTATGTTCAAGAAGTTTTTGAATTGCTTCCTCGGCCTACTTGTTCTTCCGATTTATCACCAATTGCAACGTGTGGTCCACGATTGCACTATAAATTCTTGGGATACACCACACTGTGCCGCATGGATTGCAATACCCCAAGGGTAAGCCTCTTTGACTCTATACCAAGTAGAGGGGCATTGGTTACAGGCAACAATGACGGCTATAATAACAATTGATTTTGTTATCATCCACAATTTCTCAAAAATTTATAATTTCAGTGACTTGATTTTTGAATAAAGCATTATCTATCAAATATATTTTGATGTGATATATGTGTCTTTTTTGTTGCTCCATTTTGTGTGTCCAACACACACATACGCACATTTGTTGATATGTTGGCCACACAAAAGATAGATATATATTGAAATTTACTAAATATCATTGCATTTGTCTTAAAATATCGCAGCAGTTTGGAAATTCTCAAACATTGTGCAATTTAGGCGTATTGTACGTTAGAAACGGCATTTCTAATGATTTGGTGAGATTCTTGCTATCTTGGAGACCTTTGGCAATATTTTTAGCGATTCGACGAGCGATAGTTATTTCTGGAAAAATCCATCCCTTAATCTCTAGGACCAATGTTAAGCGAGATAGCTTAGAACCTTCCAGAATTTTCGCGAAACTCTTAGATTATTATGCCCAGTCGGGTATAAATACAACTGCCCGTTACAGAGAAGGTAGTAAAAAGAGACGTTGAGAGAGAAGGCGTTTGACAGTGAATATGATCAGTCTTGAATTCTAGTTAAGCTCATAGAAGCTGTTGTCTGTTTGAGGTATTAATGACTTCTGCGATTGAAAGTGATTTCCTGCTCTATTAGCTATATTGGTGCTGAGTAATTGTAGTTTTTACAGCTTGTATTTAGGTTAAATTGAATATGAATAAAAGTCTTGTGATATTTAAGAGATTATTTTATCGACTCTCAATCAACACTAACCCAGTACAAATATATATATATATATATATATATATATATATATATATATATATATATATATATATATATATATATATATATATATATATATATATATATATAGGGTGATTCTAAATAGCTTTTACAAATTAAAAGGGGTGATAGTACACACCCATATAAGCAATAATCACATAGGAACATTGGTTCGCATTCCACTCTGAGAGGCAGAAAAGAGGAAAGTAGAAGCACATCCAGAATCTATCACGAATTGACAGTGTGCAAATTTTCACAGAAATGAAGCTGCATTTTGCTCTTATTGGTTACTAGCAAATGCCAATCAGAGTAGATACCCTTTATAAACGGCGCAGCATCATCGCTTCAAGTATTATTTGAATAGCATCGTCCGAAAATTATCGTGAATGCTATGGTGGTAGTACAGCGTGCAAAAAGTGCAGTCTTTGTAATGATTCTCCCTGCTGGGCAGACTTTGTGCAGGGGATGTTGGGAGTGAAGAATAACAATCCACGTTTTCCTGTATTAGTATTATTTAGTGATGAGGCCACATTCAGCCGAGAAGAGTGTATATTATCATTTGTGATTCTTGTTCTCAAGAATCACAGAGCCACAAAGACCAAAATATTTCTCTTTCTCTTAAGCTTTCATTCATTACAATAAAAATAACAAGAGTTTCAGGGACTACTTATTTTATTATTAACTATAAAGACAGATTTTTCTCCTCTTGCTTAACGGATATGTGTCTTAATATGTTTCATATTAGGACTTAATATGTTTCATATTAGGGCATATTTTTCTAAACAAATTGAAACTTTACTTTTTAACATACATTTTGATAATGTGTATGTGAAGGATTTGACTCTTTTAAAATAAATAAAAACATTATAAATTAACGAAAATGGAAGTTATTTCAAGAAACTATGAGCATGGAAAAAATATTTTGAGGAAGTAAATATATAGAGCTTTGTCTAAGAGAGCAAGGATGTATTGCTTGGTAAAATTTGAAAAGCTAGATTAAATGTATTACTAAAGTGTAATTTTTCGGAAATTTAAATTTTTATAGTGATACTTATTATCTATGAATGCTTTCTTTAGGAAATATTTATGTAATATCACGCCTTTTTAAGACATTTAGAATCTTAAAACTATATTTTTACTACATAACTATAATTGTATTTTTGTGTAGTGCAAATATAGCCTTCTTCTTAATACTTAGAATAATATCTTTTTGAAATAATATGTATTTATTGCAAACATTCTTTACCGATTGATATTTATTTACAATATCATCATTTTATTTGACAACAAGTTTTATAAATTCACATTTATTCTTCACTATAATTTCATTTCATTGATATGTACATATATCAATAAGTAATTGTACTTCTTTCTAGAGTTAAAAAAATGGTTATCATATCTAATTATTGTTATCGCATCAGTAATAATTGAATTACTTTCAGGAGAGCTTTTATCGTTTTCATCTTCTACGCTTCGTCTGCCGATGAGAAAACAAAGAGCGGAAAAATATTCTCAAGGACCGTAAGAGATCGCCAGGAACAGTTTTTCACACAAAACATGAAACATAAAGAGCCAATAACTTCTAACCTTGACTCTTCAAAAGATTTTAACTCATAAAAAGAATCTCTAAAGAGAATTGAAAATTTTTCACATTTAGTTTAGAAAGCATGAGTACAAGCACGAGTTTAAATGACACCTTTGTGCTTAAATTAAAGCTTATACAGATTGAACTTAAATAGAAAATTATTATTTTTTTCTAAGGTGAGTTAATTAAACATTTCTTTTATTCATTTTCCATTTAGTTGCTTTAATTAAATTTCATTTTAAATTAAATATAAAAATATTTGTTTTTATTGTATACATGTATTTTAGAATATTTATATTTGAAGATTTTCCATATATTTTATTCTGCAAGTTATAATTAAGAGAATTGATCCATAGGAAAATGTATGTTATGCACAAATTGCTCATATTCTGAAATATATGTATGTCAAATTTTAAATTAAATTTGATAGGCACATAGGTATTTTAAAATTGTTTTGTTATGATTCTATCTTGGGAATATAAATGTCAGTATATTCTTAAGTAAAATAAAATAGTTTCTCTATTTGTCATGAATTCGAAATTCAATTGTCAAAAAAAATTTTTTTTACAGCTTAAATTTTTAAAGTAATTGTTTGTATTTTGGGTTAAGAATATTAATTTTATTATGAGGCTCCAAAGGTTTTCTATAAAGTTACTATTTTGTTAAATCTACGTGCACTCAAGATATTTCTTATAGTATTTTAAGCTCAAGAAAATTAACTATAAATAAATTCACATATTCTAGATGTGTAAGAATGATGCAAGATTTTTGTTTCCTACTTTTTTGAAAAGCAAGATGATTTTTCAATATATTATAAATTTTAATTGGTCGTTTCTGGTATTCACAAAACAAATTTTACATTTTATTTAAAATATTTTCAATTTGAATAAAATGTTCAAGTTTTAAAGTGTTTATTTAAAAATTGTATTTAACTTTCATACATTATGTTTTATCCCGCCTTTAAATTAAAGTAAAAATACTGCAATATAATCATTATTCGAATGTATTTTAATTTTGAAATTTTGAGTAAAGGTATATATTCGCGCGCTCGTTTAATTTTTAACTCATTCGAATTTTAAGCATTTCAGTTTAATTTTTAATTTATCCAAAATATTCAAATGGATATACCTAAAATAGATGAAATTAGAGGCTGTAAACAACGACTCAATAACTCAACGGAAATTATGCCGCACGAACTGAAGTTCTTAACTTTGATTCCTGATGCCTGAATAAATTCAGATATCTGTTCCATTGTTGGGAGATCTCAGTGAGCCACGTTGATTGGAAGGCAAAGTGAATCAAAATGAATACTTTTTTTTCTGTGCGACGTCAATGAAAGAAGGGTTGATTGCAAACTGAAGATTTTTATAAAGAATATTTCTTAAATGTTTTTTGACCCAATTTAAATTTACTTAGTAATTTTTAACACGTTAAGTGACTGCAAAAGCATTTTCATTAGAATTTTATTTGAAAAAAATCTTAATAGAAATAATTGTTGTTGTAAAAATTTTGCGAATAACCATATTTTGCACAGATAACTTCTAATGTAGAAGTAGTGAAACCACTTGGGAAAAATTATTTGCTCACATTCTTGTATAAGTTTCGCGTTGAATGTAAGGAAATCTGGTGTGTTTGGGTGCAAGACTTCTCAGCCTTCCGTTCTTAAAGTGTTTTGCACGAAGGTCCACATTATAGGTTTCATAAGGATTCGGATGGACTTAGATAGGGTTGATAGTTCCAGAAGGGAGCAGTCCAAGTACATAGTTGTTCTAACTAATGTAGATATATGCCGAGTTATACGGAAATTGCTCATGCTCTTCAAGACGAGACGACTTGCAGTTCTTTATTGTAAAATACAAACGAGGGGATTTTATTTAAACACCTGAATGCTGTTTATAAGCAGCTCGATTAAAACCGTCTTTTTAAACCTCCAAATTTAAACAGCTCAATGCTGTTTTAATTGGTACAATAAATAAAATACAGGAAAATGTCAATTACAAAATTATAGAGCAGCAGTGAATTACACTCATGTCCAAAAATTAAAGATAATTCAGAATCACCCAGAAATCGAAATCTAAAATAAAAATTTCGAATATAGAATTATCACACACATCTTAAAAAATAATATATAAATTACAAGAAACTACCAGATGGCCGATAGTACGTCAGGATGACGAGAGTGTAAGAGAGGGATATATAAGGAATGGTTGCAGAGAAGTAAAATTGTTACAAGTGCTTTTAAAGCCTTTCAGTGTAATAATCGCATAGATATGGCACAAAAGAAGCATTTGGATGATGTTTTACGTGTTAGAATTATCGGCCGTCTGGAATGTGGCCGTACCCAGCTGGAAGTATCCGAGGAACTTGGAATCGCCCAAAGTGTCATCTAAAGGCTTTGGCAACGATTCCAAAATGATCATAATATGAGTAGACGCTACAGCACAGGTCGCCCCCAAGTTACAACGCCGAATGAGGACCAGTATTTGGCAGTTACTTCCAAAAGAAACGGATGGAGCACAGCATCATACCTGTCTCGTTAGCTCTCTTTAGATACCGGTACTACAGTTTCAAGACAGACCATGTATAGATGCTTAGGGCACATTGGTCTATATGCTCGTAGGACTGTCAGATGTGTTCCACTTACCACAACTTACTGTCGCCTGCGGTTAGTGGTCTTTTGTGATGTTTTCCGACGAGTCCAAGTTTAGTTTTCTGTCTAATTCTCGCCGGACTTTCATATAGAGAGGGCCAGTACTTGTTACCACCAAGAGAACACCAATGAACGACACCGTTACGGTGCTGCAGGATTGCTCGTTTGGATAGGTATTATTCTAGATTCCAGAACTAACCTGCATGTTCAGAATGTAACCCTGACATGTCACATCTATTGGGATGTCATTCTAGAACAACATGTACGTTTGTTTCGGGGCGCCATGGGTGCAGAATATCTGTTTATGGATAACAACGCCCGTCCTAACCGTTCAAACATTGTAGACAAATGCCTTCAATCGGAGGATATCACCCGTATGAACTGGCCAGCATACTCACTGGACTTGAATCCAATAGAGCATGTGTGAGACATGCTTGGGCGACGAATTGCATTCCTTTAACCCCCTCTCACATGTTTTTCGGAACATCGGAGAGCATTTTTTGATGTGAGTGGTGAAATATTCCCCAAGATTAGATCGATAATTTGATACTCCGCATTCCTAGACGTAGTATTGCATCGTCTGGGGGCATACTATGTGTTTTAACCATCATACCAATCATGTTATATTGGTTTTTGCAAATTGGTTCTTTTTGAAATTTGCTCCAGGGAGCAAAAATCTCAATTTTTTTTAATGATATCAAACATATAACATCTTTTTTGCTCTTTACCTTTTGTTTAATAAATTGACTTTACAAATAAGTCACATTTGTTTTGTTTGTCTCTTTTTTGCCTGAACTTGCATTATCCATAATTTATGGACACAAGAGTAATACTAAGTGACAACTTGCTCATTAAGATACGTGTTTGTGCACAAATTCTAATAATTTAAACTCGAAACACATAGAAAGGCCCAATCAGTTGTCACTAGGCACACACATTTACCGCCGGTGAGTACATTTTCCGAAAGTATTTTCCTTCTGATGTTCCGCGTGTATAAACTTAAACAGACACAAAAATAAAATTAGACTCGTATATAATTTTAAACATCTTGTTTTTGTCCTTTTGCGATGTTTTAAGAAATCCTGTTGGAGCCCATGACAACTTGATGAGTCTTATGCGAATCCTAGGCCATGGATTTCTTACCTTCACTTAAAAAATTGGTATGCAAGCGGTTTTAACAACATATAGGTTTACTTCCTCCTCTCAATCAAAGTATTTTAAAAAATTTCATCTACATAGAAATTCTACAATGTATCGTAAAATTGAAGCAATTTTTAAAACTGCACCGTGATGTATAGAGAATGTAACTTTTTGGAATTGAATCTTTCTTTTTCTTTATTTTTGTAGTGCCTTAGGTTATTATTTTCACTGAAAAAATACAAGAAATTTTATGCTGATAACTGAATGTTTTACGCCATGTTATGATCTAAAATATTTACATGTATCAGGACTTGATTAATCATGCATGATTATAAATAGTTTAATTTGATCTGAATTTGTGTGTCCCTTCATTATCTTTTTGCACCCAAATTGTCTTTTTCCTTTATCCCTTCTCAAATGATCGACTTTTTATATTAAACAAGTTAAACTTGCTATCATTTGAGAAAATACGATTGTTGCTTCCGAAACACTTGAAACTTATATTGAGCTTTGCAAAAATCGTAACACTTTTAGACACTTAGATTACTATAAGTACTTACTTCATTTAGTGTAAAGGTACTTACAAAAAACGATAAATTTAATTTGGAAAAATCTTAATGAATCTAAATCTCTCTCTCTCATAACCCTAAATCTCAAAAAAGTATTCATATTCTTTGCGACTAACTACCAGAATTTTATAAGTGCTATTGATTAAGTAAAATTTAATCAATTATTGAATTCACGAACCTTTTAACTCAGGAAATCGCTCTTAATCAATCATTTGCTGTAATAAGTAATTGTGTGTGTGTGTGATGAAACCACTTTTTAAAACTACTGTAGAGAATTAAGTTGCCTTTATATAACCTTTCCCAGCTTAATTCTTTTGAGATAGCTTTCCTATTTCTTATCTTTATATAGAGCAACTTTGTTCCGTTTATTTTTATGTAAATATCTCATTTTTTCACTAATTTTTAGACTTTTAGAAGATATCACCAATTTTTTCAAAAATTTAGTTTGAAAAAATTAATATGCAAGTCATGAGAACTTCTTAAAAATTTCTTTTCTAAATTTTGAAATATTTCAAACCCCATATATATTTTTTAATTCTATAATTATGTTAGTTGTCATGCCTTTTGTGAGCAAAAATTTCGTTATACTTGCAGTGCTATTCATCGTTTAAAGATAGCGAAATATTTTATTTCTTCAATAATAGCAAAATATTTCCCATTTTAAATAATAATTCAAAAAGTATATCGTAAGAATAAATAAATAAATACTTTTAAAACCGTCACTTGTGTCTAAACATTCATTATGAAATAATACCAATATTAAAATTTATTCATTTAACTTTGCTTTCGTCTAGAATTCTCTAAGAATACTTTTTATAAATTTATATTAAAAACAGTTTTGGAATTTTTATTCATCTTTTTTTTAAATATTATTAGCTTAAGTTTAAGTCATTCTTGGGTAATTCTCAAAATGTAAAACCCGCTTTAGTATGTAGTGAAATTATCCTTTTCACATTCAATAAGCATATTTTAGTTGAATGTGTTTTGAGAAAAAGTAATAGGAGTGAAAAGTAACTCACCTATTGCTCGTGCTGTGCGTGGTAAATAGTGTGAAACAACAATCCATTATGCTCTGTTTCGTTGGCCCGTGATTCTCACCCACTGTGCCACGGCACTTTTGTGTACCACCAAATTCTCAAAGTGTGCCGCATAATTTTAGAAATGTATACAGTAAAAATTATATATATATTTTTAGGAGTAAATTAACAAACGCGCGTATTGTTGTTTTGCAGAACATACTATATTATTTTATTTTACATTCAAAATTACTATCATAAATTATATTTTACACAATATATTATAGGTAAACATACAGCTTTTAAATTGATCTATTGTTTTGTGTGCCATCAAATTTTAAAGTCGTTAAAATGTGCCAAGACCACAAAAAAAAGCTTGAGAATCACTTTTGTTAGCAATCAAAATGTTACCACGTGTTGTCAAAGTCCGACACTACTTTTTTGTTATTTGCAAAATTTTTGAAACTCATTTTTATAAATTTTGATATTGTTTCATCAGCTGTGAGTAGTAAATATTTTACTTTCTCACAGTTTTAGTACTTTCAGTTTACTGTTAGATTGATCTGAAAGTTATTTATAAAAAATCACTAACAGAAATAATAAATGGTTTTTGTATGTTGATATATTGCGCAGTTGGTAAATCTTAGCGCGTCATTTTGCTTTCCTATCGATTACAACGTATCATCTATTTACGTTCTCCTGATAGTATACAAAATAAAAAAAATCTGTTTTCTTTATAGTGGTATCATAAAAAGCGATAATCACCGAATTCATTAGAAAATGAAAGGAAATTTCTGAGCAATGGATAAATGTAATTTGGCTATCAATGTCATATCTGTGAGAAAGGATTCTTCTTTGTACAGGAATCCTCCTTAATTTAAGAAGTTGTAATCAAAAGTTGATTTCGCGTAGAAAATGTTAATTTTTTGAAGTAAATATAAATAATAAAAGCTGCACACTATTCCTTCAGATACACATTAAAAACATACAATTATGTATCGAAAGAGCCAA
Organism: Latrodectus hesperus; assembly: GCA_037975125.1. Lineage (NCBI taxonomy): Eukaryota > Metazoa > Arthropoda > Arachnida > Araneae > Theridiidae > Latrodectus > Latrodectus hesperus. Next base: position 8,332,168 of record CM075859.1, read on the forward strand.
TCGTTATTTCAGTTTGGTTTATTTGACACTCAACGGTCATTTGTGATGAGGAGTGCTAATTAGATTAGTTTAAGGAGAATTCCAAACCATCACAAACATCAATCCCTGAGGTGGGACTTGAACCCACGAACTGTTGAACCGAAGACTGAAGTGTTAATACTTCAGTTGCCAGTTCAACAATCGCTGTTTCGGGTCGAGAAATATGCAAACGTGACAGTTGTATAAGAAGCCAGCATAGTGTTGCACATGAAAAGTGTTTTGGTAGGATTAATTTTCCTGACAAATACATTTTTATGGCTTCCAGTAGAAAAATAGAAGACTATAAATACTGTGAGGATGTTGAATGCTCTGTGCAAGACAATTAATTCCAAATGTGCTGACCACAAATGAATATAATTTAGTTTTCCAGTGGATGGCAAAGAGACTCATTTGTGAGGGGCGCCGCGTATGTTCATGTGGAGAGGCATGGCGAAGTGAAATAACGAGATTACCGGGAACCGGTTTTGGCACCAGCAAGGGAGGAAAAAAATCGAGTTTTTGGGAGAGACCGGTGCCAGGTGCTTGGAGCTGCCAGGGAGAAGACCCGAGACTGGACCGGTGCGAGATCAGTGCCGGACACGTGTAATTGCCGGGGAGAAAAGCCGAGACTGAAGCAGTGGGAGGGGAGTTCCTCAAAAAAATACGAGAGAGTTGCTTCAGGGGTGAACTAAGCTATATGATACTTCTACGGCTGCTGTGACACTTCTGCAAATCCCTAGGGACTGAAAAGAAGGCAGCAGAGTAACCCCGATTAGCATTAATATAGGAAGTTCCTGGTTATCCGGTGCGACACTAAGCCTTGCCCACGTGGGATACCCCGGCGTTCTCAGAATATTTCGTAAGTTTCATTTGTGTAAATTATTATTTATGTGTTATTCCAAATTACTCTGTAAACTAGAATTTGTGTTAAACCAAGTTAAATCTGAAAATTATTATCTGTGTTATTCTAAATTAATCTATAATATATAATCTTAATTAACTAAATATGAACCTGGAGTCTTATTAAGTGTCTGGTAATAATATTATTTAACAAATAATTCTCAGCATAAGAAAAACTATATAATAAGACACATAGTACACAAATTTCGCTCGAAATTGCAGTGTTTACCAATTCTTCGTTTTACGATCTTGGAAACTATTCCAAATCAGCCAGGCAGTTGCCAGTGTTGCTTCCACCTTGGAAATTTATCGTATTCCTATTGTGGAATTGAAGAGTGCCTCTATTACTTCACATTAATGGTAACAATTAAGATTTTGAAGACGATACCTTTCTACACTGTGGCTACAAAACATTGACTGTATAGCGTGCAAGTTACTGGTTTTTTTAATAATGGCAGCGCTCACCATATATTGAAATTAACTGGATTTTATTGCTAATTAAAGAAATGTGCTAAAAAAGTCCCAAATACAAAATTCTCCAAGAGAGAAGCGATTTTTAAACTAGTCCGTTCACATCACCCGGGAAAAACGTGAATCTGCTCCGTTGCTCACAATGCGGTATTGTTCGGGGAAGATTGGTGTTGCCAATGTTCAGGTAGAAAGTTTTTCTAGCTGCTGCTGCCAACTTCCGAGCAGAAGTGTTTCACCACATTACTCCCCCCCCAAGTGCCTAAGGCACGAGGAGTTAGAGACATCGTGGGTTGAAACGAACTCTTCTGCCGGATCGCGTAGTTTGCACAGGGGGTTCTCCGTTTACAGCAGAGTCTTGAATCACAGGAACAGGCATCGCTTTTGGAGAAATCGGTGAAGCTTGGGTAGCAATGGGAACAGGAACTAAAGATTCAGGGGCCCCAGACATTAAAAATGCTGGTTTTAGACGGTCGACATTGATAACGGATTCTTTTCCTTTAATGAGGAGAGTGTAAGTTTTATTAAGCCGTTTAAGCACTCGATAAGGACCATCATATGGACGAGTCAACGGAGGTTTTACTGCATCCTTCCTCACAAACACATGAGTGCACGAATCCAAAGCTTGGTGCACGAAATACTTGGGATTGATATGAGCTGAAGTGGGCACTGGTGCAACATTTCTCATAGACTCGCACAGCTTTTGTAAGAAGGAAGCTAGATTCAGGGAAGTAGAGACACTTGTTGCCTGAAAGAAATCTGCAGGCAGCCGAATTGTTGTACCGTAAACTCGGCTCAGGTACCACCAAGGTCTTCCTTGTAGGCTGATCAAAGACCCAGCAACGTAATGGGCAGGCTTGATGTCCACTGGACGTCATTGTGGCACATTAACGATTGTTTTAATGATAGGTGAAACCTCTCAATCAATCCGTTCCCGGCAGGGTTGTATGGAGTTGTGCGAATTCGGTGAATGCCAAGGATTTTGTTGAGATTCGTGAATAAGTTCGACTGGAACTGACGACCTTGGTCAGTTGTTATGGTGGTAGGTACTCAAAATCTTGCGATCCAATGGGTAACAAAAGTTCGGGCGAGGGTTTCAGCGGAAATGTCACGTATCGGAATAACTTCCGGCCAGCGAGAGAACCTGTCCATCATTGTTAAAAGATAAGAATATCCTTCCGACGGTGGTAAAGGTCCGACAATGTCCAGGTGCACATGTTGAAAGCGTAGTAAGGGGACAGCAAAGGGCTATGTTTGTGTCTGGAAACTTTTGATTTCTGGCAATCAATGCATGCGCGAGTCCATGCAACACAATCTTCTGAAATAGAAGGCCAAACGAAACGGGAGAGAATCAGTCTTTTAGTCGCTCGTACTCCTGGGTGGGAAAGTCCATGGAGGGAGTCAAACACAGTTTTTCGGAGTGGATAGGGAACAAAAGGACGGATTCGATCGTTGGTTACATCACAAAATAATTTAAGTCCTGGGGACAGTTCCATCTTCTGTAGCTTTAAGGAACTACCTGAAGTTGATAGTAATTGAGTGAGTTCTGCATCATTTTCCTTGATTTCAGCTAAACGTGCGAAATCGGTGGCGTTATTATTAATAGCGAAAATTCTCGATAAGGCGTCAGCAACTGGGTTGTTTGATTCAGAAACGTGTTGAATGTCAGTGCTAAATCGAGCGATAAAATTCATATGCCGAATTTGTCTAGGAGATGCAGAGTTTGAATTTTTTTAAACAAAGATGTAAGTGGACGATGATCAGTAAATATAGAAAAGATTTGTCTCTCAAGGTTGTGCTGAAAATGTTTTACAGCAGAATAGATAGCCAATAATTCTCTATCATATGTGCTGTACTTGGTTTCAGTTGGCGTCAGTTTCCTGGAGTAAAAAGCTAAAGGTTGTAAACCATTGGTACTTTGGTAGTGCAATACTGCTCCTATGGCGATATCGGAAGCATCTACCATTAATGAAAGCTGCTGATCAGGGGAATGGAAACCAAGAGTGATTGAATTCATTAAATCACTTTTGCATTTTTCAAACGCGGCAGTTGTTTCCTCTGTCCAAAGAACAGGTCGTTTGTCATTCTTTTTAGAGTTTTTTAGAAGTGAATGCAGTGGGGCTTGAGTAGCTGCGGCCATAGGCAAGAAACGACGATAAAAGTTTAGCATAGCTAAGAATCTTTTAAGTTCAGACAGTGATTTAGGCTTAGGAAAATTAGAAATTACTGCTGACTTTTCGGGAAGAGGGCTTACGCTAGTGGGTGTTATTAAGCAACCAAGAAATGAAACTGATGTTTTTCCAAGAACAAATTTAGAAGGGTTAAATTTTAGTCCGTATTCGTGGAGTCTATCAAAAATGATGCGAAGGCGTTTAGCATGTTCATCTTCGGTTGCCGATGCTATAAGGAGATCATCGAAGTTGGGGACGCAAAAATCCAATCCGTAAAGCACTTGATGTATGAATCTTTGGAAAGATTGACCGGCGTTACGAAGTCCAAAGGGCATTTTAAAGTATTCGAACAAACCGAATGGGGTGGTTATAGCAGTTTTCGGTACTTCCTCAGGATTGACGGGAATCGGATGATACGCTCTTGCCAAGTCGAGGGTAGAAAAATATTTTCGCCGAAAAAAAACCTGTGTACAATTCTGAATATGGGGTACAGGATACCTGTCAGGAGTTGTCACAGCGTTCAAGCGACGGTAGTCGCCACAAGGGCGCCAATCACCATTAGATTTGCGTACCATGTGAAAGGAACTGGCCCAAGGGCTTTTGGACTGTCGAATAATTCCCTGAGACATTATATTCTCACTCTAAACGCGCTGTTTTGAATAATTCTGGTGCCAAACTTCGGGGTCTGGAAAATACATAAATTTCATAAGTCCCTTAGTTTCAATGTGATAAAAAATTTCATAAGTTTTTTTTAAGGTCATTTGTTACTAAAGAAGGGTTTGTAAGCTCAGGATACTCAGCGAGTAATTTTTCAAATTTAGAATCGCCGATAAGTACGGATATGTTGGAAACCAGGGAAAAGTTGTAGAAAGATATGCCGTTTGACGAGAGAGACGTCCGAGAGTCGATCAGACGGTTATTTTTGACATCGACAAGTAACTCAAAATGTTTAAGAAAATAAACACCTATAATTGATAGATTTACGACAGCAATGACGAATAACAACGAAAATTTTCGGCGGAGATTTAAATCAATAATGAGGCATTTATTGCCAAAAGTAGAAATTTTAGTGCCATTTGCTGCATATAAGGCTAATTTTTCAGAGGGTGTGGTTTTTGGAACATATTTTTTAGGCAAAACAGATATGTCGGCTCCTGTGTCAATTAGAAAATTTAATTTTGAAGATAGGTCGGCCAGAAGAAAACGATTCACTTGGCGGTCGCTAGATTGGCCAGTGAGCGATCGCCGGTTTAGTTTCCCGACTGACGAAAAGAACATGGAGCTTGGCACTTTCGCGCTTGATCACCGAAATTGACATGGTAGAAACAAAGTTCATTCGTACGTTCCTTGTAGTGACTGAAGTTAGTGCGAGAGCGGGAACTATTGCGAGATCTGCTGCGTTGAAATGATCTGCGGAAATTACGCTTAGGGCTATGGGAACTGCGTTCCAGGGCGGTGCTTAATTCGCTAACCTGTTGAGTTAACGCGCTACTTGGAGTTCCAAGCGAGCCGTGACAGATTCATGAGAGTTAGGGGTGACAGAATTTACATACGAAGGGATAGCTAGATCGCTTATTTTGTCAGCAACTGCGGTTATTTCATTCAAATCATCCTCGCTGAAAGCGGCTAAAATAGTCTGCGTGTTATACGGCAGCCTCGTGAGTCATAACGAGCGTAAAAGCGCTTCACCCACGGTATCCCAGCTAACGAACGCATGCGATTTAGTAATTGGGAGGGTCTTTGGTCACCGAGTTCTACTCCCTGCAATAAGGTTCGAATTCTAGATGCTTCACTTTCGGAATGAACAGAAATTAGACGTTTTTTTAAGGCATCATATATCTCGGTAGTAGGTAGTCTCTCTAAAATGTCGTGTATCGAATTTAGTATATCGGGATCTAAGCAGGAGACAACATGATTGAATTTTGTTAGATCGGACGTTATATTCGCCAGGAAAAACTGCGATTCCAACCTAATAAACCACAGGGAAGGGTTAGTTTTCCAGAAAGGTGGTATTTTTACCGAAACGTGTGCAACCTGCGAAGGTGTGTCTTCGGAGGGAGGATTTTGAGTAACGGAAAAATCATCAGATAAAGGCATGGTCAAAATTTAGCAGAAAAATAATTACAAAGTACACAAATCAAGAATAGGGAAGTGCGTACAGTTTCGAATACCAAGATATATAAATGAGAAATACAATAAACACAAAAAATATTAGTTATGAAATATAAAAGAAGCAATGAATATTCAAATAATGCAATACATTAAATCAAATAATAAAAACCCAGCATGATGCGAAAGGATTGATAAAATTGTGGAGTAGTTAACGGAATGTAACTCATGGGGGGAAAAATATGTACTAATAATAATTTAACTAAAATAACTATTTTTGCGTTAAAATATATACACACTTTTTCCAAGATACTGACCCCAGTGAACAACCAAAGAGCACAGAACGCTACGTTTAAGAAAATTATAGAAAGATCCTACCTGCATCCTAGAAGTTATGAATGATTACCAATCAGCACTGACATTTTCTCATGAGATCTCATGGAACTGCAGATGTTAATCCAAAGGAATTCACACGTCGAAGTTGTAAAAATCCCACGTGGCGCTGGAGTTACTTCCAAATCCAAGAAAGGCTTGAAGAATAGGCGTGTTCACGTTTTGGTCCCCAGATATAGCGTGCAAGTTACTGGTTTTTTTAATAATGGCAGTGCACACCATATATTGAAATCAACTGGATTTTATTGCTAATTAAGATATAAAAAAAAGTCGCAAATACAAAATTCTCCGAGAGAGAAACAATTTCTGAACAAGTCCGTTCACATCGCCGAGGAAAACGTGAATCTGCTCCGTTGCTCATCGTGCGGTATTGTTCGGAGAAGATTGGTGTTGCAAATGTTTAGGTAGAAAGTTTTTCTAGCTGCTGCTGACAACTTCCGAGCAGAAGTGTTTCACCACAACTGTACAATCGAATGAATCTGATCAATGTACACTCAGGGAGACATAAACACGAGACCAAGTTTTACTATCCGTTCAATTCAAAGAGGCCTGATTGAAATGAAATTATCAGTGGGAGTAGATGGATTGTATTTGATGGGGACAAAGCTATGTTTATATTTTTGAGTCGAGATTTGCTCTGCAATTTAATGATAAGTATGTAAGAATCTGAGAAACGCAAACAAAGCCCCAAAGCAACTATCAAGTACTCACCGGGTCAAGCATCGTAGTTTCGTGCATGCATTTTGTTGGGATATTGTAGCAGCTTACAAAGGAGGTTCTATGATTGCTGAATGATGTTGAGATGGAATCCCAGATCCTACTGTAAGATTGAAATGCGGCACCGGTTGGATTTGCTTCGTTTTAAACAACATTATACCTGGTGATTGAAAGGATTGCGCTTAGGGGATACCATGCATTCTCACTTGAATTGAATCTCAATGAAAGTTTTTACCATACCTTCAGCAGTGTTTTGTGATCTCTTTACCATTCAGAGCCTTTCTTAAAAATGGAAAAGATTTTACAGGGGAGGAATGGCGATTACTTGACTTTAATTGATTTTTTCTCATTTTAATCTATATTCTTCATTTTTGAAAAATCATTGTAGTTGACTTATACTATTTTAGCCACGCGGTTCGGCAATCAAAATGCGCCGACTTGCCACGTGTTTTTAAGTTTACTTTTAATCATCGGAAGAATGGTTTAACTAAAACGAAATACCAGCTTCTAAATAAAAACATTTAATTACACGTTAACGAATTAATATTAACGTGTAATAAAAAATATTAATCAAGATAATAAGGTTGGAAGTTACACAGACAATGCTTCATAGCAGCACGTTGAATTAGCGAGCATTGGTTCGACGGAAGATTCAGTTCCTTCGCATGGCCTCTCTGCACAAGGAGGTCTGCCAGAGGGGAAACGATCAGTCTCGAGGGGTGTAGGGTTTCCCTACTCCCCGGTTTCGCCAAGTGGCGACTTAGCCCAATACTTAGCCAATTCTCGCATATTTCGTAGTAAATGGGACGGCTTATCGGCACCTAAATGCAGTTCAGAAAGTAATCTTCGAATTTGCTCGTTTTCGGAGACTGAAAATTCAGCAATGAGCCTAGCTTTTAAGGTTGGATACCTGTCTGATGTTGGAGGTGCGAGTAAAATATCGGAGACTGCGGATAATGTCTCGGGATCAATAGACGCAATGAGATGGTTATACTTTGTAGCATCATTAGTTACTTTGGCGAGAGCAAAATTACTTTCTACTTGGACAATCCACAATTTAATATTACTTTTCCACAATGGTGGAATTTTCACGGCGAGGTGGGACACGTGGGATCCAACACCCCCTACTGCACCTTCACTCTGCTCATTCGTGTCAGGCATAGTGAATGAAATATAGAAATTCAGAAAAGCAAAAAATATGCGCGGCAATTATATAAATATACAATGATTAAGATGTTTAAATGAACTTTAAATATTCAATATACAATTAAACTCAGTAATAGGAATACGACGATAATCGAGAGAGAACATAAAATTCGGCATTTCGTAAAAAATATATATCTTATCTCATCTTTTAATTTATCGGGGACCAATCACAGAAAAATGATAAAGAAAATTCGATCACATACCTTTTTCATGACGAAATCCAGAGTATCGAGGGAAGTAATCCAATAAACGGGAACCATCCTCATAAAATCACGTTTTTTAAAAAATACAGGTAGTTAACGATGGTGTTTAATTAAAAGGTTAAATAATTAATTTTAAAAAAGCTGGATTTTACGTATTTTTTGAAGATTAAAAAAGATTACCGGGTCACCAGTTTAGCCACGCGGTTCGGCAATCAAAATGCGCCGACTTGCCACGTGTTTTTAAGTTTACTTTTAATCATCGGAAGAATGGTTTAACTAAAACGAAATACCAGCTTCTAAATAAAAACATTTAATTACACGTTAACGAATTGATATTAATCAAGATAATAAGGTTGGAAGTTACACAGACAATGCTTCATAGCAGCACGTTGAATTAGCGAGCATTGGTTCGACGGAAGATTCAGTTCCTTCGCATCGCCTCTCTGCACACGGAGGTCTCCCCGAGGGGAAACGATCAGTCTCGAGGGGTGTAGGGTTTCCCTACTCCCCGGTTTCGCCAAGTGACGACTTAGCCCTGCTGACTTGAGCACTTTCTCGCTACTTTGGCGAGTTAGTCCGCCGCACTATGTAATGATTCGTCAAAATTCATCATTAGAGAAATAGGAAGACAAGTTAAAAGAAAATTCCATGATTGATGAAGAAGTTATCGTTTTCCCCAGAATTTTTCTTTTTAAAAGTCGAAGCAGAAAGACATTCAATTTCTTTTCAGAGATAATCGAGATATAAAGAAATTCTTTAATTCTTGTTTAGATTATTGGAATGTATTCAATCTGTCATTACTTCGTGTTTTATGAAAAATTGGGAATTAAAATAACAGCATCCTATGATTTAAAAAAGAACTTGGCACAAAATTCTCTATATAGTAATACTTCATGTAACTATTCATCCAGAACATATTACATAAAATCATTAGCTATTATTTTTGAAGATTGTATCAGTCTAACTGATACTGCATTGGTACATTCTTATTAAAAATGTGTGAAAGAACTCCAACCAGTTTCATTGTAACCCCAGTACTAATTCAAGTTAACTGGATTCTGATTTTTGTCTCATTGAGAAAGCAAGTAATTTTTCAGACCTTTGATGATCTTGGAAATTGTGGCAATAAGTGATTCCTTAAATGGTCTTTTACAAAAGTTCTGTGAAACCCGATGGCTTAGTGGTAGGTCTTCGTGCTCCCAAGGCACAGGTCCGAGTTTCGATCCTTGAGCTGAGCAAGGTTGACTCAGTTTTTCATCTCTTCAGTGGATCGATAGCTAAGTACCAAGCATATTTGGGAACTAAACGTTAGGAGTTTCACTAAACGTCGCTTAGATGGTCAGAAGTATGACACATGCTTAACGCCCCAGAGCAATCGGTCCGGAAAATAGATACGGGCACTGTACACACATACATATAAGCTTTATATAACGTTAAAGATAAATTAAGGCTTCATCTTAATATATAATTTAGGGTTATACGAATTAATTCATAAATTATTAAATGCTATAATATTTACATTTCCTTTTGTCAAAAATAATAAGGAAATGGGAAAATGGCATCGAATTATGAGAAATTTTTACGTTTCATCAAAATGAAAATTTCTCATAATTCTTTATTAGTTATATAAATTAAAATATATGATTTGTAGAGTTAATATTTCATTATTAATACATTATTCAGCTTAAAAGTTTTGAAACATTTTTCTTTTTACATATTTGTAAATTAACAAACATTTGATGAGCTTACTATATTTAATACATACATGGCATTATATATATATATATATATATATATATATATATATATATATATATATATATATATATATATATATATATATATATATATATATAGTGAACTTGAAACATTAAATGAAAAGCAAAACAATATTACATTAGGTTGGGGAATAAGTTGTAGCGTTTTTACCAAAGAATTTTATTCTTTTATTTTAGCAAAAAGCAATAATTATATCAATAAATTAATCAATTATATATTCGCTGTGTTGCTGTTTACAATCTCTTCCCCCCTCTCGACCCATTTGTTGATGCCGTTCCGCCAAAAATTGCCTGGCTTGGAGTCAAAGAATCAATAAAGCAGGTGCTCCGGTGCTTGCTTGGCTCTACCACGTGCTCACAGATAATGGTATATGTTTACATTTTGGACCTATGTGGTACTCACGTCGATGATTTCCGGAATTTGCTATTCCGCAAAAACACAGGAGTTTTGAACTGAATTGGTTTTTGTATCACGCCTACGTAAATGACTTACCTGTCATGGCCATATGATGAAAATACTGGTTTGACCCGCACCAAGATTGTTCGATTCCCCCAAACCCCTTCATTAAACTGTAAACTAATTAATATTAAATGTAACTTTTAAATTAATAATTAATAAACTAGATGTATTTAATTAATTCTTAACTTAAAACTAACTTAAATTATTTATGTTTAATATTTTTCTTATGAATAGCTAAGACTATCATGAATGATCATAAATTAAATTAATAGTAAATTGGAGGTGTGTGCAATGGCACAGGAACTCCACCGCAAAGGCAAACCCCTCGTCCTTGGTGTCAAAGAAGTTGTTGAGTCAGTTCTTAAGGCTCAACAATGAAGGGCGTTTCCATCGATAACAAAGAGGTCCTTAAAAACTTACTCAACAACCTCTTTGACACCAAGCCAGGTGATTTTTGGCGGAACGGCATCAACACATTGGTCGAGAGGTGGGAAGAGGTTGTAAACAGCAATGCGCGGCGAATATATATTGATGTAATTATTGTTTTTGGTTTAAATAAAAGTCTTAACGCTACGAACTTTTTCCCCATTCTAATAGATCACTTGGAACCATCACAATGCATATTTTTATAATTTCAAAGAAGTAAATATGTATTACTTTTTTGTACATGTTTTACATATTTTAATTTATTTAAGTAAGATGCTTCAATTATTTTAAAAATATAGATTTTTATAATTTTGATTTCTTAAAATAATTTATTTCAGAAAAGAATTGAAATTTTCTGATTGAATAATACAAAACTTAGTCAATAAATATTATTTTTCTATATAATGCAGATTATTTACTGTACAAAATAACTTTCAATTTTTCAAAAGATTTCTTAATAAAAAATGCTGCAAAAGTCTACTTTAGCCCACTTTTACGTGTGTTTATTTTTAGTAATTTTTGATATATTTTAATTTATTACATTTTTATTTATTTACTTTTAATAGCAGATAGAGGTATATTTCTGTGGTATCACACAGGAAAATTTTAAAATTATAATATACACTTAATGGGGACTGATAATACTAAAATTTAATAATAACTCTAACTTAAAGTATTCTAAAATGAAATGCTTAAGAATTCAATATATGAATTGCAAAAGTGTTTTACATTCATCAAAAATGTACTTCCTTCTAATTCCTGTTCACTAAATTCTCTCTCCCAAATATTTCACCAAGTGAAAGAGAGAGTAGCAACAATATTTACATAGAGAGAAGCGATAGTTTTACATCTCTTATGAATCACATTTCACTTGATTCTTATCAACAACATTTTGTGCTCCTGGTGACTGAACCATTATTTGCACAGCTTAATCGTAGGCGCATGTATTTTATGGATGCATAGGTATAAGAAAGAACATTAAAACTCTATGGAGGATGATAGTATCATGTCATAATTCGGAAATTTCTCTACCAGCAATAACCCCGTCGTTTATGGGGGAAAGCAGAAGAAACAAATACTTGTAAACTGCTGTTGATGGCAGATAATTTTCTTCATATATTTTGATTAGTTTCAAAATATGCAGTATGTGATATATAATAGCAGAGACTATATATTTTTTGAAATTTGAGCGATTTAAAAACATGAATTGGGAATAGGAAATACATAACGTGAATGTTAGCAATAAACTAACAAATTAATTAGAAACAGGATTGGTTTGTAGATTCGAAATCAAAACTTCATATGTAAAATACGAAGTTAATATTAGAAGTGATGCAATCAAATCCATTATTACTACTAATCATATACAGATTCAAGATTCAATCTTTCAAATCTTAGGTTTTCTTAAATGGAAGTTTTATTTAAATTTTTCTTCAAACAATATTCCATTAAGTTTTTAACTGAAGTTTTATTCACATGAAATAAAATTTTTCATTCAAAATGAATTGTTTTAGTCTTTATTTTCTCATACTGCTCATTATACCTTTAAATTTCTAATAATCTATCACAGATGTTAATTTTATGTGTTTCTTGTTATTTTGATCCTAAGATATTACAGTCAAGATGATTTGAATAAAACAATTTTCTCACCTTAAATCAAATGTAGAACGCATGTACTATAATTCTGAGATCTTGAAGTTCATCGAACAACACACAATTCAAGTAGGATTTAAATTTTGTATCGAAACATAATACATTCAACTGAATGTCATTAAGTTATATCTTGAATAATTTATTGAAGCTAAATCTTGGGACTGTACTGGTCCACGGCCAACTAACACACAAGGCCGCGTAAGCTTTTCGTGACGTCACGGAACCCGTCCTTCCTCCCAAAAGGTTTCGTTGGAAGTGAAAGTGGGAATAGTTTGCTTATAGCCCGTTAATTTAGAGTTACCATTCAAAGTTAGATGGTTAAATTATTTGCAATAAAAATTTGGAATTTAATATTTATGCTATTTTTTTAAAGTTCATTTATTCAAAGTATAAGTCCAAAATCTGAAATATTTGAAAAATGAATAAAATCTGAAGTATTATTTGTTCATCATTTTATTTAAAATCCGAAATTTATATACACTTAAAAAACCCTTTTCAATTTTTATAATTTAATCAATTCTGTTCCTTATATTTCACTTGTATTAATATCAGAAATATAAAGAAAGTAATACTGCAAAATAATTTCACTATTTCTTTAAGTGCATTTTTGAGTGAAATATTTTTTCTTTCCTTTCCTTCTAATTCATATTCTGTAAGTTGATAAATTAAATACACATATTCAACTATCTTTCATACAAAACATGTATTCATTTCAGTGTTTGGAATTATTTTATTCATAATATATATAAGTCCAAAATCTAAAATATAATAATTCTATAAGTGTTACCTTATCATTTCATTTTAAATCTCTAATTTATATATTCTTAAAAAATATTTTGTGTGAATACTTTAAGAATATTTAATCTATTGTATCCTTTATATTTCACATTGGTATTAGTATCAGAATTATATTGAAGGTAATGGTACAAAAGAATTTCACTACTTCTTTAAATGTATTTTTCAGTGAAATGTTATCTTTGCTTTCATTCCAGTTCATATTCTGTAAGTTGATGAATCAAATACACATATTCCACTATCTTTGGTACAAAACATGAATCATAAAAATTATTAATATTATGATAAAAATGAACTAAGGGAAATTAAAAAAGAATAAGAAAATTTCATTTGACATCTAAATTGATGTGAATTGATATTTTAAAATAATTACCTTACTTTGAGTGAAGAATTGTAAAATAAACAAATTAACAAAAAAATTAACAAAATTTTCACTCCGCTATTTTTTGAAATGTAATATAAAAATATTTTCTAAAGTAACTTTTTGTCCCTTTAAAAATCATAAACATGGTGAAATCAAAACTATGCATCCAATTTTGATTTAAAAACAAAAAAGAAGTTTCTATTTATCTTAATGATGTACTTATTATTACAGAAACACATTAATAATTCAGATATTTAGCTAAAATGATTTTCTTATATACATGTATCATTTCTTGCCTTGTGTACATTTTAAGCAAAAAGTAATTATATGCAATACAGTAAACATAAAATTATTTTTCTGATTGTGTCGTAAAAGAAACTATAATTTTTTATATTGTTATTTGAAGTTTGCTGATTCTAAGCCACTAAGTTTAAATTTATTCAAACATATGCACATTATACTTTCAAGCACATTAACTTAAAATAATATATTTTAATGTAGCTATTGTTCAATGAATGTTATTTAAACAGTGAAACATTTCTGAGCTATAAAATGAACTTTTTAAAATTAACATAAAAATATATGTGAAATATATTTATAATGTATAATCCAAAATGATAGCTATATATTTTTCTTAACCATTAAAAATGCATGTTTAAATATCTTATAAATGTGAAATTCTCAAGTTGGCATATAATATATCATAAGACTCAAAAGTTTCTGCCTTTATGAATTTTTAAAAGTAAACATCTTTCTGATGTATTAAATAATTTTTCAATCAAGACTCACTTTTTTTACTATATATATATATATATATATATATATATATATATATATATATATATATATATATATATATATATATATATATATATATATATATATATATATTAAACACTACAATGTGCAAGTACTAAAATAAATTACAGAAAACAGATCTAATCATTGAAATAATAATCAATACAAATGTAACTTTTATAGTGGATTCTGTACGAATAAAAGGTTATACTGTTAATGCTTCTTAAACAAGTTTTATTTGGAGTACTTTTATGATACTGCTTTAAACAATAAACTTGAATAAAACAATTTTTTCGCATAAAAAATACTAACGGCAAAAATTTTTTTAATCAAATTTTATTTAATTATCAACTACAAACATATTTTATACAAATTTTCAAAAAATATAAAAAGAAGCATTTCTTTTCAATCATTGACTCTTGATTAGAAAACCATATTACAAATAAAATGTAACTTTTGAGTTTGCCTTATATTTCAGTTCTACATTGGATATTTTTTAACGTAAATGATACAGTTTTTAACTTTTGAAACATTATAAGTATCACCAATGACAAACTTCAATCCAAATAGGTTTTTCATAATGATGTAAAACAACTTACGATGGAAAAAACATTAAGTTTTAAGAATACCCGCAAGAAAATGATCATTTAAAAACAATAAACTCATTTTTATCAGATTAAGATAATATATTAGATGCAGTAAATATATAAAAGTAAATATATGTTGGAAAACATAACACTATTTTTACATAAATAAAAATTATGCATTTAAAGCTTTCTTAATAAACATAAAAGGTCATTAAAATTATTAATTTATATTGAAAGAAAATTTCTATACCTGTATAAATTTTTAAGACTTCATTTTTTCCATTTCCTATCAGAACAATTTATGTTCTTATTGTTAGACTTGTTAATTTTCATTACATTTTTATTAAAAACATTTTTATCTGTTTCAAATTTTGAGTAATTATTTAAACATATATTTGAAAACATTTGAATAACTTTAAGTATATTTACAGAGAAACATAAATTACAATTAGTGCAAATTTTGTTAAATTAAAACAGACATCTTTCTTGTAAATAGTTTTATGTTAAATTAATTAATATTACTTGTTGTTTACTATGGTTAAGAAATAATTTTTCGTAATCCTTAAAAATTAATTTTTGAAATATTACATAACAAATAGAAATTGTAAATACCATATTTGCAGATGGTGCTTTCAATCACCCTCGATTAATCATATTTAAATAAACAGAATGTTCAATCATTTGGAAAGGAGAAATTAACGTTTCTGCATCAACCTCTACATCAATATTCCATGAGCCATGAAAAAACAGTTTGCAATTGTCACACATAAGTTTAAGTTTTAAAACATAATATCCAGCAATGCATGTAAGAACCTCATTTTTATCAAGGGAAATATCAACTGTCAAATCACCAATAATAGCTGCAAACAGGTCAAGACTGATATCATTTCTGTTAGGTTGGCACACATGATTGATAAACGGTCTAACAGGAATGTCCCCATATCTTTCTGAATGCAAAGTTAGAATAGATTCAATTTTTAATTTTCTTTCTGATTCCAACACTTGTTGCAAGGATACATGATAATTACAGCCAGACATTTGTCAATACTGTGAAAATCTGAACTCCAAAGCATCAGTGTGAAACTTCAAAGTCAAGACATATTTTACTACATATGAAAAAAAAAGTCATAGCAATGTTTATTATAACTTCACTTGTGTGGATAAGAACTGTAAAAGTTTCCTACTCAAACAAACATTTCAAGAAGGCTGTTTCATATTCATCTAAGATTTTGCCCATGCAGCAAAAGATTTCAAAAATGTTACATTTTCAGTATTATTTAATGAAAAAGGCAATGAATCAACATTTCTTGTGAATTTTGCTTTATGCTCATGAGACACATTCATTATATCACCCCATGTTTTAATTTAGATAAAAAAAGATACTGTATCCTTGACATTATAAATATCTTTTGGATGGTATTTTTCCAGACATTGCAAGGCAACTGGATTACTTTAATGAAAAATATTTATAGCTGCTAATACATTCTGTCATACAATATTTGTTGGATATAATGATGGAAGTACAAATACGACCATCGTTAAATGTTGTACAGCTGTAAAAAGTATGTATTTACCTTTAGAGAGACGTAATCTACATTTAATTTAACAAAAAAATTATGGCCGTGTTCTTTTTTCGAGATTTTTGCTTTCAATGTTGCTTTACATATCACTGCTTTATCTTCTATTACATTGGCACGATTAATTTTTAGACACTTCTAGCAGAAATTCATGGTAAACTATAGCTCACACAAAATACGACAAAAGCATCTCTTTGCCATTTATGTTACTTCTCAGGGCTCTCCATCAGTAGCCATAATCTAAACAGGCAATGATTTTTGAAAACAGGGGAAGATGTGTTACAGGAATACTATCCTTTCGATAAAATTATAAACTACCCTAATCAACACGGTCGCTAGAGTTAATCGAAATCGACAATTCAAGATATACTTAAGATTCTAAGTTAGATATCCCAGATGTTAGGCTGATTTGAAGGAAAATGTATTAGGCTTGGGGTCAAAAATCTTATCAATTTCAATAGATTGTATGCAACGATCAGAGTATTTATTAGATACTGCATTTATGCCAGTAAAGGAGTATCGAAGTTCTAAAAGCAACATTTTAAAATTTTTCTCATCCATAAATTCTTTAATATTATCTTAAATTTTAATTTTTATATTGACTCCAGTCCACAAATAAATATTTACTTTCTTCTTACAAATTCCTCTGAGAATAGCAATTACAGTGCGAAGTGATGTATATTCATAGCAAATTTATGCAGCATTTTTAGAAACTTTATTCTTATATTTCTTTTTTATTTTGTACTATTTTTAAAATCTTTTTAAATGAAATTTTTTTGTATCATATAAGTATTTTGGTTTGTATTATCATTCTTTGAAATCAAAAATTTTCTCAAAAAATTAGTTTGGTTTTAAAATTATTCTGACTCGATTTCAGATTTAATTTATTGCCGAATTCCCTAAGCCTTCCCATATGATCTATGAGCGCATTTGACTTTCATTGATATATGTGTGAGTCGTATGGAATGGCAAATGAAGAAAAATGCCGATACTATTTGATTATTGTATATTCGCAATAATTGAAAACATGACTCATATTAATACAGATCTGAAAATAAATAACGGTGCGCAACATGAGTTGTTATCATGTCTCTAAATAAAAAATTCAAAATATATTAGAATTAACAAATTAAATTTGACATATCTAAATTTTGAGTAATCTGCTCTATATACAGGTATTTTCAAGTTAATAAATTTTAAAATAGAAAATGACCTACAGCTTCATTCTTTGAAATATTTTCGCAGGTATTTTAAATTAAGAAATATGAAAATTTCTGCTCTAGATATAATATGCAAACGTCACTGAAAGGAAAGGTTATAAATTGTAGGTTTCCTAAAAATATTCTTTATTTGATCATCTGTTCCTTACATCCAAGGAAGAGAAAGATACAGAAAGTAAGTAAAACATATTTGAGTGTCTGCATTTTCAGTTAAAATTTGGGAATTTTACTATCTTTATCAGAATTTATTAGATAATTTCTTTTTTAATAAATTTTTATTTCTTAGTTTTTTTAAAGCAACTAAGCTAAAATAATTTTGCAGTTACTATCGTAAGAAAAGATGGTATTGCTACTGTTTAGGAAACGTAATCCAAGTTTGTAATTTTTGTAAGAAAGATAAATTGAAAATAACTACAACAAATTTAATGCAACGCAAAATTTTTTAAGCCAGTCAATATATATATATATATATATATATACATACATATATATATATATATATATATATATATATATATATATATATATATATATATATATATATATATATATATATATATATATATATATATATATATATATATATACACGTGTAGATGTATGTAAGCAAAGATTTTTGAATATTTGCTGTTTATTTAAAAGAATCATTCTGAAAGGCTAAAAAACATTAATATAAACTTCTTTCGAATTCTAATATTCAAATTCCTTCAAAAAAGGAACTTGTATAGCTATTAGTTTAAGTACTTATGTTTTTAGATTAAATTGTATTCAAAACTTTAAAAGTTTATAAATATGCAGTTCGCGTAAAATACTATAAATTATTAGCAAGATTCATTAGAGCACATTTGATTTTCCTTTTCATAAAATTAATTAAAATTACACCAATTTCTCTATGTTGTCACTTTCAACTTGAATTATAAATAATCCCAAAATATACTTGGTGTGCTTTGCTGTGAGGATGCTGTAATGGGGTGGGAGAGTCTATGGTATATCTATTTTGCGGGCCGGGAGAGGATCTACACTAGGTTAGGTGGGTGTACCGTCCTCCTAGTGTATCAGCTTGCATAAGGTACTAAATATAATGGAGTGTACTTTAATAAATCAATGTTTTTCTGCTCATTTTTTGATAAAATTTCACAGTGTGAATGTTTAACTGGGATAATGTTTAATTTCAGTGATCAAACATTTACCTGATGATAAAACAGTCAGAGATTCGTGTGTATCGTTTAATTTGAATAAATTAATTTTCAAAAACATAAAATATCAAATTAAACACTTTCTTTGATATTTTAATATGCTTTCAATACCCATTCAAAATGAAGTATCGTAACTTTCAAAATAAGAAAAAAAATAATATTCTCAACAAAAAATAAAATTATACGCAGAAATTGGGTTATTTATATTTTATTTAAATCATCGTTATAATTAAATTTCTAGCTGAAGACAATTATTGTTGAAATTTCTTGGAAAAAAATGGTGGTACAAGAACTCTATATTCATTGGCTCTAAAAGGAATGCATTCAGCAATATTTCATACTGTGATGACATAGTCTTTTAAAAATTTTGGAATGCATCGTACAATGAAAAGGGAACTTATGAATATATAAACCAATAGTTTGTCCAATTTATTAATTTAAATAATGCCTTAATGATTGAAAATGAAGGCCAAGAAAATGTGAACGTCATTAAAAATAGCTCCTGAGAGAAAATAAGTAACCGCCATATGTTCTAGCCACACTTTTGAGTTGTCTACTAACTTCAACAAAAGAAATGGTGTATGAATGTGGTAATTTGATTTCTAAAACGCTCATTGTTCATTTGACCGTTCACTGATAAGTTTGTCTTTATTCATTAGATGATATTTTCCATCAGTATTACTCCTGCGCAAAGCATCCTAATTATCTCTAGTGGGATCTAGATCGAGAGAACATGCTGATCATATATAAGTAATTATAAATATTTTCACTATCAAAACAATCATAGCTATTACGTAACGGCAGGTAACATTAGCATCGCTGACATGCAAATTGTGCAAAGCAGGATAAAAGAAAAGAGATAAGAAGAATCATCAATATTTCTTTGAACATATATAATTTTAATTCAAAAATATACACGGAGCCATCGAAAATGAAATATCAAAATAAATAGAAAAACGTGAATTTCAAATTTATTTAAGGAATTACATATTACATGAATTTTAATTGATTGAAAATATAACCTTTTGCCAAGTGATAAATTCAGTAACATGTGCCATCTTCAAGACTAGCAATTTTTGCTGCTACAACCTACCTCAAATAATGAAAGAGGCATTAGCTGTATGCTTGAGAATAAAGGGCTGTGTTGCTTCCATATATAATTAAAGTTGATCAAATATACCAGGTGATCAGGAGTACTATATTTTCAGGATAGTCTTTCTTCAATCAGTGACTAGAAGTGTTGGATTAGTGATAGATTAGGAAAACGAACGAGTTACAGAAATGACTCTATTTATAGAGATAAGAAGAAATTGCAGGTTGCATGTAACCGAGAAAATAACTTTTCACATTAAAAGATAGCTACGGGTAAAAACCTATTGGTATGTCTGATTGATTATTTGGTTTATTATTTTACGATGACATAATATAATTGGGGCTAATTTGACTCGCGGACATCTTCTTTAAAGTCGATTCCAAAATACTCCAAAAATCCACGTCATAAGTGGAAATCGAGCCCATTAATTGCTGAAGATAAAATGGGGAGAACAGACTACAAAATTTCAAAGAATTATCTTGTGAAATTAGCAACAATATATTTGAAGGTGTGTGTATCTGGGAAATTCACTCCTTATATCGGGTGCAAATCTATATGAAGAAGCGTAATAATTTCACAGCTTCGTTTCTCTCTCAAAATCTAATCCTATCATCGTCGTATTGCCCATAGAAGCATGATTCATCCAAAGTCTAATAATATGTCATTCAAATATCCATATAACGTTAATTTTACACTGAAAATATGTAACTGGCCGTGGGTTAGAGTCAAAGATAACCGAAGCGAAATTCACATTGCATATATATTTCATTTTACAAAGAATATTGAAGCTGTGCACTAAAGAAATACATGATAATATAATCTGATTGGTAGTCTATTGTTTCTTTATATGCAGTATATAAGTATTGTGATGTCACTGTTAATAAAAGGCTGCCTGAAAACTGTAATCAGTACATATCTCATCACCGTACACACATAACGTACACTTCATTTGATGCAACTATTCCTAATTGAAGAAGTATTTTAATTTCTTTTGATGAATAGTTGACATGCTGTAATTGGTGAAAATACCATTTCAAATTATGATATTATAAGGTATTCCCTTATTTTGGATACTGTTACACACCAATTACTTTTGGCTAAAAAGTTTCCTGCCAGATTCTTTGCGGTCTATAAGCAGATGAAGGACGAAACCACCTGAACAAAATATAGAAATATAGTTATGCTCTTTGCATTTCAATATTTCCAATATCAGAATAAATTGTGCATTGAAGTTTCAACAATGGAACACAACTAACAGACTTTCATCATTCATGCAAATGCCTGGTTATAAATGAACCATTTAACAAAAGGATATAAATGTACCCATCTTTAGTGAGCTATTTTCGCTAGTACAATTTCTCCTAATTATTTTACTGGACACATCAGTTCTCTAAAATGGTCTTTAGTGGTGCAAAATAACTTCATGAATAATATCAAATTCTTTGGTACTATTTTTTATTGATCCCCTTCCTTTGAACATATTAGTAATGTTTTACAAATAAAGTTCTCTGTCTGATGTCGTAAGATATAACCGTAATTTCAAGATCTATAGAGCAATGTTCTCTTTTCATTGACTAACAATTTTTAACACTCGTTAACCATTTTTACTCTAATATAAACAAAAATACGTGGTAACGGATATCACAATCAAAATTTTGAATGACACATTTTATTTGATCATTCCTTTGAATCGCTTATACTAATTCCGATATGTTACTGTCTTCAAATTTTCATCGTAGACGGTATTAGATTTTCTTAACTATTGGTTTAATGTGTAATTAGAATTGTTCACTAAGTACAATTTTGTACATGTTTAATAGGCAGCTGCCTCTATTTACATGGCTTGGTTCAGAAATATATAACTTACATTTGGAAAAATAACTTAATTTGAATTATATATTCACACCTGTTCATAATTTTAAACTAATGAAGACTTTTTCTAGTGAAATCTATTTTCTTAAATGCTCATCATAAACACAATTCCGACCAATGACATTTAATTGCTTCACTCAGTAGTGAATGATTAATGTCAGAAAGAGTTGAAAAAACACATTATAAATATAAATAACTTAATATTTAAATACATGCAACTTAAAGTTAATATTTTTATAAAAAAAATTAAAAGTACTTCCAGCAGAAATAATTTTTTTTAAATTTCCTTTATTCATTTTTTTATAATTCATCAATTTTTTATTTTATATTTTATTTGTCAACAGCTTTTTTATTATTTCCTTATTCAGGTGACTTTTTGATGCAGGAATTCAATAATATATATATATATATATATATATATATATATATATATATATATATATATATATATATATATATATATATATATATATATATATATATATATATATATATATGCATTTTTATATACATAATTGATTAATTACTATAAGAATTTGCTCAATTGGACCATAAGTAATGCTGCATGTTTACAATTAAAATACTGAATGAATTATTTGACTAATGTTATATTGGAAAGATATTATAATGTTGTATTGAAAAATAATTCTGTAGTTGATTAAATAAAGGACAATCAAAGTTTTAAAAGTATTCCACATATGAATTTTCCAGTTGTTGCAGTTTTTTCAATGAAACATTCTTAGTTCATTAAAACAATTTTAATTAAATTAAATTACTTTAAATTAATTGTATCTTAAAATTTAAAACAATAATAAGGAAATTCATGAAACATTTAATGAATATGAGATATATGTAGTTCTATTATTTCAAGCATTTAACATAAAATTTGAATTTACATATAAACACAAATAAAAATATTTGCAAATGCAATTGCTTTCATAAACAAATTTGTAAACAGGAATTACTTTCTTGTCAGGATTTTTAAATGTGTTCCGTTATAAATTGCAAATGATTCAAGACGTTTTATATGTTTAAAATCCTACTTTTGAATGGCAGCACTTATATGTCTTTTTAAAATTGATTTCGAAAAGAAGATTAAAATACATTCTGCTAACTATTCTTTTCACTTTTGTGTCCAGTGTTGCGGTATTTTCTTTATTCAGGAGGCAAAAACCAACACACAATGGCGATCGAAAGGAAGATTATTTTTGGGAAAATGCTCTGAGTGAGTTTCTTCGTCTTTAAATTAATCCCAGAATTAATTTTCCAATTAATAAAAGACAAACTATAAAAATCTTACTCAGATCTGTAAATTCTAAATATTCTTAAATATTGGCCCAGTTTAAGAAAATTCAGAATCGTGAGAGAGTTTAGAAATACTCGATTGTAATGAAAAGACCTGGATTTTCGTTTAATTAAATAGCTTGAGTAGTTATTTAATTGGTTATGGGTAAGATTAATTTATTATTTTAAATTTTAATGACTTAATTTTTTAAAAATAATTTAAGTGTAATAATAGTTTTAAAAGAACATGATTTTTATTTTTAAATGAATGTAAACTCAGCCAGTGAATGGTTTTTAGAAGGACTGGATAGTTTTATTCTTTCTTATGCTTTCTCAGTGTTCGAGATATCAAAGCATAAATAGTAAGTTTTTTCCAAGTAATACGTTAAATGAACTTAGTGGTAAATTTGACATATTTTAAAATATAAGAGTTAGTATAAGGACCTTCTATTAAATAAATCTTAATTTGCAAATCCCCAAAAAGCTTTGAACATTGAGAAATAATTTTGTGTGTAATAGTGAATGTGTTTTAAAAGTATCTGCAATTATTTTGGTAACACTTCAGCTACAACTGCAATACTAAATGTTTTGTTGGTGTACAAATAACATTTTAAGGGCTATATTAAAAATTATTGTATTGAATTTATGTATTATACAATACTCATTTATATATCTGATTTAAGAGGTGTTCATATTCAAATAACGCAAATTCTCTTCGCATATAATTTGCTCCAGTATAAGTAAGAAATTATTGCTGTCTTAACAGAGAGAGAGAGAGGGAAATTACAATATTTCATTAAATTTGAAGCTTTCTTATAACTGGACAATCAATTATATATTTAATGCTTCATTAAATATAATGAATGTAAAAAATGTTACACTTTAAATTATTTTTGCAGGATTGAAGTTTTTAAGCATATGTAGGAAATACTTATTATATGGAATGTGTTTTGAAAATAATGATTTAATATTTTTCTTAAGAATTCTAAATCATAACACACTTAAATTTATTAAATAAAAGCTGTGGTTATTTATATATGATATTATTTAATTTATTAAATAAAAAATTAATTTATTTAATAAAAGCTCCTTCACTATTTGAATAATAATTTTCGTTAAGCAATAATTAGCTTATGCGTATTAGAGAAAGATTTTTTAAAATATAATAAAGTTATTAGAATACTTTCATTAATGAATTTTCCCTTGCTCAAGATATTTGCTCTGTTCAGATAAATTTTTTTATATAAAACTTTAAATATTTACAGTTTATAATGTAATAAAAATCAAACATTTGTATCTATTTTTACACATTTTTATTAAAAAATATTAAACTATGAGTTAATACAATTAATTTTAATTTCCTACAGTTTAAGCTAGAAAATAAGCTTTTTTATATAAAATTCAATCGCAATTTAATTTAACAAAATTTCTATTATTATCAAATAGTACATTATTGCTTCGTGAATAAAGACAAAGCTTTTCGATCTACTTTAAAATCAAATATTTAATAATAAGAAAGAAATACTTTACTAGAGAGTGCTCTTTAATGATCCGAAACGCCTCTTTTCAGTTAGGGTCGTTCTCTCACATAATACAAGGCATGTACATGATTTCTTTCAGGAAAGAGCTTCTTTTCCCTAACGATACTAAAAGAGGGAATGTACATCTTTTAAACATTTTCCCAACTAATAGAGGGCTTAAATCTGAAGAACTTAAAGAAATGAGTTTCTTTTTTTATAATTCTACAAGAACATAAAATTTTCACTTTTCCGGGCTTCCTGAAAAAGCAGCCCAAGTCCCCTTGACTAGTTTGCTTGAGCAGAAATACTGTACCCATTATAAAGACACTTAATGTGGGAAAAAATAACAGAATACTTGCAAAATGTTTGATCTTTTTTGTATGCACAACTACCTATTATTAAAGTTTAAAATTTTGTTTCAAATATTCTTACAAGATGCATATTTTTGGTGATTGAAACGTCATGTATATTCATGCTTTTATAATATTTTTTGATTTTCTTTGCCTCTATTTAAATCTGTAAAACAAAGCAAGATATTCGCAGAAGATTAGGAGGGATCAGGCTTAACTAGTAAACTGACATAAGAATGAATATTATGACTTACTTAAGGATCAAGAATTACATTCATCATTTTTTTGTAGTAATTTTGATCAAAAAATATTAAATATGTCAATGAAATGAGCAAAAATTTTTTCAAGATTGTGACGTTCGATATGTGTTTTTATGAATGAGCTCTATTTAATATCGAAATGTGGGTATTCTTGAGTAAATATAATATTTCTCAAAGTATTGTTTTCATACTAATGTATCATTATTTTATGTTCTTGATTCTTCCACCAAAAGGGTACAATGTTTCTAAAGAAATCGAGAGTACTTCAATTAGCTCCAACTAAAAGGAAAGTCACGATCTCGATTCACTGATTTCTCTTAGAGATATATTTATTGGATTTCTTAGCCAATAAGTTTATAGAGGCTCAATACTCGAGATCCTATCTATATCAGTAAGATATTGTAATCCAAATCATTATTTCGATCTCATCAATCGTTTCAATTTCTTTGGAGCTACAAATTGCTTTATGGAAATATTTTTCTATAAAACTGGAACTGAAAAGCAATAAGATTTTTTTAAGGAAAAGTAAGATTTGAATTTCTCGAATATTTTAGAAAATTATTTAGTAAACAGAAATTAAACATGAAATTATTATATTACAAATATATATATATATATATATATATATATATATATATATATATATATATATATATATATATATATATATATATATATATATATATATATATATATATATTAATATAAAGCAAAAAAATATATAAATATAAAGTAATAAATATAATACATAAAATACAATGTAGGAAATACAATACATTATAGGAAATCCAGCCAGGGCAAAAGCAGCTAAAGAAAGATTTGCCTATATAAATAAGATAAAAAATGAAGAAAATTGAAACCAGAAATATAAATTGAAAAGATACTAAAATATATGATGCAAGAGACAAGAAGAAGGCATAGGGACCACGTCTTCATCAGGAGGGAGATGGCCAGCTATGCAAAATGAACACTCTTTTCTGACATGCTCGAAGGACAAATGTCTAAGAATCTTCAAGCAATTCCCCCGAAGAGTGTTCGTATTAAGAATCCTGAAAACACCTACATATATACACTTTAATTTATTTTTAACTAAAGCTTAAATTCCCCCTTAACACATTTTAATTTCAAATTTACTACATGTTTCTAAACCACTCTAATTAAAACTCATTTCACTTAATCATGATGTTCACTTGCAATGGATACCTTCACATGTGAATCGCCACGGGAATGAAACGGCCGATAATCTTGCTAAGGAGGGTTGCAGGATTTCAAATACTCCCTCTTCCACACTTACTTTTCTGGAGTTATACTCCCGGGAAAAATCAAAAATCTCGGAGGAGTGGAAAACACACCCCACCCATAATTGGTACAAGGGATCAAAACCGGGTTTGTCCCTTGACCTCCCGTGTGACAGACGTACCCGGACTGTTCTCTCAAGACTTGTTAGCGGTCATATTAAGTGCCTCACTTTCAACGAGGGCAGGAAAACTTTCGTCACCTGCACCAGGTGCCAAAATCATCAGGCTTCTCCTGAGCATCTTTTGGATTGTATGGGTCTCTCTAGGGAGGATCTATTTAGCAATCCTCTTTTAGTCTTCGACTTCCTTACAGTCAACGAACTCGTGGATCTAGTCTGACTCCGTCAGACATGGAGGATAAGCAACAACAACAACAAACCACTTTAACTTTCTAAGCAACTTTAACTTTTTAAATTTAATTACTTCTGGCAACATTTCTTTATTCTAATTTCAAATTTACTTTTGAAAACTTCCTACTATTCTCATATATAAATTTTTTTTTAATCTGATTTACTGGCACTTTTATTATGTATTTTTCTACTGTGTATGTATTTTTCTACTGTACTTATGTTTCATCAATTGTGAGTATTTTTATTTTTCTGCATATATACAATGTTCAAAACAATTAAAGGATATTGTAAGTTTTACATAAAATAAAGGTATAAACGAAAATTTTTTGGCTGAAAATGGAAAAAGAGAATTACAAATGAAATTTTTTCTGATTTTCAAACTGTGGAGTATGCTAATTTTGAGCTCGACGTCAAAAACGTCACTTCAGCGGCAGTGAATGAAATTTGACTTTCAACTGAATAAAAGACAATGGATACAAAAATGATCGGTATTCAGTGACTGCTTTGTTTCGATGAGTACGATGTCTCAGCGAAGTCCTTTAACCGATTCAGAAGCTTGGAGAGTTGTTGGTAGGTTAGAAGGAGGCCAAACTCAAGCCGGAGTAGCGCAAGCCATTGGAGTGTTACAAAGTGTGATTTCCAGGATCTGGAATCGTTTTTTGGAGACTGGAAGTGCAGGCCAAAGACCAGGGCAAGGTTGTAGACGGGCAACAATGCCCAATGAAGTTTGTTATTTAGTGTTAACGGCTCGGAGACACCGAAATGTGAACGCTACTCTTCTCCAACAACACCTTCGCTCGGCTACTGACACCACGGTTTCAACTCAGACTGTCCGAAACCGGCTTCATGGTATAGGTCTGTATGCTCGCCGACCGATGGTATGTGTTAAACTAACATCAAGGCTTCGTCGACACCGCAAGGAGTGGGCAACAGAGCATGTGAACTGGCGGAGAAATGAATGGAGCAATGTTCTTTTTTCTGACGAGTCCCGTTTTTCTGTTCATCCTGATAATAGGCGTATTTTCATCTGGAGGGACCATGGCAGTAGGAAAAATCCAGCGTTCGTACACGAAAGTGTCAGATTTGGCGGTGGGGGAGTGTTGGTGTTTGGTGGCATCTCCATTGACGGGCGCACAGACCTCTATATCATTCGAGATGGACCTCTAACTGGTCGCCGATATAGGGATGAGAATCTCAGACCTATTGTAGTCCCTTACGCTGTAGCAATCGGAGATGACTTCATTTTAATGGACGATAACGCAGGCCACATCGTGCTAACCTGCTGGAGGATTTCCTTTTCAAGGAAGGAATCGTACGAATGGAATGGCCAGCGTAGGCATGAATCCAATAGAGCACATTTGGGACGCTCTAAGAAAACGAGTTTCTGGCCACCAACCGCCCCCACAAACTCTCCAAGAACTGGAAAGAGCTCTTCCGGAAGAGTGGGACAGAATACCCCAACTCGTGATTAATAGCCTCATTGACTCTGTGCCTCAAAAGTGTTCAACGTTGCTGGCCGTCCATGGAAACCATACCCCCTACTAAATATGACTTCCTTTGAAGACAACACCTTTTCTTATTCTTTTTTTCTCATATGTGCAAATTGTGTTTTTATCTTTTTGTACGCAAATGCTCAATAAAATGCATTTTTTCCCGTCAAACATGAGTAATTTATTCTCATATAACCTACTACGTCTGTCGACCACGTATCAATCAGCTAAAAATTTTCCCAGCCACAAGATCCACCTAAAACAGCAGTATCCTTTAATTGTTTTGAGCAGTGTATATTCATTCTAACTTTTTAATACGAACACTCTTCGGGGGAATAACTCGAAGATTTTTAGACATTTGTCCTTCGAGCTTGTCAGAAAAGAGTGTTCATTTTGCATAGCTGGCCATCTCCCTCCTGATGAAGACGTGGTCCCTATGCCTTCTTCTTGTTTTTTGCATCACATATTTTAGTATCGTTTCAATTTGTATTTCTGGTTTCAATTTTCTTCATTTTTTATCTTATATATATATATATATATATATATATATATATATATATATATATATATATATATATATATATATATATATATATATTATTTCCTATTAAACATCTATTTCTATTTCATAATATAAATTATGATATCTTAATTGCATTTTCAATGCAATGTCTTATAATATTTCTCAAGTCCTTAATAATATAATAATATAGTTAGAAACAATTTTTATAAATTTTAAAGTGCTTGTATTTCTTCATTCAGATATTGTATTTGTTTACAATTGTAAATGACTTTTTGTATAATAGGCGATGACTTTTTGGAATGATAGTATTGCTTAAGTTATTATAAAAACATTTCTCTTTGAATATGTTATATTTGATGATATTCAAACTGCTTTTACCAGGGTTCATCACTCAAGAGGATAACATTGTTGAGCGGTTATTATTTTTGAATCCTTGGCAGATAGAGGAATTATAATTTTACGTTTCAGATGAGAGTTAGAATTTCATTTTTAAAGAGTTGCATTTAATATAAATTATTATTCTTAGTTAGAAATTAAAATTCTTAAAGTTAGAATTAAAATTCTTAGTTAGAAAAATTCAGAACTTAATAATCTGAATAATCTGTGCAGAAAAAAGATGGATAAAGGAACAATTTCACTTAAAACTTTCATTGATAACCAAGCGAATATTGCTTAGTTGATATTATTATTTACATTTTAAAAAAAGAGAAATTTATAAGTAAATATTTATATTTGAATTGTACATGTGTGAAAGCTTTTATTAACGTTGGATATATTTAATTTTATTCTCTAACTCCTTTTAAAAGCCAAGTCAACACAAGTGTGTGTGTGAAATCTTTTATAAATTTATATCTGATACTTAATACACGTATACTACTTACATCATAATTAATCTCATGCAGTTTCAAGGCTTTAAATTAATTTGCACGTGATTCATTATAACTCTTATCTTTGAGCATATTTTATAAAGAGTGATATTATAAAATAAGTCAAATTATATAAAAAGTTGCTTCTTCTTAAATTCCCTTTTGATGTAGGACAGTTTAAGTTTTGTTGTGCTGAACTATTTTCAATATTTTAGAAAATAATTTAAGCAAAATATTTTTTTCTTCCTTCATAAAATGAATCTCAATCAAAACCATATTTTTCATAAATTTCAAGTTATAAAGTTCTCTTATATATATATATATATATATATATATATATATATATATATATATATATATATATATATATTAATCTCATTAATTTTTTACAGAAAGTTTATTTCTTAAGGTCGTTTGCTAAAAATAAATATATTTCAATTTTTAAAGAAGCAAATTATTTTTTTTTATATTTCAATTTTTATTTCCCAATTTTAAATTTACAAGAAATAGTCAATTTGGATGGTTAAATTCATTCCGACGTTTATAATGGATGTGGACACTAGTGAACTTAGGTGTACTTCAATGACGTTCACAGTAGAAATCAAGCTCATGAATACAAAATATTTTATTTTTGATTTTCACTTATTTTTAATTCGCGGTAAGTGCAGAGCTTGAGGTTCCGTGATAATATTCTAAGAGGGTTCAAGATTGACAGTAAGATAATTAAAATTAATTTGCACGTGTTTTATAAGGCAAATAAGAAAATTCATACCCTTTTCGCGTTGCCATTGAATGAAGTGAGAATAACTATGCAAATTAGTGTATGACACAGTTGAGACAACGGTCATTCAAGGGTAGGAATATCAGTCTTTATAAAAGCAGGTCCCACGCGCACATTCATCAGTTGTAACTCGTACAGTAGGGTCCGCTCGGTGTTGTTTGCTTTACGACTTCAAAGTGGGCTTATCAGCTTCTGCATCAAGTCGCCGAATATGTCAAGCGTTGACAACAGTGCTGTGAATTGTACGGCAAGGCACTAGTTTCACAAATTCAGGTCGGGAGATTTGTCGCTCTGTGATAAAGCTGCTGTCTGGTGGACTAGTCGTCAAGTGGTTCAGCATGAGTTGCTAACAATGGATCAAATGGTCACTGCGGACCTGTACTCGCAGCAATCGAAACGTGCGCAACTGAGATTGCAACAGAAGGAATCAGCACTGATGAATCGAAAGAGGTACTGTTCTTGGCCGATAACATCAGGCTGCATGTCGCGCGAGTTCCACTAACACCATACAACGATTTGGTTGGGAAACTTTGTGCCATCTTTCCTACTCACCTAACCTTGCACCATCAGATTACTACCTCTTCCATTCCCTAGACAATCATCTTCTTTACCAATGAAGCAGTTTTCGTGAAAAATTCTTTACCAATGAAGCAGATTGCGCTAAACACTCACGGGCTTCTTTACGTTCAAAAGGCCTGAGTTTGCACAACTTGGCAGAAGTTGTTGGATGCCAATTGTGATTACTTCAAGGATTAGCAATAGGCTATATTTTCTGTAGATCATGTTCTTTTAAGTCATTAAAAACTTCTAGAACTTTCTTGTATACCTAATACTCAGGAATCCAAGTGTTTTTGAAATAAGTCTATAACTAGAAGTGCAGTTCTCATTTTCACCAGTAAATTTATAGTTTAGTTGATACATTTTTTATTTCTTATTTTGTATATTTTAATTTAGCATTTAATTTTCGAAAGGAAGCTGTTCCCGTGAGTCCCCGATTACGCAACCAGGAGAAACATTTTGAAATCTCCTCAAATTATACATTGAATTAAGACAGAAAAGTTCTTCTTCAAATTAGTGCATGTGATATAGTTGACATAGAGTAATACATTAAGCTATATATTGAAGTAAGAAAGAAAACTCTTAATTTTTGGCTTTCAACTTGAAAGTAAATTATTAAAATGTATGTAAAATATTTTTTATTATAACTAATTTCTTTTATCTTGATTTATAATTATATATTTTTTAATTTAATGCAATAAAAAGTGATGGGAAAATTGTAAAAAATATCCTCTTTTTATGTTTTTTAATGACAATTTTAGTGAGTGTTCCAGAAAGATAAGTCCCATGTAAAAAGTTTAATTACTGTGTAATAATTTCAATTTTGCATTGAATTTGTAAAGAACCATGTTTCTAAGCTTAATATATGAATTCTGGATAATATTCTTCGAATTTTTAGATTATTCAGATCAAACAAAATTCATTTCTGACTTGCAACTATATTAGTCATGAAATACAGTATGCAACTATATTAGTCATGTAATATTATTTTACAGAGATGAAATCACGCACTCACGTTCATATCTTCTTCAGTTATTGCTGTCATGAGGATCAAAAGTTTTTGCATTTTTTTACCGTTGTACAGTATTTACTGTAGCTCGGTAATCAAGTAGTTTTAGTGGAATAATAGGCAAATAGCCATAAAGTATTCCGAATAAAACGTGTAGGAGGCATTAATCCTGATGTATTATACAATGGT
Source organism: Latrodectus hesperus (assembly GCA_037975125.1). Taxonomy (NCBI): domain Eukaryota; kingdom Metazoa; phylum Arthropoda; class Arachnida; order Araneae; family Theridiidae; genus Latrodectus; species Latrodectus hesperus. The sequence continues at coordinate 8,364,650 of CM075859.1, forward strand.
GATTCAGTGTCCTTCCAGTGAGCATCTGTGGTAATAAAATGTCAGCATTTTCTCACGAGAGATCAAGTAACTGATTAGAAGAAAACCCAGAGATTTGTTCCGAAGTGGCTTAGAACAACTTCTTTTTTTAACCACTTCAGTTCCGTAGAGAAAAAATATCGAACCACCTTCTTACTGTAAGTTCCACCATTGTCTTGTGATATATAGTCGCAGGTCTAGTATCTATTAATTACATTAATTTTGATAAAAATATCAATATTTAATCAAAAAAGGTTGCACATGTTAGTTATAGAGTGAGTGTATGTTTATGTATTTAATTTAAAATTTTATTAAATTTATTGATTGTAAATTATTTGTTCTTGTATGTTGTAATTATAACTTCTATAAAGAAGTTGTTTTGGAACTGTTAATCACACTTTTATGGAACTGTTTAATAACAACAATTACCGAATGGTTATTGAAAGGGGGAAATTTTGTTTTATTATTTTAGTTGATGTTCCTTCGGATAACATAGAATAAAAAATTTTCGTTTCTTAAAAGTGTCTTTAAGTAAATATTAAAATTCCTTAACGTTTGTATAATTTTAAAACATTTACTCTCATCATTTGAAGTAAGGTCTTAAAATAAGCATTTATTCCTACCATGTATTAAAATGAAATTTTAAAATGAAAAATTTCATATTTATCAGATTTGAATAAATCTGATGAATATGAAAACAGTTTGATGTGGTTAACTCTAAAAAATTAAGCATGTTTAATTTATCTGCTCTTGGAAAACATTTCGGATATGTACAATGGCAACAGACCAATTCAAACAATTTTTGGAGTAAAATTAACTTGTAATGTAAAGTTTTTTATCTTATTAATAATACAGTTAATCGTAAACTTTTTTAATGAATTGGTAAGATCATTAACTTATTAGTTGCAGTATTTATCATTATCAATTATATCTATATGAAAACATTCCTTTTTCTTGACGCATACACAAGCATGCATGCACGCTTACACACACGTTATATGCACACATATATAGAGATGTATAAATATATATATATATATATATATATATATATATATATATATATATATATATATATATATATATATATATATATATATATATATATATATATATATATATATTATATATATATGTGTGTGTGTGTGAATAATTGAATAATATTTGTAATATTTGAAAATTAAAGGAATTATAATTTGTTTTTGTGTGTAAATTTATTATTCAAAACTCATAATAAACTTATTTTCCAAATATTTATTGAATAACATTGAAAGGTTCTGTGAAAAAATAAAGTAAATGTGAATCATTTCATTCGACCAAAATTTATTAAACTAGATAAATTAATGATAAATGCTTATAGTCAATTTATAAGTCTGCTTTTGGATATGATATCATATTTTTTTTATCAAACACTTGCAATTTTATTAGTATTCTTATTTTAATCCTGTTATAAGAAAGAGTATGATCTTAGATTTACGGAATAAAAGGATTTTGCAGTCACATTAGTAGATCTTCAGCTCCATTTTTAGCCTCAAATTGACAGAATCTTTGACAGCCTGAAGAGTAATCTCTCTTTCTGTAATTTTATATTTCATAATAATTTGTTGATGTTTTAAAAAAAATTTAAGAAGAAATCAGTTTAAATTTTAAATGAATAAAATTGTCTTTTATTAGTTAATTACCGGAGTAGAATAATATAATATTAGATACAACGAATGAAGCGAGAAGAACGAGAGCTTGTAATAGAATGTAAATTAAGTTTGCTCAACTCTATACGATCGCATAGAAAACTCTCTCAATATAGATAAAATATATGTTACAAATAGGAAATATATACTGAAGTTTGCAGCTCCTTTCATATTGCAAACACTATTGAAAATATCTTAAAAATTTCAAAAGTATTTTCTATAAATATCATTTAATAATTTTCCTGTTATTTTATTTATTATAATATAAACATAAAATACTATATATAAGGTTATATGTTTATTATTATATATATTATGTATATTAAATAATAAATATATAAAATTGTGTGTAATAATATTTGTTACGCTAGTATAATTTGATGTACGTTTAGTTTACTCGCCTCTGTGGACTGGTTAAAAAAGGCGTCTTGTTACTGGAAGGTAGAGGATTCTAATGCCTGCATAGCGGAAGATTCATCGCGTTCACAAGTCAGAGCTGTGGCACGTAAACTAGTTGTGGTCACAACGTCCTCCAAGTGAAATAGTAGCACTGGGGGTGGCAAGCTATTTTTGAGATCCTTTATTTTATCCCTGCTTCTAAATTACGAAGACCCTTTGAGTTTTGGGGCAACGGCGGCATACCCATTGGGTGTCCCAATGTACAATTTTGCCCCTTGTTGTGCAGAAAAGTGAAACAATCTTAGTGTTTAGGCATTAGAGATTGAAAATAATCCAATATTCTGGGTATATTCATGCAAAAGTAGAAAATGAATTTTTTTTTTGTTTTAATCAAAGAATATTTAGTCAAAATTTTATTTTATTACTTGATGCAGATCACTAGGAGATTTAGATTTTAATAATCTCTCTTTACTAATATTTATTACTATAATAAATACTATACAAAATATTTTATACCATGTATTTGTTGTGTGTTGGTAGCTAATCGTTTAAGCTTTGAGTTCAGGAATTCGTGGATCTGATTCTAACGTGGAATGTAGACATTTGAAGTTGTTTGAAATCCGCTTAGATCCACTAAGAATCACAGACAACCCTCGTAAACAAAATTGATCACTGTGTGAGCGATTCACAAATAATTCAAACATAGTCCATATTTCCTCTACTAAAATACAGCGTGTTTCTAAAAGCATATTTGGGTTTTAATGCTTTGTAGTATTTATTATATAAAACTTAAAATCACATTGCATGAAACGAAAGAGCAACTAAATTATACGTACAAGCTTACAACTAGTTAATGTAAGCACCTCTCGTTACACGTCACACACCAAGTCGATAGTACAACTCTTCCCAAACGTTGCGTGTTTGTGGTTAATTGTTGTAGCAGCTGCTTCAACAATTCCTGTTTCTTAGGTTAGGTTGGTCATCTGGTAATGAATAATCATACACGATTTTTTATGAATCCCACATATATAAATCACGACATAAGATATTGTGATTGTGTAGGCCATTGTTGTATTCACTGGCTGGATAATTCTTATAAATTAAACTACCCATTTTTTTTCTGGCTGGAAGTCCTTTTTTTTATTATTTAATTCTATACCCCATTTCCCCCATTTTGACGAAGTGGAATGCCCTAACGTGGGACTTGGAGGAAATCGGTCCTGCAAGGGAAAAGCGAGGGGAGGGAGAAGAGAAGTGAAGGGCAGAAGAAAGAAAAAGACAAAAGGAGCTGCAGGACATCACCGGAACGAGAGACCCGGTTGGTTTTGGGGAGTTCGACGCTTTATTGGAGACTTTGAAAAGTAAAGTTGAAGTTGATAAATAAAAAAGCTGATTGAAAGAAGAAGAGCCCTCTCAAATTGTGAAATTAGGAGATGCCTGAATGTCAGCATTTTTTTTACATCCAAGTTGTCGTCGACCCAAGGCGTTTGCCATACTATTAAAGAAGGACGCTGGACTATTGTGATCAACCAGGTTTTTGAACCCCTCTAAATAGGCCGGCCTATACCATCAACTGTTTATATATGTAAGTGAATGTTTTTTTTATTTATTTAATTATCCAGCCAGATTTTTTTGTGTGGTACCACCATTTACATAACTTTATTAAATAATTAATCTCACTATAACAGGCAATCTAGGGTAACTTAATCACTCCACGTGAGTGAATTATCATTTTAATAGGAAAGTTGTAATAAAAGAAATAATACAAGTAATTGAATTCATATTATTGTAAATAGATGTGTTATTTTCTTATGTGAATTAAAAGAAGTTTTAATAACTAAAACAAGGCCAGTTTCTGCTTCTGTTTTTCAGGTTAGAATCTGGGTAGAAAACAAGACTAGATTAAATACACAACGCAATAATAAAAAAAATAATGCCTTATTTTAATATAAATTATCATATGTGATCGTTTTATAATAATTGTAATTTTCTACACAACACCATTGAAACTAGCTCTATCATTGTGTTCTTTGCAGAGCTTATGAATTCTAAATGAAAATCCCGATTTTCATTTAGAAAAGTCCTGCATAGTAAACAAAATCACGAAACCTTGGTTTTCATATCAAATAATGTTCATACATTTAATCTTTAGGCAGTGTTATTGCTTGACTGTAAATTGTCATTGCAAAAATATCATATACATTTGCTTTACCTCATTAAAATAAAGACAGAGGTCGAATAGAGTGATGTTTAACCAATTGCTTACGTCATTATGCCAGTGAGGTGATCTACCGTTCTACTGCCAAATGAAGTCATTTGGTTCGTCTTTTACCAATTGGGGAAATAGCTACAGTTGTAAATCATCAAGATAAGAAGTACCAGTTACAATTGCTTCTCCAAAACAAAAATTTCGCTGGCCGTAAAGAACCCAATGATAGAGCTTGTTTCGCATGGATTTCACGCTCACCCGATTTCACATGATGTGATTTCTACCTGCAGAGTTCTTAAAGGATCATGTGTAAGTGCATCCCCTTCCAGCTGACTTACTCGACCGAAGAAACAGGAAGGAGGTAGCTATTGCAGCATTTTTACATCACAAGCGCACAACATTTGTTAAGAGCTGTACTCTGGACTTGATGTATGGCGTGTAACAAGCTTCTCCCATTAATCATTTGTAGACTTGAACGTATAACAATTTGAGTTGCTCTTTCATTAGTTATGATTTAAGGTTTTACTTAATAAGTACCACAATGTTTTAAAATCCCGATTTTCATTTAGAAAAGTCCTGCATAATAAACAAAATCACGAAACCTTGGTTTTCATATCTAATAATGTTCATACATTTATTCTTTAGGCAGTGTTATTGCTTGACTGTAAATTGTCATTGTAAAAATATCATATACATTTGCTTTACCTCATTAAAATAAAGAGTTTAGGGTTGGTGCAAACTTTAAGATAAATTCACATGGTTTAATAACGAAAAACCACATTTTCTCATGCTGAATTTGAGAGAGTAGGCTTAGGTTAACATATGTATTCAATTACTTATTTATGGCAATGCATGCTGTGCAAAGAATACAAAGTGTGATATGCAGTTTATTAAGTCATAAATCCTGATCTCCATGTTGATAAAATATATCGCAATGAAGAATTTTTATTTGAATAAAGTTTATTAATTTAATTTCTAAACTAAATTATACGAAATTCTCGATCAAAAATTGTCAAGCTATAATTTAATACGGCATTAGCACATGCTGCAGATTATTACAGAAAACTACAATAAGAAGCGGAACTCACATTGATACAGCTGTATGTAGAAGGAAGAACTTGAAAGCTTATATACATATATTTGAAGTACGATGAAAATTTTAAATGATGATATTTACATCATGTTAGTGGTGACGCCTGATTTTGTTCGCGTTTTTTTAGAAATCGTGCCAAAAGTTTAGAGGGTTTAGAGAGTTTAGTTTAGGTAAAGTTAATAATTACAGAATGTTTTAAACTTTTAATTAGATTAAAAATTTACAGTAATGCTAAAACATGATTATTATTGTGCAACAAATAACCTAGAGTAGAAAAAAAACATTTGTGTGCATTCTGAGAGCAGTAGATATCTGAATTTAGCGAAAATTGTATTCCATTTTAACATTTTTCTGATTACTTATGATAAGAAAAGTAAAGTTCTTCGGAAAACATTACCTAAAATTATAACTAGAACTTTTTATTGTTTTAAACGATTGTGTTAAATTATTAATTAAGAAATATTTTTAGAAATAAATCGCAAAACAGTACAAAAAGAATGACTAATTTTATAATGTAACTAAGTTAAGTTGAATAGATGTTTGAGAAATGTGTATGGAAAAACACTAATTCTATTTTCGCCTCTCTTTAAATTCAAAACTATATTCTTCCTATTTGAAACTATAGGTCAATAGTCATTAGTTTTTTTTTTTTGCCCACGAAATTCAATATCAAATCAAATAGAAAATAAAGCTATCTCTCTAGGTGGTTTATACGGTAAGGTAAACAAATAAAATCGTATCACTTCAGATTATTAGTGAAAGCTGAGTACTATGATGTTGGGAAATTGGTGGGGCAGCAGAGTCAAGTAAAATCGTCGCGCCAGAACTAAAGATCGGACTATAAAGGAAACATTTCATGAAATTGGTGAGTTTGCTAAAATTGAATAGGATTTTATAATTCATATGTGGATATATATATCACTCTATTCTATAAATGTAAAGACTGTATAAAGAAGATGAAATTTATAAATTTATTAAAACATATGGTTGCAAATGATTTTAAATGTGTTGCCAGTAACAAATTTTTATAATATATTATTTTTATAATTTATAAACTATTGATAAAATAAAAGATTAAACGTTTTATACTTGATATCTGTAAATTCTTTTCATGTTCGATTTGAATTTAATTTTTATTATTTATTTCACTAAATAAATTACCCGTTTCTTCAATTTTTTTCGACATTTATTAAATGTTAACAATAAATGTTGAGTAGAAACAAAGTATTGTTAAATGTGTTACCAATTAAGAATTAACTAAATAAGAATTAATCGCTATACTGAGAATTGTTGCACTCAAAATATCAGTGCATACCAAACGTATAGCTTCTAGGTGTGTGTTTGTGTATTATTCGGAATTCACTTTAAAGCAAGCTCTAATTAATCCTCACGAGCAAATGAGACCATAGAGTGGATTTTTATTTTTGTAAATCAAAGGAATTATTATTTTGAACAAATTGATATAAATTAATTTTTTGACATACATATGTAACAATTCTGAAGTTGTTCTGTAGTTTTGTATGTGCATTATCGCTTGTAATAGCATATTAAAATAATCTATAAGCCCAAAATGTGAGAGTGCGTCCCAGAATGTCATTCATCAAAAGACAGCTATCAGTATCCACTTTATATTTGCGCAACTAAAATTCCTTGCTCAATGAAGCGACTTTTAAGCCGGTTGTTAGAGCTACTTTTGCGCAAGTGGAAAATCAGATTTTGAAAACAGTATTTAAAATAGTTTAGATAATTATATGAGTTTGCTTAATTTCATTTTATCAGTTTATTATTTTCGGCTGTGATTTCAATTGAATTCCAATTCATGACTCATGTTAATGTTTTATGTGTTTGAAAAACTAGTTTATTTTTTTATTTTATTTTTCATCTCTCTCGATTGAAAAGAAATGACTAAACTATGTTCTTTGAACCTTGAAGGAAATTTGTAGTAATGAAATAGATTAGGAGGGTAGAAATATAAATTTACTCTACGGGTACAAATTCAAAAAATATTTTCATCTGGAGCACATTCAATTTCTTGGCATGCAAAGACCTTCTATTTTATGCAAAAGCTCAATTATTCCCTGCTATTCATGGGTGTCTGTTCCTGCAGGCGAGTTCCACGCAGTTAATGTGTTACATGACGTATCAAATTATTCTATGAAACCAAAGAATGCATGTTCCTGCATGTCAAAAGGTTAATATAGGTTAATAAGGTTTTTCTCAATGAAACTAGATAATAAATCTGTTTGTTTTAGAATGAAAGGTATCAGAAGTCTATTTATGGCATTCTTTTATAGATATAATATTTCTTTCAAGTGGTACATTGTTAACTTTTTACTACTTTGATTTTATTTTGAAATACAGCTGATATTTACGCTCCTGGTAATGTTTTCAATAATTCATGTAAATGAAGTAATTTATAAGTTATTTTAGTGTAGAAGAAAAAAGAGAATACGATTTTAAATAAAAAAGCAAATTTTTAATCTGAATTTGATGGGAGAAAGGATTTTTGCTGTTAAAAATTTCTAAATATAGTATGAAAGATATCATTTTAAATTACATTTTTTATGTTTTCATAGAACACTGAAATGAATTTTTAAGAATGTAATAGAAGTATTAACACATTTTGACCCAATTTATCAATATAATTGAAAGTTTCATTAAACTTTAGTCTCATAATACGCACAATTTATGCACATGGGTCTATAAAAATTTATTTCTTTAAAATTTTATCTGGAGCTCATATAATTTGATAAAAAGTTAATAAACACATGGTGAGTCGTTAACGCATTTGAAGGAATTTTAAAAATATCTTAAAAAATATATCATTAAATATGTTATGAACAGATTAAAATAAGTTATTATACGATTAATAAATTCCAGTATTATGATTTATGATGGTATATCATAATTTTTGATTATATTTTCGTAATTAATGAGAATCATATATTATGATTTGCAATATGCCGGCTAAAATAACTATTTATGTGGGCATTTTTTGATTTAAACATTAAAGCTACTTCGATAAAAATACTGGTCTAAAATGATTAGAAATATGTTGAAAAAGGAGTTCAAGTGAAAACATATTAAAGGGAAGATGTGTCTATAAGGTCTTTACGCCTGTCATTTATGATCTATTTATTCAGACTACGTATTATGTAGGTGGAGAATAACAACTACTCATCTGTGTGGGTGATAAAACTATAATACTCAATTAAACTGTGTTTCTTCATGAGATCTATTTCAAACAAATGCTTCAATAATTACAGTATTCTTTACGTCGTTAGCAATATTTTCCTATAGATTGCATTCCTTTCGTTCTATTTGTAAATTTAAGAGTTTTACTGCCTTTGATCTTTCCTGTAAAAATGAATTAATACCCTCCTTATATTTTTATGTAGTTAGAAATCATAGAATTTTAGAATTTCAATATCATGTGTGTCAGAAATTTTTATGCCTTAAATTTCCATGATTTACAGAAATAAAATAAGAATTTTTGGAAATCATAATTTATTTACAAAATTGCAGGGGAATTTTGCATTTATTAATTATTGTGCTTAAATAAAGTGATTCTTTTATCAGTAAATATAAATTTTTTCAATAAATTTATTAAAATTTCAAGCCATTTTATTTTATCGATTTCAGAAGAATACACATGCTTATCAAAAAAAAAAAAAAAAAAAAAAAAAAAAAAAAAAAAACACGTGTATTTCGCATAAAAAATGTCGGCGTATCCTTCTGTTAGTCCCTGCTTCTACTGAAATGTATTGTTTGTACAGAAAAATCTACACATCCATTCTCTTATTTTTAAGACTATGTAATGGGATATTTTTTCTTACTATAGAAAAATATGTCAGTTTAATAAATCCAGTATTGTAGCAATTAAATTTGTATCATGAATGTATCAATATCATAAAAAATTAACTAAACTTTTTGTAAATTGATATTCCATTTAAATGTTAATAGTCATTTTAAGAATTAAAAGTTAAAAGGGAAAATTCAAAAGGAATCTTAAGCTAGGATTATTTCTGTTCTAAATGTCTTCCGAATTTAAATGAATTTTTTACTGATTTTTAGTTTTTCAAACATTTTAATTGTTAAAAGAAGGAATATATGTTAAATAAACAATATCTTAATTTAAAAAAAATTAGTTTGATAAATCTAAAATCAGTTAACAAATGTGCAGTACTGATCAACATTAATGTCCTTAAGAATTGAATATAGATCAGTGAATGGTAAAGTATTCAAGTTTCATGAGTGATTGATTGCACTTGGAATGAAAACTTAAAGATAAAAATTTATCTCTCTAATGATACATTTTATTTTTAACATTGGGTATTATGTCTTATTAGTTTTATTTAAAGAGATGCTAAATAAAGCTAGATTGAAAAATTAGTCACACACAAATAGAATAATTTCTTTATTAAATTTCTTTTAATGAATATGTGTTCAAGACGCAAGTATACATTAAAAGTTTATCTGTTTTTGTACATTACAGTTTTATTTCGTCATAAAAATGTAGATTTATTTCAGAAAATGTCGCACAATCTTTGTCTACTAGTAAATGTTGCAATTGCCATTTAAATGAAGTTGTTTTATTAATAGTTTGAGCGAGACTTAAAATAGAAATAAAACTCATTGATCTTGATCTCACATTTTTTTTTGAGATTCAAAAGAGATTGCTAGATCCAATTGATTGCTTTTTGATAATAATCATTCTTTGTGAGTGTTTGCTTACGTATTTGCTCAGGTTTGCCATTATATAACAGTAAAAATTGTTCTTATTTTTCTGAGCTTGCCAGAAGTAAATCGAGATTTAATCCTATTATGCGAAAGTTTGGATTTGAATTTAAACTGCTACTTTATTTTAAACTTTATTTCAATTTCCTATTCACGTATTACGTCTCTTTATGCAGATTCTTATATATAATATTGTCCAGAAATACAGTGGCGGTAAAAAGTATTGGCACAATACGTTTTTTAACGTTAACTCTTAAGAAAATCATACAATTTTGATAATTTTTTCACAACTAAAAAAGAAATTTATATTGATATAAATGTTTTTTAAAAAATTTTGTTTAATTACCAATTTTATTTTAAAAAATAAATTGTTTAAGTAAGTCAAGTGGAAATAAGTATTGGCACAATTAGAGCTCTCTAAATTTTGTAGTTAGTTTTGTTTCACTGTTTAGCTATAATACGTAGTATAAAGTGTGAACAAAGTTTCTAAGTGTATAAATTTATATAAATATTTAAATTAACTAGTTATGCCCTAAAACAAAAGAACTTAGTATAGGCACACATGAAAAGATAATTTTGCTGCGAAATCAAGACAAACTAAGCTTAGACTTGATCCAAAGCTTGGTTCACTCCATGTCCAGGCGTCTCCAAGCCATTATTGATGCAAATAGACTTTTTACTAAATATTAAATTTAAATTAAACGTTGTTTAACGTCTAATGATGAAAATGGGCCAATACTTTTTTCCAAGTAGATTTATGTATTTTTTTATATTTATATATAGTATTTAAAATTTAAAAATTTTGTGAAGGACACATTGTTTCAGTTAATCATAAGCATTTTGTTTATTCTAAATTGAATGAATTGTTTTATTTAATAAATTCAAAATTTGCAAAAAATCTAAATGTGCAAATATTTTTTGCCGTCACTGTATTATTCTTTAATTTCTCTCTGAATATTTCCGAAGTGAATAAAATATAATAATTTAAGGACCTAATGTATTTGAAGATTATCTATAGTAAGTATGTATTTAGTTCTTATGGATATAAAAAAATTGTAAAAATATTTATTTACATTACTAATGAAAATGGAATTGAAAATCAAAAACATTTATTTTAACAGTTATTAAGTATTGTTATTTAGATCATGGCCATCGCAATCTTTGAAGCCAAGTAGTCAATTCATAGCACAAAAATATTAGAAACACCAAATTTAGAAATAAATTTTAAAAAATGTTTATGAAAAAATATGATAAACTTGGAGAACACTGAAAGGTTAGTGAAATGTAAATAGAACAAAATCCTATCAAACAATCTTACCTCAAATAATCCGAGTAAAAACGAATAAGGTATTTCAAGAAAAATTTATTCTTTTCATTTAGCATATTAATTTTTTGAAAAGTACCAAGATATTAACAGATTTTGAAATAGTGGAGAACTTTAAAGTTTATGGTGAATAACATGTGTCAAAATTTACAAATGTTTGTGTTCCCAATCAGAAAGAATATAAGGAATAAATTGAGAAACATTTAAAGAAAATTCCTTTATTTATTTACTATTCTCTTGGAAAAGCAAACGAAACTATGGCCCACCACCCAAATTGGCACATTTTAAAATTTCGATTCGTGAGGAATGACATTTTTAGTGTTTCAATAAAGAATGACGATAGAGTTTTCCAAAATTTCCCTTTCATATCTGCCTCAGGAGATGGACATGAATTACACAACGTGAGAAGTACGATAGTGTGCATTGTGAATCAATAAGAGTCGATTGAACACCGTTGGCGGTATGTCTAACGACAACTTATTGTTGCCATTAGGATAAGTTTAATTACGTCAGACTAAGAGAAAATTAGAGTGTGTGCGTCAAGTATATTCTAGAAAATCGTAAGATACATAATGACTTAGCCATGACTTTGAAATTGTAATTACACTGCTAGCCACAGTAAATGCAACACCCTGAAGGAAGCATTCAAATAACATAAATTTACAACATGCTTACGGAGGTGAGATATGTAAATGATTAGAATTTCAGCGCAAACACACATAATGCACGCCTGTGACGGCACTTCAAAGCGCTCTTTACGGCTTGCAGATTTCAACGATTTCAAGTTCTGCAATTGTGTTTTTCTTGTGGATTTTTGAAAAAACTGATCAATTATGCCTCGTAGAAAATAACAATTATTTTTTGATAAAGTGTCCGATTTCAACAGAGAAAGGATAGTGACCTACCGAGATTGTGGTATATCGTTCAGGGGAATCGGTAATCGTGTTGGACGAAACCAAACAACTGTAATGCGGATATATGATCGCTGGATGCCGAGGAGGGTACAACGGACCGACGCGTATTCAAACGCATCCACCTCAGTGCACCACTTCACGAGATGACAGGCAAATAGTGCACGTGGCAGTGATGGATCGCTCAGCTACATCATGAACCATAGCACAGCACTTTCAGTCAGTAACGCATCATCCAGTGTCTGCGTGTACAATTGGACGCAGTTTACAGCAGAGTGGTCTCTCTGTAAGACATCCATTGCTTCGTGTACCCTTGACGAAGACTCACAGATGTCTCAACCACCAATGTTGAGTTAAAAGAAGGATGTGGGTGGCAGAATGGATTAAAAGTGTCTTTACTGACGAGTCACGCTTCTGTCTGCAACCTCACGATGGTCGCATTCGAGTTTGGAGACACCATGGAGAGAGGATGATAAATAGCTGCGTTATGCACCATCACACTGTTCCTACACCGGGTATTATGGTATGAAGTGGTATTGGATATCACTGCACTCCTCTAGTGTGCATTACCGGTACTTAAAACAGCTAGAGCTACATCTCCGAATTGTTGGAGCTAGTTGTCCTTCCTTACATTCAGGGCTTGCCCACTGCCATATTTCAACAGGATAATGCGTGACCACACATAGCACGCATTGTACAAGGGTTCTTCTCAATCGCCAAATTGAAATGTTTCCCTGGTTGGCTTGCTTTCAGGATATTTCGTCAATAGAAAACACGTGGTTCATGGTTGCTCAACGATTGATCCAGATTACATCTCTAGCTGCCACATCAGACCAATTTTAGCAACGTATGGAAGATTCTTGATCTGCTGTACCCCCAAAACACATTCAAAGTTGCTTTGAATCAATGCCGAGGCGTGTGGTTGCAGTGATCCCCAAATATGGCGGCTACTGGTTTTGGTAGGAACCACTCTTGACAGAAGTCTATAAATTTAATCATTTGATACTTGGTCAACATGTTATCTACAAGATAAATTTTGTGGTGATATCTTTTGTCTTTCTTGGTGTTGTAATTTGGGTGGCCAGCGGTGTTGTTGTCCTGTGATTTAGAGTGTCTAAAGGCTATTAATTGCTCCTTTCTGAATGCTGTATGATATTCTTCTTTTGCATGTAAAATCCCTATAATTGATACATCTATCTAAGTGTGAGTGCTTTATTTTATTATAATCCTTCTATAGAGGACAAAATCATTTTTTATTTAATCAACTACTCCTTTCTTGTTAGAGCATATTGTTGGTCCAACCAGGATAACATTATTAGCATGGTACTTCATTTAGGATTTTATAATTTTCCGCTTCTTCACAGGTCCAATTTTCAGTTACTGTTCCATAATATAAATTATATAATAGTATGTTTTTGATTAAACCTTGAAGTAAACTCATAGTAACAACACATGCTGCGACTCAAATATCAACAAATTTTAAGTACTACATTTATTCAATACTTGTAATTCGTTTTTATACACATTTCATTATGTGTCAGCAATCAAATCTAAAACTCGGAGAAAGTGTTACAATGAACGAAAGCTTTGATCCTTTAGCCGAGGGTGGGAGGGGATGGAGCAGCACTAATTTTTAAAGTGAAAAAAATGTTACTTTTAATTTTATGGATAAGAAGTATATAACTGATAATATTAGTAAAATGCTCAGCCACCTTCTTAAAACTGCATTTAATATTGAATTGTTTAATTTTTTTAGCTAAAAATTGTGTGGTATTCCACTTTGGTGTTATTGTACGAAGATAATCTTTTCTTTCAATATAGAAAGTATATACGTTTCATGTCTCTACAACTACTAAAAGATGAAACATTAATCTGAATTTTTTATACATCACTATTCCCTATCTTTACGTATCGGTTATGTAGGTGCAGCGCAGGTTAATTTGCTTTTCGGACACACATTTCTTTCATAAAACTTTCTCGTCATGGTTTGATAGACTAGCGCATAAAGATTGTAAGTGACCTTTTGAAGTTTACATCATATAATCCAACATATACTTCTCTGTATAATCTAATATACAATTGTGTAATCTTTTATGACTTTTATTCTCCTTTTTTCGATGAATACCGAAATATAAGTTTTACCTTGAATATAATATTTTATTTCCTAAAATTTTGATTCCTTTTATCTGTATTATTCCATTCTGAAATTAATATCTATATTATTAATTCCAAATATTATATCAGCATACCATATATAAGTGGTCGCTTAATTAGATATTTAATTCAGTAATGTAGCGCATATTTAATTTTTTATCAACACAGATGATAATTCTTAAAATCTTACTCATCAAAAATTCTGATGCATATTTTCGATTAAAATCCTATTTATTTATAACGTACAAGTCACTTATATATGTATAAAATCTGTTACAAATAAATAAATGAAGACTAAATTTGGCTAATAATTAGAAACTTCGGTATATGATTAGTGTTACACAAAATGATATCAAATTCAGATCGAAAAATATTTATTGGCGAGTAGTAACAAAAGGAATATTTATTCCACTGATATGAGCAGTAAAACCATCTCTAGCTCCTATACATAATGATATTCCATAAGGTACGGAGTATCTTGTGTATATTACTGATCTCCTCCTGCTGAATGATAGATGAACATTCTACAGCAAATGTGCCTCTATTCCGATATGATTAAAGTTCCCATTCTAATATCTCCCAAATGCGTTGGTATTGGAGCAATATCTAGTGACTTCGTAAATCATGGAGTAACATCATCTTCAAGTGAGTATTGTTCCGAGAATCATGCCGGTATATGACATGTGTGTTGTCTTGATAGTAAATGATAGGCAAGTGATTTTATGGACGGAAAAAAAGCTGCATGAAAAATGTCACCAACGTGTTTACGACTATTCAGACCCAGTATGAGTAAAAGAGAACAGCTGTTCCAGAAAATTGCTCTCTAGCTTGTGACACCGGCATACTTATAATTGGTTCAACAACACATACTGAATTAGATCGCTGACTTGTCTACTTTGCAAAAGCATGCAGTAGTCATTAACAGTGAAAGAAGGCGGAGGAGTTACAAAAGAATTTTAGAATTAGGTACTGCTTAGCTTACTAATTTTTACCATCAATAATGTCTAGTTAATCGCAATAATTCTTATGATTATTAGCTTGTGATAATAATATAAAATCTCAAGTTTTTACTGTGCAAAGTTCATCAAAATAGAGCAAATTAGGATTTTCTTATACATCTCCAAATTTCTAAAGGCGGATTCTCTGCTGAAGATCATAACTGTAATTATATACCCACAGTTCGGCTATATTTATCACAAACAATATCAACGTTGCCGTTGCTTTGACTATTGATTTGTGATTACGGAATGAAGTTGCAAAATTTATTCAAGAAAATTTTCCACTATAAAAGAAAAAAATTAAGGATTTTTTTTTACTTATTTCCAAGTTTCAATATTTTAAAAGAGGATTGAAATTCACAACAGTTTATAATTGATTTCTTTCTTTAAACATGATAAATTAATTAAAAATTAAAAAAAATGTGTCTGATTTGGAATTCTACATATAGATAATTTGTTCCATGAAGTCAGAGATAAAAAACTGTTTCTATGTTTTCCGATAGTTATTTATTTGTGTATTTCTACAAATCGTTTGCCAAAAGTTTGATAACTGCACGCAGTTTCATTTTATTGATATTTGTAATGAGAAACTATATTAGCTTACATGACATTTCTCATCACACAAACACTCTATTGATAAATACTATCTGAAATGTATAATATTATATCACGAGCATTGTTTATCTACAAATGATACCTAAGTATAAAAAATAAACTTAGTCATTGTGTCGATATGATATCATAATTTTAAAACATTTCTGCGTGCTTACTTTGTGCGTTTTTTTAAAAGATTATTCAGGAATACATTTTTTTCAAATATATATTAATACTGGCATCATTACGAAATCTTTTTTCATCAATAGATTTCGTTAAGCAAATACTACAACAAATGTGGAGATAACCTCTGAGTTTCTTGACCTATGGGCTCCATTTGTTAGAACACTATTTACTCAGTAGTTTGCAAGAGTCATACCTCTTTGTATGCATCAATTATAGCATTCTCACATATAAAGTGTGATATCTGTAAGAACACAAAAATTTATTGTAAAAATTACTTTTTTTTTCGAACTCTATAATTTTTACATAACCTTCAACTAAACAGCATCAAATGATAGGAATGCTTACTGAAAATAGAATGATGATCAATATCTTGTAGATATTTAGTAATAAAAAGCTGAGTTTATATTATTGAATTCCAGAGAATATTTTAAAACAGTGTAATTTTAGAGTTTTTTTAAATATTTCATGTAAAGATACTTTTGCCAAATCAGTAAAAACAGGTGTCAATAAGTTTAAGCTCAAACATTATTCATTTTTGAGAAAAAAACTGTAATTCTACTTTATTTTAAACTAAATCATAATTATCTAGTTAAAAAATTTGAATCATTTTTAAATACCGATATTGGTGTAGTAATATGCTAGTAATACGATATTGGTAGTAATATTTATAATTCAAAATATGTTCAGATTTTTAAGAGGATTCAAGAGCAGTTTAATGGTTAACTCTTTGGGTTTTTACTGAAGCTGAAGGTCTAGTCAGCACTAATATGTAGAAAATGTTTGTTGAGGAATGAGCAATCCTCAAGATAATGCGAAAGAAAAGCCAGAACTCAAGAAAGAAACCGCTATGTGTGATTAATGAAAAAACGTGAATATATTAGCAGAAAAATTATGTTTTTTACATGAAGCTTATTTTTAAAGAAAAGTAAATACTTGTTTCATTGAATAAAAGGAATTCCTCCTCGTTTACAGTTTTGATTATACTTCTTAGATATAGCAATGGAAAATTAAAAAAAAGAACTTTGGGAAAACTTATCTTCAAAAAGACTTGTTTACAAAAATAGATTGGTATTTTCTATTTTAGTTTTATTTGGTAATGTATAATTTTCTTAGAAGTTCTTATTTTAATACGAAATCATTTGCCTTTTTTTCTAGTTTAAATTTTAATTAATTTCTTTAATTTCATCTAGAAATCTGTAAATTACTGAGTTTGTTAACATAACATCCATGAAAAATATTTTTATATCTCTATTAATAATAATAAAAGCTCCTGTACTTTTCGGACTGAAATCGATGTTGAATTATAATAACTATCATTTTTGAAACTAAGTATGAAATTAATTTATACGATAATACAAAAATAACTACATATTTATTAAAAATAATTATTTTCATATTGTTTACAAATGTAATGAGAAATGATTCGTCAGAAGCAATTCAGCTAGATTCCAGTTGACGAACATTTCCGCACATTTTTTTTTATTCTTTCTCGAATCTTGTAGTTAAAAATGCTTTTATAACCTACATATTTTTGCTACATAGAAATAAAACAGAATTACCTCTAAATAATGTTTTATCTTACAGAACTACAGGCGCTGATTTACGAGCATTTATTGCTCTATGTAGACAATAAACAAAATAATTTTTTTCTATTATATTTCACTGTAATGTAATGTCGATCAAGTTATTTATTGTGTGTGTGTGTGATTTCCCAGTAAATCGAATGAGGAAAGGAAATAAAACTACGTCGTTTTAACATACGATCCCTATGATTTTGAAAGAAAAATCTTATAATCACATTGATACAACTGTACACTCTTTCTGAGTGACAACCAAACAATGCTTCGCATTTCACTTTATAAAGAATCCTAGACCGCGATTGTGAGAGAGCTGTTAGACTCTCGATTTGATTTTCTAACAGGATTAGAATGAAAAATTTTATCTCATTTTATTTCAATTGTATCCTTAAATACTTCATAGGCTCTTGTGGGATTCTTTAGTTTAATTTTTAAAATTTTTCTTCAATGAAATGAAGTAAAAGGAAGAAAAACTAAATGGTTTCAATTTTTTGATTAGATATTTTAAATTTCAAAGAAATGTATGTAATAAATGGACGGAAAGATATTTACTATAAATTCTATGTGAATCATAAAATAAACATCAATTTACTTTTGAATAAAGATGTTTACGGTATTTTAGATGCTTAAGCTAACTAATAAAATAATTAAAAGCTATTATATTAAAAATTTGGGTTTTATTTCTTGGTCCTTTTTTTAAAATAGTATTTAGATATTTAATTGCCTTCATATTACTTTAGCAGCTTAACTAATTTGAACACTTAAAGGCCATCAGCATAAGTTTGTTTATAAATGCTCTTTTTACAAGGTTCAGCCCTTTTTTACAGATTACATTAATTTAATAAATTTATTTTTCTTAATTTAAAACAATTTATAACATATTTTATCATTTGATTAAAGTTTCAATTATCAATGAAATACTTGTACAATTACAAAGTAATCTTTCTGACTAAATTTTAAAACTAATCTTTTAAGTAAAAAAATAAATAAATAAATAAAAAAAATAAAAGATAAAAAAAAATCTTGTAAAAGGAGAAATTCAATTAATGTGGCATTTTTTTGCAAGTACATGAACTAATTTTTCCGTAGCATGCTAAACTTTTTATTTTGCTCCGAATTCAACAAACGTCGAGAATAACTTAGAAGCATATAAGAATAGTGGCATTTTTTGTAATTTCTTTGCATCTTAAAAAGAAGCATCACTAAAGGGAATTAAAAGAAAAGGACAATCACCGCCCCATATTCCTGAAGTTTAATCGAAAGAAATAATTCAGCGCATTCGATACTTTATTTTCATTATTAAATGAAACGATAAAAAAGCATATATAACTATTTCCAATTAGCATCTAATTTTTACCATTGCTTGTTTCTTAGGGAAGAAGATGACTAATGAATTTTTCCTTGGGGTGATTCTCTTTTTTATATTAGCATTCAGAAAAATCTATTCTGATGACTGTCCAGAAATATATAAACGTTACAGTACAAATCATTCGTATTGTAAGCCGAAAAATTCCTCATGTAATATACTGAGATCTTATCTTACACAAGGTGAAATCGATCAGGTTTTGTCTCTTCACAATTCGTTCAGAAGTACGATCGCCACTCAACAAGAAGCATCCAACAAGTTGCCACCTGCTGCAAACATGCTTCAAATGGTAAGTATGATATCACCTGCTTTTAACACATAAAAACTGTAGCAATAACAAATTTATATTTTAAGCTGCAGGACGTCATTTCATTATGAGATTATTGACATCTTTCTCTTTTAAAGCAGTTGGACATGTGATTGTTACTAAATGTTTTGTATAGAGCATTTTTCTCCAAATATGCATAAGTCAAAAAAAATAATCAAGGAAAATAGAAATTACCTGAATTAATAATTCCAAGATTTTTGATTTTACATTGATAATTCTTGGGATTTTGAAAGAAAACAATTTAATATATATAAGGGAAAATATGTATCAATAATTTCTTTTTTCAACCTAAAAGATTTGATAAAGATTGGAATCCAAAGAACTACAAAAAATACATGTTAACAAAATAATTTTATGGAAATCAAAATGTATATAGTATCAACAATCTAATTTCAACGAAAAGAAATAATTGCATTATGAATTTAAATATTATCATACGGAAAAAATGTTTATTATGTTGGTCACGTTGTATTCGGGGAAATAGAAGTCATTTAAGGCGAAATATTTTAGTAAGACCTTTAAAGGTTTTGAAAAAAGTGATTCTTTGATGGACATCAAGATAAAAAGAAAAAATAATTATTTGTGATATAAAAATTGAAATCGTTCTTAGGACATTAATGTTTTTAAAATAAATTTAATCAGAAATGCACTATTAAATTTTTATCCCCAAAATAATTCTGTAATTTATTTTTCATTTTAAGTGATTTTTGAACTATTTTTCTGCAAAATTGCCTTTGGATGTATAATTTATAATTCTTTATTTAATATTAATATTAAAATTTATACTTGAAAAATGTGTTCTACAATCAATAGTATTAAATGCATTTTGCTGATATTTGAAAATACGTATAATCTGCACTCTTTAGCGATATATGGTTACTCAGAGATGTAAAGGATGATCCATATTGAATGGGACAAAAATAAAAGCATAGTACAAATTTTCTAGTTTATTTATTTCAGATGAAACTAATTCTGAAACTAAAATTATACAAATAATCTGGCAACAAGAAAAAAATATTTAGACGCACTTTCGCATCATTTTTTCTTAAATTTTATATTATAAAAAAACTCATCCATTTGTTATTTCATAATTTTGATATAAAAATTCTGTTTATACGTGGTGAAGTTTTTCTTAAAAATCCATATCCTACTAAGTTTAAACAATTTCTTTCCTCAAACACTATTCAAATCTCTAAATTGTCATGATACTAGCTAAGTTATCAGAATGCTAGAATTTCAGTAATGGAATATGAAAGACTTTAATGTCATATATATTTTTTTAAATTTTATTTTACACATAATTCGACATGGAAAAAATTACGAAAACAAAGAAACATATTTAAGCACTGTAGTCACAATCTTTTAAGTTCAAATATATTTCTTTTGTAAAAGTAACGCACAATAGCATGGAACCTTTTATTCTTTGCAGGAATATGATGGAGAATTGGCTGCTGTAGCGCAAAATTATGCTGATCAGTGTATATATGCTCATGATTGTCCCAGCTGTAGAAGAGTTCGTAAGTATTCACAGCATGCTGCACTTTTATGCGTTTAATTGAACTGAAATCACATGAAAGTAACTTAGAATTAATTTAAATCTTACATATTAACTTACTTTTATTTATTTTTTCTGAATTTTCAGTGCAGGTTGATGTTTTAAAAATGTAGATTTATTTTGCTTAAAATATTCCTATATATATAATAATTATAAAGAATTTTGATGATCCAGTCATCACATGCCTATCACTGCTTGTTCGGAACAAAATCGAGATCTTCTTGAACTGTGTGATAACTGAGAATGAAAAGTGGATTACCTATGAAAACATTGTAAGGAAAAAGGTAAATTGTGCGGAAAACCTAGCCCTTCCAACTCTAAAACAAATTTAACTCTGAATAAGAGAATATAATGTATATGGTGGAACATTTGAAGACCAATACATTATGAGCATTAAAAATTGAACAAAAAACTCAATTCAGAAAAGTATTGTCAGCAACTGGAATATTTAGAGGAAGCTATCCCTGAAAAGAGGCCAGAGATGTTCCAAGAAAGAGCAGTCCAAGAAACATGACAAGAAAAATTGTTCGTTCAAAAATTCCAGAACTAGGCTGGGAAATTCCATCCCATACATCATATTCCCCGGGCTTATCACTCTTCAAAAATCATTTGCTTTTGTCCTTTCAGAATTTTTTGAAGGGCAAAAAATGAAGCAGACATCAATGAAGAAGAATGCGCTGTTTCAATTTTTCGCATGAAAAGATGAAACATTTTTTAAAAATAGGACATACAAATTGCCATCACGCGGGCAAGAGGTCAGTAATTTTAGAATAAAAAAATTTGTATTTTATTTTATTCCAAAAATAGAACTTTTCGGTAGACTTAATATTAATGTTAAATTATTATAATTCATATGAGTTAACAGCATGAGTTATCGACACACACACAAAAAAGTATAGTTTTTCTCTGAAATGAAATCAATGTAGCTTTAACACCAACGATTTGTAGGGAAAAACGTCTTTGATATTTTTTGGCAAAAAATTCACTCTTTTTAAAAAACTAATCACGGCCAATTTTGTTTCAGTTATAGAGTTAAGTCTTTGGCTACCGTCTAAATTTCTATAATAGGCTATTATTTAAATTCTGATAAATTGTTTGTAAAAATCTTTATTTATCCCATGGTTCACGTTTGTGTTTCGGAGGAGAGAATGTGACAAGCAGCCTACATTTCAATTCATCCTGAACATCATAATTTAGAGTTTGAATCGGGTTTTGAACTTTTAGGCAAATATTTTCATTTTTTTCCTGTGATGGATTTTTCACACCGGAGGACATTAAACGCCCTAAGCTCGCTTCGCGAGTAAGCGGTCCAACTGCGGCGTTGAAATACTTTCATTTAATTACTGCGAAGCCATGATACAATACCTCGTATGAATAGAACCTTATCTTTTTGATACAGGAAATGTTATTTCAAAGAATTTCTGTCGTATCGAAAGCACATGTTAAAGCTTAAAGTGACCTTGTATATAACAAAATTCATAGACCTGTCATTTGAAACTAATGGTTCAATTCCAAACTAAGAGAAAATCTCGTAAACTGGAAGAAACAGTTCCAAACCAGGAGTCCCATAACCATGACCACTGATATACACACTCCGGTCGTTCATTTATTTATCAGATGCTTATCAGAGTGTCAGATCATGTATCGAAATTCATCACTCCAGGTGAGAGTACACCCCACTTTCAAAATGCAATTTCAGTGTTTTTTGGACATTTTAAACACTTTTCTGTGCATTAGAACTTGCGGTTGATTGCTTGTGAAGGGCAACAAGACCATGGAAATCAAATGCTCTTACTTCTTGGTGGATTACCTTGTCACAGGCATGTGAACTTGATCTGAAATGGGCGTCCATTGATTTCCAGAGAGGATATCTAAATGTTGTTTTGCATATTACTCTTCAGAGTTCTCTTGTCTCAACCAATTAATTCCATAAGCCCATGTTACTCCCGGCCAATGTAAGTCATTTCCACATTATTATGATATTGCTATTACAGTTGATAGAAGCACGCTTAATTGCTGTGAAATATTTTTCCTAACCGAATGTCTTAATTTATGAGAATATACATAATTTTTTTCTTTTATACAACTATTTTTGTGAATGCATTAAGCTCTTTTTGTTGACTTCATCGTGGCAGAAAACACGCGTATATATATATATATATATATATATATATATATATATATATATATATATATATATATATATATATATATATATATATATATATACATATATATATATATATACACACATATACATATATATGTGTGTGTGTGTTAATGCAATCTTTATTTAAATTATCACATAATAAGCTGAAGAGCTTCGAATATATTTTATAAAACACTTCAAAATTTATTCTAGTGAAAAATACACTTTATTTAATGTACATTGTCTTGTTTATTTGTCTAATGATGTTAAAAAATTTGAGACATTAGATACATTCAAAGCTTTTGCCTTTTGAAAACTCACATGCACGAAATCTTTTTTAGTTTATAATAATTGTCAAATTTCAAGCAGTTAAAAATGTTTTCATTGTGCGTGCAATAGAGATTATGTTTAATAATACTTAACTCGCGCGCGCGTGGAAATAACTGAGATACGATTTGAAACATTGAAGTACCTCTTCTTTGAATGCTTGTGATTTTTCTTAGGATAATTATTTATTTTGTATAAATGCATAAATATATTTTAAGAACTGCCATGTTATTTTTGATTAATGGTTTTCTCTTTATGCTATGATTAACTAATAAAATCATTTCAGCAATTATATTTAACACTATTTAAACCGGCAATTATTTATTTCATTAACTATAGCATTTTAACATTGTTTTTTTTTTCATGAAGAAATTTTCAATTTTCAGAAAATTGAAAAATTCTTCACATGATATTTTAAGTAAATTTTTTCCTATAGCAAATTTCGGTGTCGGACAAAATATTGCCATACAGAGACTCACTGGAAACAATCTATCTCCTCCACAGCCAGACTGGTCATTTGCAGTAGGGGATTGGTTCGAAGAAATTGTATATTTCTCTCCAAATCTCATATGCAATTTTCAGCCTCCAAATGGAGGTGGAGAATATAGACATTTTACTCAGGTAAAATTAAAGCCTATGTTTTGTTAAACATGTCCATACTAGAGTTACTCTGATATTCTTGACATATGCACAAACTGCAAGTGGTAGAAATAAATTAACGATTAAATTTAGAAATATGAACTGTTTTATCCAAAATAAACGAGTTGTTTTATTATTCAATCACAAGTAATTTTCTGAAAAATAAATTTTAGACAGAAGAAAAAAAATAAAATTGAGGCAAGAACATTATTGTGCTATGATTTTCTATGACTTTAAAGAGAAACTAAATCATGACGAATGCGTAATTTCAGTGTCTATTATCTGCGCTTGAAAATGAAGATTCATCTCATGTTATTGCATTTAGATAGTTTGCTGATTTCAACATAGCTTCAAGATAAAGAAGGCATATGTTAACGGAAGGCCGTTGTCAGTTGTAATCTCAGATAATGTATCTGCCCCGCAGAAAATGTTCATCCGTGATAATCACTGTACTTTCCAAATAATGCAAAATAATTTCAACATTAGATCCATCATTATATATAAACTTATTCACGAAAGACAGCTTTTGAAAAACTAGCTTGCTTTTGGGTTTCCTATAATTTAACTGATCACCAAAAAGGTAAAACTATTAACTCAAAATCAGTAAATAAATCCTCAAACTATTTAAAGATGGTGACTACCGCATTATTTTTAAAAGTGCAAATGAGGAAAAACATGTACTTACCATGTTTGACGTTCTAATACGTCCATGTAGTATTGTTGTATGAAGAGGATCACAAGCTCACATTGGGAAAAAACAAAACACTATGAAAAAATTGAGCATACGGTTTTCTTCAGAAATACGGTCAAAGTTAGCAAGTTGGAAGAACAGAATACCAGTTACGGTAAACCTACCGGTGCACTACTAAAAGTCTTTCAGACATTCTTCAATCAGTGAATGTTGGAGGATTTATTTTCCTCCCTCACACACAATTCCTCTTCCCATTCACAAGGCTGACAGTTGAATTTCTTGAACAAAAACCCATCAAAGTAATTGGAGACCTGAGCGGACTGTGCGTGACTTTTGTCTATTATTTTAAATCTGAAGAAGAATATAAGTTGAGAAAGTTTTCTTTCTGAAGAGGAGATGGATAAGGTTATAAATGAATTTGTGTCCATTCATTTCAAGAAGTAAATGTTCAATATTTAGGAAATTCTCGTATAGAAGTCTATTATGAACACTCTAAAGTATCACATATATAACTTTAAAAAACTAAATGAATCTCAAAAAGCTAAAAGTGATCCTTGTAGGTATGCTAATTAAAAAAAAGTAACTTTACAAACCGCTTACAAAACGTTGACAAGAAATTCTTATATGTGAAATAAAAATATTGCACTTTTTCTCGAAGATTTAAATAATTTAATATTTCTTATCACATATTTCATTAAATATCTATTTAAATAGTATTAAAATCTTCAGTGCATTTTAAAATTAATAAAATGCTTACAAAAGAAAACTAAATAATAGGAAAATAATGTTTTTGTATTTAATTAGAATGAAAGTAAAACAATCATTCACAAAATAAAATTTTAGAATCATATTATATACTTTTAAAACTATTTTTGTTTGATCTTTTAAATTGCCAAAAATCTTATTACTCTTTTCTGCTTCGAGCTATGAAGTTTGAATGCATTTCTTTTATTTACACTTTTGAATTTTCAAAACTTTTTATTTATTTCTATTATTTCTAAAATTATAAATTATTTATGAATAACTCATATTCTACTTATATTATTTACTTATATTATTTACTTATATTATTACATATTCTACTCATATTCTACTTCTACACATTTTTAAACACCTGCATGAATTGTTTCTCAAATTTGTATGCAGAAAAAACTCTATAAATCGAATCATTGTACCAAAATATATTCAATTGCATTTTCTGTAAATAATGGAATTGAATTCAGCCTCATATTGAGGCTTCAGTGGTACAAAACATCGGGCTGAGAATTTTTTGAAGACATTGACAGCTATTACTTATCTGACCTACCGTATGGAAAATTCATTTCGTTTTTTGAATGGGAAATTGTTCTCATTTAGGAGTATGTAAAGGAAAATATCCTTTAAAAGCAATTGAAATGATTCAACATTAATTATTGAGATATGATTGGTAATACAACATTAAACAATCCTGTTACAACTTTCATTAGTATTAATAGGCAATTTATTAGTTTTATTTACTGGGAATTTTATATATATATGATTCTTTCAACTTTCCCTTGACAGCTGGCAGAACGTTGGATAACTCACTGCGATAACATTTTTTATAATCAGTTACACAGAGGAGTTTCTCTAAACAGCTAACGTGAATTCATTAATGTCTGCTGATATAATGCTATCAATCATACTGATGGTACACGTTATATTCTGGTGGATCCTAATTTAATTGGATTGCATTGGCATAGCATCTATACTTTTAGAAAGGATTTGCTCATGAAATCCATCTTTTAAAGTGAATTATCGAACATCCTATAGAACAAATAAAATATAATTTAGAACATCACACAAAGATGAGTTCAGAAGTTATAAAAAAGTAAGGGACACTGAACTAAAACTGCTGTACTAAAGTGTTTTTTGAGAGCACTCAAATTCGTACATATTGTTGACGCATTTTTAGAATTAAATTCAAGAAAGTTACTCGCAATGGGCATATGCCGAGGAATATTCAAAGTTATTTATAACAGATGTACTTTCTGACCTGCGGATCCACTGGGAAAATCTGTGATCTGTTCTTGGAAATTTTAGGAATTTTGAAGGGGGATTTTTTATTATCATTATTAGGTAGCTATTTTCAATGAACTTTGGATTCAAGCAAACAACATTGCGGAGTATTCTTCATAAAATATTTTAAGGTTTATTTAATTTGAGTTCAGGTAGGGAATAACTTTTTAAAACTATATAAATGCAAAAGTATTTGTAAAAAACTATTTACTGCTTTTACAAATATTATTTTTTTTCTTAACACCTGATATATTATTTATTGTTTTGTAATTAATATGATTTCTTTGTATACCCACCTACATACATACATATATATACATACACTACTGGCCATTAAAATTGCTACACCAAGAAGGAATGCAAATAACAGAACGATATTTATTGGACACATACATTATAGTGGAAAGAACAAGTGATTAGATTGACAGGAAATTAGGATGTATAGATCTTGAGAAATCAGTACCCAGAGCAGCCACCTCTGGCTGCAATAACAGCATTTATCCACCTAGGCATGGAGTCAAACAGAGATTGTAGGGCATGTACGGGGATCTCAGTCCATGCAGCTTCAACACTATGCCACAGTTCATCGACAGTAGTGGATGGTGAGTGGTGGATGGCGTGCCAATCGCTCGGCAACCATTGACCACACGTTCTCAATTGGTGACAGATCAGGAGATCGGGCTGGCCAGGGTAACAGTCGAACCTGTTCTGTATCAAAGAAGTTCAGAACAGTACGGGCAACATGCGGTCGTGCATTATCCTGTTGAAACAAAGCATTAGGGAGGCCTCGAAGATAGGGCACAGCCATGGGCCTTAACACATCGGAAATGTAACGGTTGCTGTTCAAAATGCCGGTAATGCGAACAAGAGGTGATCGAGACGTGTATCCAATGGCACTCCATACCATCACTCCAGCAGAAGCGCCAGTATGGCCATGTCCAATGCAAGCTGGCAATGCACGTTCTCCACAATGCCTCCAAACACGGATGCGGCCATCATGGCCCTGTATACAGAACCGAGATTCATCTGTAAAGATGACGTGATGCCATTTCCTCGTCCAGATTTGTCGCTGATCACACCATTGAAGGCGCTCCTGTCTGTGACGCAGCGTCAATGGTAGCCGAAGCCATGGTCGCCGTGCAGACAATCCATGCTGCTGCAAACGTCATCGAACTGTTCGAGCAGAAACTTGTTGCCTTGCAAATGACTCCATTTCTCGACTCAGGGTTCGTGGCGTGGCTGTACGATCCCTTGTGACCATGTGGATAAGATGTCTGTCTTCTCTGCTGTTAGTGATGGGGGGTCGCTGAGATCCTGCATGATGTTCCGTATGATTGTCCTGAACCCATCGATTCCATATTCTGTTAACAGTAATGGGGTCTCAACCGACGCGTGCAGCAATATTGCGGTACGATAAACCGCAAACCCGGTAGGCTATAATCCTTCCTCGATCAAAGTCAGACACGTGCTGATAGGCATTTTTTCTTCTTTCACGAGACATTACAACAACTTTCTTTGCCGAAAACAACGTTGAAACGGAAATTGAGTATGAGAAAACTGCTATCAAATCTCTGGTTTTATACACATTGTAGATGTCGCTACTGTCGCCTGCTTTGTATGAATGCGCTGAAAATTTAATCATTTGCATATCAGAGCAAGTTCTACCTGTCATGCAAATTTCACGTGAGTGGTGTGCCGCTTTCCTGGTGTAGTAATTTTAATTGCCAGTAGTGTATATTTATATATAAAGAAATTTAGGAAAAATTTCTTCAATTTTACAGAATCCTTCAAAATGCTGCATTTTATATATTTATTTTAACAAACAACGTTTAGTTTGTCATACTCAATATCTTTTAATTAGAAGTATTCTTAAAAATTAATTACAAGACTAATCGCAAAATGAATCCACAATCTCTTTTTTTCATCAGAGGTATTATTGAATATATGTCTGTAATAATAAACATAGCTGGGATAATTTATTAATACAGAAAGATGTTCAATAATGGCTAGGAATCGAATTTTGAAGAAAGATAAAATGTCAAGTTACTTGAAGCTTGCTTTGAATACCCTGAGGCGATTGTTAACTCAAATGAGAGAGAGAGAAATTCTCTGTTGTTTTTTTGAAGATTTTAATCATTATGTTCTTTTTTCAGACATAAATATTTCAGAAATAGTATTAATATGTTTGTGCGAGTAAATGTTGGGTAAAACTAAGCCAGTTTAATTAAGATATATCAAATATTTTACTTATTTTGTTTTGGACTCTAAGTCTATGATAAAAAATAATTGAGCATTTCTTTTCTAAGATATGTACTAATGGCTAACCATATATATGATGGTGGGAGATCTGAGAAGATCCATCGATTACACTGATCAAATTCGATTTTAGTCTGGTAATGTTATCAGAATAATCTAGAGTTAACTGGTTTGAAACAACCCATGGAAACTGAATAATTAAACTGGGTTTCATTTTCTCAATATTTATCATGAAAATACTCAGTGATTAACTAAGACACTAGGTTATTAAGATAAGGTTTTTTAAAATAAAGGCTTCAGAGTATTAAGATCGCTTAAAAACTCTAAATATGATACAATTGTTACTATATTTTTATTTTTATGAACTGAACTACTACTAATGAACTAAATGAAATAATTCTATGAGATTTTACTGATCAAGGATGCATTCGGAAAATAAAGCCCACTTTCAGCAGATTTTATGTGCGTGTAACATTAATGCGAAAGCATATTCTGCTTCAGAATTTTCAATAAATAGGAAGTTTTTATGTAGAAAATCAATTAATCTTATTTCTTTCTTTAAAGAGCTATGGATTATAAGATTTTTATTCTTTTTTTATAATGGTTGCGTGATAAATATAGTGGTTCTTTGTTATAACCAGTTAAGCATTCTACAAAACGAATGGTTGTTTTTCATATGTCCTTTTATTTGATGAATTATTAATAATTTTAAATCTTATTAATGTATTTATCAGAAAGCCATTTAAAATATGTGAAATATTTCTTTCAGCTTATCTGGGCCAGAACTTTCCGAATTGGCTGTGGATACACAATGTTTCAACATGGCAATACATATACCCGGTTGTACATCTGTAATTATGGGCCTGCGTAAGAATAGCATGTTAACATTTTCGTTTCATTCTACTGAATATACCAACTGGGAATGCTAAGTGAATATCAACAGATTGCTCAATTCACTTAGCAGTTTTTAAATGGACAGCACTCATGTTTAGAATAACATTTAAGAGATTTCCAGTATGAAATAACATTGTTTAACATAAATAGAAATTCCTATTCAAAATGTGGAGGATTTTTATGACAGTTATTTTATTTCGTGCGTGTTTTTTTTTTGTACCCCTCTTTTAAATGTTATCTTAAGGCAAGAACAGTAAACAAAATGTATTTTCTTAGAGGTTTTAATTTGAAATAACACTGATGAAAAAAGAAGTGTTGATGCAGTTTTCGAGTAATTTTCTGATATAAAAATGTATACAATAGTTGTAATCAGACACTGAGTAGAAGTGAAAATAAGACATGCAGTTGAAAATAGCACTGAGCATGAAAGGGTTACCAAAAACCAGACCTCCCACATCGCTTTTTAACGAATATTCTTATAGATAGAGAATAATTAATTTTTCGCACATTTTTAATTGCTTTTAATTGAATCTTTTGAAATTATTATGTTTTATGGGTATTTCATATTTTGATTTTTACTTTTTTTAAAGAAATTTTTTCTATTATAAAAAAATAACCATTGAAGTTTTTTAGTATCTTATATTTTAGATTTCATTATTATATTATAGTTAAATATTATATAAGATTTTATATAAAATAACATAATTACGTATTTATATATTTAAAAGATAAAATCTTCGTTAAAGCAAAGTGAAAGTTTTACACAGTATTTTTCTCAAGTCAAATTATCTTGACATAACAGTATCTCTAGCCAGTTTCACACAAGAAATCAGCATCCTGATAGAAACATAATGATATGAGGCATCTTACTTTATATGATCTGTAGGGTAAGCAAACCCCTTATTTTGTTATAGTCAATCTCAAGCCAGTGAAACTTCTGTGTATTACGAACATTGATAATACCATTGCGTAAAATTTTTTGATGTGATACAATGCGAATTAAGTGTTTTTCCGACCTGCTTTCCAAGTTATCCACAGAATCCTACTTCATTTTTCTCGCAGTTTTTAAAGATGTTTGTCGCGTAAATTGTTTCTGTAAGTTTTATTCATTATATATTTCTTTTGTATAAGCGTTTTCCTTTTTTTAATTCGTCAATTTTTGCAGACTATTAATTTGAAAAATTATTTTACGAAAAAGAAAAATAGGAAGCTTCTGATATCAGTCCTTAAATTGGAATTTGTTGATTTATATAGTTATTTTTATCAGATAATTATGCTAGTGTATTAGCAATTTAGATATTTTTATTGACTATTAAACATATTTCTGAAAAATTTTATATTATTTTGTTTCTGTATAACTCTTAGTCAGTCAACATAAGGTAATACTTGAAAATTTATTGGAATCTTGAAATTATTTTTCATTCGATATAAAAAATGTATTTAGTTTATTTATCATCATTTCATTGTTCTATGAAAAATATGTTAATCAATTTTTATTACATTTATTGATATGTAGACTAGCTAGTAATTTTTATTTCAATTAACATTTGCAGCATAATAAACAATAATCATTATTTTATTTAAATGATGTAATTCAAAGCATTGAGCACTGACACATTATCAACAATTTTTGTGTCTGCTGTTTATGATATATATTGGTATTAAGAACAGATCAGCATGTTTTTTAAAGCTAATTTTATTCATGTGTCACAAAAAGTATTAAAATAATTACGATGCTACTTGTAGTGGTTTTTGGGGGCCAAAGAGGAGTTAGTAAAAAAAATGTACTGTACATATATATGCTGAATTATTGTCATTCATATTGTATAATTTATGTAATCACAAATAATATCCTGTATTAATTCATTCAGAATATCTTTATCGTTGAATGAGTTTATTGAATGACAATTTAAAGTTATGCTTGTGAAGTATTCTTTAACATGAAAATCCTTCATGTATTGAAATTAAACAAAGAGATTATCATTAGCTCATTGAAAGGACAACATCGCTAGTATCGAACTGGAACAGGACATCTGTAAAGAAAATCGATGCCATAATGTATTTTTCGTGATCCAATGGATGGAAAGAACTAAATAGCTCCCAGTTATTTACTTTTGCTAGTTATACCTGTAGTTATACGGTAATAGTATGTTTGAAGGAAAAAAGAAAAAGGAACGAATAATCGAAAAGTTTATGATAAATATTTTAATGGTAGCAAATGTGAATGGAGCAATGCATTTTGAAAAAGATAACTTTTATAAATGTTGCATTCATTTGGCTTCCACTTTTAAATGCATCAATATATTGGATTTTATATTAACTTTTATGACGTGTACATTAGATCGAAAGTTATTTATTGAAATCAAAAATTATTTATTTAAATGCAGAGAGACATCATGATTATTTTCTTTAGGTCATTATGAAGCCATTTAGGAAAGATTTGTTTCCTTTTTACCTAGCCATATTTTTCTCCTGCTCTTTCATTGTAAGCCCCTTTACCTATTATTTTACATTTGAAGTTATAACTTTTTACTTTTAAAGTAAATACTTAAAAATCTGCATAAATTTCTGATTCCACTTTTTTTTACAAAAGAAAAAAGTAAAATCCAGTAAAATCTATTGGCATATGACAACTTATTTAAAGTTGGTTTTCTGACTGCCATTTATAGATGATGTAAAATTTTAATTTCCTTTTTTCTTTGTGCTGCCTTTTTTCTTCTGACCGCTGAATCCTTCCCTGTTCAGTTGATGGGCTCAACTCTGGTGAGCTTCCGTCCACTCGAAATTATAGGTTCCGCTGGAATAAATCTTCGGGAGGGAAAGAAGCATTTTTAAGAACAATGAAGCATCTTATTCGATTAAAAATTCCCTTCTTTTCACCATTATTGAAAATTTGAGGAAAAACAGGAAAAATTTTATTAAAATTTTAGTTATAGTGTTTGGTTTGCTTTCCTTTTTTATATTTGATTAATTTAATCTTCTTTTGAGAATTTAGGAATTTTTATAATATATGCTTGTGAATAAGGGAATGTAAATAAATATATTTTCGGACATGAATGTTAAAGAATATATATATGTATATTTAATATAGATGAATTGAATTTTATGCAAATCTATAATATTAATTAAAATAAATATTCAAGCTATGTTTCTATCTTGAAGTAATAATATGATGTCATTTCAAAATTTTATATTATAGAATATATTTCATAATTATATTAAAATATATTTGAAAGAAATGATTTTCAGTGGCAATACGTATGGATCGTGCGTGTATGATCAAGGACCAGCTTGTAGTGCTTGCCCTGAAAACACCTGTTGCGGAGAATATTGCGCAGGAGGGCCTTCCGCACCAGGACTTTGTAGTAAGAATTTTAATTTCTCATTTTAAATCAATTGACAATTGTTTGGTATTTGTTGGCGCCAGGGCTTTGTGAAAGTTGACTCATTTTTCTGTACGCCAAATGCACCAACAACCCCAAAGGCCGGGGAATAAAAACTTTATTTTAGTTGCAGTTTGTACGTCCATTAGTTCATCATTGTTAGCTTGTTTGAAAGCGGGCTAAGACCCAATTGTTAATTGCTAAATTAAACTTTATTTGAATCGCATGGAATTATTCTAAAAACATTGCACTACAGTATTTATCAGATAAATATCTTTTTTTCATTCACGATATTTTTTAAAATATCTTCTAAAACAATAAGTAACATAAATAAGGTACCAAACAGATCGCATTGGTAAATGAAATATGCAAGTAAAGTTATCATAAGTATAGATGTATATAATCAGAAGTGTTCCGGGATTGCTTTTAAAGCAGTGACACTAGATAACATGTAGAAGGATTTTTTTAATTGGAATATGAATTTTCCATTCAAAAGCGTCTTGTATGCCTTTTATTAAAGAACCTCAACATTAGATAGGTCATTCCATTGGTGAAGAAGATATATCTCCAAATGCGTGAGAAAAAGACATAGTGCGAATTAAGAAATAGTAATCGATGTAGAATGCTTCGATACAATTGCTTAGAGCATTTAAAAAAATGAACATTACACAGAAATGAACATTAATGACTTCGATGGGTTAGCATTATAGAGAACGATTCTATTTGATATTTCTTCAAGCAGAGAAAATTGATTTCTCAACTCATCGGGTTCATGTATGATATATACTGTTTCAAAATGTTCAATGTGCTATATGTATGTGGCATAAGCAATTGAAAATCTTAGAATAACAAGTTTCGGAGTCTCCTGGTGTATGCTCCATAAACAGCCGCAGATAACTACAGTTATCTATTTTTATATTTGTGTCATTCGAGGAAATAATGAATTTTAGCTCATAAAAATAACTATTTCCACTTAGAAATTTGTACACTGATCATGTTCTTTCACGACTCTGAAGAAAACATTCCATTATTGTCTTCCCAATGAAGTCTATTGAACTGTGAAGCTTTGTTAATTCCATGAAATATTGGCCTTGCAACCAATTTGATTTTTGATTATTTCAACAATAATCTGCGGGTTATCAACAGATGAATGTTATCTAATTAGGGAATTAGCATTGCAGGAAATTTCTCGCAGTACAGCCCCCTGAAAATTATTTCCGGTCAGTCAATTATCAAGTACATTTAGTACAGAAATATGCGAAGAACCACAAGCGCAAATCTCACCAAGAATAGCTTAAGTTTCACAACTCTCGGCTATTTCAGATACCAAATGTAAAGCAACACAATGAACTGGTCTGAGCACTCTTTTTCGAGGGCCAGTGAGCAGAAATAATTCAAGATTCACAAGTAATGCAGCATCCTTTAAAATTTGAATCCATTTTCTCTTGATCCAGTGTAACAAAGCTCTAAAGATTCCATACATTTATTAATATTTTCTAAAAACTCATTATTTTGATTTCAATTTTAATAGCTTACAATACATATTATTTCGGAATATCATAATTTAAAAGCAGTCAGCAGCAGAGTGCAGTAAATGCAAGACACAGATACATTCCAAGTAATATCGATTCAAAAGAAAAGATGAAATAAAGTTAATTTGTCCATCTGTAATATAGGTACCTTACCGTACTCAGCAGACATCTGTGTATAGTTTCTTACTGAAGGGGGTTTATATAGGGGATGATACGGGGTTGTAAAATGTTTAAGAAAGTTCTTAGGAATTAACTGGCATCTGTGTGTGTTTTAAGACTTCAGTGTAGAGGTAATATAAGGAAACACATTCATAAATTTAGAATTGTATTAAATATGTTAAATTTAATTCACACACACACACACACACGCACGCACGCACGCACGCACGGACACACACGAAATAATTCGGAAGAATTGAAGAGAAATATTCATTACAAATTATGCTTAAGAGCTTAATGAAGTTTCAAATTAAATTGAAAAAAATTCCTTATATTCTCACAAATATTTCTCTAAATATTAAGAAATGGACAGTTTGATTCCATCTTTAGTAAATGGTCTTGAAGCCTATTTTGGAATGGTGATATTAAAACTAACTCATACGGAAATGGTCTGCTTTGTTGGTTCTATCTTGAACGATATAGTTGTTCAAAAACTGAGATTTACTCAGAATTATCGAGAAATTTAGTGGGTATTCAAGAATGCGTAGATATATTTGAATTCTTAATACTGAAGAATAACTACGCAAAAAACTTTTGCCTAGAAGTTAATAAATTTTGCTTAATTTAACTTTAAAATTGTTGTGCATTCATGCGATGAATACAAAAAAATTGTAAAAATGTTTGTGGAAAAGCAGCATTTGCATATCCTTACGAAGTCCTTTGTTTTATAATAGTACAAGCAGTGATCTTATTTAGTGTGCAATGTCTTCCAGAAATTTGAATGCTGGATGTACATGATGAATATCAGTTGGTTATTATCTCGTTTGTTCTCAGGAACTAACATTAGAGAATGATAGAAATTGTTACAAATGTTCTTTTATGCTCTTAGGTTACTTCTTCTTATTCTCTTATGTTTATTTTTCCGCAAAAATCCTTTTATGTATTTACATTATTTAGGTGATTGCAGTAAAATAATGACACATTAATAAAAATGATATTAGGCCTTAAAATAAGCCAAATTTTCTATAAGACTTGGCAGCCAAAGCCATGTTTAAAAAGTGAAAATCATTATTTGAGTGCATGAGTACAGAAAAAAAATTTGCTGTGCAAAATAAATAACAAAAATAAGCTTAATATATAAATAAATACAAAAAAAGCATTTATAATATGATAAGAGCTTGTATATCAATTTCAGTTTCCTGAAGAGAAATGTTGGCTATGAGAAATGTATATATTTAACTTTTTGTACTTCATTTTGAACAATACAAGCTGTATTATCTTCATGAAACTAAAAAAAACGTTTTTAATATCTTTATTCATTCTTTAGTCATACTCGATATTACACCTTTCTTAAGTTTTTTTTTAATGTTTTTGTGGTTTCCATCCACTAAATATGGCTTATTCTATAGCAATGTTTTTCCTTTGATACATAACATCACACATCTGAGTTTGTTCGAATTTCAGTGCAACACTTCTTGACTATTTATATATTAAAATAAAAGTAATTTTAAGCCAATCTCCATTCGTTATAAAATTCGAATTAATTGTAGAGAAATCGGGGTACATTATTTTAGGAAATGAAAGAATGCTTACACTATATAAATAGTTTAAAACCAAAAACCACCTTTTGATAGCAATGAGTGGATATAATACTTTAACTCAATAGAAACAGCAATTTCAGTGGTTATCTACATATTAGCTTCGACACAAGTTCTTAAAAAATATGCTCATAAAACTATCGATGAACCTTTTATTATTCCCTAAAATTGACTTAACCAGTGTTAATTTTTCTAACTCTAAAAGATATAGGGGAGTTTTTTTCAAGAAACATTAAATTTGTAATTCCATTTAGGGTGAAATATCAAATACATTATGAATGTAAATGTTGAATACATCGTAATTTACAAAAATACCACTTTCTGGTGGAAATGCATAATTTTTTGAAGCCCTGTATATTACAGTCTTTCAAACTATATTGATAAGTTCAGGTTTTTTCAATCACTCTTAGTTACAAGTAGCTTTCACAGATAGAGTAACATTACTTTTAGCAATTAATTTGCTTATTATAGGTTATTTTTATAATTATATCGATTTTGTTTCTTTGCTTACATACATGTTGAAAATATATTTTTTAGTTTATTCATTGTTGTACTATCATATTTCGGCACAATAGGCGTACTTCCAACTGGGCATACTATTTGAAAAAGATTTCGAACCACTTCAAGTATCAACATCATTGATAGGAATCAAACTTCCGACCTGGAAGCCTGAGCTCTAACCATTTAAGCAATAGCATGATTAGAAACCTCAGGATTTTTAAAATAGCAGATTGCGCCATTGGATGCTTTTATAGGAAGTTGAAGATTACACAGGATACCTCTAAGTGATATCACTCGCATAATTGCAAGATATGTGTCCTAATTCCCTCACTACTTTGAATGAGCTTAAATTTTGATACACAATAATTTAATAGTTTTCTTCTAGATATATTTTACGTACTTTTCTTTTCAGAAAGAATAAATAACGAGCCTCCCAGGGTACCACCTCCTCAACCAAATTTATTTTATTGTGACTTCACTCATCCGACAAAAGAAGACTGTCTCATTAATGTGGTGGGAAAAAATAATTGGTACATCATACCTGCATTAGGAGGTAATGTAGGAATTTTATGGACACATTTTTTTCTCATAAAAATAATATTTAAGTACTGTATTTTTGTGGTCTCAGTTTGGCTCTTTAATAACAAATTTTTCATAAAAGTTTTAAATATTATTCAAAAAATTTCGTATCAAAACTTTACACTACTAATCGAAATAACCTTAGCATTTACGAAGCGCTTCTTATAGATAAAATGTTAAAACAATCAAATAAAACTAAATTGATGATATAATTTTTAAATTTTCTTTATACTTGAGTGTAAAAGAAATTAAAGATGATGAAACATTATTCTTTCTGATGAAGTACACTTTTGTTTTTATGCATGTATTAGACTTGACCCACCGTCAGAGTTATTAGACTTGTAAAAAAGAAAACCTGAGCCACACTTTTATCAAGATTATTCTGTAATAAAAGCTTTCTTTCTAACGTAATTTGCAACTGATGGTATTTATAATTTCAACAATTATTATTTCGATCATTGTTCGCAAGAAAAGCAGAAATGTGTTTTTATGTTTTCCAAATAAATTTACTGACTTTATTTTAACCACACATAGAGTAAGAAGCCTTAAATTTTATAATATTTTAAGGAAAGCATTGCATCTATCAGAATCATGTTTCTTTTTAGGAATAAAAAATTTGGCAATCATCCAAGATAAAATGCCAGTCAGAGATAGCACCACGTCAGACGACTGGCACTGAGTTCTATTCTTGTAGCGAAATGGCGTTCATTATTTTCAACTGTATAGGAATATAATTTCTCCCATTCTAAATTAATAAAAATACAGACCTAAGAAATGTGAATGAATAAACAAAAGAAATTATTTATTTATTTTTATTGATGGTATTAGAAATATGTACCTAAAATTAATGAGTTATCGACGCTATAAAAAAAAACACTTGCAAATTAGGCTTGCAAATTTCAAAAGTAAGATATTTTAAGATATTTTCGCGAATACTAAGAATATTTAATTTAAGGATTGAATATATTATTGATTTTCTTGTAATATTCTTTTCAAATTGCATAGCTGAATTCAGATAGTCTTCAGAACCTGCGAATTTGGATACTGTTAAGTACTTTACCAAAAAGAATATAATCATCTTTCGCAAAAATTGGGCTTTGTACCCAGTTGCAGCATTATTTTTCTTAAGGATACATTTAATTTTTCGTTGTTTGTTAGTTAAATGAACTTGCCCGTCATCTTTTTTGCATACTCTGGACACATGTAGGAATTCCTTTCCAAGGCTGCTATGTGGTGAGCAGGGCTCAGTTGAAAGGAAATATGTCAGAAATAACGCTTCTCAAGGCAAAACATTGAAAGGGAGACGAAATTAGAATGTATCAGTAATTCAAATCTTACAGTAATGATTATGAATATTTTATAAGTAAGAATTGCATTTAATACAAGGCGTTTAGCAACTTACACGATTTAATATTTGTGTATCAAAAACCACCAAAATTTGGCAATGTTTGATTATGAAATTCCTAGTGAATTACTCTGAATAAAGGTAATCAGCAATTGAACTATCAGTATTAGAAACCATTTGGAAGAATTATTTTAAAATAGAAATATGTACCACCTGAAATTGTATTACATTAGTTATCATTTCTGTGATAATAATATGCAAATGGCCAAAGTGCCAAAGCAAATATAACTACCAAGTGTTTCAATTAATTTATGGACTCTGACTATGAATTTTTAAATAAAAATGATCATAGAAGCACATAAATGTTAAATGTTTTGCACAGTTTTATTTCCTTTTTTTTAAAATAAAAACTGCGGCATACAAAAATGTTCAGTCCTAAATATAAAGTTTATTAAGGAAAATGAAGTTATGGTAAGCTTATCATTATAATTATAAATACGTCCTTTAGGAAAGAGCAAGTTTATTTTCTTATCAAAATTCATATTACTGTTTCATTAGAAGAAATTTGAATTCATAATAAGAAATTCAAGTATTTTTTTATTCTAAATTAGCACACATAAAATTAAAGTCTGTAACCAGAATTTATTAAAATATATTAAGTTATGCCATTCTCTATAAGTTATTATATCATTTTTACTATTTCTTTTTATCTGAAGTACTTATAAGCTTAAAAATAAAGTTAAAAGCAAATTAATCTTGGAAACTTATTTGGAATACTTAAAACAGTATTTAAAGCTACAATTATGTATATACAAGGTGTCCCAAAACGACCGCATAAACTCTACACAGCTAGATTCCTCGTTGGGAGTACATAAAAACTGCCCAAAGAAGAGCTCCTATACGATCACTAGTTTACGAGAAAAATACAAAAAACAAAGTAAGACGTTACTTCCGGTGCAAGAAAAAACACTTTATTGGACATATCAACAACAGTATTTTCATATCTTTCCAGATGATAATGTTTAAAACGTTCACCGCGCATATCGCGTCATTAATGCGCGTGCCATGGAATGACGTTAAGCCGCCGGTGAACTGGTATTTAGAAGGCTGCATCTTGCAGCTACCTGTAGTCTTCGTATGGTGGCCCTGTATTCCGTTCGTGACTACTGCGACATGTACTTGATGTACGGCTGATGTGATGGAAATGCCTTACAAACTGCTAGGGAGTATGCCCGTCGCTATC
This sequence comes from Latrodectus hesperus, assembly GCA_037975125.1. Taxonomy (NCBI): domain Eukaryota; kingdom Metazoa; phylum Arthropoda; class Arachnida; order Araneae; family Theridiidae; genus Latrodectus; species Latrodectus hesperus. The sequence continues at coordinate 8,405,120 of CM075859.1, forward strand.
CGCTGCATATACTGCTGTTGATATGTTCAATAAAATGTTTTTATTTGCACTGGCAGTGGCGTCATACTTTGTTTTTCTCATTTATTTTTGTAAACTATGGATCGTATAGGAACGCTTCTTTGGGCAGTTTTTATGTACTCCCAACTAGGAATCTAGTTGTGCAGAGTTTATGCGGTCGTTTTGGGACACCCTGTATATATTGTTGACTAAAAGCAATGCTTAAGTTTTCTGCGATAGCTCTTTTAAATAATCACTATTTAAGAAACAAGGTCTGTTATTTGATTCTAGAGTTTCTTTTAAAAACACAAGAACTTTATATCATAGTTCACAGTTTAAAATCTTGCCAGAGTCATGACTTTTTGAGATTTGCCAAGTTTTTCCCCTATCGCACAAGATTTCATAATATTTAGAATTCTTGTTATTCAATAAGTTAGAAATGTTTCCATAAAAGTGGATACACTTCAAAAAACACTGAAAGTAAAGTCTTGTATTGCCGAAAAGATGGTGATATTTTTGAAGATTTAGTTTAAAGGAATTTATCCCTTTAAGTATTTGCCTAGATAGTTGTTTAAAAAGAGACAATTGCTAACGACATTTAGTATCTTTTTTCGTTAAAGCAATTTTTGATTGGTTGATTAAAAGATGCACGGTTATTAGTCTTAGAGAGGTGACACATATAATAAAAAATATTTGCTTCGCGTGTTCACATTTTGATACATCAGAAAATTAGCAAAATTTAATACAAAGAATACCATTTGCAAGATGCAATTAATTTTTACATACACATTTTTTTAATAAATTTTATATTGTCTTTCTTTCTATTCCCCTCGGAAAAAAAGGCATTTGATCTCAGTCTATTTTCAAAACCATTATTTCTGCTTTAATATTGTTGATTTTAAATAGAACCAGATCATGCAGTTTTAAAACAAACTAATCAATTTTGTAATTGAAGATATAACTGAATTCTTATTGTATTTTAACTTTAGAAATTGTATTGAGTATTTTACGGTAAAAAACGATCATTAAGTTTTATTTCAAACTTGAGTTGTCTTATAAGAATCCATCTCGAATTTATCAAAAAGTTAATTTCGGTACTTTCTGGAAAAGAATTTTATTATTAAAGTACCCTTTCTGTAGTTTTACGTCATTCGAGAAGTTTTATAGCATAAGTTTTAATTGAAAAGCAGTTGATAACACTCTTTTGTAACAGGCAGAGTCTGTCAACTAAATGACAACTGGTAAAAGAAATAGTTTCGATTAATATCCTATATTATATTCCTATAGTCAGTTGTTTTAATATACCAGTGGTTCAAAAGAGTGCAAGGATATTCAAGAATTTAATAAATCCACTCGCTTAGCACCATTCCAAAGAACTTTTAATAAACATTCTTGAGTTGTATTTAGTAGAAAATCATGCGAGATATTTTGATGATATCAGCAATAAAAGAAGATTTGTGTTTTCAAACAGCAATTCAAAACAGTTTTTGAGGTAGCTTGACATTCAACAATAAATAATTAGCAGTATTAAATTTGAAATAGTAATAAAGCACTGAATCCATACGTAATTTGTGTAGTACATTTTTCTGTATTAAATGCTGCATAATTTGTGACACATTCATTTCTGCTTCAATTTTTTCTTTAAACACTTTAATATATTCTAAATATTCACATAATCCTTCAAAATGTTTTTATAAAAAATGTTTGTCTATGAATATTTCAGAAGCCATTTCTGCTAAGCGTTTAATTGTTGAATAGAAATTTCTTTGATTTTGGAAATCGCATAGGATCGTTATTAATCAATACAAAATAAGTCTATCATTTTACAAATTTTATTTTATCTCTATCTTTAGATATTTCGAAATAATAGTTTAAGTAAATGCAAGTTTTTGTTGCAGGAAACTATCTGGAGGCGGTACTTGACGCAGGCGAAAGCAGTACTCTCATATTTGACAAGAAGATAAAACCAGATCAACAAGTATTTTGTGTGCAAATTTGGTACCGTAAGGGTCCAAATATTGCTGGAAATCAAATCAGCAATACAGCCAGTGAAGTGTTCGTTATTCCTCAAATAAACGATTTCACACACGCAGAAAACTTGCCCGGTTATGCTCAGGAAGAAAGTCTACAGTTTGCTGTCTATAACTTGACGTTGCAGTGGGGTTATCCAACAGACGTGAGTAATTTTTTACTTCACATACAGCAAATGCTTTGTTTCATTGGTGGGGAATGGGCGATGGTTTTATTTTAGCTATTAATATTCATGATGCATTTTTTAAAAAAATTAAGAGATACTTCTAATGTTTCCTCATTCTTGCAAATGAAGTTGATATATATATTTCCAACAGCTTTATACTCGCTTCGCGAGTAGGCTGTCCACCTGCGGCGTCGAAATGAAGTTTATAATAAAAAATAGCGATATATCTGCCTCAGTTCTCTGCATAACTTAGTTTGAATATTCTTCTTTCATAAGCAAGGAGTGAGTCTATTCTTGTTAACGAATGTCACTCAGAACTTTTCAGTCCAACTCATTCTTTTCATGAAAGTGAAATTCTTGCTTGCATCCTCGCTACATCTCGTTGTTCTGACCATAGACCTTATTTTCTTTTATTCTCATGCATTATACAAACATGCTAATTTATTAATTGAATCCTATTTTCTTACTTGATTAGGTGCTGAAGTTAATTACTGTATTTAGTTTGATTGCTCAGAAAGTTATTAAAAGTTTCCTTTAAAGATTAATAGGTTGCATTAGTATTTTTATTTGTCACAATTTGAGTTTCACGACCATGTGATTCTACAGTGTTAATGAGTTTTACAATGTATCGTTTAAATTTTTGTAATAAGAAGTTTATTTATAAAATTAATAACATTTATTCCTTTGAGTAATGACATTTACTTTTCCTCTGAATCATGGAATTAATTTCTTCAAAGATATTACAATCATTAATTATAGAAACAAAGTAAGGGAGAATGGACAACCTTTGAAAGTTATCTACTGTAAGTACAGATAAAACATTGGAATATTTATTTTGTTCTATATCATCCTGTGTGTGTGTGTGAATATTAATATAATTCTAACTGTGAGCTTCGCTTAATTATTCATTTTTATTTTATGTGCCTTACTACTGCTTAAAAATACATATCTTATCAGATGTTTTCTAAGAATAATGTTAATTATTACATAGATAGTTCATTGTAAAATATTTACTCATCACTAAACCACTTTACAATTATAGTAATGAAGGGAAACTTCATGTGAGAGCTTTTAATCCCATTTCAGTTTATTCATTACAATGAAACATTATATTTGAAGTTTATTATTTAAGAAATTGATAAAAGTTACTTATAACAAACAGCAAATTAATGTTAACGAGAGTATTTCATGAGCTAATTTTAGATCCTAAAATAGTTTATGAGGAATAGTTTTGATATTAATTTTTCATTGCAATGATTTTTATAAATTGCATTACAAAACAATAGTTAATATAAATATGTAAATTTTTAATGATTAATAACTACATTCTTGTGATAAAATGCTACAATTTTTTAGATGAATATAAATGGTTATTTAAAATTTTTTTTTAATATTTTGTAAACTACCTAATATTTTATAAACATCAAGAAAAAATTGTATTTTCTTAATGGTTACTTAATTTTAATAGTTCTTTATCGTATAATATTTCTTTATATTTCCTAATAGTTATACAACATTAATTAATACTGAATACTATTTTCTTAATATTGCATTAAAAACAACAAAACTGCTTTTTAATGCAATAATTAAGGAAATAAAAGCTATAGAAATACTTCGATAAATAATCACTTTTAAACAGTAAATAAATAATTTATTTCTTTGAATAATTTACAAGAAATATATTTAATATTTATTTAAACAGACTTTTCTGTATGAGCTACTTATGTTTGTTCTTAACTACTTTTTACAGATTATACTCAAGCATCATCACTTGAAACTCCAAATGTCAGGAAAATAACTATTGAAAGGAAAAATATTAGTTAAAATTTGAAAATCCTGATCTGTATCTGATTTCTCTTAGCCAATTTAAAAGATGGAATATTTTTTTAAATATTTAAAAAAAATATAGGAAATTGTTTTTGTTCTGAAATACTATCTTTATATAGAATGTAGAGTTTGTCTAAAGTCTCAAATACTTTACAGAAGTAGCTTCAAATTAATTTTGTGATCCCCAGAATTTTCAGAAATCTTTTAAACTAAATCTCTATGCTTAAATTGGCTTTGAGAAAAATAGCTTTTCAATTTGATTGACATCACAAGAGAGTTTGTTGTAAAAAAACAGTGTTTCATTCTTAATGGCAGGCTTTTTAGAGTTCAATTGCAATTTGGAGATCGTAATTTAAAATGTCTTGTTTTATAATTCTAAATCTAGACACATCAATGATCCATTATAGAACTTGATGGAATCTACAACAACAATAAATCAAATTTCTGTTTTTAATTCTATTCTCTGAAAGAAATTTTGGGTTGAATTCAAGTAATACTCAATTTATTTTATCTTAGTAAAAGAAAAATTGGATTTGTATTCATCACTCTTTAAGGATACCTGTTCATACTTTCCCCAAATATATATAATAAATGTTTTTCGTGATATATAAATTATAATATACCTTAACAGTAGTTGTATGTGTGTCATTGATGTTGACATTTTTTTGGGATTAGCAAATTTTAAATTTTCAAAGTAATACCATTTATAATGAAATATCAACAAAATAAAATCCAATAATATATCGAATACTGTAAGTAATCTCTTATCTTATGAGATGACATCAATATTTTCATTGGGAATGGATCTTTCTGGTCTATAGAAGAAAGAAACTGAATTTAATTAGTACAGTTTAATACAGATTTATTTTTCATTTTTATTTATTTATTTGTAACAAGTAAAAATATTTTTATTTATAAACATCCTTTTTTTGATATTTATCAGTGTTTTGTTTACAAAATATTCAGATATTTTACCCTTTCATATTTTTTACAATGATGAAAGTATTCTACCTTATGTTATGAAAGATTATCAGGAAGCATATTTCAAAATTTTCAATTTTTTAATTGTAAATATAGACAAATTTTCTCTTCATATAGAGAAAATATTAGTATTGCCTTCAAATATGTTTTCATTAATTGCAAAAGATAGCTAGCTAACTCAAATATAGTTCAATAACTACCATCTGAAGAAAACATGTTTTATTTGAATTGTTTTTATCTTATCTGATTAAAATGTTAGAAGCGAATTTTTAGAGGCAAAAATAATTCGTATCTTTTTATTTAATTTCATTCACATGTGCCAAACATTTTAACATAAAATACAGAAAGAAGGAAATATTGCATTTACAATATTGAGAGAACCAAAACTGAAGACAATGTGTGTTCTTTTGCTTTAAGATTTCTTCTTTACAATCGTATCAAGAAGGTACGATTTGAAATAAATCTTTCTCTCTCAATTGTACCATAAAACAATATGTTTATAGAAACTCAGCCTTTAAATTTCATAAATATAACATATCTCTGATAAATTTTAAAGTAATTTGTAGAATAAACCAAGGACCAATATATGCTCAAAAATTATAGTTTCCCAGTTTTAAAAATCTTTATTTAATAGAATTTAAAAATAGAATTTCATAAATTTTTAATGTAACAAAATTTTAAGTCTAATTGATAAAATTATGTTTGCTAAAAGTGTGACCCTAACATTTATGTATTTATTTCAGTACAAGCTTTCCTTTAGTGTTCCACAAGGCACCGACCCACAGTTCTTGAACGTCAGATCAATCCTGGCAATGAATGGTGGCTGTGGATAAACGACAGGATTCTGCACATTTTTGTTCCCTTTTTCTTCGATGAGAATACGCATAATATGCCCAGAAAACTTCTCTCTACAGTTGGTTACAAGCAAATTTTACCTTAAATGAAACAACACTGAACATAAATTGCAAGTTTCTCCAATGGGCACAGATACATTTAGAAAATCCCCCCATTATACAACAATAAAATCTCTAAGTCTCACTTTCCAATATAAGGTATAATCCATTTACTTACTCCTAATATTTTATTCCTAAGACAAGCTATTAAGGAATTTAATAGCTATTAACATGGATAATTGAGAAAAGTTTAAGTATAAAAAAGAAGCACCACCAACAAATTCTTATCTTCGAAATGCTTCTGAAAATGAAATGAATAATGTGAAAAAATGTTTTTAAGGAAAATTTTAAATTGTATTATGTATGTTTATCATCTCAATAAATATTTTGAAATGTTTCTAGCAATTGAATTATAGAAAAAATGTGTACTTGAAATAGTTTTTTATCCTACATTTAATTTCTTTCTCATAAGTATTTAATTCCTTTGATAAGGTAGCACATTGTTTCAAACTTGTTTCTGTGTCTGTTGTTTTCAAGTTTTGTTAAGTTTGAGATTCCATATAACTTACAAAATAAATGTAGTTCCTAACTTAAAAGTAAATTTGTGTGCGAATATAGATTTATGTAAAGTTTTCTAGTGGATTTAAATTCGATTTTTTTAAAAGTAATTTAATTTTTTTGTATACATAAACAAAAATCACATTCATTACAAGTAGTTGTTACATTATTTTACAAGCATTTGCCATACATTCGGATTATTACTCTTGTTTTCTTGTGCATTTGCAAATTTCAACGCTTCTTTTCAAGTTTTTGATATCGGCAAAATTTGATGGAATTCTTTATAATTTTCCATTATACATTATAAACTGTAAAGTTATTACGAATTGTTTACTAAAATGTCATCTTTATACTTAGGTATTCTTTTGAAATAATTTTCAGTGCAAGATAAAAAGGCATTAACTAATTGTTATTATTCAGTTTAAAAAATTACAACATTCTCTTTATGTTTATTTTTATAAACGTTTAGTAAAAATGCATTTTGAAATACTTAGATAGAGTGAGAATAATACATATAACTAGAATGGCTCACAAACCCCCTCCGCCTACGTTTTGCACCTCAAAGGAATTTTACTTAAAAATTTTTAATAGCTTTTGAAAGTCTTTATAGAGTATTTTATTTAGTTTTTTCTCATTATCAACTAACGAAAGCAGAATTATCATATAGTTCGTATTATTGCACAGAAAATTTGGCCATTTCATTTTTTACTTCCTGTTGTTTTTTAAAATGCAGTTAAATTAAAAAGTAAAATAGCTGGGAATAAAAAAAATTAAACAGAATTTAGATGAGCTTTGCTTCCTTTATATATTCGAATGTTTTATACATATGCTAATTAGGACGGGTTTGAAAGAATCATATATCATTTATAAGAGTCCTCAATATGAATGAAAAACTGAAAGAGAATATACAAGTTTAAAACTGTCTAAACACAGTTTTATCAGAACTATAACGTCACACAACACCAGATAGACATTATTATTTATATGGGCCTTTGTAAATCTTATTTTTAGCAAACAAAAGTTTTTATGAGCTTTCATTAAAAACATAGATTTTTCTTTTTTCTTATATTGAATTATTTTGTACTTCAGTGCATATTAAGTTCATACAAATTTAAAATTTACCGTTTTTCTGGAAAATTGTTAGATTTGAATTTTATAAATCCAGTTATAAGTGAACGCTTAAGATGAGCTAAACCTTAATAGTTAATTCCACGTTAAAAAAATTGACATTTAAAGGCAAAAAAAAAAAAAAATGAACTGACTGTAATGACAGTTTTTAAATGGTTGATTTCCGTCAAACTAGCTCTTATATGTAAAATATAGTCGTTGAGCAATAACGAAATCAAACTCAGATGAATGACCGCTCAAATTTCGTTGCTGGATAACACAATCATAAGAAGCTCTATTCTGAGCTGTTTGCTCACCATCATCTGGACAAATGAATATTAAGATTCCTAAATTTCTTCTAATAATGATTTTGTTTGCTCAATGGTCCGAGAATAAAGTCGTTTATTATTAACTCATATAATCAATGATTTTATTTAAATGGTTAAACCATGAGGATTTATTTTAGAGAGCTCTCTCTAGATTTTGAATTAGTGAAGCACCTAGAGGGGTAGCCAAATTTTTCAGTGATTACTGAAGCAGATAAAGTGACTTGTACTTGATATGGCATACCAAGCATCTACTGTAATTCTCTGTCTGACGATGCGGTAATCTAAGTCCTTCTTGTCGTTCCATTTTGTTTTTATTTCTTGATAAGGAACTTTACATAAGATAGCCTGTTTGGATGCAAGAGCTCGTACAAAATGGGCATTATATGACAAGCCCCAACCAGCCAGCTTTTCATTCTTTTACTTGTCTTTTCCATCATAACATTAAAAAATTGATAATTTGCATATTAACTAATTATTGGTATGTGATAATATTTGTACTTATAGAACATAATTTTGCATTTGTGTGATATGTTATAGTGGCAGCGAATGGCTATAAAATAATATAAATTTACATTTTCATATTTGCCCCAAAATACTGTAAGACGTGCATGTCTGGTGTCAGTCAGTGGTGTCATAAAATCCCCCATACAATACTTCTACTCCAATATGCACTTTTGCAAACACACCCATTAACTGAGACTTTCAAAATAAAATATTTCTAGGATGGAGACAAAAACGAACAGTGTTTATTTTTGTTTTCACAACTAGATTTTGTTACCAATGTTATGATAAGTATAGAAGATTGCAATAAAATAAAAAAAATTTTAAAGTTGTTCTTAAGTCTAATACCAAATAAAACGAGCATAATTAGCTATTTTCTATAAGATCACTAGTTTTTACAACACGACACAAGAATACTAAAATTTGAACTTTTTTGTTTGGTTTAGCATTTTCCCTCAACGAATATCATATTTGTTACAGTGGCTGTAATTCTATCAATTTGGATAAAAATTTTCATTCATTATAATAATCATTGATGCAAAATAATAATACGTTTCTTAGGGGTTTTCTTGGAAAAAGAACAGTTACTTTCTATGATTGTGTGATAAGACTTACTGTTCTATCTTAAGATGTATAATGTTATTTCTCTTCTTTTGATGTTGCAAATTATTTTAGTTATTAATAAATATGTAAATAAGTGTTCACTTTTCTTTCTTTTAACTAATTAGCTAAATCGAAGTATGACAAACTTTAAAAAAGCAATTCTTCCATGTTTAAATGTACTTAACTACTGACAATTTTGTCTCCTATGGTTTTAACGATTTTATTCAAGTTCCAGATGAATCTATCTACAAAATTATCAAAAATGTAATTTCTTCCTCATTAATATTAATCCTAGTCTATCCTTTTGCTATCATTCCTTTTAAATCGGAATATTATTTGATCCACCGCCCAACTTATTTATCAATATGCTGTTTCTAAGCCAAATCATTGGGAATAGATAAAAAACAATTGTTACTTTTTTTTTTTTTTGATATCCAATATTTGATATTTCACAAAATCTATATAATATATTGAATAGTTAAGATATTAACCTATTTCTTTAATTCTTAAGTTAAAAATAAAATTTCCCATTACTATTTCTCTACAATTCTGAAGGCTGTATTTGTTATTATTGTACATTTTTTCAATTCAGAATGCATTTTTTTCAATTTAACTGTAATAATGTGTGATACATTCCTTTTGTGTACTGTTTTCTATAAGAAAACTATTTATTTTGATTAATTTCAATGTAGGCTATCTATAAAAACACTATGGCAAAGAAATATATTTTACATTTTTGGACTTGTTAAAATGTTTCGTTAATATTTCTCTTGATATATTTGTTAACTCTTAAATAAGTGTGATATATACTCTTAATATATACTTTTATATTCTCTTGTATTCCTTCTCTTAAATAATAATTAATATTGAGTAAATTGGTTAGAACAGAATCTTATATATTAATGACTATGTAAGATTAATAACAGTATAAATCATCGAGACAATTCTTAAAATATTTATGTTGATTCCCCCTTATATTATTACTAACGTCAGAATACTTTTGTTTAAAAATATGAATACTTTCTTTCAGAATTCTACTTTAACTTATAAATTTTTCACTAAAATATTCTCACTATTAAATTTTTATGAATTTGGAAATTTGATGGTAGTGAAATTTGATAAATTTTCCTTTACTTCGGCGTCATCAACCTGTGGAATTAGCCTTCGAGTGCAAGATGTGACCGCTTATAAGCAAATCAATCGCCTTTAACTAGATGATCATATACAATGAAAAAAGATACAGTTAAAAAATATATTTTCGCTCCATTCAAACATTTCTATTCAAACATTTTGAAAATTTGTTGGCTCCATTGAAACATTTGAAAATTTGTTGATGATGGACACATTTCTATAAATCCTAATCCTAAGAGTTATACTCAAAAAAAGTTTGAACTCATTTAACAAATTTTAAAGAAAATGTTTTTGCTTTCTGTATTAAAAAATTGATAGTCATTTGATTTCAAAATTAGGGATCAATTATTTAAAAGATCAGGTGTCGTTTACAGATTAAAAAAGATACTGACCGCATATCTTAACTGATGTTTATTTGTAATTTGTCCGTGGGTGAAAATGAAATAATTTTAAAGGAAAAGATATTTTTGAATAAAATTACTAATAAGCATGTATTTGAATACTAACACCAAAGCAGTTTAATATTTTTTAATGAATAATTTCTGCTTTAAAGCAAGAAAAAGAAAATTTACTTAAGTGACTATAAACACATGTAAATATGCATAGAGATGATTTTGCAGTTTAGAAGATAAAAGACAGATATAGAAATGTTTTAAGCAGTGCATGATAACTTGGAAACCCTCATTTAGCAGGGGTTAACCGATCGATAAAAAAAGTACCCTTCGGAACAGAAAGGTCCTATTCCGAATGACCTTGGAGCAGGGACTTTCAGCTTGCGCATATTTGATGGAAGGAGCTAGAAATTTTTTGGTTTCTGATCACTTGAATATGGCCTACTATCTGGGGATTGTCCCTCAGTAGGCGAGTAGGCTGGAGATTTTCGGTTCTCTGATTCGTGATAGAAACACACCGAAGCATTGCTTTATTTGGATCAAACTTGCAACAGTAAAGTTTCTCTGAAGACCGAGGAGTAAAGGGATTATTTTAATCCTTTCGGTCCATTCAACTGTTCGATACGAACCCACATGTCTTTACTTAAAGGTTATTTAAGAAACTCTTAATTTATAAAAGTTTTGTCTCAAGATTTATCTCAAGATTAAATGTTTCCCCTTTCAACGAAAGATCAGCATTGTGCTGTCGAAGCTTTAGCGTATCGAATGTAATATTTGAAATAAGGAGATGGAAGGTATATATAGTGTCATATCTGCCATATAATAATTTTGTGTAGTTCAAATAAAGGAATTTTCAAAAATGTTATTTTCTTTAACTGTATTAATGTAATAATTTTTGCATATTAATTAATTAATTTTTTTAATTTCATTAAGCACATTTCCACAAGTTATTTCAATAATATTATCTACATTTACTCGAAAAATAGCTGCAAATTATTTAATATGAAAATTGAATGAATTATAGGGCCGTTTTATTTTTATTGATGAAAATGTGAACAATTTACATTTCTCAAAATTTAAAATCACATATTAGGGGCTAAGTTCTATTGATATTTGCTCAGAAGTTTTGTATTATTGATATCTAAGCATTGTTTGACGGCAGTCATTTTGAACTTCAGATTTTTATTTTATTTATTATTATTTATTTATTTATTTTTTCTTTTTATTTTCAAAACTTTAAACTATCACTTTCTTATTGTTGCAAAAAAGAAAAAAATCAAATGCGTATTTTGTAACCATTTTAAGATTTGTGACTTAAAATTTTTTATCAAAATATCAAAATAAGAGAGAATGTAATATTAGTATATTATCAATTTTCCATAGTCTATTTATGAAAGAAAAAGCAGTAAGGAGAATATTTTAAGTCTAATAGTTTAATTCCCAAAAAATATCCTTTCATTGTTTTAATTTTACTTTATGAGCATTTTACATGACAGACATGAAGTTACGTTTTTGTAACTTTTTTATATCCGTGGATTTCTACAAAATTCTTTTTAAGAAGCCAGTTTCACTGTACTTTAATTATGTATACTAAACTTTCCCTGTTTTACGAGAAAACATACGACAATGGAAATATTTCTAGATGTGACAAAGTGAAAATCACTTATATATATATATATATATATATATATATATATATATATATATATATATATATATATATATATATATATATATATTTACGCACAGGAAGCAATGCGATAATTGTCTTTCCTCAGTCAAGGTCAATTTCGGAATAAATGACGCTAAAATATCTAATTTTCAAGCTAAAGAAGTGAAACTTCTAAACTCAATACTTAATGTAGCATTCCCCAATTCAAATACCCACAGATTTTTGTAGACCGCTAAAATGGGAAATGCAAACATACAAATAATTTTAACCTAAATTGCAAAGAAGGATTTTATGAAATCTTCAAATGGTCAATGGACTAAAGCATTCTCTATCAAAGACTATAAATCAACCACTTTTGAACTGACTCCATTTTTTTTAAACTTTTTTTAAACCCATCACCAATTTTAAACTGACTCCATTTTTGACTGGACGTAATAATTTTGAAATTTACTTGGGTACGTTTCAATTTGTGTAGCAGCTATGCTAATAAATGGGAATTTGATCCAAAAATCCTAGATATTTATTTTTTGATAGTCAAAAATATCGTGACAAGTACGTTTTTCATGAAAAGCTAACGCAAATGTCCTGACCTTTCATCTTTTTTAGACGAGGTTGAATGAAGAGTTGTTTTATTATTAAGAAAGTTGCTCATAAATTTATTTGCTTGTTGTTTATAATTATTTCTTGTCATAAAAACGTACTCTTTCTTTTAAATTTTAATTAATATTAATTTTTATTAATAATCAAGCAGTGTAGGATACTTTGAGGTGTACACTGATCTATGTTGTTATTTCAAGGGAAAATAAGTATGTTTTAGAAAATGCTAAACTTATTATTATTATATTTGTAGCATTTGTAATTTTGTTCAGTTCCTTTTTCTCTGTCATTTGAAATATTTAAAATTCTTTCTACAGAAATAATCGCATCTTTAAGAGATCATGTGGGCTGGAGCTATAATTTGACTTATAATTTTCCCCATTTGAGCAATAATTTTCTAATCAAAGTGGACTCTTGCTTAATTTTGAGCAGTTTATCCACTATATAATACAGAGAGAATATATTGATATCAAATAACGATAAACATAAATTATTCAATAAAATTTTGTCAAAAAAAATAATTTTGATTATTTAAATAGTCAAAGTTATTTTTTTGACAAAATTTTATTGAATAATTTATTGTTACCATGCTAAAACATAATTTAAGGTACTTTTAAAATACGCAAATATATGGGATACCTATGAAAACTGTGATAAATAACAGAATATCCTGATTCAAAAGCTGTTTTTGCATTTATCAATTTTTGATCATTTGTAATATGATGGCATGTATATCACGACACATTCATTAGAGCTTTACAACACAACCTGCGTGTCACAGAAACAGCGAGTGGGATTTATCAAAAGAAACCAGTCATGAAAGAAGCTATTTAATTCGAAGATTTTGAACAATCGTGGAGAAAAGTAACCAAAAGATCACGCGGATTGCAACTCTTGGATTTCTCGTTCATGGTTCTGCATTCTACTTCGTCGGGAGCGCCTCGCTTGAAGTTTCTCTTGCAATCCCTGCGTCGTTCGAGCTTTGTTCATAGTTTGAGCTTTTTCGAAATCGGCCATTTCCACTGCGTGCTTCTTCCTCAGCTCGTCGATTTTACCTGCAACAAGTTTTAAAAAGCTTCGTAATTCTTTGATTGCATTACAAAAATGTTTAGCACTCTGCTAAGCTGATTGAATTTTTATGTTTCGCTTATAACAAAGTGTATCGAGAAATGATGAGCTCACTAAAGTGCCAAGCATTTGAGGTTGGTTGCACTTTTGTGATACAGGCGTTAATTCCATTTAGAACTTACAGGAGGAACCAATACAGTTAGTCCTCATTGAATGATTATGTGGATACTTGGTGAAATGTTAATTATAGAATTAAAGGAGATATTTTGCTTCCTCATAGAATATAATAATAAATTAATGATCGTAATTTCGAAATTACTTTATTTTTAAAAACTGTTCATTTTATCATAAACAAAAATAGGATTATATTGTAGGTGCTAATCTTAATCTTTTCTTACTTAATGCTTTGTACAATAATTAGGGAAATTAGAGTCAATACTCTAAATTTAAGTGGAGAAGCATTCTATCAAAATATTATTTTCACTATTGTGTAGAAAATGTGTAATTGAATAATGAGCTTTTAGAGCTGTATTAATTTACATGAATAGTTGAATTCAATAAGACAGAAATTTAAGAGACAGTAAAACTTGCAACAGCAAATTTTACAGCTGTTGCAACTGTTAACAATTGCAATACAACAGCAGCATTAGCCATTGTGTAATTCCAATTTACTATTAGTTTCCAGTAAAAATTTTGGTGGTTACACTGAGTATTTCGCGGTGTTGGATTTCTTCTACGTATAGCTATGTATAAATTCAATTTTATTGTTATTTCATAAGAAATTAAAATTTTTAAAAATTATTTATTTAGTGAGGAAATTAAACATAGCTGAAAATAAATAATGCAAGCATTAATAATAGATGTGTTTTTTTTATAAGATAATGCTTTATGTAGAGTATTATAGCATATCTGCCTTAAAATTAAGATTGTTGATGCATAACTGCTTCAAAAGAATTTTTTCATTAGATATGTATGTATGTGTGTGAGATTCCACTGTATAATAATCGATTGCAAAGGTTTTTCAAAACGGGGTTTCTCTTGTTTTCAAAACACGCGTTTAATATTTTCAATTGAATCAAATGTTACAGAATATTTTGTCCGTCGCTAATTACGAGGCTCTATTTATATAAGAAAAGAAAGTTTAACCCATTTTTTCTTCGATTTAGATTGCTTATATATATTTTATCTTGCACATAAAAAATAAGAATGATTCTTTATTACATTCTTCAACATTTATATTTCCAAGATTTTTTTAGAAATAAATTCATAAATGGAAAACTTATAATCAAGAATGAATTCTCGAGAAAACCATAGGCACTAGAGTAGTTATAATAGTTTATCACATAAAATGAAAAATTCACATAAGATAAAAGATTTCATGTTTGGGAGTAAGTATACATATGAAAGACTTTTATCACCAGATTTACATGTAAATTTATTTTTACTCAAGAATTTATAGTAATTATGAAGAATAATTTTTTTGTATTTCACAATGTATGTTCACATTTTAAAAGCATATTATATGCCTAAGTTTTTTACAAAAACAAGGAAAAAAGACTAATAAATAATCTATTTGCATAGATAAAAACCAATTAAAATATTTTGAAAATACTTTCTTATCCTTGGAAGCATTTATGCTCGTTTTATTCTCATTATATTTAATTTTTCAATAATCTCTTTTGAATAACACGTTTGTTTACTGCGAATCACTTAAGGATTTGTCCTTCACTGATAAAGATTTTACCTTCGTGTAGCCTTGGGGATACATATATGCTGATTATGGCTTCCATATTTAAGAAAAATATAGTTATTTAACAGAAGGTACTAATTCTGAAAATGAGAAACACCTAACTTTAAACTTTCATTAAAAATTTTACTGTGAACTTTATCCAAGTTTTTTCATTTTTTTAATGTATCACTTAAACATCGTTCTCATCAAAGCTCTCATTAATAAAATTGGAAGGAAAGTATTTTCATGAAAAGTAATGCATAGCATACTATTAAGCAACCAGATAAATGTAAAAGCAATGATTTAAAAAACATTTTGAACTAGCATATTTTTTTATTAATTATGTAGTTCAGTTATAAACATTTTAATGAACTTTGATGTAATTCATTTATCTTACTAATGTTCGACAGTTAGTTTATTGATGTTTAGTTAATATGCACCCTGCTATCACTAAAAAATCAGCACTAAGAAAGACCAGAGATATTACAGCAAAATTTATTTGTCAGGAAATACTTTATCTGTAGTATAAGAAGGAAAAGACAGAAACTACAGCCTCTTGTGAAAAATCGGTGATAAATAAAACCAGTAATTAGTGTACCCGCCATTACTAACTATACCTGCAGACACACGTCTCGACTTAGAATTAAAGAGGCTTTGGATGCATTCTCAGGGTATAACAGTCCATACGGTTTCGCTGATTACCAAAGTTGATGTGGTGTAGCAGCGAGTTATGTATACAAGGCATGCAAACATGGAGCACGTGTTTTCGATTGGTGATAGATTAGGAGAGCAGGCAGGCTAAGGAAACAATTCAATCTGATGGATAAAGAACTCTTGATCATTTCGTGATAGCTCATTATTCTGTAGAAATAGGGTGGGTAATAAGCACTGAAGGTAAGGAAGGACCATGATCTCCAACATCGCAGATATGTAGAGCAAGCTGTTTAATATACCGGCAATGTGTATTAGAAGGATTCGGAAGTGAACGAAATACAACCCCAAACCATGATCATTATTGCACGATCCGTGTGGCGACGCAATAATTACAACAGTCTGTCATCACGATGTATCACCTTCTGCATCCCCATCCTACTTGCTTGGATGCTTCTAACACCATTTCTTTGCAGGATGCTTGGGTAGTCTTCTCGGTCCAACTCAGAAGACGCTCCACGTGGTCTATGCAAAATCATACGCATAGAAAAACAACTCAATCATTTCTTCCTTCTTGATGCAAGTGCGATGGGCTTGAACTGCTCATCACTGCAGACGTATGTAATGTCACATAATTTGCATGCTTATTTCAGGATGTTGGGTGGCCAGCAGCGTAAATCGTGCATCACAACGATACAGATATAGGCATAAAATGTAATTAATACGATCATTTATATTAAAAGGATCGCATTACTTTCATTTCATAAATTCCTTGACGTATTAATATTAAACTAAATTTTTAATTCGTGTAAAAATTTTCACTGCAATTTAAACACTGTAAATATTATAAAAATAAAAATTCAATTCATTATTAAGGATTGAAAGTTATAAATTATTTCAAATGAAAATATTTTTAATGTATCACTCTTAAGATATTATAGTTAAGTTGAACAAATATTTAAATTTAACAAAAATTATAAAAAATTATTATTTAGAAAACTATATTAATTGTATATATATACAGCGCTGGCCACTGTAAATGCAACACCCTGCAGGAAGCATGCAAATAGCATGAAATTTACCACATGCATTAGCAGAGGTGAGATATGCAAATGATAATAATTTCAACGCAGACGCACATCACGCGTGCCTATGGCGCCACTTCAAATCACATTTAAGGATTGGAGATTTCGATCACTTCAAGTTTTGTAATTGTGTTTTTCTTGTGGTTTAAAAAAATGATCACTTATGCTTAGTAGAAAACAGCGATCATTTTTTGATCAAGTGTCCAAGTTCGACAGAGAAAGGATAGTGGCCTACCGAGATTGTGCTATATCTTTCAGGGAAATCGGTAGTCGTGTTGGACGAATCAAAATAACTGTAATGCGTATATGTGATCGTTGGATGCAGGAAGGTACGACGGACTGACATATTTTATCACATCCATCTAAGTGCACAACCTAACGTGACGACAGGCAAATTTTGCGCATGCCAGTGACGAATTGCTCAGCCACATCACAAATCATAGCACAGCACATTAAATCTGTAAAGCATCTTAAAGTGTCTGCGCGTATCATTCAACGCCGTTTACAGCAGAGTGGTCTGTAAGCAAGACGTCCATAGTTTTCTCTACCCTTGACGCACTTGACCCCTTGACAAACAGACTTCTCCGTCGCCAATTGTGCGAAGAAAGAGGGATGAAGATGGTAGAATAGAATGAAATTGTCTTTAATGACGAGTCACGCATCAATCTGAATAATCACGATGGTCGCATTCGATTCTGGAGACTCCGTGAAGAGAGGATGATGAACAGCTGCATTATGCACTGGCGCACTGATCCTGCACTGGGAATTTTGGTATGGGGTGGTATTGGATATCACTCTAGCACTCCTCTAATATGCATTGCTGGTACTTCAAACAGCCAGAGCTACATCTCCGAGATGTTGGAGCCAGTTATCCATCCTTACGTTCAAAGCTTATTCACAGCCACATTCCAACAGGATAATGCGTGACCACACGTGGCAAGCATTGTCCAAGGGTTCAATGTCAATCGCCAGATTAAATTGCTTCCCTGGCCGGCTCACTCTCCGGATCTTTCGTCGATAGAAAACATGTGGTCCATGGTTGCTCAATGATTGACCCAGATTACATCCCCAGCTGCCACACCAGATCAACTTTGGAAACGTGTGGAAGCTGTTTGATCTGCTCTACCCCAAGAACACATCCAAAGTCTCTTTGAATCATTGCCGAGGCATGTGGCAGTGGCAATCTCTAACAATGGTGGCTACCCTGTTAGAGTTTTTGATTTTGGCAGGAACCACACTTCACAGAAGTATATAAATTTAATCATTTGATACTTGGTCAACATGTGATCTACAAGATAAATTTTTGTGTTACCTCATGTCTTTCTGGGTGTTACAGTTTGGGTGACCAGTACAGTGTAAATATAAATTTAACAACACTTATAACTTTGAAAATTAAATTTAATCTTTAATTATTAGTCAATTTAATCTTTGCATGTTATTCAACTTTACTTTTTGTCCATTTTAAGCTTGGCGCCATCATCGGGTACAAAATGTATTAATAATTATAAATCACATCCATTCATTGTTATGCGAAATTTATTTCTAATACGCATGAATTGCTGAGCATTTGAAGTCATAATTGGAATTTGTATCCATGCTCAAATTGCAAAAATAATTCCTTATTAATTTGAAGATAACTTCAGGAAGTTCAAAGGTATTCACCACTCACTGGTACTTACCGAAAATTTCCTCATTCGTTGGTATGGGTGCTAAATCTGATACTGGTACAGGTGTAGGAGCAAGTGGGAGAGTTGAAGTTGCTCGTAATAAATTCTGATTCTAAAACAAAAAAAAGTTTTACCGATAGTAATTAATTCAAAAGGACACATAATCAGATCCATATTAGTATAATTATAGAAGAGCACAGGATTAAATAATTTGAATTTTTCATATTTTCCCTCAAAGTCACGGTTCAATTGGATAACATGATATTACATGCAGCCTGAATTATGATTGCAATTAATGCCACAAACTTTTTTTTATTTGTTTATACATTCCAATGAAACTATTCTTTCAATGTTTAAGTTTATAGAATTTAGTAGAAACCTTTTTGTAATGATCATTCAAAAATAAATACAATGCTACTCAAAAATAAATAAATACTCTAAGCAAATTATCTTTTTTTATATAATATAAAGAAACATCGAAAAGACGTCACTGTATTTCATTTATTTAATTAGATAACTCTTCATTACTTTCAAATAATTTGGGATTTATATAAATGTAATTTCTTTCCATGTAATAAAAGAATGAATTAATTAAAATACTAATGTTAATTTAACAAACATTACTTTTCAAATTTTTAGATTTTATTTATTACCTAAGAACTTGAAACGCTTCACAGTGATTTTTAATAAGAATACAATGTAATCCACGCTCGTTTATCTGATCAAGTTTAGTAATTTCAAATAAAAATGTTTGAATTTGAAGCTATGATTAAAAAGCGAATAACTCAACACATTTTAAGAATGATTAGGAGTATAACTGTGAACTTGGAACAAAAATGTTTTACTTGTTATAACAGACTTTTGTCTAGAAAAACTGGACCCTAAAATTATGTTCATGAGATAGGAAAAATAGTCTCTAAACAATGACCCTGCTCTGTAGAAAGTCCATGAACACAAAAAAGAAACTGATGAATTGAAAATCATCGGATTATCCTGCCAAAGCACCAGAGAGGAAATGAACAATTTTGCTTTGAAGCTGTGTGATGGTTTGGTAAATAATAAGCAATTGAACTCTTGTTTCTCGATTGTTTGAGTGGAAGAGATTTTGTTGTGAATAACTACCAGATTGCATGTTAATCATTAGGGCAATTTTTACCTTTCCTTCAAGTCTTTCTGCTTCGAATAATTTGGCAACTTGTTCATCTGCTGCTAGATCTTCAGCTTCGGTATCTAATGATCCTAAAAATTGAGAATGATAAAAATAATTAAAATGATTGTATTTTCTTCTTTTCTATTATTGAGCTTCAACTCTCATAGCTGAGATTGAACTTAACAACATATGAATTGAGAATCCTTATAAATCATGAAGGATCGCATTCTAAAATGTTGAAAACACATAAAAAAAGATAAAATATCTTCCATTACTATCGAAATTTTAATTAAAAAGACTTTATTCTCTTCTATTTTTGGTTTTTCTTCCAAAATCAGTTGTTAACGGAAATAATTTAGATTTGAGAAAACTAAGCAAATTAATACTTAAAGGGAACAATATGTAATCCTTAAGAAAACTTTTTTTAAAGTAAAAATTGCAAATAAAATAAAAATAGCTGAAATATTGTTTCTTCCAAAATTTTAATACGATTTCAGTGATTATTGTACATAGAATCTCCGTTGAACTAGTTGAAATGGAATTACGATGTGTTTAGAAAAATTAAAGGCATTTCGAATTTAGGATTGCGTTATTTATGTTGACGGTTCTGATGCATATATATTTTATATTTTCAGAATTAAAATAGGAAATATTAAAAATAAACATTAATTTTTTTTATCCTATTTATTCAAAAATAAAACAGAATAGTAAGTATCTCTCTCACAAAAAGATGAATTTAAAAATTTTATACTTTTCTCTCTAGTGCAAAAAAAAAAAAAAAGAAACAAAATCCTGTCAAATGTGATTTACTGTTCTAGAAATATTTATATCGTATATAAATACGATAAAATTTGAACTAAGTTCCAAATTTAAATAAAACTTATTAATTTGCCATCCTCCCCCATTTTAATTGTATTAATTAATTTTATAATTGGTATAAATATTTCTTTAAAACTTAAATGTTAAAAGAGTTAAAAGTTTTCCCAATGCCATCTCTTCAATTTCAGCCAGACTTCCGAACTCTAATTATATTTTTACAGTCAGAACACTCTCATGGAATGAAAAAACTTTCAGTTTCAAAATTTGGAGAGTAATCATGAATGTTAGGATGATCACACACATACAAACTAAAATAATTACCTCATTAAAGGTCGTGCCTCACAAACTATCTTAAGGATTAAAAGTTTCGGATCATTTTTGTTTCCACAGATATTGTGGACGAGTTCTCCTTTATGAATAAGCTTTTTGATTCCGAAAGACAAATTGAATGACAAAAGTTAGGGCAAAAGTGGTCACATTGTCTAATGTGACTGAAAATTCGCATAAAATTGATGCCATTGAGTATTTTACTGAAGCAGGACCAAAGTATCGATTTTGAGACTTCGCACACATTCTGCTTACCTATTGGATTTTGCTCGAGAAACAAGCATCCCAATATACAGGCGGGAATCTTCTCATGCCAACCACTTTCATCTCACCCGCTTCAGCGCATTCATTAAATTATTATTTCTTGGTTTTAAATTACTTTTTTATTTATGATAATTTATGAATGCGGGTCACTTATTCAAATTTTGTGAATAAATAAATAGCTTTTGTTTTTCAGTCGTTTTTATTATTAAACAGAGTTAATATTTTCGCGCGCGTTTATATACAGTTTCATTATATTAAACATTTTTTATAAGTGATCTTGGTTTTGTACTATGATTCTAGAAAAATAGAGTTTGGTGAAAATTATAATTTTGATTCTGACTTGGGCTGAAAAAAGTGGTAATGCACTTTTACCTCGCATTTATCTAAGTAATGCATTGCAATAATTTTTTCGTAAAAAAAGTTTATCATATGCACGTAGTTCTTCTATAGATGTGACTTTAAAAACTATTTTTATTAAATAAGAAAATTATGAAGCATGTTTGAATATGATGAAAAGAAAGAAGAAGATTTTCTTAAGTAACGATATTACAAATACAGTTAAGGATAAATTTGAAAACTTAATTATAAGCTTTCTTAAAGAGGATTACTTTTTTTTATCAACGAATTTATTACTATATACCTTTAAGCTTATCACAATAAATACTAACTAAAACAAAAATGTGTTCTTTGATAAAATTTTAAATAAAATATAAAAGAGATAAGGGTACTAAATTCGAAGATTATAAACATATTGTTAGAAATCTTTTGCCTATTTTCTGAAAATAAACGTTAATTACCAAAAATTTCTTCATCGGAAGTTAAAATTATACCATTAGAAATCTTACTCTCCATTAAATAATAAAATAATTAAAATAGAAATTTACTTTTTTAGTAAACTTCAGCCACTATCAAGAATGAAAATTATTGGATAAATTTTGAAGATTTTAAGCTTGATTTTTTTGGTTGTGATGTATATAAAATATATATTTCGTTATATATTAACAACAACTTTTTTAATTAAATTAATTAAGACAATTCCCAAAAGAGTATTTAAACGATACTATGTTTAGCTTTTATATTCTTCCTTTTTGAAGTATTAATGACTTTATTAAATATAAGTATTAATTAATTAGTATAATTTTTTGACTGTGTGTGTACTAAATTTCAGCATTAAATAATAGGCTTTTAGAAAATTTATTTCTCAAAAGTTATAATAACTCATATTCTTTATCTTTTTATATGCAATATGAACAAAACAATCTAAATCGAATATTCATATAACTCTAGTATAATATAATTTCAAGAAAGATGTAAACCAGTTCCTACCTGCTGATATTCAATAAAAAGTTTTGTTCAGTATTTATAAAGATATATCTGTGCTCTTGATCTTAGTCACTATTACCTGAATGATCTGCGGTGGGTTCGATTCTCACAGTAGGTCCAAACTCAGTTCTGGTGAGTAAAAAGAGACTGTAGATCTATACGAGAAACCCATATATCTATCCAATTGCACTCACAAATTCTTTATTTAATCTACTACCAGATAAAATATTGATGGATATTGGGATATTGGTGACAAATTGATTATTGATCGCCATTTATGCTGATTCATTCTCTGGTCACAGGGACTTCGGTTTGCGATGAGTAAAAAAAAATCTACATATTTACAGGAATTTGTTGAGTCAAAATTAAGTTTTAGCTACTACAAACTTGAAGACAATTTAATTATATTTAAAATGAGACCTGAATTTTGAAAATCAGAATATATTTTGAACGACTTATTTAGAGAAATAAAAACTGATCCTTTAAAATGCTTAGAAAAGTTTTAGGACATTATATAGTAAATAAAAAATATGAGGTAATGATTTATTTTGCTTAAAAATGAGAACGATAAAATTGTTTTCAGAATGTTTAGTGTTTGTACTTTCATTTCCTATTATATCCTACTGTTTCTTGGCAAAGAGTAAGTGAGCATCTTCAAGGACCCGAAGGTCTGGGGCACTGAAAGCATAACTTAGCCCCCAAAAGCCAGCAGCTCCTAACATGGAGAACAGGCGGCCACTCACTCTGAGACAGACACTGCATGCTAGTTTTGGTCCACCCCGGGTACTTCCCCAGTGCCACCCTTAATCTGGGAAGCATTCTCCTATCCGCCACCTGGAGAGGTACCCGATGGTGGACTGCAAGTGCTCAAGGCTAGAAAAATGCTGAATATTCTCAAATTTATATCAGGTCGAGATTGGGGTGCAGAAGCTAGTACACTTCGCCCTACATACATCTCCCTTGTTAGACCAATACTAGAGTATGGTTTCCCTATCTATTCCTGTGCTTCCAAGACCAGTCTGTCTAAGCTTGAGAGGGTGCAGCACAGCGCAGCTAGAGTCATCACAGGGCTACATCATAGTTGTCCAAATGACATTATGAATTACGAAAGTAATTTGCCACCTCTTTCTCAGAGAAGAATTCTGTGCCTTGCAAAATATTATAACAAGCTAATTAGCTATAACGAGCAGCACAGAACTTCTAGCTACCTCCTAGATTGGACCAGCAACCAACGACTAAAGAAACACAGCCACTTTTCCTATGCAAGGGCACTAAATCTCCCTTTTTCGAATGTAGAGGGGCACTCATTGAAACCACTGGGAGCTGGATTAGAACTTGATGGAATATACTTCCATGAGGAGCTCTTGACAACTGTGACAAAAAACTCAGAGATTCCGGCTCTCGTTAAATAACTGGTACTTGAAACAATCCATAATATCCCTCCATGTTCTTTGAAAATCTATACAGATGGTAGCAAAGGTAAGGGGGGGGGTCTCGGGTAGTGGGGTGTACATAAACACAGTCTCCGGAGAATTAGGATTTAAAATAAGAAACCCAGATAATTGTTCCGTGTTTTGATCGGAACTAATAGCCATTAGAAGAAGCTTACAGTATGCAGTAGAGGTGGAGGATCAATTAAGGGATATCTGGATATTGACAGATAGCCGTGCTTCAATCCAGCATCTTTTAACTAGTAGCACTGTTGGAGATCAAACTAGCCTGGACATACTAAATCTTCTTGAGAGACTGTCACCCGAACACGCAGTGAGTTTTCATTGGATCCCTTCACACGTGGGAGTAGAGGGGAATGAAAGAGCGGATTTCTTGTCCAGATTGGCGTCAGAGGAGGGAGTAAACCCAGAAGGAGAGCTCACATCTAGTGAGATTTCTTCCCTGGCAAAAACTGAATTCAATAAGCTTATGAAAATTCCTCCCACCCATCCATGGTACTTCACCAAAAGACCGGGTGAGACCTTCAATCTTAGATCAAGATCTTATGAAACTGCCTTTTCCCGCTATCAGAGTGGGCAGGGGAGAGGAATCACCTTTCAGCAGGGGCAAAGGACATTTCCAGACTGTTCTTGGTGTTTCGTCAATATGGCCTCACCTGGACATATCTTAACCTGCCTAAATTTTAAAAAAGACGATGTTCTTCGGGACCCATCACATTTTTTAGACATTTTAGATATTTTTGGTTTTATGGGAATTGTCTAGCCTAGCTAGACAACCTGAGATAAGTAACAACAACTATCATACTGGGAAGGAAAAAATATTGATTGGAAGAATAAATGTATCAGCTCTTGATTATTATACAATGCATGTTAAGCAATTTGAGATGCTAGAGTAATAAATAATTACATACATCCCAATTTATTCCATTCAATTACTGTTTACATTTTTTTCTTTTATTTATTTTAAAAGTAATTCTGAAAACTGTAAAATGTATTACACATGTACTAAATTTAAGACATGACAAAAGTACCTTCACTTGATTTATGTTTATATTGCACAATATAAATGTAATAACAGTTGGTACATTGATTATTATTAGAAAAGATTAATAGTTATGCGAAGCAAACGCTAACATTTATAATAGCATTTTATCTTTCAGAGAAACTTGGCAGTTCAAAGTAAAAAATCGCTTCCTAATTATTTGCATATAACATACACAGTTTTTGGTAGATTGCTTTTTCACTCTTATCAAATCATCTATTCCCATCAGAAAAATCTTCTTCCGTAAATTCCGACTCGACAAAATACTTGTGTTGAAGTAGGTCCTGTATTGAGCAATTCTTCTTACTTGCAGCAGTTACTCCAGCATCACTGAAATTTTTAGATGCTCCAGAGCAGAAAAGATCATTTTTTTTAACAGAGTGGATTGGTAATGTACATGAAGCAGGATTGATAAGGGAAGTGTTTGAAGATCAGTTAAAAACCAGAATAGTATAATATACAGATAATCAAACCTTAATTATATATGATAAATTAATGAAAATTTGAGTTAGAAGAAATATCAAATTTTATCTAACGGTATTATTTGTCAACTAAATGACGCTTCAGTCGAAAATGAAAAATAAATAAAATAACCTTATATATTTCTAATAATTTGGGAGTTGGGTTCAATTATTTTCCAATGTTCTTAATTTTGAGACAAGCGGAATTAATTAAATATTTTTGAAATTCAGTTCAAATTTTTGAAATAATAAAAGCAATGTTAATCATATCATATGAAATTGAAATTTCTTACTTAGATTTTGATTATTTTAAAATTATTTCTAGTAGAAAATAATTTATCTTTAACAAATATCTGAAAATGTTCCAGTCTTAAATTTGTTTTATTATCTTTATAAAGTTCATTTAAAAAATAAGTTAGGTTATTACACTTAATTACATAAATGACAAATATTTTTACGTTGAATTTCTTAAAATGAGCAAACAATCTTTTACATTTTTCAAAAATAACCATTTTTTTATTTTATTTATTTAGGCAAAAAATACATAATATCTTACCTGTTCATTTATATACATATACATACATATATATATATATATATATATATATATATATATATATATATATATATATATATATATATATATATATATATATATTATATATCATTATTTATATAATATCACATTTTTGCTCAATCTGAATTTTTTGTTTAACCATATTGATTAATAGAATTCTTATAGGTATTTTATAAATTCCCTTATAAGCGGAACACACCATTAGCTTAGAAATTCTTTTTTCAATAAAATCAAGTATACATTTTTTGCTATATGCTAATTATAATAACATATTTTTATAATTTAAATTACTTAGAAATGTATTGATGGTGATGCTCCAATTTCATTAAAGCAAAAAACTATGTAATTTATTTAAATATTTTCTATGAAAAGAAAATGATTAGATTGGTTTTGTACTGAAATCTAAGTTTTTGTTAAATATGTTTGAATTATAAAATACATCTCTACCGTGAAATAATGAATTGAATTAATACGTATATTTATTTCAAGCAGCAGCATAAATTTTCTCTACAGTTATATCCAGATACGAATGGCCTCAAATGATAAAAGTATGATGTTTCAATTGTTAAGTTTTTATATTATTTGCTTATTCATGTTATTCTTATTAGGATCCTTGTATTGCTCAAATAAAGAGTTCTGATTAATATTATTGTATTTAAGATGTGTATTTTTTCTTATGTGTAAAAATTTATTAATTCCTTAAATTTATTTTATTTCTAAATAAACATAAAAAATATGTTTTATCAAATGATGTATGCTAGTATAGCTTCATTTATCTAAGTAACATTTAAATTTTGACATTAACAGATTAGGATATTAATGTTAGAATCAGAAATTTCTACTTACTTGTATCAAAATCAACGTCTTTCCCAGTTATGTCTTTAACTTTTCGCTTTATGAGGTGAATTCTCTCCTGCCGAAGTTCTTGAGCTTTGGCTTTACTTTCCTCAGTGATTTCGGCCAGGTCCTTCGCTATCGTCGTGTTCAACACCTGTGGATGAGGACAACGTTGGATAAAAAAACGTTCATCTGGAGTTGGACCAAAGCAACTACATTTAAGTTCAGAATTTTCTGGCTCTTTGCCGCGAAATACTGCATCCTGCAGACGGTTTCTTTCGTTGTAATGAACGCCAGGGTACCGCTCTTTGCCTTCGAGTCGGACCCTGGAATTAGTTGTCTTGAATACCTCCAGTTCTGGGGTCGTTTCTCTTGAAACAGTCCCATCCCCACAGAAATTTCCCATCCCCCAGTATATGTGAGATTGTTTCCTACATTTCTTGTAATGTTCTGTGTGATTTTCCAGTAAAGTGGTCAAAGTTAGTAAGCCATGAAATGGATTGCTTAGTAAAACACGAAGGAATTTAGAGATTACATTACAAAAATAATGAAAGTTCCACACGAACATATTCAAGAAAAGTATAATTTAATATATAGTTATTTTCTCAGACAATTCTGGAAATTAATATCTATGAAGCTCATAATTGACGCTCGCAATTATTACACAGGAAGAGTTTTGGCAAGTATCTCATCTATTCAGTTCATAATAGGAATATTAATTTCATGATTGAAAGAGATATAAGAATTTATTTCTAAATATGAAAAATTCGACCCGTATGACAAATAACATATTTGTTCTGCTTTGCACTAAAATTGCACTCAATACTTTGAATTGCAGCTAGACACGTAAAATACCGTGCTTTAATCTATGATGTTGATTTTCTCGAAACTATCTAAAACAAAAAACTTTTCTGAAATGATATTTAAGAAGTATTTTGTAATTCTACTTAGAGCATTAGTATTTTGGAAATTTTCTAAACTCACACATAAAGTATTTCATCTGGGGCCTTGAACTTTTCGAATTATTGAAAATTGTATCAATATAAAAGAAGTAAATTGCTACTAACGAACTTCATTTTAGGTATCCATGCAGACAGTCAAATAAAACGGAGTAAAAAATGTTCCACTCAATTAATACTTCCATCCAGAGTAACACTCGTCATTTAACAAGTTCGAAAGGATCATTGAATGAGTCCCCGGATGAAGCCACTCTGTGTTGCCAATCACATTGAGTGTCCAAGACGTTGTCATGGCCCACAACTGTCATCTCCAAGTTGTGTGCTGACGGCTCCTTCGAAACATTATCGACCAAACACCGCGAACATGCATCACGTGACCGGCCGAAAGCAACAGCACTTAGATACCACACAAAAATCTCTAACTCTTATCGATTTTAATTTTTGTCTTCTCCCTTGGATGGTAAATATTCGTCGGTATAAAAAATTTTCTTCTTACGGGTAACACCCACTTTTAGCCAACAGGTCACAATGTGTCGATAATGGAGTAAAAATATTTTACATTAACGCTAAGAGACACTCATACACAACATTTTAGACAAAGTCTCGTAAAAAATAGTAACTTTTTTAATGGAGCTACGAAGTCTTTAATTATTTGAGAATGTCATGAAAGTTTTATTCCTGTAAGAAAGTTCTTTTCTTTCTGAAAACTATCGAAAACTTTCTTTTTGGTTTATTTTATTGAAATCTCATCATTAATGTAAAAATCAATATTATCATATTTCCTTTTTTCATTTCAATCTAAATTTGTTATTTAAACTAAAATTATATAACAAGGAAGTATTAATTCTGTAAAAAATATAACAATCTTTTCCCTTAACTGATAATCATCTCTTTCAACTGATTCAATTTAAGCTTGAATTAAAATCAGGGATTCAGATAACAATTACTCACTAAATTAGATTTTCATAATTAAATATTATATTTTCAGATTAGAATAAGATCTGATAAAAATCAGAACAATTTTTAATTAAAATAGGGGCAAACTGGCTTGATTTTATTAAAGTTTAAATCAAAGAGTTGTGTTGCAGTCTTGACTTCTGTTTAATTGTTTGTTATATTAAAAAAACTATGAAAAAAGCAAAAATAATTAAATTATGGCACTTGTGATTGCTGTACAATTATGATTTTAAGACTACCTATGGAATTTAAAATTACTAGAATACATTATAAAATTTAATTATAAGAGTAAAATGTACGTATTCTGCGTTTAATAATGATTAAATTCAAATTGAATGTAAAAGAATTTTCAAATGTGTTTATATTAATAAAATGCTTCATATCTGTGTGTGGCTTCAATTTATTTCTTGTAATCAAGCAATTGTCATTTCTTTCAAAATTTAGCAAACACAGCTATATATGTAAATATATATATATATATATATATATATATATATATATATATATATATATATATATATATATATATATATATATATATATATATATATATATATATATATATATACATATATATATATATATATATATATATATATATATATATATATATATATACCTCTTCGTGTAAGTTAATAATTCATTCTAAATCAAAGAAATTTCAATTAGTTTCCTAATAGCTGACAAAGAGTACTTTATGACAAATCCCAATTGATAAAACGTAAGAATATTTCTTGCTGTATATTAAGTGCATATAAAATTAATTAAAAAATAAATTAAATTTTGATTTATGATATGTTTTTCATTTTCATATCACATTTCTGAAAAAAGGAGTAGTGCAACTATAAAAACTTAAATCGTACAGAACAGATTAATAATTAATAGGTATGTGCGTTATTGGGGCATTAAAAAGACACAAGATTGTATAATAACAAAGATAAGACTTACAATCATGTTGATGCACCCAAAAAGTGGGCTATACACATACCTAATTTTAATTTTATTTTTAAGCTCATTTTTAAAATCTTGGATATTCCTTCCTTTTTCTTCCATGGTTTTTAATTAACTTGCTTTTTATAATAGTGGTTTATCAGATGTGTTTATATCTGGCTATATATATAGTCATGAAATTATCGAATTTTATCATTCTTTATATACATAGTCAATTAAAAGTTTTCACAGAAAAACACGATTTTCCTTATCTATACTTTAAAATGTATATAATTTTTGATTGTTTATATTCAATTTATACTTAGATCGCACTTGGACATAGCTCTATTGAGTCTTTATTGAAATTTGGAAGAACGCCATCTTAAATGCATCTGTATTTGAAGGATATCTTTATCATTCTTTTGAAAATTGAAACTATTTGAGTAATAAATTTTAATATCAATACTGGAGTAATTACTATCTAAGGTTTTTTTTTATTGCAACTATAAAGTAAGCATACATTGAAAGAAAAAAAGATTCTTGAATAATTTTTTCTGGTGTAAAAATATTTTTGTTAAAATTAAAGAACTTTGTTAGTCAGTTTTCCATCGATCAAAAATTAGTGTAAATAAAAGTTGAGCGTGACGGTTTCAAGGTTAAGCAAGGAATCATTAAAATTCTTTCACTTCTTAACGTGTTAGAACATATGTAAGCAGATTGAACGATTCATTCTACACCCCCGCTGTGTCACGAAACAATCATAAACACGATCTTTGTTTTTCTCCTTTACCTTTTGTTTCATAACGGTTGGAATTTTCCTTTCTGTTTTCATGGTTAGGTAGTATCATGGTTAAGATTTGACATAAACTGACAACAATTTTTACTTCCAGAGGTTTCGCACAATATATTTTATCGCCTTGATGAACAAGTAGGATACGATTGAGTAACCAAGCAATACAAAGAAACATTTTTCATTTCTCCGTTAGTTTTGCAATTGATATGAAACCCCCATTTGACAATTCTAATATTTGCTGTTCTTATCTGTTGTCAAACATCTGTCCATAAATATAATTTATTTATCCACTTTTTAATGTTTTTTAAATTTTATTATCTGAGAGATTCATTTTTACGCAACTGTTGAATCTATATTTCGATGGAAGCAATATTATAATGTGACATATTTTGCTGAAGTTTTTTTATTTAATTAAGCTATTGAAATTATTTTTTAGTTATTCTCGTTACATAGTGAAGTCCGTGAATTTTATTTCAAAATTAGTAAATACGCCTGACTGTGTTCAATCTTATTAAAAGTTTTAGGATTTTACTGTATTACATAAATAAAAACTTATCATGTACATTTGTTTGATGATTTACTACGCAAAAAAATATTTAAGAACTGTAATGTTTGAATTTTTCTTAACAAAAGTTAACAAATTTTTATCTATTCAATTATTATTAGCGAATATATATATGTGTTTTAAAATTAGAATTTATCAAAAACTTCCTTTTCATTTTTCAAACAAGATTATTAAAGCACATTCATGGGAAAATACTCTACCTTATGAAAAAATTGAAATACTTTAAATGTTTCAGCATGCAGTTTAACGATTAAATCTTTAAACGAACAGTATAACAGCAAAAACTTCTAAATAACCATATTGAAATATAATGTTAAGAATTTAATCACACAAAACAGATTTTTTTATACATGATTATTATGAGTAAAAAAAGTTTAAACGAATATTTGAAAAGCTGAAGTAATATATGCATAATTTTAATTCAAAATATTTTACATATTTTGCATTTTATATTTATATTTATTGCAATATATAAAGAAAGTAACCAGTGTGAGTAGACGTAAATAGGAAATTATTTCTTCATTTATATTTCTTTTTGAAACTTGAAGAAAACCGTAATTTATGTTATTACGTTAAATTCGCAAAATGTTTCCGTTTTATATCACAAATAGATTTAATAAAAATATAAACTCAAATATAATGAATACACAGAAATTTTATATTTAGAAATGGTCCAAATGTCAAAGGTGTTAGAATCAATTAAAAATAGTTTCACACTCAAATAACAAAATTTAAAAAATCCCATAAATGTCCTTCAATTTTTTAAAAATTAGCATAATCTATTGTTAAAAATATTTGGAAAGTTAATTTGAACAGAAATTTATATTATTGTTCTAGATTATTCGCATACAGAATATCTTAAAATTTTAAGTTTTTGAAATGGCCGACGTTAAACTTAAATTTTACTTAAAATTTTACGAAAAACTGAAAATATAAATATTTTTTGCTTGGTTTCATCAAGCAAATTTTGACAAATTTTTATACTGCAACCAGTTACTCCTTCTACTTAGCTTCAGAGAAATTGTTCATATTGTGTTTCTTTGTCTCAAAATCTGTGCACTTATTTCATTACGGTTGATATTCACTTCTAAGTAAACACAGAATTTCTTATAAAAAACTTTTTCATTTTTAAGGAACAATAACAAAATTATAATGAAGAAAAATAACCTGGAAAAGCAATTAATTTAAATGAATTATGTTTTTTAATGGTAAATTAGAAAACACGCAATGCATAGTTTACAAACTTTATATTTGCAAGCAACAAAACTTAATTATAGAAGAATAATTATAAAAGGAAGGAATTGTACTTTTAAAAAATATATTTAATGAATTATAATTTTAGTAATACTATTAGTTGAAATTAAAATTATGTTATATTATTTCTCTGTTAGAAATATATAAAAATGATAACAATATTATTATTTTTATCACATTTTTTAACCAAATATATATATTAATTTTCCTATAATTAATAAACAATCCTCTTGAATAATTAACAATCCGCAGCCCCTTGTATTGAATTTTTATTAACATAATGAAACTGATAATAATACAATTTTTATTCAGTTTAAAATATTAATTAATTAATAATATCAATAAATACAATTGATAGGCAAAATTAGTTTTCACAACCTTTGTACCTGCGTTCCTCACACTTTCATCTTAATCTATTTATCTATCTATCTATCTATCTATCTATCTATCTATATATATATATATATATATATATATATATATATATATATATATATATATATATAGATAGATAGATAGATAGATAAATAGATAGATAGATATCATTGTAAAGAGAAAAAATTAAATCTCTCCAATTAAATAAAAATTCCCACTCCAATACCTGATGGAACCACTGCCTCAGTGCTCCAGATCTTCGGTACGTTGTGTGGTAACAATGAAGGGCGTGCTCATAACGCTCAGGTGTTTGCATGTCAGTGAAGATGAAGGTTACAGCCTAAAATTAGAAAGACACGTTTAAGCATACTCATAAGACATTTAACTTAATTTTTATGACTCACGAACAGGAATAACGTTCAGATCTTCAGAGTTTTACATCAGAATTATAGAGACATTTCCTTTGTATTCAAAATAGCTTTGAATCTATTTATGGCAGAGAAGAATATGAAAAATATTTTAAAAGGAACGTAATGTTTCTTGAATGAATGTAAAAACGTAAAGTTAAAAATAAGCATTACTTAATGAAATTCTAGAAGAAATTATTATTTTCTGATGAAAAAAAGTGATCTGTCTAATGAAGATCAATTACATATATCTTAGATATATTCCATTCATAAATTGTATGATGTTCAAAAATGGATTTCATTTTTGAGAATACTACACAATTTCATTAAAATGTTCAACTTCAGAATTCAATTCGATTTGAATTCCTTCAATGAGAGTAGCAATGACTATACTACGCGATAACGAACTAGTTCAAATTTACTTTGAAAAATCTGTTTCTTGATGAGATGATTTGATTGCATTCATAAAAAGAAAAAATAGACTTTTTTAAGGTGAAGTCATATGAGCTATTTGCAAAAAAAAAAGAATAATTTTTCTGGATTACGAAATTATTATATTATATAGAACTATTGAAATATTTTTTAGTAGCTATTTAAACGACCAGTTAATTTCAGGCAAATAACATTAGAATAATTACCAATCTAAAACAAATATTTCATTTGAAAATGACTCATCTAATATTTTAAATCAGTTATTCAAGCTTTTAAAATTTAATTTCATTATAATTCATATTACACTTTAACAACAGTCCAAACAATAAAATTTTCTA
This sequence comes from Latrodectus hesperus, assembly GCA_037975125.1. NCBI lineage: Eukaryota > Metazoa > Arthropoda > Arachnida > Araneae > Theridiidae > Latrodectus > Latrodectus hesperus. The sequence continues at coordinate 8,439,366 of CM075859.1, forward strand.
CACACTAAAATTTAAATGCGTCACAGAAGCTGTTGGAAGCTTACAATTGAACAAATTTCTGTTCATTTTACAGCTTTAATTAAAAGTTTATTAATTTTCAAATCCAAAATAATGTTACCATTCCTAAATACTATAATCATACTTAATCTAGCACCACTCATAAAAAAATTTGTAGAAAGCAAATCTGATTAAAAAAAACCTGTTTTAATATATGTTTACTAATTCTCATATTTAGTGCTTCTGTTTCACGCAAAATACATACCAGTAGAGTTGGAAACAGGGAGTAAGCGTGACCTATTTTTTCCCAGCATTCTTATATATAAATCTTGTTATATTAATTTCATATGTTTTGCTTTCATTGAACACGCACACATGATTCTCATGTCGAAGATTTCATTGTAAACATGTTTCTTGTCTCCAAGATTGGTATGTACTTTATAATAATTCGGCACAAAACTTGATAAAATTAGTTTATGCAACAATTGACTTCATTGGAATGAGAAGCATTTTATTCTTCACATAGCATTACATTTTCCAAATAGGTGTTACCACGCAATTGCAATTCATTCATAGTGTTGTTTAACGTCCTTCTTGCCTAGTGATTTAACCTTAGTTAGAATATAAATTTCATATCAACATGACAGCAATGTTTGAAATTCAAGTTCTGTGTTGAAAAACCGAATGAGTTTTGCTATGAACTTTCAACAATTTGTTGAAACTGCTTTGGATTATAAGAGGAAATTCCTTTATAAATTTATGCTATTCGCATAATGCGCGGGAGTTGTTATTAATTAATTAACTTATTTTTCTAGTTTAAATTTTATATACATTAATTTAATCACTTTTAAAACTGAAAAATCTTGTGTGTGTGTGTGATTTCGGGAGAACTTATTTTCACTTCATGTTGTACCACGATCTAAAATTATGAGACAGTGTTCTATATTGTTATTACAAAATATTACCTTATACTTTATCGCAAAAATGTTTGGCAACACAATTTCCAAATATTTGAATAAGGAATTCAACTTTGAATAAATGCATATGATTGTAATGAAATATTATATGTAGTATAAGAATCATTTAAGTATTTCTTCCGTCAATACACATTAAATAAAAGGGCATTTATTTGATGTGTCTATATATAGAGTGTGGGAAAGACACGTAAATTTAGCATCAGGGAACGTTTTTATGTAAATAGATGTGTTTGGAAAATTCACCTTGACAACGCGGATATTAATCTGTCATTAAATAAATGATGAATTAGATGCTTCCCGGAAGCTCATCATCATCAACTTCTTGTACATAAGAACTCTGAAAAATAATGCTATACAAGTTTTTGCATCTACGTATAAAATGACCACAGGCGTTTCGAAAATATTCCTTTGCTTTGAGAAGTTGAACTATTTGATTAAAAATTTTGTGAAGGAGTGACTTTTTCAAAGTTTTTATATTTCTATAAAAATATCTTTATTTTTTACACAGTTGATAAAATGTAACTTTTCTGTAACAGTATACCGGGTAACATATTTATTTTAAAACTGATTAATGCTTGTTGTTATCTTCCTGTTAAAGAAGTAAAAATAAATTCCAATTACTCTCAAATAAAAAATGATTATGAGAAAAGTAAACCGCAACACTTGTAAGTTACAATTTTAATAAATTATATTTTAAAATGCTATTATATTGTTGTTCGGGAATTAAAAATAAATCTTTATTATTTTTAATAAATATACGAACTATAATATATAAATAATACGGATATATAAATACATACTTATGATTGGAAATATTAATATACGAAACTTATAATACGAAACTTATGATTGGAAAAGGAAATTGTAACACCAGTAAATAGTAATAAAAGAGAAATAATATAACCTTTATAATAATGTTATTTGATTGTTAAGTGTTCGTTTTCAATAAATTTATATTGTCATTAAATCACTGCTAATTATTGGAATCAGAAATCGTAACAGCAGTAAATACTAATTTCAATGAAACGACACAGAAATTTTAAAAAACTTCTGAGTGTAAATATAAGTGAAACTTTGTTCAATTTCTCAGAAAAATTACCACATTTCAATTTTTCAGCTTAAACTTAAGCGGTTGAACTGACAGTAATTAGTTCATGAGCATTCTTATCGTCTGTTCGGTTGTTCGTTTTTAAAATTTCCACCCCCCCTTTTTTTCGAATTTTTTAGCCTAATTATCCCCTATAAATTTTATGTTTTGATTGAAATTCTTTTCTAATCTCTTGTAAATAATATCACATAACGAAGGACAACATAGAACGACAGACATTTTCTTAAGACTGTGGCATATATTTTGAACTCTTTGCTTATTTTAAATGAGAGTCAGAAGATATGTAATAAACTGTAAGAACTATAGGCAGAACTTTCAGGCATTGAATAAAAATGTGTAATACATTTTTAGGAATTTTTTAACACAGTAAGGTGATTAAAACTTTACTATTCTGGTAGAAATTTAAAATAATTTATGTATGAAATTAATAAAGATAATTGTATTTATTTTTTTGAAATTTTTTTAGAAACATAATTTAAAATATTTTTTTTGAATTTAAAAAATACTAAATTGATTATAAATATCGACCAAAAAATGAATAGGTACATTTTTTCTTGGAATGCTAAAAATAGCTTAATGATTGCTTCCAAATAATGAGAGCAGTGTGATTAATTTCAAAAATTAAAAAAACTTCTGATTCCCAGTATCATTTCAAACCATAAATTCTTAAGAAGCCCCCTTTTTAACTGTAAGAAAAAGTACTTAAGGGTTTTAGTCTATTCACCTTTCAAATTATGGATGTTATTAGCGAAACAGAATTATCTACCAATATCAAAAATATTGAGAGAGGAAACAGATACAACTCATCTTCTGTCATAAATTGTAATTTTTTCTACAATAATTTTCTTGCAACCATAATTTTCTTTAGAATAAAAAATATATTAATGCCAAGAAGTAACCCAATACATCTGAGAGAGGAAAAGGCATAAAATTAAGAGGTTTAAAGTTCTAAGTCCTTAAAAGAAAGCAAAAATAAAATGATAGTTGAAAAATACTATTTGTAACTTTTATTATGGTTATAATATACTATCCTAAAACATAGAATTTTCATAAATACAGTGAGTGTAAAAAGTATTCGTACAATACGACAATTGATTTAAAAGAGATCCGTTCATAAAAATTATTACCATAAATTCCAATTTAATTAATTAGAAATATATAATAGAACATATTTTCACTAGTTTCATGTGAAATTTACATAAAAATAATTTTATACTTGAATAAATATTTACAAAACTGAAACAATCCAACAACTTGTGGTGTAAAAAGTATTCGTACATCAGGCATATATTGGCCAACACAATCATAATATTACAGCTGATACCTTGTAGGATATACTTTGGTTCGAATAACTGCCTTGAGTCTCTTTGGCATCGATTCCACCAATTTTGCTGTTATTGAGCTTGATATGGCGTCCCATTCTTGATTAAGAGCTGATTCCAAATCATTTTTATTAGAAATATGTCTGGATCTAATATTTTTATCAAGAACGTCCCATAAATTATCTATGGGGTTGAGGTCCGGCGATTGAGGAGGAAATTTCATGAACTTTGGGATATTATATAGTATTCAGAGCCTTGTGTTTAGGGCTGTGTGCTTGGGGTCATTATCATGCATGAAAACGTAATCACCATTCAAGCCCATTTTTGTTGCACTAGGTCCTAAATTATTGTTTAAAATGTCAATATAAAGTTGATGATTCATAATGCCTTTAATAAAGACTAATTTGCCCACCCCAGAAGCACTCATACACCCCCAAACAAGTAGACTTTCACTCCTATGTTTCACTGTTGACACTAAATTCTTAGGATGCATTTTTGTATTGCGCTTTCTCCATACCATTCGTCTCCCGTATGATCCAAATACGGTGTATTTACTTTCGTGTGTAAAGATAATTTTTTTCCAGAAATCTGGACTTTCATAACGTATTGCTTGGCAAAAGACAATCGCAGCTTCCGATTCTTCTCACTAACAAAGAATTTTCGTCTCGCAACATGGCCATGGAAACCTTCATTTCTGCATGCATTTGGAACAGTACTTACAGAGACTGCTGATCCCATGTTCTTTAGTTCTGATGTTAATGTAGGAGCACTTATTTTGGGATCCTTCTTTAATGAATGTACCAGAAACCGTCTGTCAGATGATGTCAATAGACATGGTCGCCCAATACGAGAACTGTTTTGTACCGTTAGAATGGCAGCAAACTTTTTTATGAGTGACTGCACAGTTGAACGGGGTCTACCAACCAGATCAGAAATCTTGTTGTACGATTTACCATTTTTACGGAGCTTTAAAATCTGTGTTCTCTTTCTGAAACACTTGTCTCTTTACTTTCACGACCCATTACAGAATTTCTAGTTTCTCACTACATTAAAATTTCCACTGAAGAACCTTTTAAGTAACTTACAAGATGACGTCAATTAACTACATCTTAATGGATAAACCAATCACAAAATATAACTAAAAAAAATTGCATTTCTTTTAGTGTACGAATACCTTTTACACCACAGGATGTTGGATTGTTACAGTTTTGTAAATATTTATTCATGTATAAAATTATTTTTGTGTAAATTTCACATGAAACTAGTGAAAATATGTTCTATTATGTATTTATTATTAATTAAAATGGAATTCATGTTTATAATTTTTATGAACGGATGTCTTTTAAATCAATTGTCGTACTATACGAATACTTTTTACACTCTCTGTATAAGAAATAAATTCTCTTTCAGAATTGCGTGTTCCAAATAACTTAAATTCAATCCATCAAACGTTTCGATATTGATGGAAATAGGAAACAATCGTGTGTTATTGTGTTAGCTGATTACTTGTTTACGTTTAAAAATGCATTAAACTCTCCATGTTTTATTCATGGTCATAACTGCAACAATCATGGTTTATCAATTGATGAATAAAATAGCTATTTCTAATAACTTTTGTTTGCCAGAGTATTTTATCACAGTTGGTTTGGTTATGCTAATAAGTTACTTTTTGGAATAACAAAACTATGTATGCAAATAAAAAGAAAACTGGAAATTATGTGCATGCTAAAGCAGCTAATTATCTTTTGTTGTTTCACTGTAATAGCTATCTTCGATATATATTACGTGAAGCAGTTTCGAACAGAATTCTAGCACATTGATAGAAATGGTAGAAAAAATTAATAGGACAAATAGAAAACTGAGCTGGATATTTGATAATTTGGCCTCCTGATCATAAAAGATGAATACAATTATAAACAAAATGAATACAAGATTGTTTGAATTATCTCACTGCTATATACTTAACATTTTGTCGCATAACAACCAGTCGCTGTAAAAGAGTTTCTTAAATAATTTATGTTTTTAGATTCCTTAGTTTTAATAAATATTGTAACAAATATACTTAGAAAACGTGTTTTTCGTTTTGAATTTATTGATTTATAATATTAATATTCTTGTAAATATCTATGTTATTATATTTAGTATGTGAACTATACTTCCAGTTTAAATATTTCCACCACTTTGAGGAAGAGAGCCCAGAAATTACAATTTAAACTCGATAAAAATGTTTCCGATGTGTCTTAAACATTAAATGTGCTCTGGGAATATTACAACTATTTATAAACATAAAATGAAAAATCATTTTATTTTTTTAAAAAGGAAAATAATTTCATTCTGTTTTTCTTATACTTAATGAAGGATGAAAATACTTAATAAAGAAAATAGTTCGCACGGAGAAACTCATAAGCAATCCAAATGTAAACACAAAGTGAAAATGAATTCAGTTAATAAAGTGAATTCATTTAAAACATTCGAAATGAAGAATGAATGAGTACCTGTTAAAAAAAATGAGGTTGACACGGAAAAAATTTCACAATTTAATAATTTATATGTCTATAGCGTAACACGTATATTTGAATCTATCAAACATAGCATTTTAAATACTGAATAGCACATGTTATTTCAAAGAATGCTATAATCAGTAATAAATATATAACAAAGTATTCCAATCTGGCACTTATAATTAGACCCGGGCCTCATAGTGATGAGTATCCTATAACAAAGTGTTCAGATTATTTGATTGTAAGTTTCCGATTCTCCAACCAAACTTACACTGAAGACGATGGAATGGAAAGAAATGATCCTACTAATGAAGCAGGTAGTTCATCAGAACCTCAGCTTTTATCTCAACAAGATCTTAATGATCTTATAAGGGATTTAACTTATAGAAACAGAGGAGCTTTTAAGTTACAGGCTCTAAGATTGGAATCTGCTTAAAGACGTACAGACATGCGTTTATCATAATCGACATAGAGATTTTAAAGACTACTTCTCTGCAATGCAGATTTTGGTAATAATGTTTGCTTAGTGATGGAGGCTCTTATATAAAAACATAAGCCACTTGAGTGGCTATGGTCTATAGACTCATCGGAAGTTTGAAATTTGAATTACTGCATAATGGAAATAAATTACTATCATTACCTGTCCCGCATGCTAGTGTTATGGAAAAACGTTAAAATATGAAACTGTTGCCAAGGAAAATTTAATACACAAAATGTAACTGAAATATATTCGGTGATTTAAAAGTAGATTTATTATTAGCTTTTCAAATTGGATACACAAAATTTTGTTGTTTTTTGTGTAAATGGGACAGCTGTGATATACTCCTTTAGCTGTTTGCGAAAAGGTGTTTTAATTTATAAAATTGAAGCTGATGAACAATTTTATAAAACATATTTTAAAAAGTTCTGCTGTTTTTACGTACCTGAAATTTAAATTTCCTAAAATAAGTTAAGTAATATTTAAGGAAGGAATATTTATAGGCTACAAATAAGAGCAATCATATCGCATCATGAACATTTTGTGGAATAGTTCAATCCATCAAAAAATGCAGCATGAAAATCATTTAAACATATTTGTTGTGGATTTAGTGACAATAATAAAGATGCAAACTATAAAGAAAATAAATAATGAATGATCGTTTGGTTTCATACAAAAAGTGGGCCACGTAACATATCCTTAGAAATTCACTTTGAGCTCCCATTTAGACTTTTACCCTAAAAATCCTTGGGCTGTTTCTGATGAACATGGGGACTGTTTCTATCAATTTGCTGCGTGGAGGAGATGTACTAAGCCAGTCATGTCAAAGATACGGCTCGTGGGCAGCATCCAGCCCCTGGGTCGTATCAATAAGGCTCGCGATTGCAATGTGTCACAGAAAGAAAAATCTTGTTTTCTAGAGCATTTAGACTTTACTCGATTCCTCTACGGAAGCTCTAAAATACGCACACTACATTTAAGTAATTTCAAGGGCAGCGCGTGCCTAGACAAGAGAGAGAGAGAGAGAGAAATAGACAGTGTGCCTAGACGAGAGTGTCTTAGTAACAAGCGGAAATACCCTATTATTTTTGTTGATAGCAATAGAATCTTCCACGAGCTTCTAGTCTTGACTTCCTTATCGATATAAAAAGAGGGCGCAACGTGAGTCAGTTGAGTCGAGTAATTGAAGGGATACGGTAGGAGAAGGATTTTAGTAGTACTGTGAAGTAGTAATTGTGAAGGTATTGTGCATCTGTTTATGTCATGCGATATCCATAATTGTTGTGTCGAGTTCCATAACTTTTACGATTTCGGCAAAGTGTCACAAAAACGTAAAATTGATAGTCACTGCAGAGTTTTTCAGTTTAAATGGGAAATTGCATATATTTTCATAGAATGGAAAGGTAAACCACTGTGTTTGATTTGCAACCAAACAATTGCTGTTTGTAAGGAACTTAATTTGAGACACTATGATGTGAATCATGTGAATCATAAATCAAAATTCGATTGTTACACTGAAAAAATAAGAATGGGCAAATGATCTTCTTTAAATTCTAAACTTCAAGATCAAAAATCAATGTTTACTAAAACTAATACTGAGAGCGAAGATGCCCTGAAATCAAGTTTTATTATTGCGTTAGAAATCACGAAGAGATCAAAATCTTTCACTGATGGTGGTTTTATTAAAGACTGTATGTTGAAAGTTGCCGATGTTTCATTTCCATTTTAAAAGTCAATAATTCAAAATATTTCACTGTCAAGAAACATTGTTGCTTCAAGAATAAATGATTTATCTCAAAATTTGGTTCTTCAACTGAAGGAGAAAATTTAGGAATTTACAAAATTTTCATTGGCTGTGGACGATAGCACTGATACTGTTGATACAGCTCGACTTGCTGTTTTTATACGAAGTATTAACAGTTACTTTGAAATAACTGAAGAACTATAAAAGTGCGTTCCATTGACGGGTACTACAACAACAAATGATATTTATTCTGCAACTGAGCATTTGATAGCAGAATATGAACTCGACTTGAATATACTTAGCAGCACAACTACGCATGGCGCTCCTGCCATGACTGACAAACATTCGGGTGCTGTAACTACATTAAAACAGAAAGCATCAGGGAATTTTGTGAGATTTCACCGTATAATTCATCAGGAATCATTGTCATCCAAACATTTAAAAATGGACCAAGTCATGCAACCTATAATTAAAGTAATAAATTTTATAAGGAGCAGAGGACTAAATCACCGACAGTTCAGGCAGTTTTTACAAGATTTGGACAAAGAGTTTTCTGATGTCATTTATCTCACCAAAGTTCGTAGGGTCAGTCAAGAAGTAGTTTTAGAAAGATTTTTTGCATTACCTGAATCCATTCAAGTTTTCATTTTAGAAAAAGGCAACCCAATTGACTATGACAATGACTGGTGGGCTGATTATGCCGTTTTGGTAGATATGAATAAGCACTTGGCTGATCTGAATGTAAAGTTACAGGGTAAAAACCTGATTGTCACTCAAATGCATTCACGTATTCAAGCCTTAGAAACAAAGTTGAAGCTGTGGGAAAATCAGGTAAAAAAAATCGAATTTTGGATCATTTTTTTCATTTGAAATCATTTAGCATAGTGAACTAAAAAAATTGGATCAATATTCTCAAATTCTGTAAAAGTTGGTCACGGAATTCAACAATCAGTTTGAAGACTTCCACAAAATGAATTAAATGGGATTCCCAATTTTCAACAAATCCATTCAATTTTGAAGCTTCACTGGCACCAGTTTATTTGCAAATGGAGTTGATAAATCTTCAATCGGACAAAGAAAAATTTAAAGAGATAAACGCTCTTACATTTTATACACAATATTTAAAGAGTTTGCATAAATGCCCAGAATTAAAAAAGCATGCAGCACGCATTCGGTGTAGCACTTACTTATGTGAGCAGATGTTTTCCGTCATGAAAATAAATAAGAGCAAACATCGCACAAGACTTACGAATGAACATCTCCAATCAATTCTTAAAGTAACTACAACGAATATCATGCCAGACATCCATGAGCTTGTCAAAAACATGAGAAGTCAGGTATCTGAATCCTCGAGCTCAAAATAATTACCCTCTTTTATAACTTTGATATGATTTTTAACAACCGCGTATATTGTATACTATATAATTAAATAAACAAAATGTTATAATAATTCAATACTTTTGTTTTATTTTAATCTGGCTCCCGCCTATACATTCTAAATTTAATATATGATCCTCTGCAAAATTGAGTTTGAAACCTCTTTACTAAGGCAAGTATGCTGAATGACTACTGATGGACTATTAAAGACAGACACCCCTAATGCAAAATATAGTAGAAAATCAAAATATACAATTTTTAAAGCAAGCCATTATTAACTGAATATATATCAAAGTTTTTCCTAAATATCAATTCTTTTAGATGTATCAGAATTTTTAAAAAATGTATTAGAAAAAACCCTGCCAAATGGAGAAAATCGGTGCCCATATTTAAACTCAGCGAGGTTTGTTTGGTTTGTTTGTCGCTCAACGGTCATTTTTTGCACACGAGGGCTAATTAGACCGGGACTTACGGCTTAAAGTGGATTCCGAACTACTACAAACATCCATGCCCAAGGTGGGATTCGAACCCACGAACTGTTGAACCGAAGGCAAGAGCGCTAACCATTCGGCTGCCAGCTCGGCTAAACTCAGCGAGGAAAAGTTAATAAGAATCCGTTTATTTACTCCTCGGAAAAGAAAAAACTCTTTTTTTTGTGGACCACTGTCATTCATTTGTATATCTTAAATGCTCGTATAATTCGCTATGGCGTCATCACATCCCACCGTTTAGGACAAAGTTCGAAAATAATGACATTCTTGAGTGAAGCACCCAGTGAATATGCCCTCATCATCCCCCAAATGCTCGTAATTTTGAAGCCACAGAAAGCCCCTAGACTAAGCTACCTCTCCCGAAGTCCTCCTTTCACTTCGTGAAGCATGTCAAGGAACAAGGCGGTACAAAGCTCACTACGTCTGGTTGCGTCAACTACACTTTTTGTTATGAATACTAGAGGTTAATGATGAAAACGATGAAGAACATAGCAATTATTCTGTATAATATAATCATGTAATTTAAACATGCTGTTTTTTATTCCTCTTTTTTTAATAATTTAAAGAATTTGTTCTTTCAAAAGTAAGAAACTCGTTTTTTAAACAAACTTCAGTGCTTCAGATGTATAAGACTTACATCATATACTTTTCAATACTTATAGGCAATCATGCTTACATGAACGATTAATTAAAGTCTCTCTCTCTAGAGTGTAAGAAAAATCAAAAATAAAACACCAAATATTCAAAAAAATAATACAAAAAATAAGTAATTTCTGAGGCCCAATGTTTGAATTGGTTTGAGAAGAAGGTACAGCTTTTACTAAGCTGGTGCTGCCCTCTTATTTTGAATTCTTTGAACAAAACTCATCTTTGTGTGCAATAAAGGAATCTCAATTAAATTTTATTTAAATGCTAATTTACATAACATCCGTACAATGATTTAGTTATTTTTAAACTTACAATGAGAAATAATTGTTATAAAATGAATAATTTAAATATAAGGTTTAATTTTTTAAATTTAAATATATCTATTAGAATTAAGTACAAGTTTAGGTATTTATTGAATGTAGTAAACAAATATTGACCACCCCATTTCTCTTAAATTTAATGCAAATTTTTTTTTATTTGCAATAACATGCATTTGAAAGGTCGATAGTATTATAAAGCAAACTTATGATACACAATTCTCAGATTAATTAATTTTATTTTAAAGTGTACTTATATATAATTCTTAGATTAATTTCTTATAGTGAATTTGATTCTTTGTAATAATTAAAAATAAATTTCGGGTTATTGAAATAAACTAAATCTTACAGCAATTAAAGTAAAACTTAAGAGTGATTAAAAACAGTGTAAAATATATAACAATTAAGAAAAAAGTAAAAATGATATTATTGATACTAATTAAAAATGTTATCAATATAATTAAAATATTATTTTACAATTTCGATGCACTTATATTTTTAAAAAATAATGCATCTACATAATTGACAGAACCACTCAGTAAATAATTTTTATAACAACAGCGAGCATTTGAGTTACTAACCCTTCGTCGCAAGGCCGGAAAAACTGCTACTTATTTATCAGTACCCGGTGTGCACTTGTGACACGGAGCATTCATTACCCACACCATACCACCACCAACCCCTTTACAAGGTCGGCCACATTCATACATCATCTCTGAAGAAAGGACATAGGGATAGAAGAATCCATGTCTAACTGGGATTCGAATCCGCAACCCACAGCCTAGGAGTCAGGAACGCTAACCACTCAGCCATTGGTCGGTTCAATGTATGTTTGAATTCAGAAAATTTCAAAACATTTTAATATTTATACTTTAATTTTGCATGTTTTTAATAACCCTAATTTTATTTAAGTATTTTCTTTTTTTTTACATTTCTAGCTTTATTTCACATTGTATATTTACTGATTTAATATTTTTTAAACAATTTTTTAAAATTCATTTCATTTTTCTACTAAACTTTTTTGCCCTACTACATATATACAAAGACTATACCGAATTTAGTTTCAGAAATTTCAATAAAATGCGTTCAAAAATAAATATTTTTAATTGAAGTAAGATTAAAGCATGATTAGTTTTTTTATGTTAAATCTGTGTTGCAAAAAAATATTCATTAGCTGTTATCTGATCGCAGTGGTTAACAAGTGCACTGTGACTCCAACTTTTTCGAAATTCAAATCTGCATATTTTATTTGCAAAATTTCTCAATTATTTCTTGAATTTCAGTCCATTTTTTTAGTATAAAAGAAAAAAAAATTAAATATAGATTAAACTGTTCAGTATCTAATGAATCTAATTTTTTTATATCCTCTAAAATTAAAATATTTAATCAATAAAATCAATTATTTGTTTAACATTATTTTTGTGTATTTGATTCTATATTTGACTTTATGTTATTTTTTATATATAAAATACTATGGACCCGTAAAATTCACAAATATTAATCGACCGATATTGAATACTAGAGGCATACAGAATTCACAAAATTTATAAGATTCAGAGATTTGATAGTGATTGCATCCACTACACAGCTTTCTCATTATTTATTCCTTATTTTGATTATTTTTTAAAATATATATAGAATTCAGTATTTAAGCAATTAACGAATATTTCTTAATACCTTCTAGGATGTAAATAAATGTGATATGCAGGGTGATTCTAAATTGTTTTTACAACTTAAGAAAGGTAATAGTGCCCATCCAGACAAGCAATAATTCCATCGGAACACAGGGTTGCATTCCACTCTGAGAAGCAGAAAAGTGGAATTCCCACCTGAACTTACCACAGTGTTGGGTAAGTGAATAAATAATACCAAAGTTTTCACAATCATATTTATTGTCTAGTGAACACCTCACAGTAAATGCTCAAAATGCCGACCACGTGTGTGATTGCACAATCTGCGAAGGAACGACTGGCGCACCCTCTCCAAGATTCCTAGTGTCGTGTTAATTTTGTCCGCGGCAACAACGACTCTAGGCCCCAAGATCTTTAGCTGAATCCACAGGTGTCTCGTACACTAACGATTTTATGTGCCCCCAGAAGAAAGAGTCCAGTGGGTTGAGGTCTGGTGAGCGAGGAGGCCAAGCCACATGTCTGCTACGTCCAATCCATCGTGCGGGATATGCAGCATTCAAGAAGTTACGGAAATACCAATTCGTAAGCCACCGCTCGCGTACTTGTGGAAGGAGCTGCTTCAAATCCAATCAAAATTCAGTCTTCCATTTCTGGTATTACGCGAATGTCCTGCATTGCTGTTTGAGATGTAAAACGAACCGCTTTCTCGCAATCATCGATCAACACTGGTAAAGGTAGGATGACTTGGAATACGACGAATTGTAAACCACTGTTCGTGCTTCACGTCCATTTCTTTTTGCTTCTTCGTTATATGAGGTACATATCAGCCTATTCTTCGTACGTTTACGCCACCACAGCATTCACGAAAATTTTCGGGCAATCTTCTCTAGAGAATACTTGAAGCAATGGTGTTGGGTCGTTTTTAAAGGACAACGTCTACTCTCATTGGCTTTCTTCGGTAACCAATAAGAGCAAAATGCTGCTTCTTCTCTGTGAAAATTTGCACACTGTCAATTCGTGATAGATTCTTGATGTGCTTCTACTTTCCTCTTTTCTGCCTATCAGAGTGGAATGCGACCCTGTGTTCCTGAGTGATTATTGCTTGTATGGGTGGGTACTATCACCCCTTTTCATTTGTAAAAGTTATTTAGAATCACTCTGTATAGTTAACTAATTATTAATTGATTGAAAACTTCCTTAGTCTTTTTAGTATAAGTAAGCATTGTGCGTGAGTTAAAAACGCTTGAAAAAATCATAATTTTTCATATGTTCCAAATATATCTACACGGTTTAAATATTAATATTACTAACACTTAATTACTCACATTTCCTATTTGCACCCAAATTTTTAAAGAAAACAGGAAGAAACCAATATATAGTCAATGCTTTTAAGTAAATGTTTCCAATTTGATATAAATTCCTAATCCGCATTGAAATTTCACGAGCAGATTATATTTTTCATTTTTCTTAAATTAAAACAAAAAGATTATTATTATATCAGTAATAAAGCAGCGTATGGTAAAAATTACAATTCTTCCTTACAGAAATTTTGTTATCTTTAAATTTACACAGAAGAATGATTTTATGAGCATATATGAATTCATTTATAAGCGCTGTTCATAAAATGTTCTGTACCTTATAGTAAAGTATTTTGATTCTTCAATTATTTGGCAATTTAAAAAATTCCCATTTTCAGCCAATTGTTCATGCTTTTCTTAAACGAGAAAAAACACCAGTCTGATGTGTTTATTAAGCTTTAAAATATGCAATGCTTCGAACATTTATTGAACAGAAAAATATATTATTCTTTTTAAAATCCATAAGAAAATCCTGACATAAATAAAATTTTCTAGATTTTTTAAAAATTTAAATGTTTTTAATGTATTAGTAAATTTTTCAATAAACTACTAAATATTATTACTGAAATTATTTAATATATAGTTACAAGTTAGAATGCAGTATATATATATATATATATATATATATATATATATATATATATATTTGAATATTTGAATATACAGCAAATAATACTTCCTCGCATATCATTTTCTAAAATCTTTTACAAAAATTACATTTACATGAAATGCTTTACGACACAAAAATGTTTGGTACGAATTTATATGCAAATTGTGAGGTAACGGTGAAAAGCTAAAAGAAATTTTTAAGCATAGAGTTGTGTAATGATTTTAATAGGTTAAGGAACCAACGGATGTGGCTTGCTTCCGCATGCCGGAGTCTATAAAAGGTCCTTACTTATACATTCCGATAGAGTAGCAAACCACATTTAATATATTATAAGTAAAAAGGAAATTAGCAACAAGCAGTCGAGTTAGGATGGATAATATCCCAATGAATTAATACGGAAGCAATTCTACGGTCATTTATTAGCTCAAATGTCAACCTTGCCATTTGACCATGGTTCAAAATTGCGAGATCTTTGGCTGTCTTTAGCTGCTACAGTAGTCAAAAATATGAAGCAGGAAACCCATTGCAAAAGCGTATCTTAACTTGACCTAATTTTGTTGATGATTTTTTATAATTAACATTCTATACAGGAATGATGTACAATAGATATAAACATGTATATATACACTGCTGGCCACCCAAATTGCAACACCAAGAAAGACAGGAGATGTCACAACAAAATTTATTTTGTAGATAACATGTTGACCAACCATAATTTGATTAAATTTATGGACTTCAGTGAAGTGTGATTCCTGCCAAAATCAGTAGCCAGGGTAGTCGTCATTGTTGGAGATCACCACTGCCACACGCCTCGCATTGGTTGAAAGAGACTTTGGGTGTGTCCTTGGGGTACAGCAGACCAAGCAGCTTCCACATGTTGTCAAAGTTGATCTCATGTGGTAGCTGGAGATGTTTTCTGGGTCAATCATTGAAGAACCATGGACCATATGTTGTCTATCGGCGAAAGATCTGGAGAGCGAGACGGACAGGGAAGCAATTCAATCTGGTGATTCACGAAGAACTTTTAGCCTGAAGATAAGAAGGACAACTGACTCCAACAATTTGGAGATGTAATGTTGGCTGTTTAACGTACCGGCAACACGTGCTAGAGAGTGCGAGAGTGATATCCAATACCGCCGCATATCATAATATCCAGTGCTGGAAAAGTGTGGCGGTGCTTAACGCACCTGTTCATCATCCTCCCTTCACAGTGTCTCCAGAATCGAATGCGACCATCGTAGTGTTGCAGACAGAAGGGTGATTCGTCAGTAAAGATAATTTCATTCCATTCTGCCGTCCATATCCTTCTTCCATCGCACCATTGGCGACGGAGACGTCTGTGGTTCTGCGTCAAAGGTAGATGAAATGGACGTTTTGCGGACAGACCACTATGCTGTATACGGCGTCGAATGGTACGTGCAGACACTGGATGATATGTTACAGACTGAATGTGCTGTGCTATGGTTCAAGATGTGGATGGGCTATCCGTCACTGCTATGCACACAATTTGCCTGTCATAACGTGAAGTAGTGCACTAAGGTGGATGTGATCAAGCGCGTCGGTCCGTCGTACATTCTTGCATCCAACGATAACATATCCGCGTTACAGTGGTTTTGTTTAGTCCAACGGCTATCGATTTCCCCGAAAGATAATCCACAATCTCGGTAGGCCACTATCCTCTTTTTGTCGAACTCGGATACTTGATCAATAAATAATTGCTGTTTTCTACGAAGCATAATTGATACTTTTTTTTTGAAAAAACCACAAGAAAAATACAAATGTCAAACTTGAAATCATCGAAATCTCCAAGCCTTAAATAGCGCTTTGAAGTACAGCCTTAGGCGCGCATGATGTGCATCTGTACTGAAATTCTAATCATTTGCATATCTTACCTGTGCTATTACATGTTGTAAATTTGATGTTATTTGCATGCTTCCTTTAGGTGTTGCATTTACGCTGGTATATATATATATATATATATATATATATATATATATATATATATATGTATATATATATATATATATATATATATATATATATGTATATATATATATATATATATATATATATATATATATATATATATATATATATATATATATATATATATATATATATATATATATATATATATATATATATATATATATATATATACCGGGTGATCCAAAAGTCAGGACGAACTTTAAAAATGAATAATTCGAAAACGAATCACGATACAAAGATGCGGTTTGCACCAAACGGATAAAAAAAAACCGGGTTTTGTGTGAAAATGAAAAAAAATAGTTCTGTTCGCGACCAACAGATGGCGCTATAGTGTTTTATTGCAACAAAAGATGTTTTACAAATGAAACAATGATTAATGAAGTCAGATTAATTACGGTTAATTAGTACTTACTACAGTAAATGTTCAATGTGCTGTCTATCATTCAAAAGTAAAGCTGTGAGACGAGTCACCACACCATTCACAAAATTTAGTAGCATTTCTTGCGTTATGGCAGACACATTTTGGCGGATGGCATCTTTCAGTGCCGCTAGTGATGCAGGTTGGTCGCTGTACACTTTTGACTTCATGAAGCCCCACAGCCAAAAGTCACAGGGTGTGAGATCGGGAGATCTTGGAGGACATGCGTGATTAAAGTAGCGACTGATAATACGATCCTCCCCAAATGTTGAGCGTAGCAGGGGTTGCACAGGCAGAGCAATATGAGGTGGTGCTCCATCTTGCATAAAGGTGACTGTTTGGAGTGCCTGTCGCGCTTGCAGTTCAGGAATAATGCTATTCTGTAACATTGCTATATATCGCTTACAGGTGACAGAAACTGTTTGGAAACCTGTCTGTGTGACTTCCTCGAAAAAAATGGACTAATTATGAAATCAGCAGTGAAGCCAGACCAGACTGTCACTTTAGGCTGTTGCAAGGGTACCTCAACAAATGCATGTGGATTTTCTGTGGTCCACACTCGACAATTGTGGGTGTTAACAGCGCCAGAGAATGTGAAATGTGCTTCATCTGTCCAAAGCATAGTATGAAGCCAGTAGTGCTGCTCTTCCATCTTATTGAAGACCAAATTCGCAAAATGTCAGCGAGAGTCGAAGTCAGGAGCTTTCAGTTTTTAGTTATGTTGCAACTTGTAGGGATACCTTTGCAAAGTTAATCGCAACGCTCTCCATACACTTCCTTACGACACTCCTGTCTGCCTCGAAACTTCTCAAGCACTGCACTCCCCATGTGCAGCAACCGCCGACATGGCTTGCACCGCCTGCTTCACTGTCGTGGCAACAGCAGCTGCAGTTGAGGGACATCCACTTCTTTTACGTGACACCAAAGAACCTGTAGCTTCAAATTTTTTCACAATTTTGTTCAATGCAGAAGACGTTATTGGTCCTTTACTATCTCGCATACCCTTCATGTAGCGATATGCTCGCAATGGCACTTTCCGAATTCTTATAAAACAGTTTAACTAAGAGGGCTTTCTCAACTATGGACAGCATTTTGATTCATACCAGCTTCGACTACCATTACCTGCAGTAGTTGCTTCTTTTTATATCGTTTGTTGCATTACATAATCCTACATCAGAACTCCGACAGCGCCATCTGTTGGTCGCCAACAGAACTATTTTTTTCATTGCCACACAAAACCCGAATTCTTTTCTATCCGTTTGGTGCAAACCGCATCTTTGTATCGTGATTCGTTTTCGAATTATTCATTTTTAAAGTTCGTCCTGACTTTTGGATCACCCTGTATATATATATATATATATATATATATATATATATATATATATATATATATATATATATATATATATATATATATATATATATGTAACATGTAATCATAGTATAGGAAATGCGCTATTATCACGCTATTAATAAATTATATATATATATAATTATTTATTAATAGCATGATAATAGCTTTTCCTATAAGATTACATGTTATTTGTCACAGGCAAATATTTGCATTAAGACCTAAGATATAAATCATAAATGAAACCCTTTTATATTATAAATAGAAACAGATGGAATGCATTAATTTAAATTGAAACTATTTATTGTATCTGAGTAATAAACTTATGTAAAATTCAAATATATGGGGGTCTTAAATGTTGCGTTTGGTTTCTAAAAATACTGTATGCCATTTTCCTAATGGACCTCTTTCATTCAGTTTATACAAACATAAAAATGTTAACAAAAAATGTAAACATAAAAATAAGAACAGTTGTCTTGACAAGGTTAATGTGCTTTAATTATTTGGAGCTTACTCTCAGACCAATTCTCAATTTAACCGATATGCAAACGCCAGCTTGTCAATTGAATCCCTTGACAACACTAAAAGTTAAAAGGATTTTGTTTCATTCCCTCAAATCTGCAACCAGACTGTTTCCACACCTCTCAGGCTTACACTTCAGCTGCTTGAGGATTTCCCTCCAAACTCGTGTGTTGTGGTTTGTAGAAACTGAGAGTTTGCTTTCAACTGTATATCCAGGTTGACTTTACCATTGTGCGAAAAATTAATAGCAGACAAACAATTTAAGCAATCTGGATAATCACTCATCTACTATGTAATATACAGGACATAAATAAAATAGAAAATTTAATCTTCGTTTTAAAAAACTAATTCATTTGTAAAATTGGGAAATGTATAAACAAAAATTATGAAATAGTATTAAATAATTTCTTATAAATTCTGTTTGCTTAAAAATTAGAATATGTCTACAGAAACAGATACATATAAAGAAAATTATGCAGTTGGAAGTTTGATATATAGCACTAATTAAATAAATTAGATTATATTGTCTTGATTTAAAATGAACCTGATTAGTGTTTGGATCGTGCAAGATTAAATATAATGTTCACTAAAAAAGTTCAGGGTGTCCAGAAAAGGACTCCCTGATTTCAAAATTAAATATCTCGGAAACAAAGATCGATAGAGGAATGCAGTAAACGGTATGTTTATAGTGAAAGCTGTAAGAATTTTATACAGCAGTTTGAAATAATAATTACAAAAGTTGCTAACAGATGGCACTGTACGCTGTACAGCTCATATCAGCATACATAAATGAAATAATGGTATGAAAACATTCTTTGCAAAAAATCACATTACAATGTTTTCAAAATATTCACCAATGGCACTACAGAGGTGGCGCAAACGAAAAATGAAATTTCCCATCACATTTCGTAGTGTCTCAACAGAAATGAATTCACATGCCACACAGATCACCGATTCAAGCAGCGTGGCGGGATGCTTCGGGTAGACAATGTCTTTCAATGTGCCCCACAAAAAATAGTCACAGGTAGTCAAATCCGGCGAATATGGAGGCCAATCCATGCCAGCACCAGTAAATTTGGGATATTCCAAAGCAATAGCTCAATTCCCGAAATATTCATGAAGAAAGCGAAACACTTATTCGGTACGATGTGGTCGGGCTCCATCTTGCATAAACCATTCAGTACGTGGTCGATCCTCTAACACTTGCTGTGTGGCGATAAATTGTTCCAAAATTGCAACGTAACATTCATTAGTGACCGTTTCTAATATGAAAAAGAGCCAATAATGCCTCTGCTGCATACTGCAGCCCACACAGTAACTTTAGGAGTTTCGTTTCACACCAATATGGATTTTTGGAACCCCGAAATCGCCAGTTCTGTTTATTCACGAATCCATTCAGGTGGAAGTGTGCTTCATCTGTAAACCAGATGCAGCCAACATCAAATCCTTCACTATCAATCATTGTGAGCATCTGATTAACAAAGTCAACCCTTTGTTGCACAGCTCGTACGGGTATGGCCTGGTTAGTTTGAATTTTGAATGGAAACATGTGTAGACTCTTTCTCAGTATTTTCTGCGTGCTGGAACGCTTCAAACCAATCTCAGATGTAATTCTACGGACGGATGACATTGGATTTTTCTGAATAATTCCAGAAACTGTGGCGGCATTTTCAGGCGTAACTGCAGTTTTCTTGCGGCCAACATGCCCCACTAGATCATTAGTTACGGTGCCTGTTCGTTGAAATTTGGCGAAGAGCGTACAAATGGTTTTCGCATTGGGTCCTTTTGGAACATTAAATCGTGCTTGAAAACTGCGCTTTGTTGCCGTAGGACTCTCTTTTAACCTGTGATACTCTAGCACCAGAAAAACGCGTTGTTCAATGGAGTACCTGGTTTTAATCTCTTCCTTCGGTACGCTAACCTCCTTTCACGCTTCAATAGTGGAACTGATCACTCTGGGCTTCGGATCACTATTTATACTAGGCATTACGTATGGCGATTACAGGGCCATCTATTTGCAGCTTTTGTAACTATTATTTCAAACTGCTGTATAAAATTCTTACAGCTTTCACTATAAACATACCGTTTACTGCATTCCTCTATCGATCTTTGTTTTCGAGATATTTAATTTTGAAATCAGGGAATCCTTTTCTGGATACCCTGTATATTCGAAACTCAATCATTAATATCATTTTGATCCTTATATCTAATCTAATGGTATATTTAAACTATATATTGTTAAATAAATTAAGCTCTTTTACATTTTAGTTTAATTCATGCAAGATTCAATATAAAGTTTAATATAAAATCTCATTTGTGAAAATGACTGTTTAACACAATTTTTTCTCGTGACACCTAAGTTAATGATTTATTTAAATATGTATATAGAGCTAAATGTAGGTTGTGTTTTGTAAACAAAATAACAACTCATGCCAGACTATATATGCAATGAATTTTTCAATGTATGTACTGTTGCTATTTCATAGTATAGTTAGTTTAATATAAGCTGCAAATAAGGAACGTAGAGAAGGAATTCAACCAGAGAATCATCCCTGCCAATGTGCCTTCTACTCTTTTGTTTCCAGAACTTGAATCGTTATCGATTCCATAAAAGACATTGGAAATGACTCCGCTCAAGTTTTATCAATGTCTGCGTATTGTTAATGTCTATAAATAGTTATTGGGAAAACAGCCATAATTGAAGGTAACGCAAACAAAAGATGGTAAAAGGAATTGGAATAAATGCAGGCTCTGAATAGAGACAGTTAATTCATAAATGGTTTTATTTTATTGAAATATATAATATCATGTGTTACATTTTTCTAGTTACCGTTACATACAAAGTTGCTACGTCTATTTTATTTATTTTGAATGACTTCAATGTAAGAAATATTCTTTAAAGTGTTAAAAAGTGTTATTAAGAATTGTAATAAGAACTAGTGTAATTAAGAAAAAAGAGTCATTAAAATATGAAGTAGCACTTATGAAAAGTATATAAAATGATTGATTAGCCTTTGTAAAGAAAAATTGCAAATTGAATAAATTTTGACGAAATAAAAATCAATGACTTGTAAATCTGTCTACCATTTAAGTTATAAAATTTATTTTAAAAGCTCTTAAATAATATATTCGAGTGGAATGTCCACAAAATTTGGATCAGCATAAGAAATTCAAATCACTCTACATTTACTATTACATTGCGCATCTATATGTTTATTAATTCTCTCATGCAAATAAATTAAAAAATATAGAACAGGGAATTTATATAGAAAATCTTCTCTTTACTAGTAAATATTTTAGAAGTTGTTAAATTTTTTGATTGATATAACAATTTTATTTCATTAAAATTGCATTTGTTGTGTTTATGAAAGAGCAATGAAGCAATGTTTTATTGTCTCTTAATCTGTCATATTTTATATGCATTTCACAGTATTTATTGGTTCTTTCTTAGCAGCAAGTATCCTATAGTAAAAAATGAAGTAGCAATTACATTACAATAATTTTTGCATAAATTTCTATAAACCTCCTGCACATTAAAAATTCACTCTTACGATAAATTTTCAAAAAAATCTTTAAAATTTTATCACCCTTTTAAAAATAAATATTATTAAATTAGTTATGTATCCCTGAATGAAAATTTTAGTATCAAAGTAAGATTACAGTCAACCTTCCCATAACGCGGTACTCTCAGAACGCGGTTTCCATAAAACGCGGTATTCTTACAGCGCGGTTCCCGTTCAACATCGTCCCATCCGTTCTTTCCGTGCACCCAATGAATGGTTTTAACTGGATATGTTTATATAAACATTCAAGCATATTTTTTAGCAGTTTACGGCATCGGTTTCAGTCGTCTCAGAGCTCTTTCACAGTACGTCTCGTGGGTGACCAATTCTTTCTAAAATTTTGTCCGCACCGTCCATTCGTTTAGCTTTCTGCTGCTTAATTTGTGGCTCATTATTGGACAACATAACACAATACTGTAATTGTAAAAAAACTGTAAAAAATAATAAAATAAAAAAAACAGATTGTATTTAAACCGTCTCATTGGCTTGCGCGGAAATTAAATCATCAACGCTCTAGTCTACAATTTCACTTCCAGTTTCAGAAATAGTAAACACTGCTTCTCGTTTAAGCAATGAAGAATTTGCAGTAAACCATCAGAATGTAAGAGAACTAGTACTCGGGGAAGAAAATTTAGATGAGGAAGAACTGATGGAATTAATTGATGTACCCACCTCTCAAATGCATTGGTAAACGAAAATAAGAAAAACGAATGGGTGCCAAATCTCGATTTACAAGATGTGAAAAAAGGGCTAAATTTAGCTAAAGAATTAGAACTTCATTTCATTCAAACTGATCATTCAACGGTGCTCAGCTCAAAGTTTGAAAGAGAGTTAAGAAATTGCTTAGCTCCCTATAGAGAGATTTTAGTGGAGTTAGAAAAAAAAAGTTACAGTCGAAAACCAATGTGAAGATGAACCAAGTGAGGAAGACATTTAGCCCATTAAAAGAAGGTGAGCTAGGGGACTCATATCTGACAGCGAGTATGAGTCTTGAAAGATTACATAATTTAACAAAAGTCTTTCTTATATTTGTTGGAAAACAGTTTTTTAGTTTAGTTTTTCTTTCATTTTTTATCATATCCTTATACGAACTCTTCAATTCAATAAAAATAACCTATAATTTATCTTGTCTTTTGTATTGATTGGTCTCCGCATAACGCGGTACGAATGATGTGATTTGTACTAATTCTGAGTTTCTTATAGCTCGGTTTCCATAGAACGCGCTACCAATTAACCTGGTTTGTACGATTAAATCCGAGTTTCTTATCGCACGGTTTCCATATAACGCGGTACGCACTCACCGCGTTATAGGAGGATTGACTGTATACATGGTGTTAAGATATTTATCAAACTAACCAGTTTATGAACTGCATAGTCTTAAAAGACAGCAATTAAGTCATATATATGTAAGTCATCATCCATTATTAAAATTAAATTGGACGAACAACGCGTTGGTCACGATGACATATAACAGAGTATATATTTCAAAATATAAAACACATTTAATATGATTATAAAACTAATTATATGTAAATGTATTTTTTTAGAAAATACAATCATCACTAATCTCTTTGAACAATTAGCTAAATATTACTCAAACTGAATTAGATCTCATAAGAATATTTACAAAATTAAATATTTTTATATATTTTTTTCAACGCGTGTTATTTAATTGTTTGGTATGAATGTTATCAACTGAAACCATGTTTAACGTAGTTAGAATTTTATGTTCTTCAGGTCTTCCAAAAATTTAAAAGAGAATTTTATTTCATTTCATATTAACACTGTTTAATTAGATTTATTTTTCTTTTTAGTTCTCTCATGTTTCAAGGGACATGGTCACCAAATGCGAAAAAATACTGAAGATTTCACTCTTTTCCCCAAAAGTAAGTTAACTATTTTTTACACAGATAGAAAAGAATTTAATATTGATAAATTAAATGTTAATATATATAATACTTATATATATTTACATTACATTATTCGAGCGGTATGTTTGACTCACATTATTAAAGATTGAAAACCATATATGCCTCCATGGCCGACAGGAAGAACCATGTTTGAGTTCCGCCACTATTGAAGCGCTTTAAAGGATGCTACGTCTCTGCTTTCATAAAGAAACCAGGCAGATTTTCCCGTCTCTCTCGCGATATGACTTGTATACGCTTTTATGTATATAAGAAAAATTACAAATTTACATGGATAAATAATCAAAACACAAATATAGGAAAATTAGTGTTTGCACTTTTAATTTGGTTACACATTATAGTTTTACTTGGTTAGGAAATAACTTTTATATTTGTGTGGCGACATTTATATCTAGTTGTATTTATATGCTGCTTATATCTTCAATTTTTTTATTTGTTCGTTTTGTATAATTTTGGGGTTTAGTGCTCTCAGCACGTCCTGGTAAAACTAACCATTTTGGTACTTAGCTTTATATACATTGCCCGACTTTGTAAATGCATCACCAAGAAAAGTTGGCCAGAAAATTATGCAAATTTCAGGATAGACTCACCTTACCATGTTATGCAAATGATGTGAAAGGAGACGGTCTCCAGCACATGTAGGATAAGATATAAAGTGAGAAACCGGCAGAGTGAGCAATATTTGCGTTGCTATTGCGGCTTAAAAATTATCATTGAAAGTTTGCTCTTGTCTCAAAGGATGCCGGTAATTGCAGAAAATATAATGACATCCTCGACGGAATCAGTTCCAGAAGAAAGACGAGTTTACGAGGGGCAGGTGATCGGACTGAGAAGGGCAGGTTGGTCCTTACAACAAACCGCAGCTGACAGATACCTGGACACGTCCACCGTGCACCGGCTGCGGTGAAAATGGTTGGAAAAAGGAACTGTGGAACATTTGCGGGGTGACGTTGCAGCCAGAATGACGTCAGCACGCGTGGGTTGACGCATCCGACGAGAGGTGGAGTCAACCCATGAAAGTACGTTTACCGAAATTCTGCAGCATGCACAAGACACTCTGTTTGCTCATATATCGAGCAGAATTATTCACCATCGATTGGGTGCTAGTGTCTTGTGCTCATGATGTCCGTTAAGAAGACTGCCTTTGACCCCAAGCAGAGACGTTAATGTCTGAAATGGTGCCGGATTAAAGCGATTTAGATGACGAAGTGGCAAAGGATCGTCTTCTCAGATGAATCAAGTTTTTGTTTATTCAATGATAGTCAGCGCGTACGAGTGTGGCGTACAAATGGGGGCAGGTCCAATTCTGCAGCAATTACGGAACACCTCAACGCACGACAACGCGACATCAAAGTTTGGAGCACCATAGCGTACAATTAAAGGAACCTCTAGTTCGTATTCAACAAAGTTACTAACAAAACTATAGGAGAGATTATATCCATATATGAAAAACATGGCAGCAGTTTCGAGTTTCACTGGGTTAAAGCACATATTGGAATATACTTTAATGAAATTGTGGATAAAGAAGCTAAAGCAGCTACAACCAAAACAGAAATCACACACATAGTCCCAATTAGCAAACAACAGGTAACAACTTTATTAAAAAATAGTTCAATATAAACTTAGCAAAATCGATGGAACACTTCCAGTAAAACACGCAGGCTTTATGATACATACGAAGTGGTTTCCACAAAGCGGATAATGGCAGATTTCTACACAAACCAAATGAGAACCGACCACGGAGTATGTGGCGAATACCAGAACAGATTCCATAACAAGAATCCGTTATGTCCTGTTGACAGTGCTATAGAAACAGTTGAACATATGATATATGAATGCAATGAATTTGTTAATGTCCGAAAGAAACACTTCCCACATAACTACAGAGACAGGACTATAAAAGAACTCTTGTGCTATCCAGGTTTTAAGGAGGGAATAAAGGAGATAATTATTACAAGATTACAACGACAACTTTCAACTAATTGTAACACCTAATGCATTTTGTGAACAAAACATTTATCAATTGTTAACTGCCATAAATTATTGTAAACATATAATTCTATTGTAATTTTCAGTTAAATAATTATGTATATATATTTTTTCTTACAAGTTCTAACATTACTTTATATACAAGTTGTATTTATTTTTGTTTATTAAAGTCAAGATGCCCTATGATTTAAGTCTTTCTTTGGGGACAGGGTCTCGGTAGACACTGGATGGTGGTTGCCGGGCTACGGGTAATGCCTGGCGTTTCCCTGGAAGTCATGGACTTTGGCACCTGGCTTTACACCTATCGTAGCAGTGTTAGATTGGAAGTGGAGTGCCTATGGCTACTCGGCAGCACATGGCCTCCTCGTCTTGGGTGGATTTCTCCATCGATCAGTCATCGCACTCACCGTATACCTTCGGGTGGGGCGGTATGGTTAGTTCTGTTACCGAAATTCTGCAGCATGCACAAGACACTCTGTGTGCTCATATATCGAGCAGAATTATTCACCATCGATTGGGTGCTAGTGTCTTGTGCTCATGATGTCTGTTAAGAAGACTGCCTTTGACCCCAAGCAGAGACGTTAATGTTTGAAATGGTGCCGGATAAAAGCGATTTAGACGACGAAGTGGCAAAGGATCGTCTTCTCAGATGAATCAAGTTTTGGTTTCTTCAATGATAGTCAGCGCGTACGAGTGTGGCGTACAAGTGAAGGCAGGTCTAATTCTGCAGCAATTACGGAACACCTCAACGCACGACAACGTGACATCATAGTTTGGGGCACCATAGCGTACAATTACAGGAACCTCTAGTTCGTATTCACTGCGCGTATCACGACAGCCCATCGTTATGTGGATGATGTGTTGCGGCCGGTGACGCTCTCTTATCTTCATTGAATAATGCCCTTTATTAGTAGCGTAATACCAGACCGCATATTGCTCGCATCAGTTAACATGCCCTAAAATGTGTACAATTGCTTTCCTCTCCCCCGCAATCGATAGATGTCTCACCAATCTAACACGTTTGGGATATGATTGGACGCCATTTGCAGACCTTGCCATTGTCTCCTGCAAAAGATGCTCTTTGGCAAATAGTTGATAGGGATTGGAGAGTCATTTCTCAGGAAACCATCCGTATTCTTATTGACTCTGTGCCTAAACATGCTTCGTGTATCACCATCCACGGTGGTCCAACAATCTACTAATCCGACCTTGTTCTTACTTGTTATTATGTATATCATTTCGAATTACTGATCATTTATTGTTCGTTGCACAGCGTCTTTCTATTTGTCGAGTTTCATCTCTTTCTGGCAACTCCTTCTTGGTGTTGCATTTTCAATGTCGGTTAGTATATATATATATATATATATATATATATATATATATATATATATATATATATATATATATATATATATATATATATATATATATATATATATATATATATATATATATATATATAATTAGATTGCAAAGGTATTACCCTTGAAATATATTCTGTTTTGTTGTATTAGGTGCGGCTACAGTAATTTTTCAACCTTTCAGCACTACAACGTGCTCCAGTAGATGCATCATTGTGACTCCGAAAGAGTTGGTGGGTCTTCGTGATTTAGAAACAGGACTCAGCAGAAAACTTCCAGACTTAGCCTACTACCCCCAGAGGTATCATCTCTGATGAAATACATTTTAACCACGACAAATTGTACATCGACCAGCCACCATTAGTGAGCAGGACGGGTTGAGTATAGATTTGATCTCACTTCTTCCGATAAGAGAAGGAACACCCTGACTCACGAAGCCATCACGATCTCTTGCAGTATCTGTAGATCACAAAGAAATACCTCTTTAATTGGAAAAAACTTTGAAATAAAGTATTATACATCTGATACTAAATTTATATCGGAAAACCGATTTTCGTAACAAAATGAAATTTAACATTTTATAGATATAGATATTTTTAGTGATATTTAGCAAAATGCTTTTGTGGTATAAATATGTTATGTTAAATGAAAATTATTCGCCTACACACAAAATTGTCACAGATAAAAAAGATAAAAATTAATTGAATCAACCTTTCACTTAACTGAGTAATGCATTTTACTCATTCATTAAGTCATGATATAAGATATATATATATATATATATATATATATATATATATATATATATATATATATATACTTTTATATTAATTAACTTTTTTTCAATTTATTAATACAACATATTTTATTATTTTATTTTAAAAACTGTAAAGTAACGTATTTAAGAGTGACTGTTTCATCACTAAAGACATACATCGTTTAAAAATAAAATTAAAAGCAGTTGTATGTAAAATATTATGATTTTGGTAAACTAAATTCTTTTTAATATCAGCACTTACTTAGTTTCATTTAATTTTGCTAACTAGCTTATTTTCCATACAAAATACTAATTCATTACTGTAATCCTTATAATTTTGCCAATGCTTTTCTTATGAATACTCAATGAATAAAACATTTAATATTATGTTACTCCCAGATGAATGAAGCATGACCTATGTGAGAAATAGGATGATCTTTATTTTAGTTGAAGATTTTTGTTTAGTCTTCAAAAATACAAGCGAATAAAGTTTACTTTTACAAAAACATTCTATATCCGACTGTCATGTTTGTGTGGATATGAAAACAACTCTTCAGATCATATTTAACGCATTATTTATATAAATTCATTTACTCCTCATTCCTTTCCATGTTAGAATATCTCGACTTGAGATAATTATTAAATTTAATTTGGGTACATTCCCTATTATCTTAATACTGCTTTAAAGCGTAATAATATGATTTACTTTAATGATGCAGGAATCTATTTATTTTACACTTTAGGCAAGTTAAAGAATATAAGATTGTTCTAAATATCACGATAATGAAGTTCTGATTTTGCCTATTTTTTTTGCAAGTATAATTTTTGTGCGATTTAAAAGTATTCTCAAATAGTCATTTTTCCAAGTTGAAATATTTTTTGAAGATTGAAATCAGATAGAGGAGAAAATACTTTAGTTCCCGACTTTACGGAAACACGTTGGCTGTATAATTATATATATTCCAACTTGACTCTTTAGAACTCTAAAAATTTGAATGTATAAATTGTGGTAAATGTATGTTATAGACGGCCCAATATTTTCTACCCACTAAGCATATAACATCTTTTTATAATTTCTAATTTAAACCTAGAATGTTTATGAAAATATGCGATTCAACAATTCATTTCCGTGAATTTCAAGTTGCAGCTCAACCATTAAAAATTTATTAATCTTTTAAGCATTTAAAAGATGTTATATTATTCATTGAAACAATATACAAATAAAAATTTTATAATATTCAATTAATTTATCCTACATGAGACTTGTTCCATATATTTTAACAAATGAAAAATCTTTTTTTATAACAAACGTAAGACAGTAGTGGTTTTAATTCTTTAGAGAGCTCTAGCAGAGCCGTTTTTAACATAGCTAGAATGACATTTTTCCCGAGATCTTGTTGCGCCACAGACATTTTGGCTATAATTTTTGGAAGAATTGTATCGATCCACTTACCAGGCTGCTCCTTACTGTGAGATGCTCCCTGGGAATCCTTATATACAACGCCTGTATCGAAACGAAGGATCCCATTACTTATGCATTCTCCTTAGAGAGGCGATACGGATAAATGTGTGGGATAGACTATTTTTATTAAGAAAGAGAATTCAGTAAAGTTATGGAGGAGGTTGATGTTCACTCTCACAGCTGGAATGACGTGGAAAATTTTATTAGTTTTAAGAGGAAGAAAATTAAAATAATGAAAAGAAATTCAGAATAAATAAATGCTCATTAAATCACATCCACTGAAAATTCAAATTAAGAAAAAAGAAATCAAAGAATTGTGAATAATTTGAAGTTTTTAAAAAGTGAAATATGTACATGAATGTGAAACCAATATAAATATTAATAATAGTGAGAAATTGCTTATGTTCCGATTGTTTAGCCTCTTTAGGTAAAATCACTTTATTAAAAATGCATAAAAATAATTTCTTTAAATACTTAGATTGCTTACAAATTTTTCAATCTTGATATCTTTTATTTAAAATAATTTTGTGTAACTTTAATAAAAGATTTAACTTGTTTTTAACTATTGATTTTTAGGTAAAAATAATTCCCCTAAGCAAATGTTCATTGGCCAAAAGATTTAACGAAGTTATGATTCAAAATTAGAATGGTTTGTGACTTTTGCAAAGGAAGTTTAATTTGTCTGGGATTTATAGCTTAAAAAAGTATTAGAAATATCCACACTCAGGTGGGAATCGATTGTACGAACTGTCAAACTGAAAACTAGGGCCAAAACTATTCATCTGCCTCTTCGGTAATTCAATCACAGAATGCAATATGCTAACTTGCATCCTTGAGATATGTCAATTTCTTCAATAATTATCGATTTATTGAAATCTTTAAATATTTTTTTCAATGTTATAAATATTGATGCCACCCTGAATTTTCAATTGATAAGTCTTAACTAATTCATAAATGATAAAGAATAAAAATTCACAAAATGAAGACAGATCTCTATTTAACAAGAGCACAAGCAAAAAGTTACGACATTCAAAAAATTAAAGTTTCTTACTGGATTACATTATTTTCAAATTCACTCCCTGCAAACTAAAAAATAAAATTTAAAAAAAAAAAGAAATTTTTTTAAAAAAAATGTTTTTCCAAATTTTAAAATTAGGAGAGAAATGAGTCCATTAATTTGTCAAATGTTAGGAACATTCATAAAATAAATTTTGTATAATTATGCGTAAAACATGATTTTTAAAAAAGAGATTTCCTAATATTATTTTAAATTTGTTTTATACTTTTAAAATTAAAAGAGAAATAATTCCTATATTTTATCAAATGTTAAAAAATAATATTCATAAAATAAATTATGTTTAAAAATGTAATGCCTTACCAATTTTTCTGGCCATATTTAATTAATTCCAATCTTATTCATTAGAAGCTCGTAGAATAATAAACTAGTTCTTATTTGTAAGCTGAATGACATTATTGTGTACACAAAATTCAGAAGACTACTTTTGGACGAAGTTCCTGTTTACTCATTAAATATTTTAGAAGTATTTATTTTTAATTAGTGCGTAGAATATCGACGTGCCTTTTTCTCTTTAATTAATATACTTGTTGCAGATTATTTTAATCAAATTTTAGTTACACAATAATTATCAAGCAAATGTCGAGAAGAGGCTGCTTAAAGCAAATAAAATTCCATTAATTATACAAGAATTATAAAATAGCTGAAAGAGTTGGTTGAATTTTTTTCATTTTAAATGCTGTTGCCCTCTTTAAGCGCCGTTTATGCAACCGAAATTAGAATCGATGAGTGATTTAAATGCATGTAAAGGACTGTACATTAATTAGCTACATCGTAAACACATTTTGTTTTTCATTGTAAGAAAATGACTTTTCTTCTAAGATTTAATGAAGAAAGCAAACTTTCAAGAAAGTATTTCTATTCCTTGCTTGTCCAACTATTGAAGTGGGAAGATTTATATGAAAAGTATTAACTTGAATCTCTGAACAGTGTATTTACTTTTTGTGACACAAGAGGAAAAACACAAAACTGCGACATGGGTTCTGTCGATGCAACAAATTTCAGTTAGGAATCGCGGTTCGATCCAACTATTGAATATTTTTTATCGATGTCAATTTAAACCGAATTATGTCTGCTGTGAAAGAAATTCACTGCCATGTCATGGGAGCGCTTTGGTGGAGTGGAGGGTGAATCCCATCCTTTGGTCACAGTCTCAGTGTTTTCTTAGGACATGTGATTGTTCTTTCTGAGGAGTCTTTCATGTTCTTTGAATGTCAAATACTGCATTATGTGAAACTCATTATTGTGACACAAATTCATCAATGAATTTCTGATTAGTCTTGGATCAATATGACTACTTTGTATTTCTTTTGGCAATGTCCTTTCTTAATTGAATTCTACCTTTTCTATGAAGAACTCAACGCTGCGACATTGATTCGATCAACGCAATGACCTTTTTTTAGGTAAGCAATTGATTCTCCGTTAATTTCGGTCATAATACACTGTAATTTTAACTGAATTAGAAATACCCCAGAAAACTGTCTTAGATTTAAGTATTATCACAAAATATATAAAATCTTTGGTGAAACTAAAAACTACTTGAAGAAAATCTTCAGAAACAATACTATCGGGAAAAAAATTATAAATTTGAGCCAAGTAGTATTATCCCCACTATGATGAAGTAGCACACACAAATCTGAGAATCATCCGAATATAATTTATGAGAATAATACTTGTTTTTCAAATATAAAACTATTCCTTTTGGTATTATTTATAAAATTTTATTATTTTTCATTCATAAGATGCAGGTTGAACTATTTTCCATTTAAAAATGTAAAACACTACTTCATGTTATGCAAAAAGTTTTTACAGAATTTTCAGAAGTAAAAAATATAATTTATCACATTGGCAAATTATAATGGTGACGAAAATAAGCTGCTCAAAAGTATAATATACCATATATCATTAATAATTGGTAAATTTAATTTTAAAAATTTTATTTTTAAGGTATTTTCTTATCTTAAGCTATTTGTGTACATTTAAAAATCAATCCCATTATCTGAAATTTCTACAGATGTTTCTAAATATTAAAAGTAAATAATAATTTTAGTGGTAAAAATAAAACACAATCATTGAATACTTTGACGTACAATAAAAAAATTTAATGAATATTTTAACCACTGTAACATATAAAACAATATATATAAAATAAATAATTTTTTTGAACATTGTGATTTAATATGCCCACTCTTCTTTGTGACATCTCTTTTTCTTTTATCCAAAGTTAGCTGCTTCAAGGTTATTTTGGTTATTAATATTAGAAGTGCATTGATTTTCATGTTTTGATTAGAAGCACACCCAACATGTTCTTTGGAGTTTTTATCTATCGTGTATTTTAAATTATGTAGGTAAAAAAAGTCCAGAATAGCAGTGGGAGAGTCAGGGACAGAATTAGAATGAGTGCATGTGCGCGTAAAAGAGACTGCTCCTAGATTTCAGTACTGAAATGCTCTCCTTGGAATACCCAAAAACAGGAAAGATGATTGCAGCACAATTTCGGTAAAATACACTAAGGAAATGTCCTTAAGTTTATTTGAAAAATCCTAGTTTAATGTTAGACAACAAAAAGAAATTATTTATATAAAACTCATCCAATGAAAAAATTATTTGTGTAAAACTTTTATGAAACTAATAGCAAAAAAGTGAAATTAAAATGTTATTGCAAGTAAATGTATTAATCTAAAGAAGATTAATTTCAAATGAAGGATTATCTACATAACTATTATAAATTATTACGCACATCTTTAATGGACGAACAATATTTAATTTGTTACTAGAAAATACTGGTGTAGTTACATTTAATTCATTAAACTTTCAAAAGATTACCCTAGATTATATATATATATATATATATATATATATATATATATATATATATATATATATATATATATATATATATATATATATATATATATACATACATACATACATACATATATATATATATATATATATATATATATATATATTTAATCTAATATTTTATACGGTACCTGCATCCCCATAAGCACACATCTCGTGTTAAAAATTGTCTATATTTATACAAGTTTGACATTATTCTTTAAAGGACAAAATATTAAAAATGGACAAGTACTCGCAATTTTTTTCAGCAATATATTATTTGCTTTTATCTTCCTTATAATATTTAAACTAATTATTGCATTTTACGAAATTTTCAAAAAACGCGCATTTATACATTTAAGCTATTATTTAATAAATGATATTTAATAACACCACACACAAATTTCCTTTAATTTTAGCAGCTTACTCTCAACCTTCGATAATACCCAATGATGCAATTCTAACATAATTTTTAATCACAAACGTTATGAAACACTCATTCAGTTATATAGCCAGAAACTATTAAAATAGCGCAACTCTGTGCGGAAATATGTTGAGCAAATGAAATGGCTCATTTATTCAAATGTTAATCTTGTTGAATATATATGAAGTAAAGCCCCATCCGAAGAGTAAGGGCTGTTTCCTTTGAATATATCAACTACTACGCCCCTGCAAATGCCGAAGGAACTTACGTGCAGTGTAATCATCGCTATCCATTAAAACTGGATCACTCTGCAGTACCCAATCTGTATCAAGATATGAAGAGGTGCCCATTAAATTTGACAAGGATATTCCTGATAAGCTTGACAAGGAATTTCTGTGAGTTTAGTCATGATACTTATCAACATTATTCTGTGGCTGCAATGAAGCACTTTAATGAACCTATTTTTGACATTCAAATTACATTGACTATCAAATTATTGATCGAATATTGTATTGAAATCAAATATACTGTAAAAAATGTAGCGATTTTCTATTTATTTCTTAATATAAAATGTAGGTATAAAATAGAAACATTGATATAAAACAGGTATAAAATAGAAATTTTCTGCTAGAATATTACTGTGTTTCAAAGTCAAAATAATGTTTAGAAAATTCTTCTTGAAGTAGAGAAACTCATTTTTAACTTTTGTGCTGGATTTTACATGATGTTCCGAGAGAAACAAAACAAGGTAGAGTGTTTTAAAAAATTTTCAAAACATACAAGTCTCAGTAAATATTATTCTTTCTAAATTTATATGCTTTTAAATTGAAAGACATAAGGTTATTTTTTGTATTAACAAGCACTGGAAAAAAACTCCATCTCGAATAATTTCGCATCAAGGTAGAAATCGCTTAAAATAAAACTACTACGTTACTTATAGTAAACGTATATTATTTTTTATTATAAAAATTACTAAGCAGTATTTTCTTATTTTGAGAAAAACTAGATTTCCTGTGCTTTGTGTAGAAAAACATACTTAAAGGTAACATATCTATAACGTTAAATTAATCTCAATTTCCATTTGTTTAAAGAAATAAATGTCTGTTTCTATGTAAATGAAACATAATAAACATTTTTGTTAAAAAAAGAGCAACATTCCGAAAGAAACTTTAAAGTGCCACTGCTTGTGTATGGAAACGGGTTGCTTAGTATTGAATGAAATCAAAAGGATAGCGACCCATTTCAAAATAATGGGGACAACATTTCGAAGAAAGATTTTTCTAATGGGAGTAAAATACAATTCAAATTTCGCTGACTGTTGTGTTAACTTTATATATTACTGGGTGTACAGTTGTTAGTGTAAATAAGTAATTCCTAAGGGAATGGCGGAAATTTTAAACAATTGGTTGAGAAGGCTTGTGTGCCGATCCGATCTATATTGTTTACGAAAGCGGAAGGCAGCTCTTTCAAGTTGTTAGCTCTTAGGCAGTTCAGAATTGACAGCTTTTCAGAAGGTTAGAGAATTGTGTTATCTGGTTCAAATATCTCTCTAAAAAATAGTACTCGCAACAAAACAGTAAAAAAATATAATCAAATATAACTAAAATAAACAATGAATAAAAAGTAATTAAACAATAAATATGTAAAAATATAAAAAGCATTTTTATGTTTCTATTTATTTTTATTTTTCTGTGAACTTAAATTACTAAGCAATTTTTTCTTAATAACTGAAAAAAATGTGTACACATGAATAAATTCTTCAGGTTAAAAAAAAAGCACCAATATCTGTTATCTGCTATGATCACTCTTCAATGAAAATTTCGGAATATTTTTCCATTTCATAGTTGAAAAAAGAGAAATGGATATTATTTTGCAACATGCGCGGATAATCCCCTACATAAAAAAATATTGCAATGTGAATCTTACAAGACTCACAGCATTTTTAGATAGGTTTATCTTTGATTGTAAGTTTTCCCCTATGTGAAGTCAAAAATAAATGTATTCATACCCAAATAATATAATGAAGTTATCATATTAAAAAAGAATACTGTTTCATATCAAACTCTATAAGAATTTTCTTTTACGAAAGTGTTTTAGTGAGCAACGCTGCCTAATTAACATATTTTTGTGATGAAGGGTATTAAAATACTATATTTTCTCAAATATATTGAAAATTGAACAATGCTTTTTTTCACGTATTCTAGATACATCAATTGATATCTCGTTCAAAGTATTTTTAAAGATTTAAACTTTTAAATGAGCTATTTTTTCACTTATCAACCGTTTTTTATCCATAATTGGAATTTGCAATTAGGTTTGAAAGAACAGTCCGCAATTCAGTTTTATACTGTATATCAATTTCTGATTTTCAATAAAAATAAGATGACCTTTTTTAAGTTAAGACAAGGAATCTGGTCAACTTATTAGTGGAAGATATGATTTTTCTGAATATCTACGACTCTAAAATCATCTCGGCGCTTTACAAAAATAACCTTTTATATCAACATAAAAGAATGCAATATTAAGAAAAGTATTTGAGTTTGATTACTTTTAATATAAATACAAAGATTTGCAAGTAATTATTACATATTGAGAATTGCTTATACTGCAACTAATACTGGAATAAGCAACTAATATTGGAGTATAATGTAAACGATATGTTTTAGTAAAAATCTCTAATAAAAATTCCGACAGGTAAAACTATTAGTAAGCATTGAAACAGAAAAAAATTTTCATTCTGGAATTTTAACGATGACACTGATAATGAATCCAAATTTTTGATTCCCTTCAAAATTCTATTGAAGATGTAAAAAAAAAATGGAGTTATAAAATTAATGTTAGTCTCTAACGTCAAAGGAATTCTCAATCCAATTGATTTGGGAAGGAAGAGAATAAGGTACTCTTTCTTCATAATTTGAGTGCTTAAATAAATTGAATTTTTGTGTATTTAAGTTGCCCGTCATATCTGAGACAGAGCAAGGGATTATTTAAATGAAGGAAACATTACTCTATGCTTCATGTTTTTATTCAAGTTAAAAGAATTTCTAAAAAAACTGTTTTTTTAAGACTTAGATTAACCAAAAACGTAGCTAGTTTCAATAGTTCAGTGTCAATCAGAAAAGCAGAGATACAAAAGCAAATTCTAACCCCCCCCCAAAACTGTCAATACATTAAAATAATAGTATTCCGATAGATGCAATCTGAAGATGTTCATAATTTGAGGAAAGCAGCAGACTTTGATAAGTGATATTAGGAAAATGCTTAGAAAATAAGCACATGAATAGTTGAGCATTGATTGCTGGAAGGCATGTAGATAAGATTAGAACTTACAAAAAATTCTTCTTTTGAAAATTAGAATATAATCAAAAATAAATCAATATTTATGTTCAAATTGAAATTACTCTGGCACTTGTAAGAAATAATGGAATGTAAATAAGCAAATTTACAAAATACATGACTGTCATTCAGATTTTATGTAAATCTATTGGTCACACGATGTCTGTAAATGTTAAATGATTTCCAAAGAAAAAACTTCGTTACTTCTCCATAAAATTTGGAAATATATATTGGGAGGAATTAAACTTGGGGATTTTCAAAAAGGTGTTATATATTTTTGATTATCACAACCAACTGTTGAGTATGTCATAAAGAAATGGAAAGCTATAGAAATTAAGACGTCAATTACCCACGTTAATCATCCCCGAAAACTGACCGAACGGGATTAGCGTTTTGCAAAATCGTGGTTTCTTGCATTCATAAGAATTGCAAAAAACCACACCAAATAGTCCACAGTGAGTCTCAACAAGAAGCAAGAATTTGTGGTGCAATGCATTAATTTGCAGAAAGAACTGTTGATGCTCAATATCCAATGATGAGTTGTACGCACAAATCAATTACCTTCATCCAACAAAATCGGTAGATTTACTTGTTTACAACATTAAAACGAAGCTGTGAATAACTGGGGATATTGTAGTGCGATGAGTCACACTACTTGCTTTTCCAATAAGTTGGATGAACTTAGGTATGGTGAATAACTGTCCAATATCTTTTACATCGTTTCTACTGTCAAATTAGATGGTGATGGTGTATTTAATCGGGAGATGGCTTACGTGATATAGCCGGGGATTTCTTTACATATGGTTCTTAGTACATTAAGCGCTGACGTTTACATGAACATTTATGATAATTGGGTTCGTTCTACTCTCGAAAACTTCTGTGCAATTGGCGAATGGTATTTCTTGGATAATTATGTGTAATTTTATGTTTCAGCTTCTGTCAAACAATGGTATGAGGATGCATATCTATTAAGTCTTCCTTGGCCAGTAGAGTCTTCACATATAAGAACAAGTTGAACATATGAAGAACAAGTTAAAACGAAATTTAAGGGTAATTAAGAAAAATGTTATTGAATGCTTTTCTAATTGTGATGCCTTTTCAGGAATCAGCATTTGAGTATCAAGTTTATAACATGATTACTTATTGTGAGAATCGTTGCCTAAAATATTTCAGTATTATTGATATTAAAAATTTTTTAATCATCTTTTGTAAAGTTTTGAATTAAGTAGAATATAGAAATCTAAAGTAAAATTTCTCAAAATGACAATAAAAAGAGCTTAATTCCAAATATGGAATCAAAAACAGTTCAAAAAGTAATATTACTTAAAACAATGAAATTTGTAGACAGAATTGAAAAATTGCGTTAATCGTAGAATTTAACATAATACTATAGATGTTTTATAATGTAAGAGATCAAAGGTTCTGCTACTTGACGGATATTGCAGGTCTGAGGAGCATAAAGAAATACATGTTATTTATCTTTAATCGTACTGTTTACTATTGGTGGTCTCGCTATTTATTTTTTAATATGTTAAATCCTACCTATAGACACTCAAAAATCCAATCAAGTGTAAGACAGAGGATCAATAATTTAAAGCATTGTTGTGTTGGTGATTTGAACAAATAATTGCTTTTTAAGAATGTTCATATTTCTGATAAATTTTTAAATAGTGTGTAACTTTTGTGTTTTATCACACTGCGATTTCAAAGATAATTTAAAATATATATTGTTAAAAATAAATTAAAGAAAATTGAAAAAATAATCACTTGTTTTTCTTATAATTTTTAAGAAGTTTTATCGCTGATATTGAGATGGGTCCAAAGCCAGTATAGCTCATAAGTTTTAATAGCATATACCTTGTTCATTTAGAATACAGTGAGAATAATAGTCAAATGTTTGAAAACTATCATACCAGTAACAATTATGATATTCTAAGGAAAATATTAAAATTATCAAAATAGTGAAAATGATGTGCAAAATAAATATGCATTCAAAACACTACAACATGGTAAATTTACATGCAAAAATATCAATGAATACACATTCAAAACGAGCAAAAAAATGACAAGCAAAAATCACAAACATAATTACGATATTAATAAGTTTTCTTAAAAGTTATGTAAGTTTATCTTTAAAACAGCGGAAATTCCATTTTTTGATATAGAAACCAAATAATGTTAAGAATATCAATTTTCACAAAGAAAATTTTCTTTTTTCTACCCCAAGAGAGAATAGCGTTAAGAACGTGCTGCAACTTACAAGTTCCGCTTCCTGTACGTCACTTTGTTAAATAATACTACAGACTTAGCATATCTTTCAGTAAAGACCAGTTTGTAATGTCATACCCAACATTTGTGTACGCGCATCCTGTTACTACATTGTTCTTGGCGAACT
This sequence comes from Latrodectus hesperus, assembly GCA_037975125.1. Classification (NCBI taxonomy): domain Eukaryota; kingdom Metazoa; phylum Arthropoda; class Arachnida; order Araneae; family Theridiidae; genus Latrodectus; species Latrodectus hesperus. The sequence goes on from CM075859.1 coordinate 8,479,339, forward strand.
TACGGCTCCTGTTGCAGTTCCTTCGAATGACCTTTGATACACAGCAGCGCATAAATCAAATGACTCAACTCGAAAAACAATAGACTCACAAGTATTCCGTTTGGGGATTCACTGTATATTTACCCCGTAAAAGAAGATCTTCAATCTTTCGGATTTCTCACCGTCATTGACAAGGCAGCCAAACAATGCTACTGACCTGACGCGCACATTTCAAGGAAGAAATTCTAGTAAAGGAATTACTGATCTAAAATTATAATATATATCTATTTCATTTTAAAACTTAATGAGAAAAATTAAAAGTCAGATTATGTTTGTCATGATATCTCAACCATTTGATTGAAAAATTTGCCTTTTCTTCAGAATATTTCTAATGCAATGCATTCGTAATTTTTGCATATGAATTGCTTAAGAGTTTTTTAGAGTATTTCTTATACAATTATTATGAAGGATCTCATAAAATATCATATTCTTGCTTGTTAATTTTTGCTCTATAAATAATAGATTTTGAATAAAAAACACGAAAATTAAAATAACTTTTATTTGATTTTCAAATATCATAAACTTATGTAATTCAGAAAAATATCATTAAGTTTCCCGTTAGTCTTTGTAAGAAATAAACAATTAAGTGTATTATGCAACCTTAAAGATTTTAAAATGTAAATTTTTAATGATCAATGAATGCATAATTTAATATTACAAAGTTTGAATGCCTTTATTTTATCCATTTATTAATTAACCCAATATTAAAATATTTGAATAAAATTCTGGATCGTTTTTTATGAATCTACATTTCATATACTGTTTGTATCATTTATGTGAATCATTTTAATCACCTATATTCTGAAAGTTTGCCCGATTGGTTCCACAATAGTTTTCTTGTAAATTCTTAAGCACATGTGAGTTATTTCTTCAATAAATTCAAGAATAATTTTCATTATTTAAATGCATATTTACAAAAGCCAGGGGCACAGTGGTAATGCTTGGCACAGCCTTTCATCCCAACAATAGGTCGATAAAACTGAGCACCAAACATCCTTGGGAAATAAACAATGTGGAATTATAATGGCTGGCCGCCTGACCGGGACAATTTCGTACCCCAGAGTTCTCGGTCAAGAAAACCGAAATGGACACTGTAGGCCTTGACCCCATATGGGCTGTCGTGACACTGAGTTTGAGATATATACTTAAAATATCTCGCTAAGAACAATTTAATAATTGATTGATGTTTAAGCAAACTCAATTTCAACAAATAATGCTTAGAACTCCATATAAACTCATTTTCTTGAAGAATAACTTTAATATTTAAATTTAAGTATAATTTTAAAAAATAAAAATGTTTTCGAATTTTTATGTATGTGTGAATTACCAAAAACATATTTCCTTTAACCACTTATAACTCAAGTCCTTTAAAATCAAGTGCACAAGAATTAAAGAGAGTTCAATTAATGCCTATGTCTCTCAATAGTATTCATTAATGAAGTGCAAAATCCTCATCTAATCGTTTCAAAAGAACCATGCCGATGTTAAGATGAGAATGGTTTTATTATTTTCTATAGTATCTCCCGATAAACTTTCACAGCAATGAAAAGCATTTCAATTTCAAAAGATCTGCAATTGTATTGACACATATTAAACCGGAGGGTATTGAATTGTCAACGCGTATAAAAGAAAATTGAGTGATTATATCTTTATATCCATTAGAATTTTTAAAATTTGAATACGAATTAATGGGAAATTACATTGTTTTTGATAATATTTTATTCAGTTTAATGAATGCTTCTAATTCTAAATAATTTAATGAAAATCGAGTTTCTCCGTGAATAATTCAAAGCCCACAAAAAAATTTATCATAGTTCATTTAAACATTGAATAAACTCATTGACGGTCATTTTGTCTGGAAAAATACCCTTGAAAGCAACACACCCTTAAATACCCTTAAAAGCTTTCAAACGCCGTACTCTTATCGATTGTGGCTGGGACTAGATCCTCGGGGAAATCTGTTGCTGTTCTCTGAAAAGCTTCAAATCTATCCGAGAGTTTTTAAGTGCTGGATACTCTTTTTGTTCTTAGATAGAGAATCCTTTGCTGTCCATGCGAAGAAAATATAGACTTGCTTACTACTAGACTACGACACAGAAATTTCCTTATCTGTACACACATTCTAAGAATCTCATTGAAGATCAGAAAATCATTTCGCTGATAGAATTGACAATTTTATTTGAAATGAAACAATTCAATAAAAGCAGAAAAATCTTTCTTTCTCTTGAAAAAATTTCAGCTTATGATTACATTTTATGGATAATTATTAGCTAAGATTTTTTTTCGTAAAGTTTTTCGTTGAATTTAAGATACTTCGAAACATAGTATTTCCTCAATTTTTCCTAATATTTCTTAAACATTAAATACATCAGAGAATGTCTATTGTCTTAAATCTTTAATATGCCCTTTTCATTTTTGGAATTTTCACAAAGTTACTTATTAAAGCTTAAGAAGACCAATAATCTTCTGAAGTGAACATTCCACAAACGCCCACCCGTCAATAATTTCTCCCATTCACATGTAAGATTCGAACTAAATATTCTATTTTTGAGTTAACCAATTTTTATATCTTAAATGGCTAAATATTTTTGCATTAAATCTTAAATGCAGTTCTATTACTAATTTTTGTGCATAAATTTCATAGCAATTTCATTCATTTGTCTACATGGTAAAATTGTTGTCTTAAGAGCAGGCAATATTATCAAGATCTGTTTCCTAATTTTTAAGTAAAAGTTTTAAATTTACAAATATCTACCGAAAATTTGACAAATATAAAATAATAAAACAATGATAGTGAAAAAAAAACAGTTGAAAATTTATTATTTTTTTCAGTCAAAATAAAAGAATATTTATGTATTACAGCATCTGATAAAATGAGGATTATTTGTTTACTTACACTTATCATTAGTATTAATAACAAACGTCAAGCAAAAAAATTTTTATGTGATTTTTTAATGTCTCAGTTTTTAATGTATTTAATTTTGTTTACACGTCAGGCATCCTCTTAATTCATTTTTTTAGTTTAAAATTTATCATTTCCTTTTAACATGCACACTTTTATAAATATAAACATTTATTAATAGACTTTGTTTATTTTTTATGGAAAAAATGTATAACTTCATTTTATTAAATTGCTTTGTACTTCAGCGTCCGAATTTTGATTTCTAAATCTTCAAATATCTTATATATATTGATAACATAAAATATTTAAAATTTACAGCAATTTATCAGGTCATTTGATAACTGAAAATGAAAATGCCTATATTAAAATAAATTTATAATTTAAGCCTTATCACATTTTTTTGCTTTTTTTTTAAAAAAAATTATTAACACTTTTTTATTTTATTAATGATTTTTATTAATTTAATGTAAGTATGCCTTATGGAACCGTAGTAGCCTAGTGGTTAGGCCACTGGCCTTCAGTTCGGAAGGGCTGTTTCCCATTGCCACAAAAAACCCTCCGAGTACACATGACTTACGTGCTCCTTAAATCTGTGAAATCGAAAGTTCTGATGTCGGTAGCTGCACAATTACCATAGGTGTAATAGTGCGGAGAAAGTTTTCTCCACATCCAGATGAAATCAAAGGGTCCTCTGTTGGTGCCATCTGACGGAGCAGCCTTAGAGTAAAATCGTTCATTCACCTTCGTAAAAAATAAAAGACGTACCCTTCTGACTTAATTTCGTACAGCTGTCGGCTAGCGAGCTGGGCTTGTCCAAGTGTCATAGGTAACAATAACAAGTCTGTTTTTATACAATTGACTGATAGTTCGTATCATTTGTCGGGCCCCATTGAATTTTTCTGAAAAACAAAAACATTCTAATGACATTTAAGTGGAAGTTTTTATTTTTCTTTGAACAAATATTTGCACGAACGCAGTATTGTCACTCATTTGCCACTGTCCAATATGGGCTTTACGCAAAACCGAAGATTGCTCTGATATCAACCACAAAAATATCTTATATGAAGCGTTTAATTAAGTAGACATTTTCAAAAAACAAAATATTATCTAGAAATTGTGACCAAGAATAACTAAACATTTTTGTGCAAAACATTGAAAACTATTCCACAAAATTCGTTTAGAGGGGAAATTTTTATACAAAATATATTTTTAATCTCTGAAAATTTTTCACTAACGTGATTTTTAATATTCCATTATAAGTAATAAAATTTTATTATTACAAACAGAATAATGAAAAATATCCTTTTCAAAATTATAGATTTCATTTTTAATTGACTGAACAATAGTGTAACTGTATATTCATATTTGAGAAAAAAATAGAATGTTATAAAAATTCTTTTCAATTGTGAGAGCAGTAATCCCACAAAATATAAATTTTATTATGTTTCCGATATTGCTTACCTTACTGTCAATGAAACTCTTTTCATGTATATATATATATATATATATATATATATATATATATATATATATATATATATATATATATATATATATATATATATATATATATATATATATATATATATATATATATATATATATATATATATATATATATATATATATATATATATATATATATATATATATATATATATTAAATAAATCTTTCCCCTAGTATTATTTTTCATAACAGCGATAGTATATCAAATCTAATAAGATTATTTTCAGTAAGATAAAAATGTATAAAAATTTTTGGTTTAGAATTTGTATTTTCCACATTTTTTGCTTAGAGAATACATTATATAAGACATTTTATAGCTCTTCTAGGAAAGCCTCTTCTATAAAATTTGGCATCACGTTTAATTTGATAAGGTGGAGAGTAAAGTCGTGGGAGGATATTCTGGGTTCTCTCTCTCTTTAGAAATATTCCTCACATTCATTCAAAACGAATTCAATTAAGTTTGAAAAAGTAGCGACAAGAAAATCTTTTTCCTTTTATTCAACTTTATTTTTCAAAAGTGTTCACATATCCTGTCATTTTTACACATTTTCTCTTTTCTACTTTCCATCTAGTAAACACATTTTCAGATGCATCTAGTTTTATTTATTTTTCTTTGCTTTTCCTTTTAAAATTGTAAATGAATTTTGTCAAAAAAGGGTATGACTTTACAGAAAGAGTTTTTTAACGAATTATACTGAAAATTGATATTTTAATTTAAAAAGCATTCTGAAACTTTTTATGTTTTTTTTTTCAGAAACATTGTACAGTTTGCCTGCGTTGTAAACATTATTTTCATTTAAAGAGTCGTAATAATTTCAGTTAAAAAATGTGTACTACATATGATCCATTGCAATTAAATATTGCATATAATCATTACTATGATATGCAATAAATAGGGCAGTATTTCATATAAAAATATAGATGGAAAATATTCAAATGTTTGAATTACAATGAATTTCATTGCTGCTATTACGATAAATATTTACAAAATGTAAATCTCTAATTTAGGAGTTGCTTTGAAATCTAGATTAATTAGGAAAGATTAAATTGTTTTATGAAGTAATCAAATTAACTTGCACTTTTTAGTTTTAATTAAAAAATTTCAATAATTGTCAACCGAAAACTTAATTAAAACAACTATCTATATCTTCTTAACTGTATAAAGAGTACCTGCAAAATAGATGCGAGGAATTTATAGATGAAGAGAACTCGATAAAATGTGAGCTTTATAAGTTTTATGTAATAATATTATTAAAAAATAGGAAAATAACCTGAAATTGAAAATTCATTGAAAAGAAAAATAAAATACTTAGACAATCCTTTTCTAAACTATTGTGTATTCATAAGCATTCTTCGTAGAAGGTGATCTGCTTTCGTTACCACTTGGAAGAGTATGTCAGTGCAATTACCTGAATTTATGGGAGAAAATTATCACTAAAATTGGTGAACAAGTGGAATCTATTTCTTTGTATCTTTCAATATGCGATACATCGACTTATGCATAGCATCAGTAGATATTACACAAGACATCACCATTATTCCGAGGCATTTTGAAATTATTTTCTGTAAACATGCCTGATTTATTCATTTTTACAAGTTCGGTTCATTCATCTTTGCTGTTATACATTCCTTAAGCAGATGTCAATAATTCTATTTTTACTTTTAACGAAAGATTCTTCTTACTATCAAAATTATGAGAGACCTGGTTTACTGCCAGTCCTTTCTTGTTATAATGTATCGTTTGGGTTCTGGTTATATTAAATAAAATTGGTATTGACCACAATTCATCCTCATGCTTAGAGAACAGATTTTTCACGAAAATTTTTTATGAGAGGTAGAAATCTAACATTACAGTAAAGAATGAGATACTAGTTTTTATTTTCCTTTTTTATTTCTCATTTTTAAAACAAAGTTTTAGGTGTATCATTTTAAAAGCTGTAAGATCATTTTTCAGAAAATTCTTTCATATTCATAGTTTATTTTTACGAAACAATTTTCTGGTGGTTTTCTACCCTTCAATGCATTCTTAACAACTTCGACACCGTTCATTTTCTCAAGATAAAGCTCTCCTTTATTGAGTATTTCTTAAGAAAACTTTTTCTCTTTAAATAAAAAAAGTCCTTTAAAAGTAAAATTTTATTGATTTATTTAATTGAAATATTTTTTAGGATTATCGATGTGATAGTATTTTTTTAAAAAGAAATCTGCTTCCTGTAAACTTTCTGATTCGCTGAAAATTAAAAATTACTTTGCTTTCTGAGCACTGATCAATATTTCTAATATTTATATGAGTGTTAAGGAACTTGACATTTATAAATATTGAAAAATATTGGTAACACTTATAACTATTAAAATTTCAATATTCATGTATATTAAAAAATTTTGATTCCTTGAAAATTTTTTCTCATCATTTAAGTATTATATAATTCATTTTTTTATTATAACAGTTTATTGGAAACTTTGTAAACATGTTGATATGAGAAATGTTTACGTTTTATTCAGCTTTCTTAATCATGGAAATATCAATGTATCATTCATTTATCTAGATCCTGTCGTATGCTGAACACTGTTTCCAAATAGTGCAAATGCATTTTACTCATAAAGCTGACACAAGTAAAACATACTTTGATAACGCTGAAGGTTGAACATTATTAACATATTTGCAATGCAGTCTACGCGTGAAACAACTCTGATTTGCTTAGTTTTCAGAAATATTTACGAGATTTTTCGAAGTATTCAGAGAAATGTCAACGTAAATCTTACGTTTAGCTCAGAGTTACGGAATATTGAGGAAAAAAAAATTGACATTAAAGAGTTTTGGAGATGAGCCTACTGGGTTAGAAAAGCGTTTTATTTGTTCTAAATCTTACTGTTTTCCTTCAATGAATAAGTTTTTGTTTCCTATTTACTTAGAGAAAAGGAAATATATTACAATAGAATTGCATCTAAAATTTAGAAAATGAATAATATTACATTTCTCACACATTTGACAAAAATTTCTGTTTTCATATATTTTTTCATGATATTTATGTGATACAACCATATTTAAAAATTCTATGTTTGTGCAACATTGACTAAAGTTTAAACTTTTAGAAAAATCATTACATAAACCTAAATTAAATGATATCATCTCATAATTTCTTTATTTTAGAGTTTAAATTTCGATTTAGTTTTGTTCGATGATTTTGGCAAACTTCTCACAAAATATTGAGGGATTTTTGATAAATAAAGGAGAAGAAGCCTATTTAGATGATATATACAAATCACGAAGAATGTTCACCGAAAATAAACAATGACTATTAAATAATAGTTTGCTTAGCCATGCAGTCATTAAATAGTAAAAAATGGTAGCTATAAATTAATTTGTAATAGATAGTTTTAAATATAAATATGTATTTACAATTCAATATTTAAACACAGATTTATATTAGTTTTTTTGTTCTAAGAATGTAATAAAAATAAATTTTAGCACATATTATTGGGTCAAGAGTTATAAAAACCGAAGCAACTCATTTTACATTTAAACATTAATATCTAAACAAATTATTATTCTCAGCAATTTATGTACAAACATTTTGTTTTCAATACCATGTCATCTATTCGATGACATGTTGCCTATGTGATTGGGCTTAGAATAAAAATTTCAGAGACGTATTAAATAATGTAGATATATGCTGCATTTGCTGAAATGTTCGAATATGAGGCTTCATTTAAAAATAATTTAAATAATGAATGTGACTTTAAATCTTTATGATAAATTTTAAGACAGTTTTCGTCTAATAGCTTAAATGCTTCTATTTAAGGTATTCTCAAGTCATATGGTTTAGTTGAATGGTTACCCATTCGACACAATGTGCCTGGAATCAGGGGATGGAAATCACTTATTCTCAGATTATGTCTAAGGATTATCTCTTAAGTGCTTCGGCAGGACTTCTCATTGGTTATCTGTTATGGCCCATTGAATAACGAAAGCTATCAATTACAGAAAGCGATTTTAAAACAAGTTTGAAAACTTATCTGTGAGCAAATTCTTCAAATCCAAGTTTGACAATTGAATATTTAGTTTTCTGTCCTTCAGTTCATAAGTTCATGGATTCGATTACTACCTCAGACTTACATGTTTGTAGCCAATAGAATTCCATTTTGAAATAATCCAATTATTGCTTAGATGCTATCTTAAAATGACAAATAAGTCAACAATGTCTTGAATTTTTTAATTTTAACTGAGCATTTAAGTGAAACTCCAGCTGACTGTTGCCATTAAGACAAAACCAGCTGAGAAGTATTACCGCATGAAAAATCCATATTTAATTACTCTAAACTGAAAGTTCGTTTCCAAGAATTGTCTTCCCCGCCCTGAATCCGGAAAACTCCCAAAGAATTGATAAGAATAGATATATGCATGTATTTCTATCAACCAATGCGCATTTATCTATTGTAAAAAAGAACTCTTTATTTATGTGGCAGCCTCTTGAAATCTGCCATGGAATCCGGATCATGAAGCAAGATTTACACGATATTTTATGTTAAAATTTAACAACTGAATTTTTGGTGATCAAAAATGAAAAACCTTTTTATAATTTAAGTATTTCAAATCAGCATAAAAATACTGTGATTGCAGAAGTATGTAATTTATTTATTATTTTATATTAATTGAATTATAAATTAATATTGTATACAGAGATGTGTTTAACTTTACATACGTATGTCTACGCGTATAATTTAATTACTATTCTGCTTTATATGTTAAATTATGTTTAAATATTTACAGAATGTTAAAATTAAAAGCATATTTTTAATTAATATTAGTATAGAAGAAAATATAATAACAATTAATTACTATGTTACATGAAGCAACAGCAAAATATTTTTTTATAAAAATTAAACAAAAATGCTTATTATTTACTAGCAATTTAAATTTATAATATTTCTATAGAATCTGATAATTGTTTAAGGCGAAATTTAGTTGCTTAAAACAATTCAGACAGTGAATATTTTAATTAAGATACATTTAATTACTTTATAACTGTATGCAAGAAGTAGTTTAGAAGATCATTATTTTTAAATGAAAATTTTTTCCTGATAAACTGTTAATTTTCATAATTTTTGATGTTTTTCTACTTAAAATTTAGTCAGGAAGTAAAAATACTCTTACGTGTAACAAACACAAGGAACAAAAATTAATAGTAAACTATGTAAAGCTGTTATAGATAATCTAATTATTTAGCCTTAATTGAAAAGAAGTGAATTTTACTGTTAAATGCAACAAATTGAAATTCATAAAAATGAGGAGAAACAATGTCTATTTATCTTGTGAGGTAATTGTTGAAATATAGGTGTACATATATGTATCAATTGCAAAATTTAAAATTAATATTATCTACTATTTCTTTGTAAAAATTATTTTGTTGCTTCTCATTGGCTCAATTTTTAAGTATATATATTTTGCATGCATATGTTTTACTGCACACCTATATAAGGGGTTAATACAATTTATGCTTGTAAATTATTGTAATATTAAAATTGTAAAGTGAATATGGTATATATATACTACACGCACTCAAATTAATTTTTTAAAATTCTAAAGCTTATAGTACACACATATATATGCACGTATGTATAAAATATATATATAGTTATGTATGCAAATCTAATACTCAATTTGATTAAACTATACAATAACAAAATATTATATGCTGTATTTTATGAAAATATATTTTATATTTCTAGGTACTAAAATGATATACTCCAAATTTAATCAAAATAAAAAATATCCTCTTGAATTTATTTTACAGATTTTAGTGAATGCATTTTAAAATTTAATTGTATAAACTTTATACCGGCAACAATTTTTTTTAATTTTATTACATTTTTAGTTACATACTGCGCTTACTTTTCGGAAAAATGCTTAAAAGAACTTTTTTAATCATTTCAAAGCAGTAATCTTTCAATCTTGTTTCACTAGTTTATTTTTTCGTTATTATAATATATTTTACCTTTATCATATATAGTTTTCTTTTAAACACTGAGAGAATCGCGTTCCATTATAGTTTTTTATTTATAATACAAAGTTTTCTTATTTTCTTTAGCTTTCTTTTCTGATCCTGAAACTTCACATACATTATTTCAGAGTAGTCTTTATCGAGTTAAGTTACTCTCACTACAGTTAGAAAGCTTTCAAGGTAATGTGTAAGTCAGAGTTCTTTCCTTTTTAAGTGCTTTATAAGATTGATATATTTTTCTTCGCATGTAAACGAACAAAAAAAAGAAGCAGTGCAAAAAAAATATTAAGACAAATACGTGGCAACATGGCAATACGTGGCAAAAAAATCACTTAATTAAGTAGGAGTTCTACTTAATTAAGTGATTTTTTTAATTGGCAAAACTAAGTATAACTAAATTTTTATATTTATATTCCCTAATTTTTCAGTCATTTTATGTCTTAAATTTAGGAGTAAAGTGGTAAGAAATCATACAATTACTCCTTGTTATCTTTCATTTGCTTTGCATGAAATATGAATGAAAAAGAACAATAAAATTTTGCATGTTGAATTTGATTATGAAACTATATGAAGCCCCTGTCATTGCTGATACCTGCATAATAACTGGGATAATTATCATTGGTTGTACTTTAGTAACTGAAGCTCTTTATTGGGATTCTGATATTCTGTTCATTGGATCTTTGAAAATACTTGCTAGTTTTTATGGAGTTCATTGTTTTGTTCAGAATTAACATTTGAATAATTTAAAATGGAATATTTTTTATTTGTTTCCATTTAGCTACACTTGGCTATCCATTGAGTACTGGATCCAAAATCCACTGTGGAGCTCAAGAGTTGTACAATGCTTTTAGGCTGTACGTAACATTATCTGCATTAACTTTGGAAATGCTGTCTATTTACATAATATTAAGAATATTATCTTAGTACTTTAGTTATATTATTTTATGTATTATAATCATAGTACTTTGTGTCTTCATTTCTATATCTGCACTTCAGACTCTCATGAATGGAAGCTTTTGTACTCTATTCTTGCAGAAACTAAATTTTACAGTAAGAGTCTGAATTTCAATTTCGGTTAGAATAAATAAAATGGAGATCAACGACTGTATTCATTCAGTTTTTAATTTGGAAACAGTGAGGCAGGAAATATTTCTGTGTCGAAGGATATTAATCAATTCTCTATATAAATATTTTGAATAATATATCGTTATTTATTAATAAAAATGTTGCGTTTTGATTTGTAAATAAAATGTGCCTGAATTTAAATTTAAAGAAAAGTTTTTTCTGTTTAAAGCCAAAAAATCAGTGGAAAGTTTTTTTTACCTTCTTTTAAAATTTACGTCAAAATACATAAAAAAGATGCTGTTAAACACAAACAAAATTTATTATTTTTTCTCATTTTCATCATTATAAAATTATAATCCTGTTATCATAAATTATCTAAATCAACACATAATAATTAATAATAACAATCTTTATTACAGGAATTCATTAGTAAAGAAATTACTTACAGATAATTGATACAATCTTCTAAATAAATATTATTCTATTCTTATTACTTCAATATTTTTCTAAGATTTCAGTAAATGATCTTCATTTCTATGACTACTGAAACATTGAGTTTTTGTAATTCAATAAACATTAGCAAACTGGAGAGACATTTGAAAGACATGTCTTACTTTGAGTAATAGACGCAGATTACATAGGTCTGAAAAATTTGCAATTAAAAGTTATTATCACATAACTTTTCTTAATTATGTAGTGTATGCTTGTAAATCAATACATAGCCATTGAAATTGTTTTAATTTATGTATTAAAAATACTCAAAGTAAGATACCTCTTCCCTTTTCGGAAAAAGTTACAAAAATATTTCAAATTGCCAAGGCGGAAATTCGTGAAATTTATTGAAATAATGACATATTATATTACTCATTATTTATTTAATAATTACTCATTATTTATTTAATTCAAAGAGTTCAGTTAGTGAAGAACATTTTAATAACAAGCGTTTACTTGATTTTCAAAATTTCGAATTAAAAACGATTCAAAACTCGAATCTTAAGGGATTTGACTCCCTCTCCGTGACGTCAAAGGATGCATCGCTTCCTCTAGCAATTCCTCTTGATGCGTATTAATCAAACGTAGGGTGACGTCAAATAAATATGTATCGGAGAAGTATTTCAATTGATTTTAGAGCAGTGATGAATATTTCTCCTGTAATAAGGATATTAACAAAAATAATGTATATTACAATAAATAAAATGGGGAAATTCATTTTTTAAAAGCGCCTTTTAAGTGACAGTCCAACGGGAAATTTTCAGCCGTTAAGATATTCCTTCATATATGTCTGCATTTCATCAATAATTAATTAAAATTAATAGTTTTTTAGTGAAAACAATAAAAAGCTTTTTGTTTCTTGGTTTATGAATTTAACAATTTTTTAGTCAAGGAAACAGTTTTTAATCATTGATGGGTAATTGTTTTAACTGTCATTGTTTTTGTTTGTGAATAACTTAAAGCCACTTTGCCTGCATGATGTATGAAAGTCTTTCATCGACAAAGATGTGACATAAATATTTACAGTTATGTTTTTCAGCTGGTACTAAATTTACTAAATCACGAGATATCATGAAAATAGTGTAGAATGATTTAAAAATCACTCATTTTGATCAAGATTCATTGAAAACAAAATCTTCGATTTCACTGAGTACTGTAGAGAATGGGGGGAAAAACTTATAAATTTATACGAACACACCACATAACGCTTATAAAATTTCCTCTTAAACCATGTGTTGAAAATTCCTTTAACCAATTTCCAACGAAATATCTACATGGAAGGCTTTTGAGGAAATAAATGAATATATCAGTATTTCATTCATTTGTTAATATTATTTTGCCTACTTCAGTCAAGAGTATTGTAAAAAAACAACAGATATTAGTTATTCATATAATATTTATTTTTTTTTATAAAAATCTCTTAAAACAGAATCATTTCTGATATGCATTGCACCCAACAAGACAAGATTTTGCTTAAATGAAGAATGAGTTTTGTTGAAGTTCATATTGGTTCATTGCCATTTTTGAGTATAAACACCTGCTACAAGTTTTATGAATGTTATATGTATACACCTTATTATAGAGGATAAACATCTTTCACAATGATCTACGTATAATAGTTAGTAACTTTGTATAGTAAGTCTTGTTTTTTCTTCGGTATTTTTCTATTCAATCAAATATAATACCTATGTAATATAAAATTATAAGCTTCAAAAATAAATGGTTCTTGTATATTTGACAACTTTCTAACCTTAGAGATAACGGGAATAAAAAAAGGTCGTTTCTCTATGTTATCAAATTTTTACATTTTTATATTAAAAACTTAATTACCAATTTTTAAGAATTATTTCATAAATTAGCTTAAATTTTTGTATTTAATAAAAAACTTATTTAGTTTATATTTATAATTTTAAGTAATATTATATCAATATTATATTTTAAAATTTATTACTTTCACATAATTTTAATACTATACACAAGGCATTACATGCTAAAAGCATATTTTAAATATTATTTTTTATGTTTTAAATGTAGATAAGATAAATATGAATTTAGGATCATATAGAAATATGATTTTTAAATTAAAAAACTATTCAACTAAAACGAAAGAAAATATTTAACACAAGAAGAAACGATCTTTCGTACTTGCCTTTAAAATGTTAAAAGCGGATGAGTAATCTGTGGAAGCATTCAAATATTAAAGAAGAAAACTTCCTGCTCTTCAGAAGATCAAATTCCAAACAAGACAAATACTTGCTTCCACATATTGATTTTCTTTTCTTTAAAAGAATTCAGATTTTCACATTACATTCACCAATCCCTGAGGAATCCACTTAAATTAGAATAGGAGGAAAAATATTTCTACTTTTAAAAATAATGCTTTGATTTGTCAGGAGCGCAGTAATGAGAATTTTTCTGCCATGATTCTGTTGCAAGAATAAATATTTTATTTTTGCTTCATTCGTAATTTTTACGATTGTTGAAATATTATCTAAATCTCCAAGGGATGGACAAGTAATCGATTAATGTTCTTCTCAGCACTGAATCGTTTTGCTTCTTTATTCGGAAAAGTTTTAAATTTCATATGATAATTAAAGAATATAAATCATTTTGGGATAATAAAATGTAAAAAAATGACCGAAATGTTTTTAAAAATTGAAAATATTGTAAGAAAATGTTTCAATTGAGCCATCATATTTAAAGCGTAACTTCAAATAGAGCAGAAAATTTCTTTTCAAATTAAAAGCTAAAATATGCCTAAATTTCCAGTTGAATACATTAAACGTCTTATCATTGTATAGATATTTTTTAAATAACACCATGGTATATTATTAAAAAAATATTACTGATCTGAATCATTTCATGTAAGTTATGTAACGTGTTGAAGAGATGTTCTCCAAAATGTCGACTAGTTAAAGTGATCTTGATAGCCATAATGGTTTATCAAAGGCAATGCAGAGGCTTTTTGTCGTATTATCAAAGGCCTTTTGTTATTATTATTATTATTTATGCGTTTGCCATTATTATTAATTATTATTATTTAATGTTGCATAGAGTGGAGATAAAAATAGGATATTTAGGATTTCAAACATTGACGACAACAGTTGATAGAAGCGTGGGATTTTGAAATCCTTTTTGATCTTTTATGTGATAATGTTAACAAAAATAGAGAATATGCATTGTTGTTAACAACAATAGAGAATGTAGGGAAAAGAGTAAACACGTGCATATTTGGTATCTTGCCATTTTTCTTATTTGTATACCTCATAAAAGAAATACTTGGTTAATACTTTATAGACCTTTCATCATCTGCAAATCATTATTGAAAATATCTCTAACATTGGCATTATCACATTTTTTCTAGCATTGCCAGAAATAGTTCTGCTTAAAACACATTGGACTCTGTGGTAATTATAGTTGTTAAATAGAATTGTTAAATTATTATACTAAGAGTTATAAAGTTGGATTAAATTACCAGCTAATCGACAACTGATTACTGATAACAGTTTACTAAATTATTTTATAAGGATCGATAATGCTAGACCAATGTTTCTTGTGTTGATGAATCAAATTTTAACTTAGAAAATTGGGTCATAAATATGAAATTTTAAAATAAAGCATTTCAAAATGTCAATTAATAATTTTAACTCATGAAAGCTAAAGTATTAAAATAATAAATTTGTTAACCATCCTAAATCTGTAGCAAATGGTATTCTATAGCTGAAAAATTGTGGTGCACTTTCATTTGATAATATACTGTAGGCAATCTAACAGCCGAAGGACGCTGTGAGGGATGTGAACATTCATCGCATCCTGTGTAACTACTCACCAACATAAGCCGTATCCACTCTTGCAAATGGAAGACTCCACAGTACCCATCTCAACAGGCGTGCCCGCAGGAACGTGTCATTCTTCTTCCGTTGTTCGACAAGAGTAAATCCGGGAACTTCTATTCCAGAAAGCACTGTCCTATCACTAAGTGAGATTCAGAGAATCCAATAATCCTATACTACCATTTTCAGGAGAAAAATTTCCTGAATATAATCTTCATTAATCAGAATTTTAATTTTCATAATGAAATGATTTCTTTATACGCTGTATTTTCGAAGTTGCACGACAATGTATTGCATTAGTAAACATACTTCTGGGATTTTAATTTTTGGCAATATAATATAGTGCGAAAATAATTTATCATGTATAATCTCAAATGTTTAACTTTAAAATATTTGTTTTAATATTTAAAGAGAATTTTCCTAGTATAACGTAGCAAATGACAACACAGCAATGTTATTAATATTTCAGAATTCGCTAAATTCCATCCTCCAGTTTTAAATACACTGTAATAACTCTCGCCCTAATTGTTCTATATCATTGTAAATAATTTTACATTGGAGTGGACATTGCAACCTTTTTAAAAATATTCGGTTCAACTTTGTTGGTTAATTAGCTGCTTTTCAATAAATTTTTAAAATCTTATCATTTTTTGTCTTTTTTAGTGTTTTTTTACTAAAATTTTTACAAATATTATTTTGTAAATTGCAAGCTCCATAACTTTTTAAATTTTAATCAATATCCACTCCAATCTTTTTACATTATTCGGAGCGAATTCCTGTGACTCTAACCACGTTTTTATTTCAATAAAATAATCATTAGTTGTTTTGCTATAATTGTCTCAATAGATTAAGAATTTGTATTTTTTCTCATTTCCCCCCACTGGTTCTTCTTTCTCCCCTATGTATATACATTGCTGTACAATTACATTGAGTTTTCATTTCAAATTATAACTCACTTTTTAACTATAAAACTTAAAAATTTTAATCTCCTTAATTCTTTTATGTTCTTAATAATCCCTTCAATCCGATTACACTAAAATAAATTTACAATTATAAACTAATAATTGCATTCCCATTTTCCTATTTCACCCCTTTGTTTCTTGTACTTCCGTACCTCATTGGCACATTTTCTGGTTTACTCAATTTGGAATTCGCTCTGAAATACGCATGTCAGGGGTGCGGTTGGGTGTGTGGATGGAATAACGAGCCATCTGGGTCACTAGCATCCCTTATGTATTTTTTCCTCAGTTTGTTTTCAGCTTTATTCAGGACTTTAACCCATTTTCTCCTATTACTGCAAAATGTCTATGCCTGAACTAAATCAGGTTTCGTGCACCAGCTGCTTAAACCAGCAAGAAGACTATAATCCTTTGAGAAGACTCTTCCCCCAACACCCAAGCCACTCTATTCTTTAATAATCCAGAAAAAAGAAGCCATTTACAACTCTCAATTTTCAGATCACATAGACCAATCCAATACTAGCTCTGATAATGACAAACTCAACATACTAGATGAACTTGACAAAATAATCACTTCTAAAACAGGAAAAAAATACTATCTCCCAGGGTACAAGTGATCACATGCCCAAGGTCTACTAAGACAAATTAAAGATCACCTAACGAGGCCAAAAACAATGGATATGCAGAAAAAACATCAGCACCCTTGCAAAGAAAATAGAGAAAATGACGGAAACTATAGACACCATAAAAAACTTCTAAAAGGAGACTCAACAATTAATACTAAATCAACACTCGCCTAATAGCAATAACTTGCCAAAGCAAAACAAACCAACTTACAGCGAAGTACTAAATAAACTATCGGAACAAGAGAAAAAACAACTATCATGATAAAACCGAAAGAAAATGAGGATATAGGCGCACTCTCCAGTCCTATCTCCTACAATTGAATAGTGAAATCTGCCCAAGGAAGGTCATTTGGGGGAAAAGGCCACGAAGGTCCTATGTTCCACAAAGGATGCCAAAACCCAATTAAAAGAACAGCTATTCAACATAACCTCAACCTAGAGGAGCCATTCACAAGGCACAAGAAAATATTACCACTGAATACCCCCACGTATGTGAACGAAGAGAACATACATGGAATGCTCAGTACAAATAACATCGTTATATTCCCAGATGCACACTTTCGCACAGACGAAATAAAAACCCATAAATTCTACGATCATTTACAACACCTAGATAGTGCTGGAAGTGGACCCTGTCACGGAGCACACCTTTCTAGAAGCACAAACAACGCACTTTGGATTCCAAAAGACTTACATAAAGCCATACAAAAAACTTATCAGATGTTTTAACTGTTATGATTTCGGGCTTATAAGTAAAAATTGCCATTACAAGTGAGTGTGCGGCAAATGGGGCCACAACCACAAAGATGACGAGTGCACTGAAGAGAAGCTCGAATGCATCAACAGCTGGGTAGCAAAACAGAGAAGAGGCCAACCTAAAGGCCAATCACACTGCATATTCATCATCAACTTGCCCAATATATTTCTACCATCTAAACCATCCCAGAACCTAACATGCTTAGCAGTGACAAACAACTAAATCACAAAGATCCACGTATGTCTAACCAGCAAACTAACAGCAGCCCTCACCCAACAGAGACCACCATTATCCAAATAAATCTCATGAAATCCAGCGCTCCAACAGATCAGCTCCAGATAGTCGCTATTACCAACAATGTCCACATCTTCCTTGTACAAGAACCTCACCTCAGCAAAGAAGGTAAAATACTAGGTTTCCCGAGCACCTGGTTCTACTGGCTTTCAAGAAAGGGCAAAGCAGGTCTAATCGTGGCAACTAACATCAACCTGATTTTGATTGGCCAAAAGAACTCAGGAGTGTCAGTCAAATTGTCCATAGACCAATCACCCATTTCCCTAATCTCAGCCTATAGTCCACCGCAAAATCATCGGTGAAGAACAAGATAACTTTCTCAAACACACTTGATAAAACACTACAAGAACTCGATTCCATCTACACCCACCTCAAAGACGAAAATTATATAATAGGGGCAGACTTTAATGTTCACCATATTCTCTGGGGATACAAAGATAATGACAGCCGAGGAGAAAAGTTACTGGATTTCATCACTGCTAAAAATCTGCACCTCCTGAACACCATGGGTGCGCTACCTATCTTCTACACTTCCACGTCTGAACGATGACCGGACGTCACATTTGCCTCTAGCCCTCAACTGGCAATAAAGTGCAACTGGGAAATGATCGACATCGAGTCCCTTGGTGACCACCACTATATCAAGATTAAACTATGCAGATCACCGGACGCGCCTACACAAATTAGATTTAAAACTAAATACGGAAATTACCATCTCTTCCTTAATCATCTCCTCCCGCAAGTCCCAGCCATAGTCCAAAGCTTCAACTGCTATCAAGACAGTGAACAATTAAACTCAATCACAAAAGACCTCCAGAATGCAATTACACACTGCTGCAACAAGTCCTTCAAAAAAGTTAAGCATAGATATAATATAATGCCACAATGGTGGACACCAGCCCTGAATAACAGAAAGCAAGAATTAAATCAGAAAAGAAGACAAGCACAGCAAGCTAACAGTGACCAGAAAGCACATCTCCTAACATTGTATAAGCAACTTCGGGCCAAGTACATGAAAGACGTCAGAAAAGAAAAGCGCTCTTGCTGGCCCAACATCTGCTCAGCTGCAACTAATCCGTACGGGAAAATCTACAAAGCCACATTCAAAAGCAAAACCATACCTACCAACTTGTTCAGTACTGGCCAGCAAACTGGTAACACTATTCGCTTTGCAACCAGAACTCTCCAGGAACTCTATTCTCCGCAGACTACCACTCCATATCAAATAAACCAAACGGATATTACTGATGACCGGAGCAAAGTGAAGGAGAAATTAGGAGAGTCATTTCCTCTCTCCCAAATGGAAAAGCACCGAAACCAGATGACATTGACAACTTAGTCCTAAAACTAATACATAAGAATGCCCCAGAACTGCTGTCAACCTTTTTCAACACCTGCTGGAGGTTGCATCACTTCCCAAAGTCACTCAAACTAGGTATTGTCATTCTCTTCTACAAAGAGGGCAAAGATGTACACAATGTTAAATCACATAGGCCAATTACACTACTGCCAACCCTATGCAAAGTCCTCGAAAAGCTCGTCATAACAAGATTAACGTATTTTCTGGAATTCAACTACCTCTTTCACAACAGCCAATATGGATTCAGACAAGGCAAATCCGTCGAGGACACTTTAAGCAATCTAATAAATAACATCCACACCGCTAAGTCCATCGCCAAATACTGCGCCATAATCTCCATTTACATTAAAAGTGCCTTCGACACAGCTCCTCACAGCTCAATGAAACATGCTCTTGAAAGGAAAAACTGCCCCACAATTCTAAAAAATATCCTCTTCAGCAAACTGACGGACAGAATGGTCGCAATTAATACAAATCAAGGGTTTGCGACACAGCATCAAACAATAGGATGCCCACAGGGTTCTTGCAGTGGCCCATTGATGTGGAATCTTCTTGCAGATGAGCCACTCCAATTCAATTGGCCCACAGTGGCGAAATCTCATGATCCTCACTCCAGCAACACTCTACAAGCCTTCGTTGATGACTTCACATTCATTATTGAAGCCAGCAGCAAAAGGAAGCTGGGGAAAGTAGCCTCTGAGGCCCTTACTATCTTTCGTCCATGGACCGCTAATCACCACCTGGAAATCTCTGTGGAAAAGTCCTGTTATATGTTGTTTACTAAACTTCAATGCGGCCCACAAATTTTTTGGGACAACCAAAAATTAAGAAGGTCCAAGTCCATTAAGCTGCTAGGAGTCACTTTTGATGAAAAATTCAACTGGTCCCTAAAGCTTCCAGGGTCCACCAACAGCTTATGCTCGCGGGAACAACCTGGGGCTTCTCACAGAAACAAAGAGGTAACCTGTACAAAACAGCTGCAGAACGTATTATCGCACATGGAGCTCATATCTAGGGTAGGGACCTCCACGTTAAAAACCAACTTCTCCTCAATAAGATTCAAAGGAAATTCCTGCTAAACATAACTGGAGCATTTAACACTACAGCCACGCCGCTCTACAAGTTTTGCTGGGATACTGCCATTTAATCTCTTTATCAAAATGGAGGCAAATATTAAGTACAGCCTGAAACACCACCAAAGTTCAAATAGAGGAAAGAGTCACCAAATTGTCCATCCATCCAGGTGATTTTAATGTAGATAACCACATAAGCTTCAACCATTCGATGCACTCTAATGAAGACCAAGATTCCTTCCAAATTTTTACGGATGGGTCTAAACAGGAGGGCAGAGTAGGAGCGGCATTTGTTGCAATACACAAATCTCAAATCCACTCCGATAATATACAAATCTCAAATCCACTATGAAATAAAATTCAAGCTTAGTGAACATAACACTGTCTTCCAAGCTGAGCTCTATGCAATACATCAGCCAACAAAATGGGCAATGCAAATTAATCATCCCTGTCACATCTGGTCTGACAGCCAAGCTGAATAATACAGTCAATTGACAGCCAACAATGAATAATAAGCCATAAGCATTCAAAAGGCTTAAAGAATATATAGCATAAAAACTTTTTACTCATATTGTTTTTAATAATTCAAAGAGATTTTAAAACTTTCTTCACTCCATGTAACTAAATGATAAGAATAGAAATATACCTATGAAATTATAAATGATATCATACGCATAAAAATGTTTTTAAATATTGAACATAATTGTATTAACTTAATTTGAAAAATGTTTCATACTTATTAGATTACTTTTCATAATCTAACTTTTCTGAAGAGCGCAGGACATTAAGGAGTACAGAAGTGAATATTGAGCTACTATGATAATGTACACTGCTTAACAGTAAAAATCCTTAACCGCGTATTATCAGAAAAATGTGTAAATTGAATAGTTGGCGTAGTGCATCGAGTTTTAAAAATGATGCTAAGAGTATTACATTCTGCAACAGAAGAAGTGAGACATGAAAGAAAAAATCTACGGAATCTACAACAGTTATGTTGCTCCATAAGACAAAATTATCCTCTTGCAAACTGTTTCACAACCCTTGAGTAAACATTCAGTTCCGAGGAGAAGTATCAAGACGAGTCCGTAATTATCCGGCAAACAGGATTAGAAGAAGGAACTGTGACGCGTTTCAGGGCTGGCTATTAAAGCGTCATCAAACAGCATAGAGTAAGGCATCCGCAAACTTTCACTAGTCACCTCACACACCACTTCGGTAGACATATTGAAAAAAATGCGCGATATTCTCAAAATTCCCTTGTCGAGAATAATCATTATTCACAGATGGCGTCTCAGAACCAAAACTCATGGCGTTCATTAAGGAAGTCGTATTGAGTCAGGAACACGGGTGCCATTTTCTGGAATAGTGTCATGATAGAGTCACGTGGATTTCAAAGGGACATATTGTAATATTTTTTGATGAGTTACGCATATTTGAAACTATGACAGTCATCGTGTATGAATCTGGAGAAGAGTTCATGATATGATTAATCTAGCCGTAAACATGAAAAGTAATACCACTTAACAACTGGTATCATGTTATGGCTTGGTACGTCATTGCCTACGACTGAAAATAAACTCTAATTAGCATTGTAGACAGAATGACATCTCAACGATACGCGAATAATGTTCCCCATCTGATAACATCAGTCCTCCTTCAAGGGATGCTGACTGTTATTTATGAGCAGGATAACACCAGATCTCACATAGTGCAAATCATCCCATATACTCTGCAAAGATATTCGAATACTTCTTTGGTCACCAGTTCCCCGGATTAGCTACCAATTGAAATATTTGGGACGTGATAAGACGTCGTTTGCATTGGTTGCCATCTCTCAGAGGATGAACTGAGGCAAATGACTGTGTGAGAATGAACTCTTGTCCTTCAAGAGACAATTGGCACTCTGTGTGGCGTTATCCCTAAGTGTTTTGCTGAATGTCTTGCCAACCAAAATGTCCTTATGAATTACTAAACATACAGAATAGTCACGCTATTTATATGTGTACCTTGTTGTAATAAACATAATTTATGATATGTTACTGTGTTTTTATTTTTACTGATTTTCATTACATTTTGTACATTTATTCTAAGGTGTTGCATTCTCACAGTCACATAGTATATTTTTTCAGTCATTACTCGTCTCTTAGAGTTCACTGTTACGTCTGTTTTCAAATAATGATTCAAAGAAACGAAGTACTTTCAACTGACTTAAAATAGAGGAATAAACGCATTTCTTAGTAGAAATGCATGAAAACAGGAAGAAAATTATTGTACTATAATAATTACACTGCTTATGCGTTATAAATAAGTACGATACCAACTAGGCATAAATTCCGGTATCTGAATGTTACTTTATTTTTAGAAGCTGTTGTCGAGAAGAGGGGTTTAAGTCCAGCATCTTTGAACTGCTCCAGAAATTTATAAAGCCATTTCCTTTGAAGGAATATTAAAATTTTTAATCTTCTCGCAGTTCCACCGAAACTTCATATAAAAGTTATTGTATTAATCATAACACCTATATCATTATGAGAAGTGCTGTCAAAAATACTTTTGGAGCTGCAATCCCACTGTCCTGGTACCTCTAGGCATAAAAGTTTGTCCCCTTACAGAGAATCGTCTTAACTAAATTACCAAACGTTTCTGCATTTATGCATCATGCGTAAATAAATAAAAATTTATTTTCTATTTTCACAGTAAGATGCTATAAAAATTGCATAAAAGGAAACAAAAATTAAAGATACGTTAGTAATAAAGGAATAACTTCAAAAATTATTATTTGACAGCAATTTATAAACCACCCAACGTTTTTCCATGAAATAAATTGATTGAATTCTGAAGAATATGATTTTTAAGGTTATAAGATTCTTTTTGATACTATAAAAGAAATATATTTGACAGTATTATCATATAAAATAAAAACTGTAAAAATATTCTATAAATAAAATACAATTTTTGATTTAATTTGATATGGCATCAGAAGAGTTAATATTTCAATATTAAAATAATCTTTCTCAGTTTTTGACTTTTGTGAATTCACCATAAGGCATTTCTTGGAGATTCTCACTGCATCTTCTACTAATCTCTTTCAAAGCACTTAAAATAAAAAAATGTTTTTTTGATGCAAATTCTCTGGAACTGTCATATTTGGTCTGATTAAAGTTTTATTTTTGAAATAGTGTATACAAAAACAAATTACTAATAGTTTACCTAGCTTAGTATGATGCCACTCAATGTATGCCATCAAATTTTATTTGTTCTCAAAAAATGTTAAAAAATGTCCCAACAATGAAAAAGGATTTTGAAAACTAAAAAAATAAAACATGAAGACCGCTCTAAATACTATTAATCGATTTTTAAGAAATGCATCCTAAAACATGCTGTAATTATGGCATAGGAAGATCAATCGTATTCAATTTCCAAAATATCCCATAGTTTATCAAGAAGAATATTTTGGAAATTCTAGTTTATTGCAACATTTTACAGTTCTGCGAAACTGTTCATTTTATCATCCTAAACAGTAATTTTGTGGTATTTCTAGTAATTGTACCCTAATTTCGAGTAAACATCTTATTTCATTTAACAATATTACATACGGTATCAATGCTTGTTGAATTATTTTTACGGAATATGAGGTTTCCTACTCTTTTTATACTAAAGATATCAAGTTTAATGAAACAAGAAATCCTCTACTAAGTTTAATGTTCTTTTTTTATAAGACCACTCAAAAGAAATTTTAACCGTAAATATCATGTGTATTTAAATGCAACAATTTCATTTCTCTTTATAGTTATAAATTATTTTTATCCTTACAATAAAAAATGTTTCAGTGAATATGGGCAAGAAAAATAGTTTTTTTTTTCACATGTACATTTTTATCAATGATGATGCTAAGGATTTTTTGCTTCGCATGAAACGACTCTTACAAAATGATATCCAATAAATATTCAAAAATATTTTTAATAATATTTCCTTTTCTAGTATTTTAAATAAATTTTTTTATAAAAATATTTAGTTGAAAAAGTGGCTGTTACACCTCTTTAATCACCTTTTTAATCACAATCAGCCCATTTCCCTTAAATTGTCATTTGAGTGGAGAAACTAGCTATAGTCACAAGATTCTAAATATGATGAGTAAAACAAATACTAAGCTCTTATAAAATCTGCATATTTTCAACTTTCACTATTTTAGAGAATCTTGAAAATTTTTGTTTAAAATACTATTACGAAATAACTAAAATAATTCTCCGAAAGAAATCTAAACATTCATAACTGCCCTTTCACACCCCAACCGGACCGTTTCTGAAAGAAGTTTTCAAATTGAAGTGCTAGCGTACTAACGTTTTATTGAGTATATTTTAACTAACAAATCTTGATTAATTAATAAGGACTTTACTCTGTAATCTCTATATATAATATTTGTTGACACACATATACTGTCGCAAAACAATTAAATCATTTTATCAGATATTTTCGAAGGATGCTTAGAAATTCATTTAATATAAATGACCAAAGACTGTACATATACCTTAACATACTGCATTGAATTTCTTTTTATTTTTCATACATCCCTTTCATCAGTTATAGAATTTTAGATTTAGACTAAATATAAGATTATTTCTTCCAAATTCATATTTGAGATAAAAAGCGTCTTTATCCAAAAGGAAGAAATACTTTCATGAAATTGGAAATTATTTAATGGATCATGCAAAAATAAAAAATAATAACTTAAAAAACAAATGATCCGTAATTCAAACACATTTTGAATAGGCGGTTATATAGAATACCAAATACCATTTCCATTAACAAAATCAACGAAACAACCGATTACCCTAATATAAGCACTGTCTAAAAAAATATCAGTTGAAATTCAACATTTCCTTTGGAGCGACAATAAATGAACATCAATGTAACTCTCGGTTATATCCCTGTGCGTCCAATAAAATCAGTGCAGTCTCCATGTGAAATGCCGACGGAACAGTGATTTCACTTTAAATTGTAGCTGGGGATTTGCCTTGGAATCAATATTATTCACTTTCATTCGAAGATACATTTTTGGAAAGAATGATACCCATTCTGGCGTCTACTATTCTGCAATATTATGCACAAAAATTAAATGTATATCTTAAATGAACGTTTCATTTTAAGTGTTCAACAGCGAGAATTATTAAGTGTTGTATCATGTATATAAAGGAGCTTTTATTAAATAAATATATTAATAGAATAATAATTAAAGAATAGTAATAAATTATTGCTGACAGTTTGTATTTTCACATTTTTTCTTTAGGCCTGTACTTTTTACTGATTGAAGTAATGAATGAAATTAAGTAAGCAAAAACACACATATATCAGTTTTCTATTATTTCATTAGTTTTCATCTAGAAAATTAAAATCATTATAAAAATAGTAGATATAGTATTCATTTATAAAAAATTAAAGATATAATTATATGTAAGTAGGGATATTGATATTTCTGAAAATATTATGTCACTTTTTATATCATTTATAATTGATAAAATTTTTGTTAATAAATTTGCTTGATATATATGCGTTAAAGTTTGTAATTTGATTTCACCTTAGTATTTATTTGTTATTCAAAGATTTTAAGTTCACATACTTATTTTTATTTTTCCATGGTTTAAATTTGTTAGAACAAACTGGTTTATATTACAAACAGCTTAAGAGAAAAATAAAGTTCAAAGAGAATAAATTATTCTTATTTCTCAACATTATATTGCACGATTATTGCAATACAAAGAATATTATTTGATTTAAATTTTACGACATAAAAAAGCTCAATGTATTTCCCAAAATTACCAAACTAATGAAGAGAACTGTTTCTAGGAAAGAAATACCTTATTAAGGGTGTCTACTTCATCTTCTGAGCAATATGGAAAGGCTATGTTTGGTAAAAGACCATGAGCTCCTTGAAGATTCTGACTTGCTGCAACTAAGTTGTTCCTTGTTTCCGCAGCATGATAGTATCTCTGCTCCATATCACTGTAATTAAAATAAAAAATAGTTTTTAGTTATGTGCATGCCATATAAATAATCAATAACAAGCATCAAACCAATTTTTAACAAAATTTTATAATACCACATGTGACTTTAATTTCTTATCAATGAAGAGATATCGTCAAAATTTACACATATCATTTAAATGGAATTAATTATTCATTTATCGATAGGAGCAATTTGTGTTATTTGAAGAAAAATCATGCAACTCAGAAATGTAATCAGTTAAGCTAATAATGAAATCTATTAAAAAAGATTTTCTTAAAGTTTTGATATATTCATTTCTAAATTTGAACAGAAAATTTTAAGGTAAAAATAATATCAGCAAAAGTTGTGTCAGAAAATTCTGAGATAAGTATATTATCGGTAAAAGTAGAAATCTTCGCACTACTTAAATGTAGCAAGATTACAGAGAAAGAAAGGTGTTGCTTGGTTAGAAGCAACTTTAGCCACACTTTCGATTTCACTGGATATTTCTTGAAATCATAGCCTCATAACAGCACAGTAGAGAAGATAACTTTTTTCTAGAAACAATCAACAAATCAAGCCAATGGGGATCGGAATGTGATTAAGATATTGCAATATTTCATAAAATAAACTAAAAATAAATCCAAAGACTTAAGCAGGGTTCTCGTGAATCTATGCTACGATTAATATTAGTTGGTAAATGTTGAATCATTGGAGCTGTGCTTGAATAGCAATGTCAGTGACAGTTCCAAGTGACTTTAATAACTACAATTGTCTCTCAACGAACCCCATGGCCATTGTCTGTTCGAACAATGATGAAATAAAGTGGTTTGCTACGATAAATCGTTTTTCATATTGCTTACTATTACATTATATGTACACTTGAATACTGCTTTCAAAATGATTTGATCAAATAGGATTTCATTCAATTTTGAAGCACTAGAATGGATGATAATATGAAAGTGGATGCCACGAATCATCCATTTTACTCTTCTTGCAAGAGCATCTTTGGGATGACGGAGGTAAGTGGATAAAAGATGGATGATATAATTCCCATTTCTTTTTACAGAATGATTTATTTATAACGGAAAAATGCTTTTGGGATTGTACTATCGGATTGAGTTCTTCCAAATTTGAAGTAAGGAAGCAGAAATGATGGTTAGAAAATCAATGAGAGAGAGAAATCCTTGATCATACTGTTATGCCCAAGAAGAGATGCTTATTTTTAAGTATTAGATTTTAATGAGAAAATTTAAAACAAAACGGTGCTCTTTCGGGGCTTGGAAAGCATTCGTGTAGATTTTTTTCTGAATTTATGAGACCTTGTCATTCAGAAAGAGACTGTATGAAAATTCATAAATAACCAGGTACGTGTCTTTTGAGACTGGCATTGTTTCCTTAAAGATGAGATATTTTACCGAACAATTTCCAAGAACGCTATTAGGTCAATTTAAATGTTATTTAAAGAATCTATGGACCACTCACGTATACTGTATGGTTGTAAGAGCCACCCAATTATATTAATTATACTATCATTAAGCTTCTGTGTAGTTCCCTTTAGAAAAAAGAATCTATCCCATTTATGTTGATCATAATGTTTCATACGGATTTTGAAAATATTACTCAAACTCATGATCTTTAAAATTTGATTTTAGATGCATTCAGGAAAGAAAATATGCTTAAAGGGGCCAAAATTCTTATAGATGAAGAATTCTACATTCTTGTAGAATAATCCATCATTTTTACAATTACCTTTATCGGTGATTGCGGTATTTTTCTCGGTAAAATGTGTATCGAAAATAGGTTTAAAAATACCTCGTTTGATATGAGTAAACATTTTTTATTTAAAATTTACAGATAGTTAAATTAAAACAACTGTGAATAGTTATGTGCCAAGAATAATATATCAAATTTAAAAACAAATTTGTTAAAGTAATTTACTCAATTGTTAAAGAAATTTTAAATAATAATAAAATAATTTTTGTTAATACAAAAATGTTACAGTAGAGTTGATTCCACAACTGCCTTGCATTGCCCAATTAATATTTTAAAAAAAATTTGTGCAGAGTAGACACCTTCTTAAATCATTTATTGAACAAGTAAGATTTTTAGTTTAAAATAGAACTTTTATTGTATGTAAATAAAACTGCAACATAAGCTGTTTGAACATAAGTCATTTAAAATTGAGTTATTTGCTGACATTTTTAGACGCGTTTGACTGAATTCCAGTGTGTTTCAGCAATTGAACGCAAAACTGAATAATGACAAGTAATTAATCTATGGCTTTAAAGTAATATTTCTCATAATTTCTCTATTTTCTTAATAGTGTTTCATCTTAGTTCTAACAATTCCTAAATTTCTTAATATTCAACCAAAAATATATTTTATAAAATAATTAAAAAAATTGTACAGTCACTAAATATTCAACATAAACATTAATAATAAAAACACAATACTATGACTAATAAAGTGATTCGGTATTAAACAGAAATAAGAAATTATTTCACTTTTTTGTTAACATCAAATTTCAGTGAACCTAGTTTTCATACTACACTATTAATAATTTTATGAATAAAAAATAGAATAGGATTTTTAATCCACTGCTTACGTACTAAAAGAATAAACGGTGGACGAGAAAATAATTTTTGTTAATTATCCCCAAAAAATATTTGTATTTTAACAAATTTATTATTGTAATCAAAACTGCATAGGTTAAAATCAATAAAAAATCTCCATTCATAAATAAATGTTTTAAAAATAAAGAGTTTTTGGAAAATTTTACTGTGCATTATATTTTTATGTTTACTTTAAGAGTAATATAAAATATATAAGTTAATGTTATCTATTAAAGAGAGTCATTTCAAAGATTTTTTATTTCAAAAGTATCAAAATCTGTTAATGAAATAGAGATCCAAATAAAAAAAATCAGTATTATCTTTCATTATTCTTAAAATAACTGAAAGATTTAAAAATACTCGTAAAATTGTTTATATTTTTCGAAAAACTAAAAAAGTACTTTTAAATTCATTGCCTGCAATAAAATATCTCACATTTAAATATCAATATAAACACCTAAATTTTAATTAGCAGAAGAAAATACATAAAAAAATGTGACTTTTTTAAGTATTAGAGCAGATTACGGAGTAAAAATAATTTTAAAGTTGCATTTATTTGGGCCAATTAATTTATTTCCCAAAAAGCGTGTTTTTAAACCTCTTAAAATTAAAAATGATATATGTTGATTAAAAGTTTTTAATGAAACATTTTAATAACTCATTGTTCTGGTCAACTTGAATAAACTTTTCATTGAATCTTTTTATATCGTATTATAAAATAAATTAAAATAAGAAAATAGATGAGGAAGTAAAAGTTAAAGTTACTGCGGAAATATTAATAAATGTATGAAAAGTACAAATTGATATTGAGAATATCCAAGAATAAGTTACATTGAAAATAAGAAAAAGATGAGAAAAAGAAAAATATTGAAATGAAATATTATTTTTGGCTCATTATCATCTATTATTTTAAATATTGTATATAATTACAATAGTAACCTTAAGTGAATTTTATTTTTATGATAGTTAACTATACCAATTTTATAATCGATAAATGTGTCACCATCGGAAATAGTTAAAACTATTAGTATCAAAATGTTAGGACATTTAGCGTAATCTTGAAGCTTTATTCGACTATAATAATAATATCAGGGAAATTGTATTCGTACAATCATTAATTATACCATCAATATATCATTACATCGAAAGCTATCACTATCAAAAACTTAAAAGAAGTTGAAATATCTTAATTAACATTGAAACTATTCCATTTATCGTTCCTAGGAGATAATTTTCAGTTCTGGTTTTCTTACTTTTCTGGAATTTCCGGTAACTCCTTCCATTTTTGCACAGCCAAACCAAGTTGAGCACATGCTTGTTTTACCATAAACTCGGCCTGTTTCCATTTGAAATGAGCTTGATCAATATGATTCTTTCTCTCCAGTAGTAAATCATGTTCTTTCTCGAGCCGGTTCTCACGCTCGCTTCCGTACGCTCCTCCAAATATACTGTCTGAAATTGAAGAAACATTGTTTCAATATACCAGAGCATATCAAAGGAAAATAACTAAAAATGAAATAACAGTTTTTCCGTTTAGATATAATTTTGCTAGGAAAATCCTCAAGACAGTGCAAGATTTTTAACTTATTAGTTTCTTAAGGAATACTTTAAAATATCAATTATATATATATTAAATAAAGCCACCATGAAACATTCTTAGTCCATGCTATCTCACCATACAATTTATTGGTATCGAAATAAGTCTGCCTCTTTATCTTGAAGGTAATAATTATTATAATAAAATTTATCACTTCAATTTATCTAAATTGTTCTTGAAAATATCTGAAACATCATTCTAAGTAAAATGGGACATAAATTATTAAGTGTCAATAAAAATTGTCACTTTGAATTAAATTAAAAAATTATCTATCATTTATATAGAAATTATAAAGTAAACAATTATAAAACATAAGAAATTTGTTTGCGAAAATATGAAGTAAATATAAAGGAAATCCCCCTCGAGTTAAACAAACCAGTACGTTTAATTAAATAAACGCTTTTCATGAAGGAAATAAAATAAACTCAAACGTTTCTGAGTAAAGTTTCATGAAAAATACGAAAGTTCAAAAGATTCCATTAAAGTGCTTTGATTATTGCGTAGAGCTATATAATCATGTAGCTTGACATTTGTCTTTATATTTTGCCCTCTATTTGATATCTGACATTTTTAGATAAATTTACTAATTTTTATGACGAATTTACTTTCTAATGATATTTTAAACTGAATATAATATAAAAAATACAGAAAAAGCATATCATAGTATCAAAATAATATTTTTATATCAAATATGTAATTAGGCCAATTTATAATAATTATTTTCTCTTAGAAATTGTATTTTATTCCTTTAATTAAATTAGATGTTATTAAAGTAGCAAATATTTTCCGAAAAATCATGTATATGTAAAAGAATCATATCGTGTTTAAAAAAATCATACTGGGATTATTTTTTAAATTTATAAGAAAATAAACTATGTTTTAAAATTTTTATATTTTATAAAATTGTTGTATAAATTTTATTACAGTAAGATAATCAAAAACTAGCAAACAGCATTATTTATAATACTTATGTATTTCAAGTCTATGATACTTCAAAGCATGTGCACTTTCACTTGGTCACTTAGTGGGATTGATTTTATCAATTTTTTGATACATGTCAGAATATTTTATACTGTTGAATTGGTCAGACAAGTTTCCAAAATAATTTTGAGAATTTATAGAAGTGATGTATTTAATTGTACATTTCTTCGCTAATTAGTGTTGTTATTTATCAGAATAAAAATTATTTTCATGTAAAAGTCAATTAGATTTCTTAGCATTGGAATTAAATAAATCTGATTTAGATTTCGTAAACTAGATTTCTGAACATCAGAAGTGATGAAGTGAATTTAGGAATTAATAGGAAAAACATTTCTTTATCAATGGCATGCACTAATAATTTTCACCAAATACCTCAGTTATAAATTATATAAAATATATATGTTACGCCACATTCATAAATAAGTTATATAACCCTAAATTATAAGTTTATATAGAAAATATAGTCACTTCAGCTAGAAAAACCCACTTTATATGTCTCAGTTTATATACACGCTTAAGAAAGAAATTTCCAAAACTAAAGAGATCCATATTAATAAAATTTATTTGGTCAAAATGAAGATAACAACTGAAAAATAATTATCTGTTTTCCTAAAATACGAACTGTACTGAAGTAAAATTAATTAGAAACTGAAAAAAAATAAAGCTATTAATTCGATAATTAGTTTTTCTTCAATTTTGCAATTTAATAATTATAGATTATATATATACTATTTTCTCTACAGCATAATGCCACATTCTTTCTCATTACTTAATTTGATTAATCCAATGCATAAGTTTGTCTTTAAATAGAAAAATTTGTACTGCGGTGTTAAAATTATACAGATACATATATATATATATATATATATATATATATATATATATATATATATATATATATATATATATATATATATATATATATATATACTATATATATATATATATATATATATATACACACTACTGGCCATTAAAATTGCTACACCAGGAAAGCGGCACACCACACACGTGAAATTTGCATGACAGGACCGGTAGAACTTGCTGTGATATGCAAATGATTGGATTTTCAGCGCATTCATACAAAGCAGGCCATAGTAGCGACATCTACAATGTATATAAACCAGAGATTTGACAGCAGTTTTCTCATACTCAATTTCCATTTCAACGTTGTTTTCGGCAAATAAAGTTGTTGCAATGCCTCGTGTAAGAAGAAAAAATGCCTATCAGCACATCTATGACTTTGATCGAGGAAGGATTATAGCCTACCGAGATTGCGGTTTATCGTACCGCAATATTGATCCTCACGTTGGTTGAGACCCCTTGACTGTTAGCAGCATATGGAATCGATAGATTCAGGACAATCATACGGAATGTCATGCAGGGTCTCAGCGACCCCCATCACTAACAGCAGAGAAGACAGACATTTTATCCGCATGGTCACAAGGGATCGTACAGCCACGTCACGAACCCTGAGTCGAGAAATGGAGTCATTTGCAAGGCAACAAGTTTCTGCTCGAACAGTTCGACGACGTTTGCTGCAGCATGGATTGTCTGCACGGCGACCATGGCTTCGTCTACCATTGACGCTGCGTCACAGACAATAGCGCCTTCAATGTTGTCAATGGTCTTCAATGGTGTGATCAGCGACCAACCTGGACACGGGAATGGCATCATGTCATCTTTACAGATGAATCTCGGTTCTGTATACAGGACCATGATGGCCGCATCCGTGTAAGGAGGCATCGTGGAGAACGCGCATTTCTAGCTTGCATTGGACATCGACATACTGGCCCATCTACTGGAGTGATGGTATGGGGTGCCATTGGATACACGTCTCGATCACCTCTTGTTCGCATTACCGGCATTTTGAACAGCAACCTTTACATTTCCGATGTGTTAAGGCCCGTGGCTCTTCCCTATCTTCGAGGCCTCCCTAATGCTTTGTTTCAACAGGATAATGCACGACCGCATGTTGCCCGTACTGTTCTGAACTTCCTTGACACAGAACAGGTTCGACTATTACCCTGTCTTGCACGTTCTCCTGATCTGTCACCAATTGAGAACGTGTGGTCAATGGTTGCCAAGCAATTGGCACGCCATCACTCACGATCCACTACTGTCAACGAACTGTGGCATAGTGTTGAAGCTGCATGGACTGAAATCCCCGTACATGCCATACAATCTCTGTTTGACTCCATGCCTAGGCGGATAAATGCAGTTATTGCAGCCAGAGGTGGCTGCTCTGGGTACTGATTTCTCAAGATCTATACATGGTAATTTCCTGTAAATCTAATCACTTGTTCTTTCCACTATAATGTATGTGTCTAATAAATCCCTTTCTGTTATTTGCATTCTTTCTTGGTGTACCAATTTTAATGGTCAGTAGTGTATATATATATATATATATATATATATATATATATATATATATATATATATATATATATATATATATATAATATATATATATATATGTAATTGTTTGTGTGTGTGTGTGTGTTCATTGAACTCTTTAGCTGAGGGAATGAAAGACACCTATACCTCGGAATCGGAAGTAGACGAAACAAACAAAAATGGAAGCGATACAGATTTTTCAATGAAATGTGGAAATAAAAATAATACTCTTTAAATGTGTGTGATATCGCTAATGAACTTAGTAAAAAGAACGATTTTCAAAATATTTATATCAATTATTCTGATATCGAGAGCACAGTTACCAAATTACTGAGTAGCTAGAAAACATTAATAACTGGATAGAAAGTTTTGAAAATGTATCGAAACTGTTCCATTTATCAGATTTACAAAAGTTTATTTTTGCTAAAAGATCGCTTGGTGGAAATGCCTTATTATTTGTTAGAACAGAGCCCGAAATAAACTCGTGGAAAAAATTAAAAGATGCCTAAGTCAGTGAATTTTCCTTTGAAATAAATTCAGCTATCTTTACAAATTACTAAGTAAGAGAAAAATGAAAGATTCAGAATCCGTTCAGAAATATTTTTTAAAAATGAAAGAACTTTGTCACTCAGGAAAAATTGATGACGCCGCCTTAATACACTATGTGATTAAAGGACTTAATGATAAACATAAAAATAAAATTATTTTATACGGATGCAAAAACTTGATAGAATTTAAAAATAAAGTGTATGAAGTAATGAAAAGTGATTCAGCAAAGAGTTAATATGCTTTTGATAAAATGAAAGCAAAACATGATGCAAATTTTAGATCTTATTCTTTTGATAGAAATAAATCAAAATATGATGATAATGATAAATATAATTCAAGGTATGAATCTAATGATAAATTAAATTCTATGTATGGAAATATGAATAAGAATAAAGTAAAGTTTGATGGTAATATTGATTCAAGAAATACAGTGTGTTATTACTGTGGTTTACGTCCACATATATCTAAATATTGTATACATAAAGATAACGGCTTAAAGTGTTTTTCCTTTTTTTAAAAAGGAAAAATCTTTAAAATCTTTAATCTTTAAAAAATCTATAAAAAGGCTTAAAAATCTTTAAAAAGGAAAAATCTTTAAAAGGCTTAAAGTGATTTTAAAAAAGAGTTTATTTAATAAAATTAAAGACACTGTTAGTTTACAATCTTCTAATATTTTGTTGACTGGTTTAAGAATGAAATCAATGAAACCACCAGGTTATTTTAATGCAGAAATTGAAATTGATAATTCAAAAATTAATACAAATATTTTTGTTATTAATGATGACTCTGTAAGTTTTGATTTAATTGTAGGAACTGACATTATTAAAAAGGGTACTTTAATAGTTTCAGCTAATGGAGTATCGTTTCACACTAACAAGAACGAAATAGATAATTTCTTAGTTATATTTGTAAATCTTAACGATGAATCAGAAATTAATTTAACTCTCATTAAGGATAAATCATTGTGCACTAAAATACATTCATTAATAAAAATTGTGTTCCTAATAAAATCAAATATGTTGATGTTAAGATGAAAATTAATTTAACATATGAAATTCTCATTTCTTCTTTTCCCCGACGACTACCACCTTTTGAGTAAAAATAGTTAAAGCTCAAATTGAAGAATGGTTAACTAATGGAATAATTCGTAATAGTTCTTCCGATTTCTCTTCATCTGTAGTATTAGTTGAGAAAAAAAATAATACCCATAGACTTTGTATTGATTACAGACGGCTTAGTAAGAAAACGGTTCGTGAACATTTCCCTTTGCCAGTTATTGATGACGTAATAGATAAATTACATTATTCCGCAGTGTTCACAACTTTGGATTTAAGAAATGGCTTTTTCCATGTTGACGTTGAAGAAAATTTTTGCAAATATACTTCATTCAATACACACGATGGTCAGTGTGAGTTTTTGAAGTGCCCATTTGGATTAACTAATTTTTCTAGTACTTTTTAAAATACATTAATTATATAATAATTAATAATTGCATTTTATAATTAAAATACAATCCTTTTCACCTTCTTTTAATAATTGTATTTTATAATTAAACCATTAATTATAAAATAAAATTATTAAAAGAAGGTGTTGTAGTGATTTACATGGATGACTTATTTATTCCTGCCAAAAACGAAACTGAAAGTGTTAGAAAACTTAAATTTGTCCTAAAAGTGGCGTCGGAGTATGAACTTGAATTACACTTAAGGAAATAAAATTTTTTTAAACATGAAATAGAATTTTTGGGCTATAAAATAATAAATGGTAAATTGCACCCGTCAACAAATAAAACAAAAGATGTAATTAATTTTCCCGAATCAAAAAAAACAAAAGACGTTCAGAGCTTTTTATGATTGACTGGTTACTTTAGAAAGTTTGTTAAAAACTATTCTATTATAGCTAAACCTTTAAGTGATTTATTGAGGAAAGAGTCTAAATTTAAATTTGGTAAAAATGAAAGAAATTCCTTAAACCAATTGAAATATATTTTATCCACAGAACCCTTTCTTATAATTTTTAACCCACAAAGTGAAACCGATATTCATTGGGAACCGATATTCATTGATGGTTATGGTGCCAATCTTATTCAAAACTCCCTAGTAGATAATCAATTCCACCCTGTTTAATACATGAGTAAGAAGACAACAGAAGCTGAGCAAAAATATTCTTGTTACGAATTAGAAGTTATGTCTGTGATAGAAGCTTTAAAAAATTTAGGGTATATATGTTGGGAATTCCTTTTAAAATAGTTACTGAGACTGCAATGTCTTTGCTATGACAATCAATAAAAAAGATTTATGCACAAAAATTGTGTTAGATGGTCTCTAATGCTAAGTGATTTTGACTACACAATTGAACACAGGAAAGGTTCTAGTATTCGACATGTCTATGCTTTAAGCAGAAATCCACTTTGTATGATAGCTTAAGATAGTCTAACACTAACAATTTATCAAGCACAAAACACAGACGAACATATTGAAACAATTAAAGAGATATTAAAAAAATACCTCATGATGATTATTTACTCAAAAATGATGTTCTTTATAAATATGTTAAAGGTAATGAACTGTTGGTAGTCCCAGTCGAAATGCAAATGTGTATAATTAAATCTGCACACGAGAAAGGTCATTTTGCAAGTAAAAGAACAGAAGATAGCTGAAATTCTAACTTTTAAATTAATCAAGTTAAACAAAAATTCGAGAAATGTTTATCTAATTGTATACCGTGTATTTTAAGCAAGAGAAAAAGAGATAACCAAAAAGGAGAATTACATCCAATCGAAAAAGACGACACTCCTTTACACACATATAACGCAGATCATTTAGATCCGTTAGAAAGTACTCATAAGCGATATAAGCATATCTTTGGTGAGATCGATAGTTTTACAAAATTTATATGGCTTTACCCAACTAAATCTACTGATCTTCCGAAGTAATTTTGTAGTTAGAACTCCAAAAGACTGTTTTAGGTAACCCCTCTTGCATCATTTCGGATAAAGGTTTTGCATTTACTTTAAATGATTTCGAAGAATATTATCGCCGCGAAGACATTAAACACATTTGTATAATCACCAGTTTACCTAGAGCCAATGGTCAAGTAGAGCAACTTAACCCCAATATAATTTCTGTTCTGTCCAAACTGTCGATAGACAATCCAGCTAAATGCTATTTTCATGTTAGTAATGTACAACAGGTTATAAACTCAACATTTCACACAAGTATTGAGACACTATTTGAATTGCTGTTTTGTACAAACATGAAACAAAAAATTACATTAAAATTAAAGAACTCTTAGAAACATAAATTCGAACAGATTTCGTTAATAATAGCGATAACTTTAGAAAAGAAGCTAAAAATAAATTTTAAAAGTTCAAAATGAAAATCGCAAAACCTGTAATTTAAGAAGAAAACAAGCAAGAAAATTCATTTTAAATGATATATGTTGCTATTAAACGTATATAATAAGGTCCATGTCTCAAGTTAAAACCCAAATATTTAGGACCCTACAAAATAATAAAAGTTAAAAGCAATGACACCTACGATGTTCAAGAAATTGGTTTTACCGAAGATCCCCTGATTACTAGTACTTGTGCTAAGTACATAAAGCCTTGGCCCGATGTAACTTAAAATGTGCTGAAGGAAGAAAAGAAGACACCGATGACGACCAACTCCCGATTTTGATTTTTTTTACCCTCTGAATTACTACTTTTTAAGACTAAAACTTTCCATTTCAGACTGTTACCTTTTCTTCTTAAAAAAATTAACAACTGAGATGCATTCAAGACGTTTCCTTTTGAAGATGGCCAATGACGACAGTGAAGATGCCACTATCGATTATCTAACCAGATGAAGATGAAGGAGTCCTCCTCGACGGAATCTCATATTCGAGGAACAATGACGATGATTTAGATGGAAAATAAAAAGAGGAATTAGACGAGAATTGACAACAATGTTTAACTATTTTTTCATGAACATGATACTGCTCCTATTCATTTTTTATTTCATGAAGTTTTGATTCCAGACGAATTCTGAGGTTAGCTATTGTCATCAGGATGACCGATTGTGGGATTGAAAGAGCCACCAGAGGGCCACTTCCATGTGTACCGCCTGATACCCAGAAGAGAGAAGAAGAGAACGACGAGGAGAGCCTGAATGAAGACGTTCAAACGGATAGGACAGTCCACTTTGAATTATTCACTACAATGATGTTAGATTTGCTATTCATTTGTAAATATGTAAATAGCTTTTTCTTATTTTGTCCAGAACAATAATTAAATCATTTAAACATAATGTGTTTTTATTCCTGATAATGAAGGCCACAGAACTCACATACACACTCACTCACACACACACACACACACACACACACACACACACACACACACACACACACACACACACACATACATATATATATATATATATATATATATATATATATATATATTTAAATAAAAGAAACTTTAACACTTCATAGTTTTACTTTTTCTAAAATATATTATATTCTCCAAATTTATATTTTCATATGTCACAAAAGTTATCTTATTCCTATATCCATAAAACTAATTTTATATCGATTAAAATTCTTTTTCTATAAGAGTTTGTAATGTTTACTAGAAACTAGATATTAAACTTGCAGTGAAATGTAAAATTTTATGCACATATTTATACTGACTACTGCCCTATTTACAAATATATGTTAATTAGATAGAATGATTGCCTCCCGCTCTAATGAAAATTCAAAGTTTTCTCCAAATTAAGAAATTTTTGATTTATGGAGTTCAGATTTTTTTAAGCCCAAGCTAGATATAAAAGTTAATAAATTAACTTAATGGCAACATTATAGTTTCTCAATTTGAGGTATGTTTCTCGTTTTTGAGGTATGCTTTTCTTATTATTTAATTTTGCAATGCTATCAAGAATTATTCCTAAAAGTTTAAAGTTACATTTTAAATTTAGTATAGTTCCTTTTATAATGTTATATTATTTACTCTAGTTGTTTTTTTCATGTATTTTATAAAATTGTTACCTAGATAAGTACACATAGTAAAAGAGTTTCATTTCCAAAAAATAAAATGCACATTATTCATTAAAAATGAAACAAAAACAAGAAAGTATAAAGCAGATTCAACATTTTACTTTACTGCTTTAGGTCTTATGATTTCTATCAGATATATAATTATTAACTTGAGCTACACCATTCGAGAAAACAATACAGGGATTTTCAAGTTATTCAGGGATTTTATGATATTTAAATTTATTGTTTAATTTCAAAGTCTTAAAAGGTTGTTATAAACAATCCATAGTTAAGAAATAACTGTAGTTGTAATTATAACCATTTATATTCAGTTTCTTTAAAAATATTACAGAAATAGAAAATTATAGCATTCGTTTCTTTTTTAGAGCAAAATACAATTCATATAATATACAAAATATGTATCTCAAAAAAAGTATAACACACGTTATAAAAAGTTTTTCATTTTGCTTTATTTCACTTCATTGATTTATTTGGTATTATTGTTGATTTTACATAGTTATTCAAGCTTTAAGTATTGATAATAAAAACATAAGAAAAATTGGGAATTTATAAAACAGCTGAAACCTAATAATTTAATCTTTTCTTTTAATAAAGCACTAGTTATTCTGTAATATATATATATATATATATATATATATATATATATATATTATATATATATATATATATATATATATATATATATATATATATATATATATATATATATATATATATATATATATATATATATATATATATATAATACAATATCTTCTAAAGTGTATTTCATCGTTTATAATGCTGCATTTAACTATGAATTTTTCCTTAATCACATTAAATATCTCTTAAGCGTAACTGCAACATAACAAAAGAAATTATAGATATGAATATTTCTTATACATTTATAAGTAATCTACTCTTTCAAATCAGACAATCTGTTTATTGTTTCATTTCCTAAGCTTATATGCCGATTCAATCTACTCTTTGAAATCGAACAAAATGTATATTCCTTACTTTAGTAAGCGTTCCTTAGCGGGAGAACACACGTTCCCTTGGAACAACCCTATTTAGCAAGCCTCTGAACGATCATCTAAAGCTTCCTATACTCGTACCATTTCAAAATGAGTTCGAAAAAGTTCAAAATTCAGATTTTTAAGCCTGAGGTCAATAAAAATAAACAAACCTCATCATATTAGCTTTTTTCTGTAAATTTATAAATTGTAGTCTTCTAACAAATATTACTCTTTGCTTATACAATTAAATAAATCCCTAACAATAATAAGAAGTTAAAACTTTATTTTTGGTTTAGAATAAAGATGGCCACAAGAGCTATAGAGAAAAGGTGATTGAGAAAATTTTAAATTAAAAGAAGCTTGCAAAACATGAATTTCCTTCCCTTGTATTCAGATCACCAATGGATCGATTGTATGATTGTATACCTTTTGTTGAAATGGAAGGAGTTGAATGACGCAGAAATATTGGGCAGTTTTTTCAAATGAAACGCTGATAAAAAATATCATAAAATACAAAAGCAATCTCCTTTTCTCACCACCGTATTTGTATTGGATATTTTATGTACCTAATATATTTCACGCCAATTCGTAATCACTAGAATTTATATTAAAACATTTCTTTTGGCCAATACAACTGACTAAATTCAATTTATGTAGCTGTGTACACAACATTTTTCAGAAATCTCCAGAGCCAAAAGTCACAGGGAGTAATGTCCGGTGATCGTGGGTTGGGACTAGTGGCTAGGGAGTTGGAAAATGTCGGCTGATAATACGGTCATTTCCGAAATGGCGTTGTATCACCATCGACAATTAACGAGAATTCAAGCTACTGAGCATTTTATACAAGACGTTAATTTGCATATTACCACCTGTGCAGCGCCATCTGTAGGCCACTTTTTTTCCTAATTTTTTTTTCCACGCCAAACAAAATCCCCCTGTTAGAAGTCTGGTGAAATTTCAGGTCTTTCTGACCAGTGGTTCTTTTTTTACAGCGTTAAATTTGCAGTTTAATTATGATCACCCTGTATATATATATATATATATATATATATATATATATATATATATATATATATATATATATATATATATATATATATATATATATATGTTAATTTAAAACTCTATATAATATTAGAAATTATTAAATGAAAATGTAGGCGAGAATCTTAAATCTGCAGCAGTTTTACGCAAACAACATGCAAAAATTCATTGAAATAAATGGAAAATAAAATATGATAATAACTGAACTAGAACAATAAACATGTTTTGAATTTTTTATCATTATATAATATAATTTTTGTCGTAAGCTCATTTCTAGTGAAATAAATGGGAATTAAGTTCTTATCTATTAAAGAAGACACATTTTTTTCCTATAAAATAAGAATATTCGCAATTACAATAAAATTTCTAAATTCTAGTTATTAAAATATTACAAACACTGTACAGTGATATAATAGAAAATTTGTACTTTTGTTGTAACTACGTAATTTTAATTCACTTCTATTTAAAATACGTATAACTAAAATGTATATAACTCATGAATACATGAAACAGGAAGAACTCAAGCGAAACTTCTGGAAAAAGTGTTTCAGATAAGATGCTACAGCTGGTAAAAAAATAAAAGCCTGCCACTTCTTCAAACACAAGATGCATTGTGGAGTAACTACTTATGTCGTGAAATATCACTCATGAACATCGTGAAATTGCATTTATCAATTATGTCAATTTTCTTTAAAATTATTATAAAAGTCAAAATTTAAAACAAAAATTTTTAGGCTCTTTCAGAATGTTTGGAAAAAATATTTATAATGCATGACGAAACACCTAAATATGGTCCATGAAAAATTATTAACAAATTAAAATAAAAGGATCTAATACAATAAAATAAAACATCCAATAGTATAATAGCAATAGTAAACGGTGATTAAAATTCAATTTTCCCTTTTTTATAAATTTTTATTTAACCATAATAGGCATAATCTGCATTTAAGTTTTTGTATTAAAAAAATTAAAAATAGATTTAGAAAATTCATTTAATTTATATCATCGTATTTTTATTTTAATTACAGAATCTAATATTGGCCCTTTCCTTGTCGAATAATCTAGATTTTAGTGAACTCAACTTATGAAAAATGTCATCGCATAAAATTTTTGATAAATAAGATAATTCCTTTCCCCTAGAATTTTTATTACTAGATATTTTTACGCATTGGTTTACTTCTAAAATTTTGAATAAAATAATATACTTATTCTTGGTGTCATTTATTTCTCTTTATTTTCATATTAGTAGTGTGCATATGAGAGAGCTGGCGCAGTGACGTTTAGACCATAAGCCATCCCCATAAATATTGACCCCCACCTTTTGAAAAGAATGATATCCTTTACCCATAATTTTTTTTCCACCCAGTTTTAAAAACAATAGCTCTTAAACCCCCATAAAAACTCCACCCACCTTTGGAGAGTAATGGCTCCATGTTGGCCACCCACCTTTAAAAAAGAATGATATCCTTTACCCATAATTTTTTCCACCCACTTTTAAAAAATAATAGTCGCAAACCTCCATAAAAATCACACTCACTTTTCATGAAACAATGGTATAAAAAAGCCATAATTTTTCCACCCCCCTTTTAAAAACAGTGGCTCTTAAAACCCCATCCACTTTTAAAAAGTAATGGCTCTGTTTCACCCACACCAATTTTATAAAACAATGGCTCTTAAAACCCCACCCACTTTTAAAAAGTAAGTTCTGTTTCGTCCATAAAAATTTTATAAAATGAGGCTCGAAAAGTCGCTGAGACGGACCCCCTTCGGTGAGCACCCCCTTTTTTCTCAGATAGGAAGGTGCCGCCCCATTCAAAAACTATGATATCAAAAACTCTCCAAAAAAGAAACAAATGTATATACTAGAGAGATATTTTAAGTATTTAAAGACAACAAATATATAAACAAAGAAATGGAAATGAATAAAAAGGAAACCCATTTGATTAAGGTATGCACACGCATCTCATTAATTTATAGCTTCCGAGCAGAATTTCAGAAGCTTCAATCGATGATACTTTCATCATCTGAAAGGGACGCATTAATCGAACGCTTAGGAAGTTTAGAAGAAAAGTTTCAAAAAATAATTGATAGTCTTGATGAGAGCTGAAGGAAACAACTGTTTTATAAATACAAAATAGAAGAATTCCAAGTCTTTATCTCTTAATAGTTCGAAAACTATTAAAAAATATATCCCTGCATCGTTCACTGGAAGGGTCATTACATATTTCGCTTTATTCCTCCTTTGTTATTGTATAGTGGCCGTGGGCTAAAGTGTTAATACCATCTGGTAATATATG
This sequence comes from Latrodectus hesperus, assembly GCA_037975125.1. Taxonomy (NCBI): domain Eukaryota; kingdom Metazoa; phylum Arthropoda; class Arachnida; order Araneae; family Theridiidae; genus Latrodectus; species Latrodectus hesperus. The sequence continues at coordinate 8,523,739 of CM075859.1, forward strand.
TCGCTTGTCATCTTCCCCGGATAGGGCAATCTTAATCACATGTATGGAATGAATCTCATGTTTTGTGCTTCTGATGAGATTCATTGATCTGAATAATTTTTGTTGTGAGAATAAGCAACTTTTTTAATCCTCGAAGGAGATCTTATTTTTAACAACACACTTTTTCACACCTTTTGATTTCTTCACTAAACTTTCTTCAGTTTTACAAGCATTCATTTTGGATCTTAGCCCCACAGATTCTTCCAAAATTTTCCCCACATTTTCATCTTTCATTTTCCCCAAATATACAATCATCTCTTTCATATCTTCATAAAAATCATCGGTCTTAATTTCATAAATATAACTATCGGTGTCCATGTATAATAACTTAATATGTCCTCCATATTTAGGCTTCATCACATTATAGTGAAAGTCATACATTAAATGCTTGGATAGGTCTAAGATACTCATTCCAACATATATGGGTTTATCAAATATTACTTTGGTTTTATGCATGTGTATGGCGGCTAAATTTTCTTCAAAAATGGTCCTTCCTTTAAAATTGGGTTTAGCAATAAGCTTTTCAACTTTCTCCGCTTCACAACACAGTTTGATAGCCTTTTTCTAATGTTCTCCATTGTTTTTCCAAACACCGAGTTATTCATCAATTTATAAAAATCTTTTTCAAAGTCATTGGTTGCTTTGGTTCTCAGTTCAGTGTTTAAGTCTATATATTTCTTCAGCCAAGGTGCCTGTATAAAATGTAAAACTTTATGGACTTTATTCAGTTTAATTCCCATCTGTAAAAATTGTTTCAAAACCCTATAATGAACCACATAATGTTCTTTACTATGTAGGGTTGTCAGTAATTTTGATTGTTTTGAGCCATCAGGAACTCTGTTCTCAGCTCCTAATGGGAGGTCTGAATGAAGATCATGTAAATATACTGGATATTCCAAGTCGCATTCTAGGATATAGCCGATATCTGAATCGTCGGGGACTGTGGTTACATCTACATCAGTATACCCCCACCGGAAGCCATTATATGGTAGATATTGGCTCATTGCCCAACCGTATAAATTATTTGCATCCAGGTACATTAAATAATTAGATTCTTTATTTTTGTCATAGTTTTTCCTGTATTTATTATTGGCTTTTCCATACCGATTGCAACACTGAGAGATTCCCCCTCTGGTTCCTTTTTCTAGCATAAGTATCATGTCATAATCATTTAATAACTGCAATTCGATGCCAGTCGATTTTAGCATAGCATCCCACGATAGCCCAGGAGCAGTGAAGTACCAAGCGGGGTCTAGTTTATAGGTCTTCAAACAGACATCCCTAAAATTTTCCATGATGTCAGCTAAGATCAGTACATCGGTCTTTACATAGAAATCAGAATACTCGCCCAAATTTTTAATGTTGAAACTCTTCCATACTGTTTTAGCGTGATCATAGTCCTCAGGTGTTATATCCGACTCAGTCATTTTATTGTAAAACTCACTTTTGTTGGGTAGGTGAGTTTCATCACATTTATCCCATGAATCCATATAATCATACGGGTACACACCTTTTTTGGTAACGAGGTCTAATTTATCCTTGGAGAAGTATTTGGCCGTCTCTCTAAAATCATCCACATTCTTGGCTAAACTATCAATGCTACTGGCCATGAACCGAAACGAATCTACAAATCTCAATTTTATTCCTGGTATTTTGATCTTTTTCCCCTCACCCACAACCTCCATTTTCGCCCCAACTTCTTTACTAAATGAGATGTACTTTTCTTCAGTGTTTGGAATGACATCGATATGGCCATTATCACTCCCCAGTTCCTTTATAAATAAATGAGAATCATAGCCGGACAGGTTATGAAAGAAAACTGGAATAAAGGAAGGATTTTTGTACATTAAATTACATAAATTATGTGCTGGGCTTCTATAGTTAGACTCACAATTTGATGGATGGAGTAAATGTTCGTGATCTCTAATTTTTTCATGGTCCTGATTTTCTCCGATTGAATAAGGTGAGGGCTTATCTTTAATGTTTAACTCGCAAATATGACATATATCAGTTCTTTGGAAATGTTCCTCATCTTCAGCAGTCATCTTGATTGGGTGATTCTTATCATAGATATCCTTTATCACTAAGGCTTCACTTTTTAATGTATCATAAAATACCTTAGTGGCATCGGGGCCTCTATAAACGATGGGTAGTTCAAAGTCTCCATGCTTATATTTGATATAGAGGCAGAAACTCATGGGTTCATGCTTTTGGTATTTCTGCATGTAGGATTTGTCATCGTTGGGTTGACAGGTATCTATTTTAGTAGTCATGCTTTCAAAATCTGCTTACATTACGAAAGGTGTTCGCAATGATTTATGGTAATTTTTGAATTTTATATATTTATCTTTTTCAGGCATTACTATTTTTACAGCCTGATTTTTCCTACAATCTTTTTCATGTGTTTGAAGATCTTCCTCAGAGTGATAAATTAACAGACATCGCTCACAAGGGTATCTTCTTCCATTATGATTAGATAATTGAGCACTTATTAATTTTGACAAGTCCTTTATCCAACAGTAATGACTACCCGCTTCTTTGTTTTTTATGTAAAGCAAATTAACATGTCTCTCAACCTTATTTTTAGTTATTCTTAAAGGGTATATGTCCTTGCTCTCGTATGAATATACGTTCACAGATACATTATTCATCTTTTCAAACCTTTCGAGTACCCTATCTTCCACTTTTACGGGAAATTCAGTGCCTTCAAATTTTAGCTCATTTTCGTATTGTTTATATTTGGTGATTCTTTGGACATCTTTTCCCACTGGGTGTAGTGCAGAGAGCATTGCCCACATGAAACACTTCTCATCTTCATTTTGTACGTTTATGACGGCTTTTTTAGCTTTAATCACTTTTGGTAAATCAATGTAGGATGATCCTCTCAGTGGGTTGTATTTATTGATCCTTATCTCAAGGCTTTTGATTCCCACAAGCGTCCAGCCTGAACCCTTTGCTACAAACTCCTCCATTTCTGTCAATATCTTTTAAATAACCGATCAGTAATAAGCTGCCAAATCAGTTGATTCTAAGATGATTTCATTTTCTGTTTTGAAGTTTTTCTCCATTTCTATCAACGATTCATTTTTTCACTTTTCATAGTTACAGAGAAATTGGAAATTAACCTTCAAACCACGTAGCCTCTTCAGATGTTTCGTGATAAGACCCCGGACTTAAGACGCAATATCGTTCAAAAAGTCTTTGGGAAGCTTCAGATTGTGCACGTTTTGGATGTCATACGTTTTCAAACGGGAATTATAAGCCATCTCAACTTCATGGGGGGTATATAGCCTTCTCTCCCGTGAATCTGAAAACAGGCTAGAATCGAATTTGAAGTGACGGTTGAACAATACGCTCTCAATGTATGCTATGATGTCTGCCTTCCTTCTCAGGTTGGAATAGCCTCTAATACTATGCGCCGACAAAATTCACGCAATTGGTTAATGGTCATGTGATGTAGGCTCAGCATATTGTCAAAATCATCCTCCTGGCAGGCTTTCTTAGGCTTATAGTTTTGATGAGCTTTAGTTTGTACGTGCTTATTTATGGTAGATTCTTTAATTAACTTACCACAGCACCTTATTTTAAGCTCCCTCTTCTTCCTCGGCTTGTTGAACAAGTCCTTATGGAAACTGGAAAAGCCGCTATGATTTTGAATTAGGGCTACCAGTTCCACCTTCTTAAGCTTTGAGTATCCTCGAATATTATTTTCTCGACAGTAGTTCTTCAACTCCTGTACAGTTTCCATCTTTATTATATCTTTACAAAATAAATGTATTTCTTTAAATACTTAAAATATTGAGGGGGTTCATTCAATTTTAAAAGGAGTTAAAAGGAAGTATCTTAAAAGTAAATTATGATCGAACCAGAATTGACCGAAATAATAAAACTGTGTGGAGCAGTTTCCGTTGACAAAGCAAAGAAAACTCAAGAGTGTGTGCACGAATTTGTTACTAGAAATGATTATTTTTGGTATGTCTGTATGACATGCCATGAAGAGGTGAGATACAATCCTAAAAAACGTCCTCTGGATAGAAAACAACTATATTTGATGATGAAGATGCAACAGAGGAGTGAAAGCAGAGTGAAAAATCTTACTAAATGGTTAAATGGATTTAATTTCCCCTTAGAAGATGTGATTCTGGTTGAATTCTTAATATTTATTCATAAATATGAAGAATTGTTTCCAGAGCGGAAAAACTTAATCAGAAAAGAATACATTTTATTTCATCTGTTGCGGAAAAGAGATTTTCAGGTACCGCTTAAGTTACCTAAAATGAAGAAAACGCTTGATCAGAATAAAGAAATCTGTCGAACCGTCTTCGAAGCTTTAAACTGGAATTTTTAATAGCTTTTGTCAGCTATTAAAAATTAACTAAATCTTTCTTATCTATCCAACAACTCTCTGGATAACCTAACCACTTTACCAGATATTTATTTCCCACCTTTTTGAGAATTTTTTCGATTTTGTACACATTGTCCTTCTTATCATACCTTACCAGTTCGTTTTCGTAAAAGGTTCCTTTTACATATTCATTGTTTAAATCCTTTATTCGATAAGTGACTGGATCGGTTTCTAATACTTCAGAGATGACGAATATTTCTTCTGTAAAGGTTGCTTGATAACCTCTTCTGAAAGTCGTTTTATGTATGGATATCCTGACTTTATCTCCTACTTGGTATTTGGGTTTATGTATGACCTTTTCTTTAAACAAATTGTGGTACACTTCGCCACTGTTTTCTTCTAGACTGGCCTCAACCGGCGTCATCTTTATACTTCTGTGGTAAAAGCTGTTATAATTTTTCACTAACTGATCCAACACATCTATATATCTATTGGTATTGTTAGCTGCTAAATATTTCCGAATTTTACCGTTTAGAGTTCTGTTGAATCGTTCCACCACGGAGCACTTGATTTCAACGTTTTCAGTGGTGAACCAGTGGATATTATTCTCTTTAAACAGAAGCCACGTCTCTTTGTTAATGAACTCGGTCCCCCTCTCAGTCTGGATTTTAAGAGGAACTCTCGCTTTAAATATCTTCTTAAATGCCTTAGTCACTTCTTCTCCTGTTTTTCTGCGAATGGGCACAGCCCACCCATATTTGCTGAAAATGTCTATGACTGTTAACAAGTAGTTGTAGCCGTCATTCGATTTTGAAAATGGCTTTAAAAATAACAAATCTGCTTGCCATTGATCGTCAATGTGTGATACATAAGTTCTCCTTCTTTTAAACTTACTGATGAGTGATTTATGCTTTGTGTAAACATCTTGTTGATGTAAGAAATCTGAGACTTCTTTTCGACTTAAACCTGTTTTTCTACTGAGTTCGTTTATACCACAATATCCAGTCTCTGGATCGTAATAAACTTTTTTGGGGTCCTCAGTTACCCCTTTAGCGGTAAAAAACGACTCTTTTTAGAATCGCAATCCTTGCAGATACCTTTCATCATTGGTCTGCCGTTTTTAGAGGTGGCGTGCTGTACATCTTTAGTCTCAGTGTGGGTTTTACATTTTAGGCAGTATATTTTTGAGCCCATTCCAAATGTCTTCTTTGCTTTGATAATTGGCTTCACAACAGCTCTATCTAACCTTTCACGGAGAGTTGGATTAGGAATATCCTCAAGTTCTTTTATCATGTCTGAGTCACACACCTTGTTTCTTGTTTCAGTATCTTTATTTTTTAGGTAACACACGTCATGTTTATAAGCAGCTTCATCGACTCTATTAATGGGCTTACTCCATTCTTTGTATGTTAAATCGGGATTTAATCTAGTTTTACCTCTAAGCAATTGAGTACCTGGCCCAGTAAATTGGTGACCAGACAGATGCATTTCAAAAGGTAAATTATTTATTGCAGCGTTAATAACTCCTTTTCCTTTCATTTATTTATATGTAAAAAATTATTTACTCACATATTCATAGCCGTTCAGCTGGGTTCGTTTCATGTATTTTTCTCTGGGTAAGTAGACTGAATTGTTGATAAAATCATCCTCTCTACTGTACACCTCTTCTTCTGATAATGCATTTGATTTGAATGAATTCAGCAGCTGCTTATAAAACTTGTAAGACTGCTTATACTCTTCGTTCCTTTCCACAATATTCATAGATTTTTCGATAACTTCAACTATGCCAGCACTTAAGCTCAGAGCGGCTAAGGGTACCATCGCAAAAGCGGATAAACCCAATGAACTACAGAGGAACTTTGTAATGGATAGCTAAACCTTTATCTTATGATAATGGTGGTAGCTCTTTCTATACACGTACATTTTCTTCCGTAAGTATTCTTCCATCTTTATTTATAGGGATGAAATATTTTTTTCGGTATCTCAAAGCTGGATTGACTAAATCAAGCATAAAAAAATCATATGGTTGCTGCATGCACTTTTTGTAAAATCGATTAAACTCTTCTTTCGTTAGATTACCATCTACCTCCCTTATGATCTGTTGAATCTCCCTCTGTTGGAGGTTAAAAAAATTAAGTAGTTGCAGTTTCTCCTGATAACAATAGGCGTTCTGTAATAGGATTGAGAGAGATAAATGATTGAGGCATTCTTCTTCCTACCTCTGATGAAGAAATCTTCTATACTCTTCTGGTCTTTCTCTGTCACGCAGTCATCAAAGACAACAACATTTTTGCAAGATGGATCCAGGTCGTCCACTGTAATAAAGTCTTTTGTATCAGAGGAGAATAAGGTTTCTTTCTTGCCGTACTTTTCAAATAACTCGAGCATAATTTTCTTCTTCTTTTTGGGATACTTCGCTAATATATCCTTAATATCTACACCATCAAACATTGTGTACTTTTCTTTCAGTTTAGTATACTTGGGTTCAAACATATCTTTGGCGCAAATGAACAAGTTATCAAACTCGAGGTAATCATAAATAAAATTCAGTAATAAATTCGTTTTACCTGTGCCTGAAGCTCCAGCGATCAAAAGTCTGAAAGGGTGCTTCGGTAATAAATAATGCTGATTTGCATCGGCTAATTCTTCTGGTTCTGTATAATCTTCAATTGGAATCATCTTTATTTAATGTTGAAAAATATTTGCTTCCAGTAAAAAATAATTTACTGTGAGTAAAAAATAATTTGCTTCCAGTAAAAATTAATTTGCTTGTTAATGAATATTGAATGCTTTACAAAAAGAGCGAAAAAGAAATGAATGCTTTACAAAAAGAGCGAAATAAGAAGCTAAGAGCAGAGGTTAAAAGTGACCTAAAAGTCTTTAAGATTCAGGCGGAGATTAGAAGAAACAACGAACAAAATCTTGAACAAAAATTAGGTCTCCAGAAGACATTGTCTGAATTTCACAAGCCTGTAACCGAGGAACTTCAACAACAAGATGTTACTAGAAAAGAACATTTTAAGGCTATAAAAGATGCTGTTGATAAGATTCCTCTTGCGATTGAACCACCTCCAACGACTCCAGATATCTTCTATTTTGATAAAGATTTGGATGTGGAGTTTTTAGAGAAAAATAATTTTCCAAGACCCTCAAAATTGTACAATGAATCCAAGGATGCTTCGCAAGAAGTTATCAATAGAGTAAAGAGTACTTACTTAAAATTTGCTCGTCAAAAAGGCAACGTTATGAGTCAGATTGCTGGAATGACTAAGAAAGATGAGGAAAGAGAAGACAGACTATTATCTAAAGCTGATTATTTAAGGGAGCATATGATTACATTAGAGGATTATCGAGAGCGACTGAGGGACTTACAAGAAAGGAGATATACCTCAGTAAAGGAGTGGAAGATAAACTGGAAATTTTGGCTCGATTCACCGATAAAGTATGCAATGGATCCAAGAGTAAAAAGTTACATGCTCAAATCGTTGATTTACTGGATGCATTGTTAAGAGAAGGAACTCTAAGCAACGAGCAAGTAAAAGAATACTATAAAAATTTCTTATTAAATAAATGAGTAACTACGTAAAAACTAAAATACATCTAAGTGATCATCAGATTGCTAAATTAAAATCTGCATACCAGAAAGGAGAAGAAGTTTCCCTACAAATAGATAGGACAAAACCATCTAACTATGACATGTTCTTAACTCAAACACAAATAGCTCAAATCGGGAAGGGAAAGAGAATTACTATCAGCAAAACACAACTCAAGAAAACAGGTGGCTTTCTAGCCTTTCTATTACCTGTATTAATTGCCGGAGCTAAGGCTTTGGCTTTAGGTGCCGCAAGTGGGGCAGCTGGATGGGGAGCAAAGAAAGCTTTGGATAAAATTTCAGGATCGGGTTGTGCTCAAAAAAAGCCCCGTGGAAAGGGAGTCTATCAAAACTGGGAATATCCAACGAAGTAATAGAAGACAATATGAAACAAGAAAAAGGGTTTAGGGTTGTCTTCACTTCGGATCTTCTACCTAAAAAGATAAGATGATTTGAGAACGGTATCATTAATTTGGACATAGTTACGGGACCTGGTACACACTGGGTATGTTACTATAACGATCCTAATAACAATTTCGTCGAGTACTTTGATCCTTTTGGAGAACATGTTTACAAAATTCCTACCAGTATAAAGAAGTATCTACAAAGTTCTGAGAAAAAAATAGGTTACAACTCCAGCTTTTTACAACACCCAGCCTCTGTCAAATTTGGCTACTTTTGTATGAAGTACATTAGTGAAAGAAACAAAGGTAAATCTGTTGAAGATGTCTTATATTCCTTTACCCAAGAACCCAGTGACTATAATGAAAAAAATGTTCTCTATAAATAAATGGTGTTATTAATATTGGATTCAAAAAACTCTGAAAAGTCTGAAGACTTTACAATTGAATATTCCAGACCTTTTAGGTTTAAACAGATCACCCTACAATCCTTTTCAATGTACGTTTCTTGGGATAATATCAAAGATGAGAAGTTTTCATACTATGATGCATCAGTGGTTAGATCTGTCGCTCCCAGATGGAAATTACACTGTTAAAGGGCTGAATCGTTACATGCTGAAATTTTTTGGAAACGATCCGCCAATTCTATTTGGCATAGTTGAGGAACGGGAAAGAATTGCCATCAAGTTGAAAGATATGTATAAGATCGATTTAACAAAATGCAACAACCTGCATAAACTGTTAGGATTCGAACCCAAAATATATGAAGAGTCTGAACAGATTGGTAAGTATATTGCCGACTTATCCGGTGGGAATGATAACATTTACATACATTGCGATGTCGCGGAGGGAACCTACATCAACGGCTTTCACTCCTCAAACGTAATCTATTCCTTTACGAACGTTAATCGTCCAGGCAGTCAAATCATAAAATCATTTGAAAAGCCTCTATTCTTTCCTGTTCGGATGGAGAGTGTTCACAGAAAAAGAATGAGAATAACGAACCAAAGAGGTGATTTAATTCCCCACAATAAGCAAGGAGTACAATACAATTTTATTGGCCTCTAAATAAAGAAATGAATAAACATAGACTTCAAAGGAAGAGTAAGAAGATACAAGGAAGAGGGTTCTTTTCAGATGCCCTTACTTTTTTACAGGATCACTCTGTATTAGAAGGTAAGGCCAAACTGTTAGTCCACGATAAGTTGAATGAGATATTTTCAAAGAAGAAAAAACATGGAGCTGGACTGAAATTTCTTTAAGTTTTGATTTAATAGCAAAATTGCTATTAAATTAAGAAGAGTAAAAAAATTATTTCTATAATAAATGAATAAAATATTTGATTTAAACAACACCGATTATTATTACGATGATGACATCGAAATTCTCGAGTATAGAGAAGTGAGGCATGAAAATAGCGATAGTTCTACTGAAAATGCCACTTACCATTTCTTTATACAAGACACTAACTCCAATATCTTATATTCTAATGGATATTTACAACAAAAGCTAAAAATAGTTAACAGTAATGGAACTGCAATAGCAGATGATAATGTAGCTCTCGTGAATGGAGGTGGTTTAATAAACGCCAACAGATTTACATTAGGCAATACTGAAATCGAAACCAACATTAATTATTCTGCTCTCATGCGACATGTGTAAGGTCTAATTCACTTCACACCAGACTATTCTACTTCGGAAGCTACTAATATGTTCTTCTACGTAGATACGTCGGACACAGCAGACAGAAAGCCCTTGAAATATGATGGGACTTTGGTAGACGCAACTAAGCTAACTGAATTTTTCAAAAAATTAGGAACTAACGACGAGTATAATCAAGGATTCAAAGAAAGATGTAAACTCACTCAAAATAGCAAAACTGTCACCATATGGATCCCATTAAAATACGTATTTGATTTCTTTAATGAATACAAAAAGGTTATAACAGGGTTCCAAGTCAAGTTTGAGTTTCAGCGAAATCATAGTCAGAATATGCTGTACACAGATGAGCAAAATAGGGATTACAGAATTGTTGTGGAAGATTTATCACTTTGGCTTCCTTATGTTAGGTTTAAGAATTCAGCAGCTGCAAAATTTAGTGAGTTAAGATTATCAGATAAGCCTGTGGAAATAAACTGGAACCAACACAGCATTGTAAAGTCGAATATTTTCTTAAAGAATTCAAGTGGGTCTTATTCCATAAATGCTACTTCAGACGAAGTATTATCCTTGTACGTCATACCACAATACACTGAAAGATTTGAAAATGCAAAACAGAACAACATGTTATTCGACAACTTAGATATGATGGAATGTTGGCTGATGGTTAATAATGTAAGGGTTCCAACTGTTAGCTACATGATGGATTTTGAGAAAGGTGATTACAATCGGCTATACACAGCTCTTTTGAAATCTGGACTCAACACCCTTACACCAGAAACAGGGTGCATGGTCAATTATTCCAATTTCGGTAAATTATATCCAATCATTTGCTTTAACCTAGCTCACCATGAAAATTATACAGACACGAATAACTGACTATAGAGTTCAACTGGAGATTGAGAAACAACACCACCAAGAATTACGTCTTCTATTTCATCTTACGAGAACGTAAGAAATGCTACTTAAACATTAAGAATCAAGATATTACCATGATCAAAACATTAAAGCTGTAAATGGTCCTGAATTTTAATTTTAATAGTCGGAAGACTATTGAAATTATTCATATTAAAATAAAGAAATGACAGCATATTATCCACTTTTTGAGGAAGAACTCAAAGAAGGACCACCCGGTATTCCAGGAATAGGGTTTAAACTGACACATGATGGTAATTATGATATGGAAGAAAATATATTAAGGAATGCTGGAGAACCTTTGGAAAATAATGACGTAACTACAAAATTTTACGTAGACAGATGTAGGAAGAATCTGAAGTCATCCATTCTAGAATTGTCCAAGAAAAGTTTAGGTTTTTCAGAAAATGATCAGCAGTATGACGCAAAAGGAAAAAGAATTATCAATCTTTTAAATCCGGTTGAGCAGTCCGATTCTGCGACTAGGAATTATGTAGATACAGTAATTGACCAGTTGCGAAACATAAGTTTACTGCATTCACCTCAAGGAAATTTTGATGCGAAAGGTAAAACGATACATAATGTAAAGGATCAAGAATCTGAGAAAATGTTGTGAATAGACGATATTTTGAAAATAATGCTTTAGTAGTCCATGGAGAGCTTTACGATGCCAAAAACAGACAAATTGCAAATCTTGCAGATCCATTCGGTGAGCATGATGGTGTCAATAAACATTATGTAGACTCCAACTGCTTAACTAAAACGAATGGAATTTATGATCTAAAAAATATTTGAATTACAAATGTTCCACTTCCTCAACATATGGAGGATGTGGTCAGTAAAAATTATGTAGATAAAAAATTAAAGATTAATGATAAAAAAAAACAGATAATATCTTAATTATGGATGACGATGGTCTTTATGAACCATCTTTGTTGAAGCGTGGAATTTATAATTTTGGGAAAAAAAGACTCAGTAATGTTTCTGAACCACTTATACCAACAGATGTTGCGACAAAAAATTATGTGGACAATCAAGATTTCTTTGCTATAATAGGAGGTCAGGGAGTTTTTGAATGTTCCCCGAATGAATTTAAAGAAGTTCAGTTCGATAGAATGAGTTCCAAACTATTAAATGAAAATTTAGCATTGTCATCTAATATGCTAATGAAAATTACAGTACATGTAATACCTCGATCATCTCCCATGCTTCCGGTCACAGTACGTTCAGAAATCAACGGTGAAGTTCTTTTTTTAGTTGACTTAGAAACAAATAAACTTCAATCGGCAACTTACATTGAATTCAGTTTTAAGAATGACGTTATTAAATTGTTTATATCATGTAAGGAGAGAAGTATAGTAACACCATATTTAAATATCAAAAACATTCAATTTATTCAGCTCTATAAATAAATGGATAAACTCAATTCTTTACGTATTAGAACCTATATGGAGTTGGACCTAGCATATCCGATTTCTGATATTGCAGTCCATATTGATAAAATTTTAATTCGCTTAGAAAATGGGTCACTGATTCACATATCTCTGGGCATATTAAATATGGAAGAGGTAGAATCATTAAAAGAGAAACAAATCAAAGTTAAAAGTGTGGATAAGTACATATTTTTTTCACAATATTAATGCAAGAAAAATTTTTTCTCATATAATAAACACAAAATGGAATTGTTAAATAAATTAAACGCACTCAGTTCATTTGAAAATGGGGCAAAGACTTTCAAGAAAATGAGGGAACTCAACATTCATGAAAAGTATCCTGTCACTGAAATTAAACAGATAACCACAAGATATGGAAATAGAATAGTTGTAGAATTGCCTAATTGTCTTGTATCGCTACCGCAAAGATGTGATAAAATGGCGTCAGATTATTTAAAACTCAATGATTTGAAACCTCTTTTCTTTGTGTATTTGGGAAGTAAGGATGTCGGGAAGTCTCAACCAGCGCAAATGTTTCAATTCGAACAGTAATTTCAATGGTTTTAAAAATCATTAAAATAAAAGAAGTTTGTCCAGTTTAGATAAAATATCACACCCCATTTTCCGAACATTTTTGTTCTTCTCTTCATGCAGTATTTGATGCATTTGAATAACATATTTTAAAATTAGGGAATAAATTTCTTGATATTTATCAGTTTCTTCTTCTATGCATAAGAATAACTTTTGACATACTCTTGCTAAACTAGTCATTCTAAAGTTCACACTCCCGTAGAGTGCTATCATGTCACCGAATAAGTCGTAAATATTTTCCATTTCTGTTTATTATTACTCACATTTCTTTAAATGAATCAAATGAGGAAGCGGTTCGACCTTGAGAAAGAGAGCTCGAGAGAGAAACGGGTTCCTGTCATATTTAAAAACAACTCTGACGTAAGAGATTTTTATTCTAACTATCACTGGATGGCAGCACGAACTGGACTCGGAATCTGGTATACAAAATTTTTCACCTCCCTAAGTTTTTATTTCTGAAGTGATAATTTTCAATCAAATAAATTGCAGTCTTTGATATTTTAAAGATTTTTCACACTCTGAAAGAGAAATAACTTGTTTAAAGCTATATTTTAGCGCCTTTTTGTCTTCGGTGACATGTATATATTAATTAGATGTTCTCTCTCTTTCGGGTACCCAGTAGCTCCGTGGCAAAGTCTAAGCTTAGCAACCGTAAGATCGCGGTTTCGATCCCCAGCCTCGGCTTGGTAGCAGCTTTCGTGAATAGTGTAATGCTATGTTAAGCTCACTTATGGATCAACCACGGAGCGATTCATCAGTGGTGGGTTGAGACTTGTGGTCTCTATGTCCATTTAGATGTTGGTTTGTGTTGTGTTGTGTTGTCCATTATGTATATATGCAGGCCCTGTTTGTCAGGTCAGTGATGCTGGAACTCCGGTTCTAGAATTCGTAAATAGCTGTTGGAACTGGACTTCTGGTATCACTGACCTGGCGGGCCGTTATGCTATTTTTTTTAAAAAAAAGTTTTTAGTGGGGAATTAATAGTATTTTTAATTCAACACAGCAAAGAGGGTGCGTTGCTTAAATATTTTAAAATTATAATGGGGTTAAAAATTAAATAAAATTATAGTGGTGTTAGTTTAAAAGGGGGTGCTCACCGAAGGGAGTACCCTTCCGTCTCAGCGACTTTTCGAGCCTCATTTTATAAAATTTTTATGGAGCCATTACTTTTTAAAAGTGGATGGGGTTTTAAGAGCCACTGTTTTTAAAAGGGGGGTGGAAAAATTTTGGCTTTTTTATACCATTGTTTCATGAAAAGTGAGTGTGATTTTTATGGTGGTTTGCGACTATTATTTTTTAAAAGTGGGTGGAAAATATTATGGGTAAAGGATATCATTCTTTTTTAAAGGTGGCTGGCCAACATGGAGCCATTACTCTCCAAAGGTGGGTGGAGTTTTTATGGGGGTTTAAGAGCTATTGTTTTTAAAAGTGGGTGGAAAAAAATTATGGGTAAAGGATATCATTCTTTTCAAAAGGTGGGGGTCAATATTTATGGGGATGGCTTATGGTCTAAACGTCACTGCGCCAGCTCTCTCATATGCACACTACTCTTATTATTTCCTCATAGTGATGTTTTGGTAATTTTGGTCAAGGGATTTTTTGTGATAAATTGCCTCTCCCTTACAAACATTTACTTAAGACTGAATATTAATCTAAAGATTTTGAGCTATAGGCACTCCTATATTCACTTCTCATTTTATTTATATTTTTCATGAGCTGTTTGGTAATCACATAAATTTAATAGTGTTCTAAATGAATGAAAAGGGTATTTCTATTCTAAAACAATAATATCGGAAAAATATACTTTTATGAAATGTAAATTTTATAAACTAGATGGAAATGTTACTCTTATAATGGATATCTAATCTATGAAAATATTGAATAACCGTCAATGCTTTCATTTGACAAAAAAGGATTCAGTAGATCCTTCCACGTGATGAAGCAGTTGGTAATGAAGCTTTTGCTTGAAGGAATTAGATCTTACAAAGGGCATTTTACATATCGATTTCGGGGAAATTAAAAAATAAAAACTTGAAAACTATTCATTATCAGCTTATTTCCCTTTATGAAAATAAAATTAGAATAAAAACATTTCAGTTCTGATTAGGATTCTTCGTATTTAAAGTTATCAATGCATTTTTAAGGAGTTGGGAATAATTTATAAGCAATTTAATTGAATAATGGAAGAAGATCTTTTTAAGAAGTTAAAAAATTAACTGTTTAGAAATAAACTTATTAAATATAATTATTATATTATATCTTCTCATGTTTTCCAACTGTATTCCTAAATTACCTAATTAAAGAAGTATAAATACTTAATAAAATAACTACTGGATTTGTGTGAATAAATTTTTTTAAGAAAAAATTATATAAGGAAACCTTAAATGTTTAAAATATTAACATGAAATTGCCTTCTTATTAATTGTATTCTGTTACATATATGATAATAAAAACCTTTCAGATAAAGGAAAAACTAATAATATTCTTAAGCTTTTCTAAGAAAATTCTCTGAAACATTAACATCATTTTTAAAAGAAAAGATTTATTGATTAAAATAATAAATCGTTTCTTTTAAATATATTTTATAATCAAATAACAATTTTGTATACAGTATAAATTAATAAACGCGTTTTAAATCTACACGATATATTTTTATATGAAACTTTACTTTTTTAGAGTGAATAATTTTTGGATTGTAAAAAATCGAAACTTAAAAACAATAAGGGAGTGTGTCAATCAAAGAATAACAAAAAAATTTTAAAAGGATATAAAATATCTCAAATCAAAAAAATATTAATTTATAATGCCATGAAGAAAGTTAAACTAATGGTGAATTCTCAAAAAGAATAAAAAAAAATTTAAGAACTAATTTCAATTAAAGTGAAGAAATTTTATAAAAGTAATAGTTTAAAAGTCTCCTACATCTTACACTCATCAACTCATTTATCTTTTCGCTTCAATTAATTAACACTTCTAATTATTCAACTGTTAGATTGCTTGCATTGCATTAGTTCTTTGAAATAACAATTATCTAATTAAAACTCTTCAATAGATCAAATAAAATTCAGGAGATGACAGAAAATTCATGGACTAAGAGTATTTATAAAGTAGATTAGTTTTATATTTTCCTTTCCATTATTTATTTTTTTGAACATTTACTGTGCATTTGATTATTATCTGTAATGTACTATGTTAGACATATTTCTCATATTACATTCGAGAAACATATCAACTTATTAACTTAATTTTTGATGAATTCTAATACAGTTCCATCTTTAATTTACTAATATAATTGATTAATTAATGAGAATATAATTTAATTTCTTTAGATTATCAAAAGAGACTTGTCAAAGGGTTTGTTAAAGTCGTTATTGAATGATTTCGCAATAAATTATTTTTCAAAAATCTTTCCTATACAGTATGGAAAAGAATTATAAAACTTGCATAGTGCATTTTACTGCTGATGTGAACAGTGGATGATGCACAGGAAGTTGTTGTATTCATGATAAGAAGAACGTTATCAGTGAAATTAAGGTTTCCATATTTTCTTATAATTTACTCCTTCGAAATATTCACTCATAAAATTTACATTAAGGATAAAATATATTGTCAATGCCAATTTAAGTATCCAATAGTCTGAGATAGAATAGAACAGTTTCTGTTTTGTTATTTTTACGGTGTTCTTTCCCTGATCATGGTAGATAATTTTGAAACAACCAAATCAAAGTTAAATTGTAAAAAAACATTCAAATATGTCCTTTGCATATTTGTTTAGTGCTACGAGCTTTTAATGCTGCTGTATCAAGTGTCAATACGTGAACTATTCAACGGATCACCATTGATATGGAGTTTCGAAATTGAAGAACTACCCGTGTACCATTATTGATTGCACAGTACGAAATTTTACACTTCGCCTGGGCCTGCAAATATGGCTACCGGACTGTCGATGTTTGAAAACATGTTGCTTGATTTGATGATTCTCTCTTCTAATCATATTTGGTGGTATTAAGGTACAAGGGTGTGAATTAAACCTTATCAATTTATATCCTATTATAAATCCTACGTGACAACAGATGATTGTTCAACCTAGTGTGACTTTTGTGATGGCATGAGGCCTGTGCAATGACATGATATAGGAATCCTGCAATATCTAGAAATGAATCTAATAGGTGACAGATGCACAAGTATCCTATCTGATCACCTACTCCAATTAATATCCATTGTGAATTCGATAGGACTTTAACATTTCCAGCAGGACAACGCAGAATAAAAATAATGTCACTATCATAAGTAAAGAGTTGCTTTCGAGAGGTTCATCTCGATGCTCTCCAATTTAGACACTTCCCTTTTTTAAATATGAATGTTATATTGAAGCAAAGTTATAGAAAAATATCTGAGATTTGTGTGCGTTATAATGTGCCGTTCAGAAAAGATATTCACCTCTTTTGCACTTCTATACATTTGTTTCTTTCACAAAAGAAATCATGTTGTCAGTTGCCTCCAAATACTTTCAGATATTTATGTCTTTGCCATAGCATGTTACGGCACTTTTGCTTGCTCGTAGGGACCATATACTAGCTTAAATAGGTACACCAGTCTTATGGGACTTGAGTGAAAATAAAATCTTAATGTTGATTCCGTGGTATTCATATGTTTTAAGGTACATTAAATGAGATTTCTTAAAGGACAAATTCAAAATTTTACTTTTATCAAAGATAGGTTTTTTATATGTAATTTACAATTCATTTTATTTATATTAGCAGAAAAATGTGAAGTACTATTAATTTTAATAGTTTTATACTTTACATAGTTTTAGAGTGGAAAACAAATAATGATTAATTAAAATGCTATAAAAGAAAAAAAGTGTTATTAAAGAACCTATCTGGTATGAACTTTGCTACATTGTAAACTACTGTACAAATTATCGCAAACATTGAGATCATGAAAGTTTACCCACAATTAAAAGTAACGCATATAATTCAATTAGTATCACTCATCATCTGAATGAATTATAAATAAAAGTATACAGCAGCACACATTTCACAGAATATTTGAAGTATTAATAATATTCAAGAAACTATATATATATATATATATATATATATATATATATATATATATATATATATATATATATATATATATATATATATATATATATATATATATATATATATATATATAAAATATTCAAGAAACTAAAAATACCTAAGAGTTCATCTCTTTGAGCATACAGTTTCTGAAGCAATTCACCATCAATAGTAAGAGCAGACAGTTCTTCTTTCAGAAGATCTCTTTGTTTGATCGTACTCTCTAACTGCTTTTCTGTGACTTCCTTCAAAAAAGTTCAGATTAAAAGGACTATATTAAGCATTTTCTCAATAAATATTGTGTTATAAAAAAATTTTATGAGTTATATAAAAACAGAGCATTTTAACCTTATTCAATTACAAATAAATTTTTCTAATTTGTGTACATGCCATGTGCACACATTAGAAAAGTTGTGTACACAAATTGATAAAAGAAAGTGTATTAGTAGTGACGTAATTTATAACATAATATACTACAATGAGTTCATATGTTTAAAAATTACATGTTCATTACTGTACATATTTTATAAAATATATTGATTTCACAACTTACGTAAGTGAGGATAATTCGAAAGATTAACTTGGTTCATGATTTGGAAAGTGATTTTTTTCTATTAAATTATTTAAAATCAAAGAACTCGAGAATTATTGCTTAAAGTTTCTTTTCTTAAATCACTTTAGGAACAAAGACAAATTATGGTTAGCGAAAAAATTGTAATCCGATTTCTGATTTATATTTTAAGCAGATGCAAGCAAGCTTGTTGCTTTCTATCTAGAAATAATAAAAAAATAGCGGGAAACATAGATCTTTTTGTCTCTTCGCCTGTCCAATTGTCTCTAGAAATATGTTATATTACCCTCCTTAAATATAATTTTTCAGTTAAGAAGAAAGATCACAAGATTTTTCTTCAATTATTGGCTATAATACCTTTTTTCTGGTTATGAAGTTTTACCCGCACTTCTTCCCAGTTTCCATTTAATATTAAAGATTATCGATTCTTAATGATAACCAGGTAGCAAACAGCAGAGGCAAATTTGCTATTCATATATATATATATCAACACTACTGAGAACTAAATAAATTTTTAGTTCCCAGTGAAATTAACAATTATTTCTGTGATAGCTTTAAATGTTGCTACAGTATCAATTTATTACATTGCAGATAAAGGAGATTAAATTTCAAATTCAACGTAGCTATAAGCAATAATATCTATCATTTTATGGTACAGAGCTTATGTTTTTGTATCTATTCGTGTAAGAAAATTTTAGAATAGAAAATACAAGACAGTATAACTGTAATAAATAAAGAACATAAATTCACTACATTGTAATATTGAAAGAAAAATCCAGTACTGTATAACTTTAAGACCTCAGGTGATTTTAAACTGTATCATACACTTTGATACATATATTCCTGATTTAACTTATAACTATAATGATTTATAGTTTGGTATGGTTTGTTTGTCGCTCAAGGGTCATTTTTTGCATACGAGGGCTAATTAGACTGGGACCTACGGTTTAAAGTGGATTCCAAACCACTACAAACATCCATGCCCAAGTTGGGATTCGAAACCACGAACTGTTGAACCGAAGGCAAGAGCGCTAATCATTCGGCTGCCAGCTCGGCATAATGATTCATGATTGCTAATTTTCTATTTCATAATTCATATCAATTTATTAAACCCTTTTACTCAGTTTAATGCAATTTTTAAATGTGTTTTAACAACTGATTACATGAAACTTGCACTGCTTTGTTAAAGAATTTTTGATAGCAGCCAGAAATATCCAACCATGATTTTATTTACAAAATACTAATTCTTTCCTTAAAAATATAAAATCTTTCACATATTAAACATATTCTATAGGTTCAATGAATTACGAGGAATTGTACACCTTTGGAAAGGAGCTTCTTGAGCAAAACATGATCACAATTTATTTTAAATAAAATATTTTTGTAGCCCTTTCAGAAAGTGACACACTAGAAAACTTGCCTTCACTATGGGAAAAATCTATAAGGAACATAAATGACAATTTTCGACGTAGGTGGTACCATCTGAAAGCGTAGCGGAATGTAAACAGAGCATGCTATGCCATTCTTCTTATCGTGAGGCGGACTCATTCCTTTGTTACATTGTTGTACAAATTCTAAAAATAACACTATTGGCAACACACATTGCAGTGCTTTAATATTCGGGGGAATCACTGTTGGTTTTGATTCCCATTCAAGAGAGAGTGGCTTTAGTTGACACATTTCTATTTTGCAATACATTTTTAAGAAATTTCTTTTAAACTCACAACAGAACTGAGGTATAAATGGCTTTAAAATAGATATAAATATTGCTTATTTGCATAGATTGATTAAATAATGTAAGCAAAGAAAGTGTTCAAGTTGTCAAGTTTGTGTAGAGCCTTGAAAAACATTTCATAATTCAATAATATTCAAAAAAACGATATTTTATCACGTTAATTATGACTTAATTATTTGACTGCTACACACATAAGAAATCTTTATAATGTTAGGAACTAACGTAATATAATGTATTAAAAACAAAGAAGGTTCTTATATAATTCAAATAATAGTGTATTTAATTACAAACATAATCCGGTAGTGTAATATTATTTTTATGCTCTTGTCGTACTTTTTTAATTACAGACCATAATTATTCTTCACAAATTCTGCTTAACCATATAAAAAGTAGAATACAGGATAAAAACAACGGTGGTTCGTTTCCTTTTATCAGCAACGAGAACAAAATGCGATGATGGAATAAAATTGCTTTTCATACATAAGAGAGTTGTAATGTCAAATTTTGATGTAAGAACAATGGATGTAAATAAAGAGCTATAGAAGTGTCCTCAAGTGTTCTTAATTTTGAAAAGTCAAAATTATATATATATATATATATATATATATATATATATATATATATATATATATATATATATATATATAATATTATAGAGGCCTTAAAATTAAATATATACGTTGTACAAAAAATAAAATGTATCTAATACCTGTCGGTTTAAGAGATCTACGTACTCTTCTTCATCTTCATTGAATTTTTCCCCTTTTTGGCTTTTTTCAAATAAGAATTGTTTTAAAGACTGCGATCCGTGCGTGGTATCGATGGCCGCTTGCAATTGATGTCTCATGGGAAGAACAGGAAAAAAATGAAATAAAAGTAAATAATTCTTAACATACTTTTATAGTAAGCTTTAATTCTTAAGCAATTTTAGAATCAGCAAAAGAAAAAAGATGTGTTCTCAAATATAAAACTTCCCATTTTATTTAAATAATTCAAGTTATTCCTGGGTATTATAATAAATATAACGAAATAAGATTTTTTCAAGTTAAACAATAGAACAGGGATTTTTTTCTGATTTTTGAGTATAATAGCTGAAAACACAGAATATGCATGTGAACAAACTTTTTTTCATTGCATACAAATTAAAATATATAGGTTTAATATAGATTCTCTATTCTCTCTTTAGTATATTTAAAACAATATAAAATAATTGCAATTTAAATCCTCGTGTAATATAAATACAAATTCACTTACCAAAAGTAAACGAATTTGTATTTATATTAATATATATCAGCTAACATTGAATAAGAATATTGTTCAATGGATATTAGAATACTGGATACATTTTGTTTCAAAGCTGTTTAGAGAAGTTGGCAATTAGTATTCTAACTTTCAATTGCGAGTTTAAGTATTAGTTCCGGAATGGCTGTTTGATATAATCAGAATCTTTCTTTTTTCATTGAAGACTTTAACCAGTATTCGAGTGTGATAGCTGATCATAGAATAATAAGGTAAATATATCTTAAGAATTTCATTTTTGTATGTTAAGGAAAATAGATGTGAATGATTTTTGAAACAAATCATATAACCAATAATGAGAATGCTTTCGATCTAGATTTTGCAATCTATTATCTGGTGCCCTGGTTCAAAACTGAAATAATCTAGAAATACTTTTTCCAATATTTATTATAAAACAACACATACAAATATAAATTTAGACTGAAAATTACCGGAGCAATCGAGATGTTCTCCTTCGAGAGGGTAGAATACAAAGACGAGTGAGACTATTTACAGATTCGAACGGGGGTAGTAGTGGCTCCACCTTCAAGAAAATAGTTCTTTACATCTAGCCCCCCCCCCATAAACCATGGAAGGGTTCATCAAAATTTAAATTCAAAATGCTAATATATATAATTAAATACATTTTGATTCAAAATAATTATTACAATTATTAAATTTCAAATGATAAAAATATTTAGTAATCTTAATTTTAGTTAACATAAAACACAAGTATTTGAATACATAAGAATTTTTCAACATTCAATTTTAAGATCAAAATACAATCTTAAATTCAACTGTTCTAAAAAAGTTAAATTTCAAATTCTGTAGTTTAAATATATATTTTTATAGTTCTAAATTTCCAAATTATACAATAATTGTAGAGGGCGTAAATCACTGATGATTCAGTTTCCACTTTGCAGTCTCTCACCTTGCCATCTCTTTCAGGAAATAATTTGATTATTTTGCCAAGTTTTCAAACATTTCTAGGCAAATGATCATCTTAAATCAAAACAATATCGTTAACCTTAATTTGGGTGATGTTACCTTTAATTAAATTGTAATTAACTGATCGTAAATTTAGTAAATATTCATTTTTCCAACGAAACCAAAAATTTCTCATTAATTTTTCTCTATAATTGAAAGCCCAAATTAAATTCTTCCTATAAGAAAGGCAATATTATCAATTTGAAGTCTTACAGAAGGCAAAGATCTTACTCTTTTCCCTAAAAGAAAATGAGCCGATGTTAAATCACTTGGTTCATCAATATCATTTCCAGCATAGGAAATTGGGTGAGAATTTATCATAGCCTCAATTTCGAAGAGAACAGTTTGCAACTGCTCAATGGTTAGGGAGATATTTCAAGTGTTTTGCAAAAAGCAACCTTTACAGTTCGTACCACTGGCAATGAAGCTAAAACTTGATCTCCAGGAGAGAAGTTGTATTTTCTTCACATAACACATTTCCAAAGTAGCGATTTTATTGTTTGTCTAGCGTTTAAAATCCAGTATTTTCCTCTGAGTTGCACTAACGTGTGAGACACACTTGAATGGAATACTCTTTTATGGGACTCCCAAATTAATAATTCAGTTAATTTAGACTTAGCAGATAACATAACTGGATGTTTTTCATTAGTCGTTAAATCAGTTCTGCCTAAGCGACCTGTGTTACGCAAAACACCATCTTGATCAAGGAAAGAATTTAAGCAGAGAAGTTTTGAGTCTTTCAGAAGAGTTTCCCTGCAATTAAACAGTTTATTTATTCATAGAAAACTTCTCTTTGAACAGATTTCACCCAAAACTGTTCCCCTTTGTCGAGTTCATCAGATGTAATAGGACCCTTTTATGGAAGTTTGGTTTTCAACATGTTCACGAAACGTAGTATCCAAGCAATTATTCTTAAGTTTTCTCAAGCTGCTATATCTATGCAGATCCATAATTTTGGCACAAATAATTGTTGAGGTAACAACAAGTTTTCATCCGTCGTATTCTACCTCTTTATCATCAATGCCGATTTAAGGCATTTGTGGACATGCCCAGGTATTTTCCAAGTTTATTAACCATTCCGGACAATGCCACCATTTCCTTGAAGATATCAAGTCTTTGCAAGCAATTCCTCTAGTCAATAGGTCTGCTGGGTTGTTCTTCACAACACAGTGTCTTCAATCACTTGGATCTATAATTTCTTGAATTTCTGTAATCCTATTGGCCACGAACTGCTTACACTTTGTCGTAGATACTTTTATACAATGGAGTACAATCATAGAATCACTCCACAAATATATTTTATCGAGATTTTTAAGCAGTTCTTTAAGATGTTTGACTATGCTGCTGTGACAGATCCCATTAACTCCAGTCGAGGCAGTGTTAACTTCTAAAGAGGTGCTACTCGTGCTTTAGAAATAACAAAACTCGTGTAAAAGTACTTTCTAAAGTTCTGTACTTGAAGTATGCAACAGCTACAAAAGATTTAAGTGAAACATCAGAAAATATGTGTAGTTATACACTTTCTTCATTCACGAATTTTAAATCTTGAAAATAATATCTAGGAATATTTAAATTCTGAAATTCATTAATTTTGTTGCACCATATTAACCAATTTTTATTTAATTACCCATGAAACTCATCGTCCCAGTCAATACCTAGTTGCCATAGCTCTTGTTGAATACACTTTACACGAATCAAAATTGGAGAAACAAATCCCGAAGGATCAAATATTTTCGCAGCAGTACAGAGAACATTCCTTTTAGTGCATTTACCAGCATTTAAATTTGACAAAAAAGATGTTAAATCAAGTTCAAGAACATCATATTCATTATTCCATTTAATTCCTAAGACATTCAAATATGAATCCGAATTTTCATTAATTTCAATCGATGAATTAGAATTTTTTCCTAAAATTTTAAGTTCTTTCGAATTTGTGTCAAGTTTTCTCATAGTCATATTTGCATCTTTCAAAATCGAAACAGCATCAGTAGATAATTGGAAAGCCTATTCTACCGTAGAACTTCCAAAAAACAGATCGTCTACGTGTAAGTTGTTATTCAACATTTCATATGCAAGAGGATAAGTACTTTTGAAATTCTTAATATGCTTTTTGATAGTTGCTGCTAATACAAAAGGAGAACAGTGGATTCCAATACAATGTCTATTAAAATGAAACATTGTAGGAAGTTGAGTTCTATCGCAATTTTTATAATTGATAAAACATAAATAATTCCTATCATATTCCGAAACTTGTATTTGTAAAAATGCCCGAGCTATGTCCCCGTTAAATCTTATTTTATGAACTCTAAATTTTAAAATAACGTCTACAAGATTAGGATTTAAATTATCTCCCAAAAAGAGACATTCATTTAAACTCAAATTATTTCCCCGTTTACTACTAGCATCGTAAACAATTCTTGTTTTCGTACTGGAAAAAGTTTCTTTAAAAACATCCCTATGTGGCATTGCATAACCGACAGAACAATTAGAATCACACATTTCAATTATTCCTTCACTTAACTGCTCCTTCATGAACAGCATTATATCTTTCAAATAAAGATTCGTCAGCATTAAATTTCCTTTCCAATAAACAGAATCTTTTTTCTGCGCGACTTCCAGATTATCACATAAATTTTCACGATGAGTATCCGACTTCCATAAGAGCGGAGACTCATATCTTCCTTTGTCAAACCGCAACTTATTTCCAAAATCAGTAATATGATCCGAGTTCACCTTATTTCCTCCCACATGAGTGCTTAAAAAAGACTCAATATTCCATAAACATGTCAAATCATTTTCAACCGAAGTGCAAAAAACATTCAACAGAAAGTCGCACCCTTGAAACGATCATCTGGCATCTGTCCCACAAAAGAATCTCCTAACATCGTTGGGTGAAGGAATAAGTGCTTGCATATTTTTATTAATTTTCCTTTTAAAGTAGAAAATAGTCTGCTCTTAACAATATTTAAATGGGCTTATTTTCATTCCATAAATCAGCTATTTTATATCCACGCGAAATTAAACTTTCTATTAATTGGGGATCAATTTCTGAATACAATTGAGTAGCGCATATTTCGTCCATAGTTAAAGCTTCAATGTTTATACTTGAGTGTGGAAAAATCTTACTACGCAATGTTATATTTATACATTCATATTCCTTTTCAGAAGGATTTCGATTTTAAATTTGTAAATAAAAAGTTTCTTTTCTTATACTTTTCAAATTTAATGCTTTAGCTAAATCCCTTCGAATAAAAGATATTTGAGAAGCAGAATCAGATTATTCTCACCACATTAATTTTTAGATCTGTTTTTAATTTGAACATGAGCAGTTTGTAATAAAGTAGAATAACTATTTAACGAGTTATTATGTTTGAAAACAGAAATCAAAACAGCTTGATTATCTGAAATTTCAATAGTTTCAGTTTTATCAGGCGGCGGAATTTGAAATGAATTTTTAATTTTTGTCTTGGGGAAAAATAATATATTGTGTTGAAAACTTTGACATGTTTCACAAGGTTTAATTTTAACTTTACACTGATTTAATAAATGGCTTTTAATTTAACATCTATAACAACGCCCTCCCCCTCATGTCCTGCAGGCCGCCTCAAGGGTGCTCTTATAGCCGGCTAGGGGGTGTACCTGGGTGGAACGGGTGAAGTACGTCGGGAGAGTAATCTTGTGGTAGGGTCACCCAAGGCATGAAGGCCGTTCCAATATGCTCAGCTAAGGTCTGCAGGCATATTAGCCAAGTCAAACTTCTACCTTATGTTCTAACATAGGACAAGGCGCTCCAGGTCTCAGGATCAACAGAAGCTGTCAAATTTTCCCCTTTACCATGAGTTACAAATCTACAGTACTTCATACTGCATCACCGTCACGCAGGTTATCAAGGGGCGCACTCTGAGTTTAGGCAAAGGACTCAGATTGAAAAGTAAGTTACAATCTCATCTTCTTCAAGAGATCAAATCACTATAAATTTTTCAAGCCAACATGAATGGACTATCTACCTATGCCATGAAAGTTAAACTTGACCAACTTCTGGAACTCGCCAATGCTCATAAGGCTCAAATAATTTCTATCCCAAGAAACGAAACTAAAAGAGCAAATGAAACTGTGTGTGAATATTAAAGGATACCACATTTATAGATTAGACAGAGCCACTGTAGGTGGCGGCGGACTTGCACTCTTAATTAGAGATGTTCAATATAAAAGCATCATATTACCGCCCACAGGTACGGAATTAGAAATCCAGGGCGTCTCTATTTTTTGGGGTTAGTATAAATTAAATAGATTTAACAAATTTTAAATAAAAATAAAAATTAAATTTATATTAATTAAATATATTTAAATTAAAATCAAATTAAATATAATAGATTAAATTAAATATTAATTAAATATATTAAATTAATATTATATAAGGTGTCACCCTTCTAATCTGGGTCACCTGCCAAAATCTCTCTTTGATCTGGCAGATTCAAATGTACCATGTCTTTTCATGGGTGACCTTAATGCTAAGCATACCTTCTGGGGCTGCTCTGTTAATAACAGTAGAGGTAGATCTCTTAATGCTGACAGATCCTTTTTCTTCCTCAATGATGGCTCTCCAACACACCACTCGTTCAGTTACAATACCGTTGAAGCCCTTGATGTCACACTTGCAAGCGCAGATATATACCCTTCCTGTCAGTGCTCCGTTTTGGATAACATAGGAAGTGATCATGTCCCGATAAAAATAGAACTGAAAATACCAAAGAAGAGACCTATCACATTAGAAAAGTTCTGGAACTTCAGGAAAGCTGATTGGCTGGCCTATGCTGAACTAACAGAAAGAGATTTCACCTCACTTTCACTTACCCGTCGACTTGATGAAAACTGGCTCAATTTCAAAGATATCGTGATCCGTAATGCTAAAAAAACCATCACCAGAGGGAATTTCAGGCGCTTTAAAGCCACCTACTTACATATCGATCCTAACATACGACCTCTTGTTCATAAAAGAGATAGACTGTACCAGGAACTCAAGCACACCAACAGTGACTGTACTCGTGTTGAATTTAACAGAGCTAATTCTGAAATTAAACGTCTCTACGCAACAAAGAAACGGGCGTCATGGTATGAGTTTTGTAGTAAAATTGAGATGCTAGAACAAATAACTCTAACTTACGGAAAATTGCCAAATCCCTGAGTAAAGATCAACCTCAATAGGAAGTCTGCAACACCAGTTTGACTCTGGATGGTCATCCTCCAAAAAATGAAAAATCTACTGCTAACATATTTGGCAGTCATTATCAAAAAATGAGCAGATTGAATTTTGACATAGTCGACAAATGTACTGAAAGAGAGGCCAAAACTGCTGTACACAAGTGCCGTAGCTCGGAACTGGATGATCCTGTCTTCTTGACTGACTTCTCTATGCAAGAATTCAAGCCGGCCTTAAATGCCATTGACTCGAAGAAATCACCAGGACCTGATAACATTCATGGGGATATGGTTACTCACCTTAGCGCAAATGGCACCAAATACCTCTTGGATATCATTAATCAATCTTGGAATAGTGGCCGACTTCCGAAGGAATGGAAAAGAGCCACCATTTTCTCCATTAGGAAATCTGGTAAGGTAGTTAGTTCCCCTGAGAGCTATCGGTCTATCGCTTTGACAAGTATACCATGTAAAATCATGGAAAGAATGATACTAAGACTCATCTACTTTCTCGAAAACAATGATCTGTTACCCAAGGAACAGTATGGATTTAGGAGAAGGCATAGTACAGAAGACCAGGTCCTGTACTTCTGCCAAAGTGTCAGAGATGCCCATAATTTAAAACCCACCAATCACACCAAAGCAGCATTTCTGGATTTATGCAAGGCTTTTGAAACGGTCTGGTGAAACAAACTCATTCTTAATATGTTTTAAAATTTTGGAATAAAGGGGAGAGCTCTATCTTGGATCTCATATTTTTTTAAATCTAGAGTAATACGAGTTAAATTTAATAAATCTCTCTTTAAGAGAGAGAGGACTTTAAGCTCAGCCAAAGAGTTCCCCAGGGATCAGTCCTGAGTCCCACACTTTTTTCTCTGTTCATGGCAAGTGTGGAAAGGAGGACTTTCAGAAATGGCTGTATCGGCTTATTCGCAGACGATATTGTCCTTTGGTGCTCAGGCCACGACGTTTCATCTATTGAAGATACCCTTTCATAGTCTTTGGGCAGAGTTAGCGATTTTGCTATCGACCACAAATTGTCATTCAATCTCACGAAGTCAGTGGTCAGCATTTTTCCTACCAATAAACACCTTTATAATTTTAAGCCAAAAGTATTCATGAAGGACCATGAACTGCCATATTCAAAACATTCCAAATATCTGGGATTTACCTTGGATCAAGAGATTATTTGTAATCGACATATTGAAATCTAGTCACAAGAATCAGAAAACGCCTAAATATATTAAAATACTTCTCAGGGCAGGATTGGGGTGCTGATGCCTCTACTCTGAAAATTACCTATACTTCCTTAATTAGACCTTTGTTAGAATTTGGTTCAGCCATTTATTTTTATGCCTCTGATTCTAACCTTCAAAAGCTTGAAAGAATTCAGCAGAGCACTGCTAGGATCATGAGGACTTCGCAACAGCTGCCCTAACAATTTAGCTCTATACGAGTGCGATCTTCAACCATTACATATGAGAAGGAAGTATTGCTTAACCAAGTACTTCAATAAACTGATCAGCTTTGGAGACCAACACAGAACATCACAATATTTAATTAATTGGAGCAATAACCAAGGATTAAAGCGTAATAGTCCATTCTCCCAAGCACACTTACAGAACTTGCTGTATCCTTATGTTGAGCCCTTTCTGCTTGACACCTTTGATTAACCCTGCGTTTGGCCTCCAGGGAGTCACTTTCCATCCCAATCTAACGCTCGATGCAAGTAAAAAGTTGGACCACCCATATTTACTAAAGTAATTGGCTCTAGAGACAATTGACAAGATTCCTATTGGAGCAGCCAGGGTTTATACTGATGGAAGCGAATTGGAGACCAATGCAACTGGCAGCGGAGTATGTATTGAACTTCCCAACCATTCCATCAAGCTTGAAAAAAGAACTGTTGATCACACGTCCGTCTTCAGAACGGAATTCATCGCCATCATGAATGGACTTTCTTTCTTAGATAACAATGCGCAAAATGATTTCTCGGGGATATGGATCCTTACAGACAGTCGATCCTCGATCCAGCACCTTTTCAATTGGCAATACATCGGCGACAATACTAGTAGAAGTATTCTACTCTTGTTGAAAGGCCTTTCAGTGCAACACCCAATCCAGTGGGTCCCCTCGCATGTTGGTCTGCCTGGGAATGAAGTAGCCTACGACCTTGCAAAGGCTACCGCCAATAATCCTGTGAACCTGGAAGATCGCATGGCACTAACACCATCAGAGATCTCTTCCATTATTAAACAACTTACTTCTAAAACCTGGGCTGACCCTCCTGCACACCCTTGGTATTTCTAAAGACATCCTGGAGCTGTCACAACATTTAAGGGCTCCAGAGTACATCAGACGACACTGTCTCGACTTTCTTCTGGCCACTTGAAGTTTATGATCTTTGAAGACAGTGAAAGAAAATACCCATCATGCCCCAAGTGCGACAATGCTCCGTTTTGCCCGCAACACATCTTGAAGTGCTTGGGGTTTTCTCGTGAAGAGGCTGTGAAAGGACCACATCTGCTTTTTGACTATCTATGATCTCATAGATCTGGTCTAGTTCCACTAGACCAGATGGGGATTAGTTCCACCACAACGTCCTTCCCTTTTTAATTTAAAACGTTTTTGTTCATCAGTAAAATTTCTGCATTTAAATCCTCCATGCGGGGTTGAGTTACAAAGTATACAAGAATTTTTAACATCTGTATTCAGAGCGGCTGCAGTTGGAATATTTTTAATTTTAGTATATCGCGTTTTGTTTTTTAATCAAGAAGTTTCATGAGTTTTTAAGGAAATTCCTAAAATTGCATTAGCTGCTTCCCGAGATTCAATTTCAAATTTTATGAATTTCATTAATTCGTTTATATCGCCCGATTTACCATGATCTCTTTTACGATTATGTTTTATTACTAGATTAAAAGGTAATTGTTTTAATAAAATCAGAATTAATAAATGGCCGAAATTATCGGATGTCACACCCATGGACTGTAAATTTCTTATGCTAATTTCACTTTCATCACACAAATGCCTCAGTCCTTGAATATTAGAACAAGATTTAACAGGCTCAATTTCTAAGAGTTTGTTTACAAATCAACTAATTAAATGTTCCGATTTTTTATATATGTCTTTTAACAAATTTAAACACAATTTGTAATTTTCTTCAGTTAAGGCAAATCCTTCAACCATTTTGTAAGCTTCCCCAGAAAGAAAAGATTTTAAATGAATAAATCTATCAATATTATTTAATGATTCATTTGAATCTATAGCACAAAAACTATTAAAGAATTCTAAAAATGTAGTAGAATCACCATTAAAAATTGGAATGCTAAGTTTAGGCAAATTAATTGAAATCGGAATATGTTTACTATCGTTACTACTTGAAACATTAACATTATTATTTGAAACTGATTCCTTAATTTGAAATTTGGTTAGTGTAAGTCTAATTTTAATTTTGGTGTCACCTTATGTTTTCATCCTACTCCATCAAACTTTTGATTTCTGTTTCAAAAACAGCAGCATCTGTGATTAATTCTTCAATTTTTTCATTAAAACTTTTTAGCTCAGTTTGTTTTTCTTCCAATTCTAATAAATACTCTGTTATTTGTTTACGTTGCATTTCATCTCCCAATTCAAGATTTTGTATCAATATATTAACTTAGTACAAACTATTCTAGTAAGTTTTTTTTTCGATTTTAATTTATTGATAGTTTCCATTTCAAATAATATAAATGTACAGTCCTTTAAAGCTGGAATTGACTGTTCTGTCGTTATTCAGAATTTGAGAAAGGTTCCTAATCCAACATCCAAGTCCCGGGCTTCGGCACCAAGAATGAAACAAATCATGTAACCAATCATGAGAATGCTTTCGATCAAGATTTTGCAATCTAGTATCTAGTGCCCTGGTCCAAAACTGAAATAATCTAGAAAGACTTTTTCCAATATTTATTATAAAATAACACATACAAACATAAATTTAGACTGAAAATTACCGGAGCAATCGAGATGTTCTTCGAGAGGGTAGAATACAAAAAAGAGTGAGACTATTTACAGATTCGAACGGCGGCAGCTCCGCCTTCAAGAAAATAGTTCTTAACAGTTTCAGGTTCATCTTAAGATACATTTTTAGACGCTGAATAAAAATTTTGCTTCCCCCTTTTATGCAATTGACCCTTACGAAATTCACAAAATCTCCTCGTCGTGTACTCGACTTCAACTCCATTAACAATCTATTTCATTACCTTTCAATCTCGAGATGAGACTTTTCTAAATCGGAATACCACAATCGTGTCTATTGGAGAGGAAGCAATCCAAAATTTATAGGAAGTATTCGGTGACACTGCTTACTGATAAAACTGTTACTTTAGCTTTTCTCAATGGAAATGATGTTATGATTTGAAATTGCTCAATATAAATAGTTCAAAAAATTATATCGATAATTATGCATTAAATTTAAATTTTGAAAAAATATAAGAAAATATGATTACTAAAGAATTTAGATTATCAATCTTATTTTAGAATTAAAAAATAATCACAAAAACTGGAAAAATGAAAAATACTTTAAAAATAAAATTAAAAAGTGTATGAAATTACAAATGCATAAAAATACAAATATAAGAAGCAAATGCAAGTATATACTTTTTAAAAATATTTTTATTTCTATGTTTAAACCCTACGTTTAACCAACATGCAGACTTTAAAATAAGAAAAGATTTCTATAAGCAAGTTATTTTAAAAATAAAAGAAATCCCATCTCACTCTCGTTTTATTTACATTGGAGCTCCGCAAGTTCCATTCAGTTCACGCGGAAAGAATTTCCATTAGGAAAGAGATCAGAAGAAAAATCTAATACAAAAAAACGTAGGTCAGTCAACACTGCACGCTTTTCCTGTTCTTTAATTTTGAAATTTTCTTTTTGCGAATTAACGATAAAATCAGAGAGATAGAAGTTACACATTTCTCTTTTTTGCATTCGTATTTCATTTTATCTGACTGTTTTATGATGAATGCAGTAGAAACGCGTATAGAACTCTATGGAAATTTCTTTCCATTCACTAAAAATAGAATATCTTTACTCCTAAAAATGGATTTATTTACTCGCTTTTTCATAGAATCAGTAATTTTATTCCTTTTTACTTTAAATTTCACAAGCAAGGTTTTTATAATTTTAAATTTAGCTGTGTTGAAGGCACCTATAATGGAAAAAATATTTAAGAAGCAATAAAAATCAATCTATACCTATTAGAATTACAATTTTATGCATTCATGTTTAAATGTATAATGCAAATGGCTTTTAGCTACTGTCCGGTTGGTAATCCTGAAAATATTCGCAAACACGCTTTTTGTAATGAAGATGTCACTAACAATGTCAGTGAGCAGAGGTAATTTTCCCTTGAGATCGTAATTTATACCTACATGACACGAAAGCTAAAAAGTCCAACTTGATAAGCTTTCTTCTTCTTCTTAGAGTTGGGTTTGTATGTCATTGGGCATCTCTGCTTTTATCAGCATTTTGTACAATTAACTCCAAACCCAATGTTTCCTAGTTCTAGTTGCTCGGGTCACCCACTTTATTAATAAAGTCCGATAACCCTTTAATGGAGTCTAGGTGTAACTCTCTAGCATGGATGATGCCTAAAGAAGTTAATCTATAGAGGACAAGGGCCTCGCATTCGTAAATGATATCCTTGGCCGTTTCCTCTTGCATATGACATTTCCTGCAGATAGGGTCTTGCTGAAACAATCCTATTTTATGGAGGTGTTTTCTAAAATAATAGTGCCCCGCTATGAAGCCTACGATTAAATGTATCTTCTGCTTAGAGCATCTTAGAATTTCAGAGGCAATCCTTGCTGATGATCCACAGACCATACTTTTAGCGTGGGTTTGACCAGGAGTGTTGAGCCAAGCTTCATACATCTTCTGTTTTTCCGATCTAAGAACATTGGTTTTTGCGGTATTCAAATTGATCCCACAAAAAAGGTTCTGCACCAATGGGAACAAAAGATTATCCTTGTTTAGCAAGTTCAGCTTTACTAAATACATAGTCAGACATTAAAATTTTAGATTCCATATAATTGGGCATAATGCCACTTCCTATAGAGCAATCTCTTCAGTATCTATGGTCAATTTACAAGCTTTCACAGAAGGAATGTACATAATTTTATGAGAGTTTATAAAGTCAATATACATCCTTCAAAGAGGAAAATCTGAAAACCGTTTGGAAACCATTCTAAAAATGCAAGTACACAAAGGCTTTCCAAAAATTATATTGTATACTTTCCTTAGTAATAGCCTATTATTATATTCTAAGTATTAGTATATTTTTACCTACCTATTGTAAATACCCAGGAATGAAGCTCAGGGATATAACCCAAAATATGTACTCTGAAATTTTGCCTCATCATTGCGATTTACTATGGGTAATGATGTTTAAATTGGTATTTCTGCATTTTGAAATCATACAATGACCGAAAGTAGATCTTTTCAAAACAATCCATATGTTTTAATTACCGACATGATTTAATTACCATAATTAAATTTAATCCCATTGACATTTATGATAATTTCTTTGATAAATTATAAAAATATTCTAATCATATTTATTATAATAAAATTGCAATCAATCATTTTGTAATAATTCGATTTTACAATGATATGAATATTTCCCTCGGCGACAAAATTATTAAATGAGTGTAGTTTGTTTGTTTTCTTCAAATACATAAAATTAATCTTAAATCTATTTTTAATAACTACAATCACTAGTTAGTTTTATTCCTTCTTTCTCGTTCTTCCTCTAAAGTAATAATTTTATTCCGCCTACTCATTGAAAAGAACTGCTGGGAAACTTCTCTTGTCTTTAGCATGGCATGGGAACTGTCATTCTGCTATTCTCATCAACTACGAGAGCCACTCTATTTCGGTTATTCTATTCATTGAATTACCACAAGACATTTTTTATTGACATCTCTGCATTTTGTAAGCAAAGACAAATTCGAGATAAATGTTTGGAAAAGTGAGATTTATTGATTTTACATCCCAAAGGTAAATGTAATTGTGCTAAGAGAATCAAAATGTTTCTAAGTTTTTGAACAAGGCTGAAAATATTCTTCTTGATTTTGGAGCAATTTCATAATCATGCAATAAATGTGAATTAAATGCATTTGAATATTTACTGCACTCTAGAGCAGCATCGTCAGCTATTGATAACAGTATGAGTTATATTGCCATATGCGAGAGATGAGGTCAGTCAACGAGATTGAACTTGTTATTCAAAACTTTGATGTCCCACCCCATCAGGTTGACATTTCTCAAGGATAATTAATATGCATAGACTGTATCAACATGATGATTTTAGACTTGGTCAGAATTACCCTTTTTAACTTTTAATTATTAAAGCAACATCTTCAGCACTTCTATATGAATTTGACAAAAATATGATGCGTTCTAATCATTCATTTTAAAACGCATATAGGTACGAAATTGCAAAAGTAAGCGATAATTATTTAAATAATACCAATTTATAATATTTTAATATTGACAAGTACAAAAACCAATTTTTACGTCCAACATAAATTGTAGATTGATACGTTGTTCATATGTTTGAGAAATAAATGAATTGATGTTTCGCTTAATAAAGTTGTCTGCATAGCACATGTTTCACACCTATCTCCAGTTTCTATCCAAAAGAATGCAATCAACCCCACACTGAAACTAGTTATTTGTCAAATAGTAAAATAATTTAAAAACAAATAAATATGTATTTCACATGATAATCCTTCACTTTATATCAAAATGTATACTGATGTGCATATTTAAATTATTTTAAGAGTCTGTTTTCAAGTACTGATTATGATCTGCGAAACACACAAACATTCTGAAATTTATTAGACACTCTTAATATTATCACAACGTTGTGTTAATTCTTTATTTTCTATTCGAATAATCTAAACATATGAATGTTTATTTTTGAAGGAATGCTTATTTTTGATACTCGTAAAGAAGAAAACCACTCAGTCCTGGTCAGAAGATATTCTAATAACTCATTTTCTCCGTATTTCTCCCTTCTTCAAAGATTGTTACCGAGAGCATCAAGCTAATAGGTATTCTCTTAGGATTAGATAACAAAAATACAATAAGATGCTTAAAAAATACTTATTAAATAAAGAGTGTCCAGAAATTACCGATAAAAAGTGTCAATAAATGGTGTATTTCAAATATATATAAAAAATTAATACATGATATTAAATGGACATGGAACTGTATTCCTTCAATTTAAAAATAGTAATCATTTAAAGACATCAACGCCATGTTTATCATCATATTATAGTTTCACTTTAAGTACCAAAATAGATTCTTTTTATACTTCTGTACTATTGGATCCAAGATTTATTAAGATTCTTTATAAAAAGAGTAAAATATAACAGATTTTTCGTTATTTATAGAGTATTCCAGTTTCTTCTCCGTACTCAAGATATTTAAAAGGTCACTATAAGTGAAAATATTTACAAAAATTGGTTGAATTATCCTCCTAACTCAACACTTAAATTTACATTTTAATTCAAGCATGCCTAAATTCTTACAATACTAGTTCCTAATTAAGTGTGAGCATTTATCAATAATCACTAAATGATTTTCTAAGTCTCAAACTTTTGAGAAATTTGTTACTTAGTAGCAAATCTTTCGATCATTTTTTTAAGTCCAAATTATGTTTGTAAATTGCTTACTGAATATGTTTTCATTGAAAATCGTTAATTTGTTTCATGGCCACACATGGAACATCATAGTTCTCAGAATATGTCTGCAGACTT
This sequence comes from Latrodectus hesperus, assembly GCA_037975125.1. NCBI lineage: Eukaryota > Metazoa > Arthropoda > Arachnida > Araneae > Theridiidae > Latrodectus > Latrodectus hesperus. Next base: position 8,560,382 of record CM075859.1, read on the forward strand.
ATGGCACAGATTTCTTGTCACCTATTATCATTAAAATTTTCAGCTACTAGATCTCACACTTTACTTAAAGAGAAATTTTATACATTGCTTTTTCACTACTCCTTTCTTATTTTTTTGAACAAAGAAGCATTTTAATCAGTCTGTTTAGAATAATTTTTTTTTTGGACTCTATATACAAAAAGATTTTTATAAGTTAACATTTTCTTGCCGAAACATTTTATTTTCAACATTAAGATTTATCTAAATAATTGAGTGCGATTAACAATTTATGGTATACTTATTTGGCTTTTGAAAAAGAATAATTATTGAGATTTATCTTCTTTTAATTCAACTAACTTGTTTTATTTTCTTCTTTTGACTATGTTTCTCAATTTAATTTTATAAATATCCTTCCTTTTCTTGGGAGATTAGTTCTTTAATTTCTTTTGACTCCAATGAAGAATAAGTTTCATTAGACAAACGTATTCTTAAGTTTTATTCCTCGAGAGGAAATGACGATCTGCCTGTCATGAGAAATTATTTTCTGCCAAAACTTAACTCGAAATTTCTGATTTCAAATATAAACATTTTTATTTTGGAACCCCCGTCATAGTTACCTTGCAATTAAATGGCAATGATTGGTTTAATTAATTCCAAAGAGAATTCAGGGATCATGATAGGTTGTTTTTAAACTAATTTTAAATTTCTGTAAAATTCATAACGTAAATATTCATAAAGGGATTCTTAAAACTTTTGACATGGAAATGATAGTAATTATCTAATTTCTTAAAAAGGAATTTCTGATTCCCTTTAATATTTTAATTAAAATTAAATTCTAAATAAATCTGATAATTCCCCAAGAAAACAATAACTTAAATCATACCTATCTTTATAACTAAAACTTTATTGACATCCTTATAAATACAAAACTTTACAAAATTGTCCCTCTTAAGTGAATAGAGACCTAATTGATTTAACAGAAAGAAATAGGGGAATTTTAGCATTATCCTATGCAAATGTCGAGGATGTTTTCAAATTAAATAGTATTTCATGATATTTATTTACTATATATAAATTAATGAATGGGATTTTATCAAATTTTAGTCAACTATAAGAAGTTTTTGACTTTTTGGTAGATCGCGTCTTCTTTTATTTACAAAGAAATGGCTTTATAAAATCGAGTCATTCTCGAGATGAGAAATATTCTCTTTTTTCATAAAAACACATATACTGAACATTTTTAAATATTTATTTCTCCTGTAATAATTCGTAATATATATAAATTTAAATCAAATAATCATAAAAACTAAAATTCTGGCAATTCCACTTCTGAATTTAAAATACATATTTATATAAATATTTTGCTCAAAAATTTTAAAATTTCAATAGCAATTTTAGAGGAAAATATGAACAAAGATTTTCTTTTAATTTAGTTGAATAACATTAATTTTTTAATAGTTAATTTATTTTATTAAATAACATTAAAAAAACTTATCATCAGAAACTTCTATTCTAGAGAAGAAATAGCTCATTTACGTGCTTTCTTCAAAAGTCATATTTAAAATTAATTTACATTTTTATGCTTCTAATTTAATTCAAATTTCATTCATGAAATAAATTTATTTGCATTGAATAATTTGCTCATACACATAATATTTGAAAAGTTCTCCCACAGATCTAATTACTGGCTGTTATTGCATTAGTATGAGTATAAAACTTTTAATTTGTTCACATGACAGAATCATTACCCTTTTTCCCCTAAAATAAACAATGGAAAAAATTTAATTAGCATAAATCAATAAAAAAATATAAATAAATTATTTTATAGAAACAGGAGTTTTTCATAGCCGACCAACTTGTCTAGTGGTCAGCGTGCCTGACTACAGATAAGGAGGTCCTGGGTTCGAATCCCGGTTCGGGCATGGATGTACTTTCTCCCTCTATCTATCCTGTCTTTTTCCTTTCCTTGTATGAATGAGGTGTGAATGGTTGCCTGCCCTATAAACGGGTCCCTATAGCATGTGTGTACTGAAGAATTCGGACTCCACACCAAAAAATATGGTTCAGTTGAAAAAGTGGAGCAGCGCACCCCATATTGCCAGCCTAGCTGGCACACGACAACAACAACAATATTTTTCATTAAATGATGTCACTTTATACCATATTTTAATTTATTTTCCAAGTTTAAGTCTTTCCATCGTATTCAGCATGATAAAGCTCTAATGAGCTAGTCATTGCACTTATCATTATTCGTTTGCAGTTTTTTACTGAATGCCACAGCTTCAAGCTTTGCAAACGCAACTCGATGCAAAATAAAGGAAAATACTTGAGAGGGGTTACATGAGGCAAGCCATTTTTCATCCAAAAGTTATTTCATTATTTTATGATTGTTTCTGTGCCATTCTTATTTCTTATGAAGGATCTCAGTTCTATGGGAAGAGTTGAGGAGAGAAGAATCAGCAGCATAATAAGAAAGCCTCATGTAGTCTCTTTTAGTTTGATATGACGAATAAGAAATTGATTTCAATTCTAAGAAAGAATAAGCAAACTTTAGCTATTTGTAAATCTTTCAATCTGAGATCATTTTTATTCAAAAAGGGCTTAATAACTTGAATATTTTATATTTATGATGCATTTGATTCACAGATAAACATGATTTTCAAATATATTTTTAAATTTCTTTGAAATAATCTGTCTCTATTATTCCCAAAATTATTTGATATACTTCAAAATTTCTCCTTAAAAGAATTCTTATACATATATATTTTCATTGTTTTAAGAGTTCAACCACAGCAAGGTTTTGATAACTTTTATTTTCTTATAAGAGAAGATTATCTAAATCTACTTATAGGACGATATAAGAAATCTAGAGCTGACCAACTTGTCGAGTGGTCAGTGTGACTGACTGCGGATAAGGAGGTCCTGGGTTCGAATCCCAGTTCGGGCATGGGTGTACTTCCTCTCTCTATCTATTCTGTCTTTGTTCTTTCCTTGTATGAATGAGGTGTGAATGGTTGCCTACCCTATAAACGGGTGCCTATGGCATGTGTGTAGTGCAAAGTCGTACTTTCACCTTCATGGTGCTCTGATTAAAAAGAAAGACGCTCCTAGTTGATTTAAATTCGCATAGCCAAAAGGCATAGCGAGCTTGGCTTGTCCAAGTGTCATTAGTAACGACAATAACAACAAGAAATCTAGCTTAGCTTTATGTTCATTCAAGGTGCTAAATCTTTATCAAAGCTCTATTCATTCAATGTTTTGGTTTCCCTTTTTCCTACGCATTCATGCTACTTAGAAGAATATATAATTTTACCACAAAGATATTGAAAGCATTGATTGATTATAAACATTAAACGACACAGCTGAAATTTTCTAATTTCGTCAGCTAAATTATAATCATGAATTCAAAATGTATAAAAATTTATTGAACACTTTGTATGATTATTATTACTTTTAGTGGTAACTTCATTTGAATTTAAGTTAAAAGCTGATAAAAAAATTAATGTGAGATAAAAAAAATATATTTAATTAGTATAAATACTGTCTATAAGTTAAAGTTAATAGTTGTAATGAAGATAAATTAGAGTGAAGAAAAACAGTAGTGCTTTTTAAAGTAATACATTAAACAATTATAAATTTCACAACACATTCAGTAAAAATTGCTTTATCATAGCATTAATAAATATACAACACACATAAAATATAAAGATAAGTAAAATTAAGCTTTAATAATAATGAATAACAACAATTAATAATTTTCAAATTAAAATTTGAAAATGTAAATAAAATACTAAACATTAAAAATATGAAAATTATAAATACTATCATATATTTTTAACGTGAAAGTTTTATTTAAAAAAAGGTTTTGTAAAATTTTTTATTCCATAAGCGATATTTGTATCAAAAATTTATAATATTTGAATTGCATATTGTTCACTTTTAAATAAGTATTATAAATAAGTTAATATATAATTCTAAATCTAAAAATGCGCAATTATGTATAAGAATCAAAGCTTATTTCTAAATTAAATAAAAAAAGTGAATTGATAAGCGTTATTTTACTTATGAACTTCTTTCAAATAGTTATTTAATTTTCATGTAAACATTTTATGATAATAATGATAAATATAGAATGTTAATAAGCAAATATAGAGTTCCCATAACATACTTACAAACTTTGTGCTTGTAGGTTTTTGTTGTCTTGGAGTAACTGTATACTTTTCTCGAGTTGCTCCAGCTGCTTGGATTTCACTTGATAATTATCTAAAACATGACGCTTCTCAAATCTCTGGATTTCTTTCTCCAAATCCAGGTATTTTTGAAGAGTTTCCACTGTGATCTCTACTGGCTTCAAGAAAAGACATTTTTAGAGTTTGTTGCTTAAGAAGATAAGAAAATGTTGCACATTATTTCATCTATTCATTTTTAAATACATAAACAGATTATAATTGTTCCTATCGGAAATGGTCTCTGACAATTAGAGTGGAATCGGAGCGTCCACTCTTCAGTCAATTGATTGTCAATCTGTGCAGAATAAAATTATACATTATTAAAACACTTTTAATTGCTGTCAATTATATTAATGGCTTATAATACTTTTCGTATTATATATATAATTATTTACTAATAATCTAATAATACCAATTGTTTTAATGTTTCACACAGTTATTTTATATGAGTTATTTTGTTTTGGATGTATTTACAAATATTTTTTTACGAATTTTAACTGTAGAGTATTGGAAAAAAAATGAAAGGATATGATAAATAATCACTGGTTAAATTTTTTAGGGAATTTAAATAAATTATACAATATAAATTTGATCTAATAAATTATTTCAAAAGTCAATTTTGCGTTTTTAGCTTAAAGCTTTAAAAGCAATTATATTTCTTGGCTCATAATAAAAGATTATATTATCGGTTTCTTAATTTTAATTAACATTCTATGCTTACTATCTACAGTATCTGTCCTTGATATATTCATGCTTTGAAAAAGTCAGATATAAGCAAATTTGTGAAAAAAAAAATTTATATTATTTTTATGACAGTAAGCGACACTTTTCCATATTTTAAGAGTAATTTTATTAATTATTAAGCAAACACTTGTCACCGAGTGGATAAATTAATTAACCATATTTATTTGAAAGTATAAATATATCTAGTAATCGTCAACTACGAAAATAAATTGATAAATAATGTATATATCTGCATATCAATTTGAAAAGGTTTTTATAAAGTGGGAAATCAATTATTACGGAAATAAGAGCATAAAAGTTACAAAATAAAACTTGCACTTTTTCTCATTTTGGCACGTGAAAAATTTACTAATAAATAATGAAAAGCCATAATTTAAAATTCTTAACCCCTCTCTGCATTTTTGCACAAACGAAATGAAAGAATTCTTTAAATAAGAGAATGTCAACATTACAAGAACTGATCAAAGAGCACGAAAGGCGGATATTACTTGTTGCACAAGAAATTAAGATAGTGTTGAAAATTTTCTTTTTTTTCGAATTACGCCTTTCTTGATGATTTGCAACATTCATACGACAAGACGGCATTGTAAGAAACCTTGCAAAAGTGAGTTCCTCAGCAAAATGAGCTGTGGAAATCAATCAGTGCATCTACGAGGGCTCTTCCATCAAACAAAGAATAAAGTTAAAAGGAAAAAAGCTTTTTAAGAAATAAATTCCCAATCTTAAGTTTCTATTTTATATTTAAAAGGTGGAGATTTATTTTTGTAATTCCAAAATATATTTTTTTTACTTCTTTTTTTAAGACATATTTCTATTTTTCAGATTTGAAAGCAATTTTTAAGCATTTATTTTTACTAAGTTTTTATAGCCATTTTAATTATATATACATGTATTTCTTATGTCCCATTGAAAATAAATGACTTTCCTTTTGCACATTTTTCTCTTGTTAAACAATGAGTTATACTATAATGATTTAGGAACTTTAAAAAAAAATGCTGAATTTTGTAAATCCGAAGAGCAAAAATTATTAATGAAATGAAATTTTTATAAGCCTTGATCAAATAAAACATAGTTTCCTATAACTATCAATGCAATCTTGTAATTTAAATTGAAGGGAAACAAATCTTTTACAGGTCGATAATTATAAGGAATGGAAGTGAAATTAAAATTCTATAAATAATTGAAATGGTTCCATACTCTTAACATTATAACTACGATTTTAAAGTTCTAGCTTAAATCTTAAAAAATTTCTATGTCATTCGTTGGATAGTTGTTCCCATATAAAAATAGCTCTCACTGTCTCTATGACTCTAAATATATAATACAAATCAGGGTATTTTAACTCAATCGAATTTACTATTAGCTTTCCTATAGTTTTAGCTGTGTTACTAATGAACAAAACTTGCATCGATATACCGATGAATGTCATTCATTCATGAATTTGTAATAATTTGGTAATACTGACAACTTATGATAAAGAATTGAACTTAATGAATAATTATTAGTCAAATTATACTGAATAATTAGAAATTAATTAAATCATGTACATTTTCATAAGCAAAAACATCGTGTAATGTGCTAAATAAACATATATAGAATTTGTAAACATGATAATCACATAAGTAATCCTTACAAATAATTCTCTCAGGTAAAATGCAATATTTGTGGTTACATAGATATATCAAATTTAATTCAAATTTAAATATAAAATGAATTTGCGTTCACTTTTAAACAGCTGAAAATAATGTGTAATGATTTTATTCTAATTTTCTAATTTATAAGTTTAATGTATTTCCTCAAACTCAGTCTACTTCTAGTCTATTGCATATAAGATCTTGGTAATTTTCATTTGAAACGGAGAAGACTGAAAAACAGGATGTTCATACTCTTTCATGGCTGCTGAACATTCGGCTGTTTAACATTTTGATAACCTGCTTGTTGCCGCCTTGAAAAATTGTTCAAAGGGCGATAAAGTGCGCCAATTATGGCAACCTCCTACGCTCTTGTTTCTCTCTGATTCAAAAAAGAAAGGAGAAAGGATTGTATTTGTAGCGGTATAGTCCGCGTTCTATTCAAGCTATCGTGCTTAAATAAATAAATATTGTTATTGTTTGTTATCGACGGAATTATTTACTTTAAATCCTACCATTTTGGTCAGTCGACCGGTAGGTGAATTAGCGTCCTTTGGATACATAAAAAATTTGAAACTCATATTGTTGAGTATCTTTAAAAGGTATTACTTTCGTTTTGCATCATGTCGGACTTTAAGGTCTTGAATCGCCGACGAGGCACTTTGAAGACAAAAATTGGAAGATTAGAAGCTTATGTTAAAAGTGATAAAGCAAAGAATGATGATGCAGTCACCTTTGATGTAAAAATTAGAAATGTTCAAGAAGCAAAAACTGAATTAATTGAATTGCGTTTACAGTACCATGCTATACTAGACGAAAAAGATGTAGAGGAGAATGAACAAATCTTTGATCAAATGGATGAAGAAATCGAAGAATTGGAGGTAAGCTTGTTAAAATTAAAATCCTCCTTTAAAAGTGAAATATTGCATGCTGATTCATTTGCTAATGAAAAGAACTGTAGTAATATAAAAGTAAAATTACCAGACATTCCTCTTCCAAAATTTTCGGGACATTATGAGGACTGGAATAATTTTAAAACACAATTTGAAACATTGATTTCTTCTAATGAGCATTTAGATGAAGCTCACAAATTATTTTACTTGCAATCGTCCTTAACTGGAAATGCTCGACAAATTCAAACTACAGAAGATAGTTTTTCTTCGCTTTTTCAGGCGTTACAGGAGCGCTACGATAATAAAAGGCTTATCGTTAATTCAAATATTTCGGGATTAATAAATTTAGAAAAAATTAACTATGAATCAGGTATGGAGTTAAGATGCTTACTAGACAAAGTAATCAAACACGTTAGAGCTCTTAAATCTTTAAATTTGGGATTAGATGATTTAAGTGCTAATATTTTGATTAATGTTGTTTTACAAAAGGTAGATAAAGAATCAAGAAGGCTCTACGAAATGTCGCTTAAAACATCCGAATTACCCAAGTGGGATGAATTTATTGAGTTTTTAAAAGGAAGATGTCAATACCTAGAAAACGTTCACGCATCTCAGTTAAAACCGAAAGTGGGCAATAAAATGAGAAGTTTTTTCGTTGACTCTAATGTAAACAAATTTCAGTGTTTAATTTGTAACTCACCACAATATCACCCGATTTTCAAATGCCCAGAATTTTTAAAGGCTCGTGTGAAACAAAGATTTTTCTTAGTTAAGAAATTCAAGTTGTGTTTAAGATGCTATAGTTCGAAACATAATTTAAATTCTTGTGATTCTAAGTATAAGTGTAAATTCTGCCAGTCAATTTCTCATGGATCCCTTTTGCATGACTTTTCGAAATCGGAAATAAAAAATAAAAACCAAGGTTTCGAGCAGCCACCCAACAACACTCAAGAGCAAGGAGTTGACCTTGAGGTCAACTCTCCCTCCTCAGAGCTTTCGGAAAATACATGTGCAAGCGCCACTTACGGACATAAATCTCAAACTGTGGTGTTGGCTACTGCTCACGTTTTAGTGCGGGATGCTTTTGGAAAGTCACATGTGTTGCGTTTTTTGCTTGATAGTGGCTCCATGGTAAATGCCATAAGTCGTGAGGCTGCAGATTTGTTGCGGGTAAAGGAGAGCAAAATAAATATGCCAATTAGAGGATTAAGTGGCTCCCTAATAAATGTAAAATCAAAAGTAATAATGGAAATTTCGAATTCCTCTAAGGATTTTATTAAAGTTTCGGAATTTATAATTGTTCCAAAAATCACTAATATAACCCCCACACGACAGTTGAATATTAATTTAAGAAATTTGCCTAACAATATAAAACTAGCGGATCCCACATTTTTTAGACCGAATAAAATCGATGGTCTACTTGGGGCAGAATTATTTTTTGATATATTAAAGACCAAAAAATTAAGGCTTAAAGATTCTCGTCTAATTCTCCAAGACAGTGTTTTCGGGTTTATTGTTAGCGGATCAAATTCCATTTCTAATACGACCAGTAATTATTATTGCGGACTTATTCAAGATTCAATAAACATAGATAAAACTCTTAGCAAATTTTTTGAACTTGAATCAATTCAAAGTACAACTTCTATATTAAGTCCAGAAGAAATGGAGTGTGAAGAACACTTCATAGAAACGCATTCTAGAGCACCTGATGGCCGATATATCGTGAAAATCCCCCTTAAAACTGACCATGTGTTAGGAGAATCAAAATTACTGGCATCTAAGCAATTAGAATCCTTATGCAAAAGGTTAGAGCGAAATTCTCAAATGAAATCATTATATGAAGATTTCTTGCGAGAATATAAGGATCTAAATCATATGGAGGAGGTATCAGAGGATCGAACCCCAAACACTGTATATTACATGCCTCATCATGGAATCTTGCGGCCTGAAAGCAAATCAACGAAACTGAGGGTTGTTTTTAATGCCTCAGCTCCTACATCTACAGGTACATCTTTCAATCAGCTGCAAAGGTTAGGTAGAATTCCGCAGCAAGATCTTTTTTCCATTATGCTTCGGTTTATTAAGCATAAGTTTGTTTTTTCGGCAGATATATGCAAAATGTATAGACAAATTTTAGTCCATCCATCGCAAAGAGATTTACAAAGGATTCTTTGGAAGGAAGGTCCAGACATTTCAGTTAAAACATTCAGGCTTAATACTGTGACATATGGAACTGCCTCCGCACCCTACCTTGCCACGAGAGTGCTTAAACAGTTATGCGATGATGAAGAAGCTTCGTTTCCAGATGCTGCTAGAGTTGGACGGGATGACTTTTATATAGATGACGTATTAACGGGATCACATGATTTGGAATCAACAAGACAATTAATACTCCAGCTTGCCCAGTTACTTGCACGGGCAGGTATGTCCCTTCACAAATGGAATTCTAACGATGACAGTCTCCTCGAAGGTATCACTAGTAGTGAACAGTATTCCTTCGAAGATTCTGAGAAAATTAATTCGGTTAAGGTTCTAGGTGTATTGTGGAAACCTCAACTTGATTGCCTTTCATACAAGGTTACAATTAAACATAGAGACACTTACACTAAACGCTCTGTATTGTCAGACATTGCGAGGATATTCGATCCTCAAGGACTTATTGGTCCTGTTGTGACAAAGGCAAAATTGTTCATGAAGGAACTCTGGCTCTTAAATGCAGATTGGGATGCTACGCTTCCAGTTGCTCTTTTAGAACGGTGGACAGAATTTGTGTCACTTCTCCCAAAGCTAGAAACCTTAGTTATTCCAAGACATTGTTGGAATGATGGAAATGTTACGATTCACGGTTTTGCAGACGCTTCTACGGTAGCTTATGGTGCAGTTGTTTATGCGCAGTGCAAGTTATCAGATGGAACCATTTCGGTTCACCTTCTGTGCAGTAAATCCAGAATTGCTCCGGCAAAACAGATCACTGTTCCTAGATTGGAACTTTGTGCAGCATTGCTGCTGGCTGAACTTATGCAGAAGGTTAATAAAGCCTTAGTCATCAAGGACTGTGTCACAATTTTGTGGTCCGACTCCAGTATCGTTTTGGCTTGGATCAAAAAATCGGCTCACGAACTGAAAACATTTGTCAGCAATCGTGTAGCAGCCATACAAGAGCTCACTGCGAACTGTCAGTGGCGACATGTGTCCTCAAGAGAGAACCCAGCAGATCTGATATCCAGAGCTCTAGCTCCAGATGACATCATAAGTAAGGACCTGTGGTGGACTGGACTAGCATTTCTTAAGGAGGCCACTCAATTACAAGAGACTAGCATTCCAGAATCTGTTGTGGACAATAATGAGTACTCGAAGGAACTGAAACAACAACCCGAGAACATTAATTTAACTGTTACAATAGAAAATTCAGCTTTAGGTCATATTCTTAAGATTACCAATAACTATGTTAAACTAATTAGAATTTTAAGTTTCTGTTTCAGATTTCTTCATAATATTAGAACAAGGGAGGACAAGCGTTATGGGCAGATCTCCAGTGGAGAATATCATTTCGCAGAAATAAAATTAATTTTCATGGTTCAATTAGAAGAATTCAGAGAGGAGTATAAGGCTTTAAAGGGAAGTAAACCCCTTCCAGGTAAAAGTTCTTTAAATTCCTTAAATCCTTTCTGTGATACAAACGGTGTCATCAGGGTTGGAGGACGTCTTCAAAATTCCGATATAGGTTACCAGAAAAAACACCAAATTATTCTTCCTGCAAAAAATAAGCTAACTTATTTAATTATGGAACATTTGCACAAAAAATATTTTCATATTGGACCACAAACACTCTTGTATTACACAAGACAAAAATTTTGGCCTATAAATGGCAGAAACCTGGCAAGGAAAATTGTACATAATTGCGTAGTATGTATAAAAAACAAGCCTATGGTAGTAGAGCAATTAATGGGAAATCCTCCGCAGGAGAGAGTTACGGTAAATCCTCCATTTACAAATACTGGTGTAGATTTTGCAGGACCATTCCTTATTAGGTATAGAAATCAAAGAAAGGGTACACTTCATAAGATTTATGTTGCTATTTTTGTCTGCATGGCCACTAAGGCTATTCATATTGAGATAGTTTGTGACTTAACATCGCAGGCATTTATTGCAGCGTTGAAAAGATTCTTTGCCCGACGTGGCAAATGTAGGACCCTGTTCTCCGACAATGGAAAAAATTTTGTGGGTGCCCAGTCAGAACTTAAACAATTACATGGATTAGTAAATCATCCGGATGAGGTGCTAGGTAAGTTCCTAACCTCTGAACAAATTAATTGGTCCTTTATTCCGCCTGGAGCTCCTAATTTTGGAGGACTCTGGGAAGCGGGAGTTAAGTCCTTTAAGTACCATTTATTTAGGGGTGCAAGAAATGCCAATTTTAGTTATGAAGAGTTTCTTACCATAGTTACGGAAATTGAGGGATCTTAAAAAGACCCATTACAAAATTGTGCATACTTCCTGTAAATACTGATTAGAATTATTGTACTGTCATAACATTGTAGTCTCTGAATATTATTTATCATTATTATTTTCTGTATTGTTTAATTGCATTAATATAATTGTTCTTACCATTTAGTACTTAAACCTGTGTGTGTTAATTATGAATATTAATTGCTGAACCTAAATCCTGAATGTAAAGTTTATTATTGTGTTAGAATATTACTTTAAAATTGTGTAAATCATATTTTACTATTATTTGATTGTTGTTGAATGTTAACCATTCCACGGGGGCCGGGATGTTGCCGCCTTGAAAAATTGTTCAAAGGGCGATAAAGTGCGCCAATTATGGCAACCTCCTACGCTCTTGTTTCTCTCTGATTCAAAAAAGAAAGGAGAAAGGATTGTATTTGTAGCGGTATAGTCCGCGTTCTATTCAAGCTATCGTGCTTAAATAAATAAATATTGTTATTGTTTGTTATCGACGGAATTATTTACTTTAAATCCTACCATGCTAGAAAAATATTTGATTTTTAAATATTCCTTTTAAAATATACTTTAGAACTTTTATTGTAGCATTTACTAGCAACCTAGATAATTTGTGAATAAATTAACAACCATTCAACTGTTTTAAGAATATAATTTCTGGTATTTAGTCATATAAAATAATATTAGTTAAATAGAACATAAACTCACATCTTTATTATTTTATTTGACATTAATTGTTAAATAAATTGACATTCATTTGCAATTTTTATTAATTAAAGGCTTCAAATATCAGGCATGACTGAATCCGATTCTAAATAACATTTTATTCACTTTAATGGTTATTCAAACTAATTCTGAATATCAGGTAATTCTATGTGAACAATTTTTTTCATACTATAATAAGAAAACTTCAATTTTTGGAGGTTCTTGATGATTATTTTTTTCCATTGCTGTTGTCTCTTATTTGTGGTGTAGTAAAGAAAACTGAGATTTGTGTTAAGAAAGTTAATGTCAGATTGAGAATTTAAATTATCTGACATTAAATTATCTAAAATAATCTGATTTCAGTAACTCTAAATACAATAAGACAATAAATTATTTTAAATGACTACTAAATTCAGTATGGATGATTAAATGATACATCTCTTCACTGTTACGGAATGATATTCCTTTACATAAATGAGATTGTACAAAAAACTTTGAAAATTTATGCAATCAATAAAGTACACAATTTATTAATAAAAAATATTCTGCAACAATAATTTAATCTTTAAAAATTTATACCTTTATAATCCCCAGAGTGATTAAAAAGGAATTTAATAATGAAATTATAATTCAATGATCAATTTGAGAGGTAATTGAAGGAAGTGAATTGCATCTACGAAAGAGATATGCCATCGTCATGAAGACAACTCCAACTTTAATACAGTTTAAATGAATTACCAATGCTGTCATCAAAATCTGAAGATGAAACAAAGCCAATATTTTAAGCATCCTGATATAAACTTCATACCATTCCGTGCAGCACTTTCTCAGTTTTATTCCAGACGAAAATTCGGCTTGCACACCGAATTAGAATTTCATTTATATATATTGCTTGCTCTATTACGCATGCTTTGTTAATTAAAAAAGAAAATATTCTGAGACATAACTATATATATATATATATATATATATATATATATATATATATATATATATATACACTGCTGGACAATTGCTAAGGACGGATATCACTATCATTAACAGCAACCACAAAATGAAAGGAAGCAAAATGGGGAAAATTAGAATAAGTGCGGGATATAATAAGAAGTATGCGTATGCAAATTTTTTTTCCATGTCTGTTCATCTCGTGATAGCGTTCATAAGAGCTTTAAAGGTTTTGACGCGTGTGGACAGTTGTTGTTTCAAGTCAAAGTTTTAAAGGAAAGATTTAATAGACAAACTTTAAATTTTTGGCATGTCTTCTCGACATTACTTAGATGATTTTATGCGTGGCCGAATTAATGGAAAGATCCAAGAAGGGTGAAAAAAAAAAACAGATGTTGATAGGGAGTTCGACATCGCACACAGCGTTGTTTCATGGCTGTGGAAGTCATTTAAAACTACTGGAATGTGTAGTAGGTGGCACGGGGGAGGTCGTGTTAGGAGTACAACGTCTGCAGAAGACAGATATATCGTCCTATCAGCAAAAAGGAACAGGCGCACCACAGCTCAGCAGGTGGCAAATCATTTTCTTGCTGCCTCAGGAAAGTAGATCTCCCGAAAAACTGTTGCCAGACGTTTGAGGGTTAGGAGGACTATACGCCCGCAGATCTGTTGTGTGTGTCCCATTGAACAGACAGCACCGTACTGCCCGTTTACAATGGTGTCGTGAGCATCGCAATTAGACTGAACAGGACTGGGCATGCGTACTATTGTCAGGTGAAAATAGGTTCAGTCTGTCATCGGATTGTAGATGCCAACTGATCTGGCGCGAGAGTGGTACTGCTTATTGTCCAGAAAATATCCAGGAAAGGGACCGATATCCGACATGCAGTGTCATGGTGTGGGCTGGCATCATGATCAAAGGCCCCACACCCCTACATGTAGTTGCAAATGGGACTATGACGGGCCAACGATACATTTATGAAGTTCTACTTCCGCATGTTCGTCTTTTCCGTGGAGCTGTCGGTGATACATTTGTTTTTATGGACGGCAACGCAACATCTCATCGAACACTCGCTGTTTAGGATTGTCTAGACAGCGAGGGTAATCAACGCCTCGTATGGCTATCACGTTCTCCAGATCTAAACCCCATTAAAAATGTGTGGGATGCTTTGTGGAGGCAAGTTGCTGGTCGAAACTATCCTCCGACAAACAAGAACACCCTCATCCGTGCACTCCCAGAGGAATGGGATAAATTGCCTCAACATCTGCTGGATAATGTTGTGCAAAGTATGATATGACGTGTGGAATGTTGCATCACACTTCACGGTGGACACATCCCGTACTGATACCTTTCTTCAAGGTGACTGCTGACTTTTAGATGCATTGTTCCATTTTTGCGTATGCAGCATCAAATGAACATTTTTTTTTCTTTCAGATGTTTCACAGTTTTTGTACTTTCCAGAACAATAAATACTCTTTATTCTAATGTCTGAACAGTGTGGGAACTATATTTTATCCTACTAGGCCTCATGTCTCGTTTTATGTTATACCACATTGCAATTTGTGATCCGTCCTTAGCAATTGTCTAGCAGTGTACACACACACACACACACACACACACATATATATATATATATATATATATATATATATATATATATATATATATATATATATATATATATATATATATATTGCCCAATTTCAATGATCTGATGCTTCTATTTTGTGGGTTAAGAACTGTCGTTTTATTCCTTCAAGATCAGAAAAGTTCATTTATCATTCTGAAAATAGATTATAATTTCCATTACGGATTGTGAGAAAATATAAAATTCTTAATGACTCAAAGATTATTAAAAAATTTGATATTTCCAATGTAATATCTGCAGGGAATTCATTTTATGGATAATTAGTTATCTGTCATTAGATGGAAACACAGAAAACTATCAATCACAAATGTTAAAAAATTATGCCTGAAAAACTAGCAAAAAGGCTTCGTCCGTTCTCCGTTATACAGCAAAAGATGAACTGATTGAGTGTTTGTAAGTCATGAGATTTTGATTGGGAACTTTGGTATAAAATCATTTATTTGTTATAAAAATGCTGTCAAATGTCCCTGAAATGATATTTGATACATAAAATAAGCTCACTTCCACATATAGAACAGAGTTTAAAGTAACTTCTAATATTGAAATTAGTTAGATGGAAGAGATGTGTGTGCGTGTGTGTGCGTGCGTGTGTTACTAACATAAAATATATTATACATATAAAATTTCGGTTTCTTTGATCGCTTCGCTACACTGTCACAAGAAACAAATCTTCGGAAATTTCTGGACTACCGAATGTTGACAAAACTGTAGAACTACTGAGAGTTTTATATAGCATTATAATTCTGCTGTAAATTTAAAAGAATCCATTGAAACAGAAATCATATTACCAAAATACTAGTCTAATATTCAATTTTAAAATAGCTACTAAATGAAATTGTAATTGTAATTCATATAATCGTTAAAAAGGATTGATAAATAAATTGAAAATGAATCATAAAATCTTAATTTTTATTAAATTTTATTGCTACTGAATGAGTTTTAAGTAGTTCTTAAAATATTAGGCATTTTAAAGATATCTTTAATGTGAAAGAAATTAAGAAATCAATTTTTTTCTTCAATCAAATATTACATCAATTAAGAAATTAATCAAAAATTACATCGATTGAAAAAGTAAGGAAAAATCAATTTTTTCTTTGTTCTACGCATTTGTTATTAAAATGTCCATTTCATTCTAAGAGGTTGAGAAATGAGCCTATAAAACTTACAGTAGATGCAGTAAGCGATAAAACTGATGTAACTGGAAACATTCACTTCCTTTAAGTTACACAGCACATGCTATGTAAATATCAAATAAAGTCTAGGAATATTTCTGTCACAAATAGAAAATGTACTATTCTCTCCCAAGCGAAATGTGAAAAGGAATAATTCCATGCGCATTATCCTTGCTTCGAGCATGACTTTTTAACTTTGATTCCTAAGTCTTTTTGGAAATTAAAAGTTAGGATTTTGCAACTGGACGGCAGAATTATTTTAATTAAATATTTTGTTTATATTCCAAGACTTTCAAACATTGCATTTTAAAACCATTTAGTTGGACGGACACACACAATAGCGTGTAAACTAGAATTCAATGACTTCAACGGCCTTTTTTCAATTGAAATATTCTACTGAAAACCTACGTTTTATTTTATTTTATTTTATATGGGCAAAAGTAAAATTTATTGCAGATATTTTTGATTAAGTTATGTAAGTTTTCAGTTAAGTTTTTTCCGCTGTCCATTTTGGCGAATATTTTCAGCAGACATACGAAGCAATGCGTAAAAAGTGTCGCCTCATAGAAAGTTTATCCTGTTCTGTTACCCTGGTAATGTTGACAGAGAGAAATCTTTGATCCCTAAGTCTCATACATTGGCGTCCAACTTTTGCCCTAACATGAGTGGCCTTGGACAGTGGAATAATGGAAATAGTTGATCTATAGAAAAGAATCAAGTTTCAAACTCTACGGATTGGATGGCAGGATCTAGTTTTGGTGTCTGTGATGAGAATAACTTCTTCTGAACAGTAGTACTAATGAAGTTCAGAAGTGTTCATCTCTCTTACGGAATATTTGCTTCCTTTGGTCGCAAAACTAATTATGTTCAACACCGAATCCTACCACAGCATTAAAAATGACCCTATTTTTCTTCATTTTAGTTTTTAGTAACTTTTCTCGCTACTGCTAAAAATAATTTTATAAAACAATTGTAATTAATAGTTCATATTTAATTATATATATATATGTAAGCAAAATAATGTGAATAAAATGTTATGCTATATATATATATATATATATATATATATATATATATATATATATATATATATATATATATATATATATATATATATATATATATATATATATATATATATATGCATGAATTACAACAATTATTTTAAAAGAATTAAGAATGATGAGTTAAGACAATTCTTTGAATTAGTGTTTCTCGATATTACAGTACAAATCATAAATGTTCAATTTACTTTTATCTGAGAAGCTCCCTTTTCTGGTATGACCCTACCGACATCCACACCGTTTGCTTCTTGCAATTGGGGTCGATTCTGTTTTTCACCATTCTGAAAGCATATAAAGTATTGGTTAAGCAAGAATTCAAATTTTAACTAACATTTAGAAGTGATTTTCAAATGTGTGACTATATACATTTAATTAACAATCGTAGAAAAAAACATAAAACAATATATAAAAACATGTATTTTTTAAGTATTCCTTAATTCATTTTCATGACAAAGGTAATATAAATCTTCTTTAAAGCCAATATAAAATTTCATCTAATTTTTGTTTTCTCTCGTTTTAGTTTTCCAAGTCTTTCCTATATCGAATCTACTTCAAGGCAACATATTTCGATTAAACTTTATAATTTACCTAGCAGAATCCATACTTATAAAATCATTTTTACAGAACAAAGAATTTTTCAGTGATGATACTATTGCTTTTCATGATTGCATTAGTTCTATAGTTTGTGCTTGATCTATCCATTTAGTTGCGAAATGTCTGCGCATAATATTCATGTAAATATTTGAAAATAATATAGCTCTATTAATGCATTTTTCCCTAAATTTTTGTGCGCTTCCAAGGAAAAGGAATCGTTTTGTTATTGCAATAAGATAAAGTTTTGAGGATCATTCATAAGAACGTTTTTGAAAAATAAATAAATAATTACGAAATAACAGGAAAAATAAGCTGTTTACTTATTTCTTTTATAAATAAATACACAATGCATTCCAATTTATATAATAATGTTTTGGGTCAGCTTATTTATGATTATAAATTGAAAGGCTTCAACAATTAATTTTCATATTTATGCAACAATTAGATTCTTTACCTATCATATAATAAGGCTTCAAAAAATAAACTTCTGGGAAGGATCTGAAAATGATGTAATACATTGTCATATTAACCCTTTTCAAATTATGATGTGAACATCTATAAGTATACATCTACCTCTCTAAAATGCTCCACATAAAATAATCATACATGAAATGATCATTTCACATATCATTGAAATGATTTTTGCCAGTGTGCATCAAGTATCCATCTTATTGGCATTCATTTGCAAAACTTGTTTTTGCTAAAAATGTTAACGTAACTCTTATTTGTTAATATTTAGCACAGTGCAGTTTATTGTAATATTTGATAATAAGTATGAATTTAAAATGACGGAAATGTGTGCACTCCCTTATACATTATTTTATTAACTAATTTTCATAATAAATGATTTTAATAATACTTAAAATAATTATTTAATGTCATTTAACAGGCTTTAAATAAATAACTAACACTAATTTTAATATTCTATTACTAATTATTTACTATAATTCCTATAATATTTTATTAAAAATAAATATTATTCTTTGATTTATTCTGACTTGATAAAATTGTTTAATTATATTCATAAAATATTTAAAAATAGTTTAACTGACAAATGTATCTTTCCTATTCACTAGCAAATTAGTTTCATTTAGAAAATAGATATTAATATAGTAAAAATATGTATAAATGTGCTTCCCATATGTTTTGTTCATTTAAATATACATGAATTGAACGCTGCATTTGTGCCTGATCTAATGAATAAGTTATTTAGCAATACTCTTCCGAAGAACCTCTTGAGCAGTAAGCCAAATAAATGAGATGGGAGACATTACAAATAAACAAACAATTCAATATAATTTCTTAGAAGTCAATTAAAAGGCATTCGCAGTTTTAGCCCTATGGAATTTTAATTAATAGGACGCACTTCAATGAGCTACAAAACACCTTCATTTAATCGGAGCTCATAAGGTTGAAAACATGATGGAAGTCACTCTGATTAATTAAGCATTAAACTTTGATTGAAATTTAACTTAGTAGTGCAGATTCTATTATAAACTGCGTAATGATCTCCTTTTTCTAATTCACTCGGAAAACTCTGAGGCCTTGAAGGCGGGAAACCAGAAAAACCTTTCTAAATTAAAATTACTTCCGGATCAATTCCGAAGTGCGAGGTTACTGACTTGAAAGAATTATTCACTTTCAGCGGGATTCCGTTCGACTGGTTTCAGCTGGAAATCGGAGTACTTGACAAGAACGCTACTGAACTCCTCGCTGGCACGCTTTAAAGATTAATGGCACGAAGTTGGATAACAGTTAATCATGGATGAGCAGAGCAGTGCTCAGTAATTGTGGTAGATATAATATCACAAGACAGTTTGTCTCGCGTATAGTTAGATGCAATTTATAATCCGCCATTAATCTTTCTCAGTTGCTTTGATAGATTATTTATAAGCAGGGAAATTTAATGTTCAAATAAAGGCAGTTTCTAAATCAAGTAATAGCTAAGATTTCATTACACTTATCAAGCGCAATTTACTCTTACACTTGATGAAAGTAATGAAATTGTAATCTGTTGTTGTTGTTACTAATGACACTTGGACAAGCCAAGCTCGCAATGCTTTGGCTATGCGAATTTAAGTCAATTAGGAGCGTCTTTCGTTTTAATCAGAGCACCATGAAGGTGAAAGTACGACTTTGCTCTACACACATGCCATAGGAACCCGTTTATAGGGTAGGCAACCATTCACACTTCATTCATACAAGGAAAGGACAAAAAACAAAATTATAATCTATTATAATCTTTCCGATATATATTGATATAAGGTAGAATATACATACATACATATACATACATACATGTATATATATATATATATATATATATATATATATATATATATATATATATATATATATATATATATATATATATATATATATATATATATATACACTACTGGACGATTGCTAAGGACGGATAACCCTATCATCCATAGCAACCACAAAATGAAAGGAAGCAAAATGTGGAAAATTAGAATAAGTGCGGGATATAGTAAGAAGAAGTATGCGTATGCAAATTTTTTCCCACGTCTGTTCATCACGTGATAGCGTTCATAAGAGCTTTAAAGGTTTTCACGCGTGTGGACAGTTGTTGTTTCAAGTCAGTTTTACAGGAAAGATTTAATAGACGAACTTGAAATTTTCGGCACGTCTTCCCGACATTGCTTAGATGATTTTATGCGTGGCCGAATTAATGGAAAGATCCAAGAAGGGCGAAAAAAAAAACAGATGTTGATAGGGAGTTCGACATCGCACACAGCGTTGTTTCATGGCTGTGGAAGTCATTTAAAACTACTGGAATGTGTAGTAGGTGGCACGGGGGAGGTCGTGTTAGGAGTACAACGTCTGCAGAAGACAGATATATCGTCCTATCAGCAAAAAGGAACAGGCGCACTACAGCTCAGCAGGTGGCAAATCAGTTTCTTGCTGCCTCAGGAAAACAGATCTCCCGAAAAACAGTTGCCAGACGTTTGAGGGTTAGGAGGACTACACGCCCGCAGACCTGTTGTGTGTGTCCTATTGACCAGACAGCACCATACTGCCCGTTTGCAATGGTGTCGTGAGCATCGCAATTGAACTGGACAGGACTGGGCATGCGTACTATTCTCTGATGAGAGTAGGTTCAGTCTGTCATCGGATTGTAGACGCCAACTGATCTGGCACGAGAGTGGTACTGCTTATCGTCCAGAAAATATCCAGGAAAGGAACCGATATCCGACATGCAGTGTCATGGTGTGGGCCGGCATCATGATCAAAGGCCGCATGCCTTTGATCATGCAACATGTGGTTGCAAATGGGACTATGACGGGCCAACGATACATTTATGAAGTTCTACTTCCTCATATTCGTCTTTTCCGTGGTGCTGTCGATGATATATTTGTTTTTATGGACGTCAACGCAACATGTCATCGAACACTTGCTGTTCAGGATTGTCTAGGCAGCGAGGGTAATCAACGCCTAATATGTCCATCACGTTCTCCAGATCTAAACCCCATTAAAAATGTGTGGGATGCTTTGTGGAGGCAAGTTGCTGGTCGAAACTATCCTCCGACAAACAAGAACACCCTCATCCGTGCACTCCCAGAGGAATGGGATAAATTGCCTCAACATCTGCTGGATAATGTTGTGCAAAGTATGATACGACGTGTGGATTGTTGCATCACACTCCACGGTGGACATGTCCTGTACCGATACCTTTCTTCAAGGTGCCTGCTGACTTTTAGATGCATTGTTCCATTTTTGCGTATGCAGCATCAAATGAACATTTTTTTTCTTACAGATGTTTCACGGTTTTTGTACTTTCCAGAACAATAAATATTCTTTATTCCAATGTCTGAACAGTGTGTCAACTATATATTATCCTTATAGGTCTCATGTCTCGCTTAATGTTATGGTACATTGCAATTTGTGATCTGTCCATAGCGATTGTCCAGCAGTGTATAATGAAGGCATACGCATACATATATCCATTCTCAAAAATTCTTAATGGTAAATCTTATCATTTAAAAAATACCGTAAGGAATTCAGTCTGAACAGAACCAAATATTTTTAACTCAATTAAATACCACAAAAAAGATTTATTTAAGATCGAAACGAATTCATCAATTTCTGTACTCATCTAGGATTGAAAATCACTCGATTTGCTTGAGAAGTTATGATTGCATAAATGAAGAACAATATTGGATTATAATTTGAGAATAAATATATAATTATCAAAAGAATATAGACTTTGCGTTTTATGTCTGCTTAAAAGAGAGATAGTTGTAATCTGTGAATTAGGGAATTTTTATGAATGTAGTTAAAATATGAAAAAGTTTTATTGAAACATATTTCTGTAAGGAAATGATACGTTGAATGAAACGTACTAACTTTTTGACATTTAATTGCTTTTGTTTATGCCCTACTCTTAAGTTCAGTAGTTCGTGAGTTTGATTCCAAAACTTGGGTGTTGATGTCTGTTGTATACTTCCCAATCTATTTTATATAAATTAGTCTTAATTTGCAAAAATATGATCTTTATGCTATAAATGAAATCGAAGCAAAATGCTCTTTGTTTTTAATTCCATAAATTATATATTGTTAAATTCTTTACAATATATGATAAAGCTCATTGAGATATATATATGTTATTTATTTTAAAAATCATTTTTAATTTATTAGTATATTTTTTCTGTACCGTTGAAAGCTTAAAAAATTGAATGTCATTTTTAAGAATTGTGATATTCTTGATAATGATCCGCAACCACATCTCTGATTTCTCTTATTTTCCAACCATTTTTTCAATATTTCGGTGCTCGTCTTCCAATCCTCAAAAAAGTTGCGTGGCAAGTCTCCAAAGATCCTCTTTGCCCTTCACTCGACTCAATCATCGCTTTGAGTCTTTCATGCCCACACCCAAAAAAGTGATTGGGGAATTCTCATTGTCCTAAATTATCGAAGACAAAAAAAATGGGACGGACTGATAATTCTCTTCAAGAACGTGATTTTCTATTTTTAAGTATAGCAGAGTTACAAGAAAGTTAAAAGCGGTAATATTGAATTGAATTTATTGCTCTGTTGTGTACTTAATTTTACAGTTTCCCATATGATAAGTTTATCATTTGTAAAGCACTAGTCATCGTAATGTACTATTATGAATATTATTCCTCGTTTAGATATCATTTGCCTATATTTAATCTTGTCTGGAATATATATATATATATATATATATATATATATATATATATATATATATATATATATATATATATATATATATATATAAACTCATTTTATATAAAATATTGGAAACACCACACCAGCGATTTATATTTAATCTAATAGATTTTCCACTTTTTCGGTTAATATTTGTTCTTCAGCCATTCAAGAATTTATCTGCCTTTTTCTTGCGTTTTCGAACAATGGTCTTCGAATAATGGTTACTGTACTATAACACAGCCAAAACATTTCCTAAAACGCTAAGATATTTGCTTCTAGACGGATGCAATAAACTATTGTACTGCTTAACTTTTTTAACATTCATGGATACATTTTTACTATTCATACCATAGGAATAGAAATTTTATCGAGTTAAAACAGCCCATTTTCTTTACCTTAGACATTGCCATATTTTAGAAGTTTTTTCTTGTGTTTGGATGTATTCAGTACGATTTTACCGAAAATTTTTTCTTTTATTTTACCGAAAAACTGAAAAGATTTATCTAAACGATTTATCCGCTGATTTTCGTTAATTTTTCTGTGACGAAAACCAATAGATAGAATATCTATTGAACTTTTATCATTTTGCTGTAGAATTAAATTGAATTTCTCAAAGGACCTCATTTCATTCCAATTATGCAAAAAAAAAAAAAAAAAAAAAAGCCGATAAAATTGCCTAAATAAATTGTCTTGATAAAACAAAATCATAATCTCCATTTACATCTGCATGACACATGTGTTACTTCTACTCTTTCATTTCATGCTTCTCATTCCATTTTGGACAGTAATTCTCGTTTGGTAAGTGAAAAATAAACAAAATTATTCATAAAATTTAATTAAAAATGATTTTAATTCACACAAATATTGACTTTTAATAGCTGTACATTTATACAACTGTTTTTAACTGGCGCAAATTATATAATTCACCATCCATCATATAAACAAATTTATAACAAAAAGATTTCTTAAATTTTAATAGCAAAATTTAGCAGCAAAAGTTATAGTAATAGTATGCACAAGGTTTTGCAGTGAAATGGTGAAATCCACTGATTCCTGCACGATGGTGTGTTATTTCCTTCCCCCATTAAGAATGTAACCTTTCTCATGCTCTGGTACAAATCCACTGATTCCTGCACGATGGTGTGTTATTTCCTTCCCCCATTAAGAATGCAACCTTTCTCATGCTCTGGTACAAATCCACTGATTCCTGCACGATGGTGTGTTATTTCCTTCCCCCATTAAGAATGTAACCTTTCTCATGCTCTGGTACAAATCCACTGATTCCTGCACGATGGTGTGTTATTTCCCTTCCCCCATTAAGAATGTAACCTTTCTCATGCTCTGGTACAAATCCACTGATTCCTGCACGATGGTGTGTTATTTCCCTTCCCCCATTAAGAATGTAACCTTTCTCATGCTCTGGTACAAATCCACTGATTCCTGCACGATGGTGTGTTATTTCCCTTCCCCCATTAAGAATGCAACCTTTCTCATGCTCTGGTACAAATCCACTGATTCCTGCACGATGGTGTGTTATTTCCTTCCCCCATTAAGAATGCAACCTTTCTCATGCTCTGGTACAAATCCACTGATTCCTGCACGATGGTGTGTTATTTCCTTCCCCCATTAAGAATGTAACCTTTCTTATGCTCTGGTGAGGCTTAAGCCACTGATACATGCTATTCAACCGCCCGCTCAATGTTGTGAGTTTTTCGAAACTATTCTCGTGTGCGAATGGCCTTGGGAGACACTGGAAGAACACCAAGAGTACTGACAATATATCTCTGGATATCTACAAGTCCGTTCTATTATCATGAGTCACTCACTGGTGTCTCTGCAGTTTCCTTCCTAATTTTACTCGAAGAAATCCAAAATCGTTTTGATTTGTTCCTTTTCCACTTGTTGATCAGACATAATTACATTCAATGAATGTTCTTTGTTCGTAGATGGTATTTTCTCTCTTATTTGACATCTTATCTTTGTGGCTGGATAAACCTGGTTGATAATACATTTCCAGCCACATTCCGTTTTTATTCTTCTTCATACCTCATATCAGCCCTCTCAGTTTGTAACATATGGTGAAGCGTTCAATATATTTTGATATCCAGTATCGGATTACCTAAGAGTTGGAATCCGTTACAAGTCTAATGAACATCCTCTCATCATTTCCAAACGATTTTCCACAGGCTGTACTCAAAAGAGTCAACTTGGAAAACCCCAAAGCACCCACCGGTAAATGGGAATGGAGAAAGATGAGCATTCATTTCTCGTTCTTCAGCAGAGACCGGGAGGGAACTCGGGACATTCTACGTGGTAGAATAGGATTCTAAACTCGTTCTACCGAATCAATGTGTTAGAACTACACTTTATCTCTTTACAGAGAGCCCGATTCAAGATGTTTGGTTTCGCGACAGCCTAATAGCCAAAAACTGGTATTTGAGCTTTCACCTCATCCGGCCTTCCTGCAGTACTGTTCGTAGAGAACGGATCATACTCACGTGCGACAAAGGGAGAAACTCGGTAAACTCCTAGGCACCCACCCCGTCAAATGTGCCTACGAAAAGCACAATATCCATCTCTCTGTAAGCAGTTTTTCATATCAAACCCAGGACCTTCCACTGCACGGATCTTTATCCTATCTCTAGGTCATAGTGAACTCTGTTCAAAATGTGCTTAATATTTGTTTTTGTAAAATATAGATTAGAATGAATATAATATTTAAGCTGCATTGAATTAGAGGAATTATCATGCTCTTTCCAAGAAAAGTTATATTTCTGCATTCAATACCATTTATTTATGAACTAGCAAATTTGAAAATCTTCAGCACATCCCATTTAGCTTAAGATAAATAATTTTAATGTACAAAATATCGTTTCATAGACATTCACAGAAATTTACCACTTGCATTCAATACAAGAAATTCTCGCATTGAATTTGTTTTTCATTCGTATGAGAGCTCAATCTATTCTCTTATTTATATACATATATGGTTGTAAAAAACAAATATAAATGAAAATTTTGCATTACAAATTTACTACAAAGCTAAGCATTCTCAAGCCAGCCGTTATTGTTACTAATAATTAAAAAATTCTCCTTATTACGATTTCTGCGTCCTATGTCCATGTACTTTTTTACTCAACTTATGTTATTATATCATGTTTGAATTTATGTTATTTTTCTCATAATCAATTATTCTCCATTTTCCATGCTATTTTTATCAATAGAGATTATCGAGATCTCTCACAAGTCATAAGATACTACTTACTATTTCTAATGACGTTTAATGATTTGAATTAAAAACTACTATCTTACGTGATTGTCATAAGTAAATAGGTCAAAAAAGAAATTTGACTTCATAATTTCAATAAATTCGACATCGAGAGCTTATAGTCTGGCAGCTATTCTAAAAAATTCGTGCAATTACAATGTTTTACCTTCCGTGAGTACTTTTTCTTCATAAAGGGTCCTATAACAAATAGAAGACACTCAAAAAACTCCCAAGCACCTACTTTGACGGATGTGCATGTATACAGCCAAAATATAACATCATGTAGCATAATATAACATCTCGGGTGACTCAACAGTGGTTGGGATCGAATCCAGGACCTTCCTATCTGAAGGCCATGCTGAGCCAAAATTTAAAATTTGGAGTAAATTTGATATTTATGAGTATACATAAATTTATCGTATAAATACCATTGAAAGTAATAGGATAAAAAAGATTTTCTAATATATTTTATTGAAAAATATACTCGAGTGCATTCTATCGTATACTATTTTTCTCAAGAAGAAAGATGGAACGAAATCATAAGAAAAAAGCTCAACAGAAACTGACCAAATCTTAACAAGGGGAAAACGAAGGCCTTCCCTTAGTCCAAAACGTTGATGGTGTTAATGAATAATGAATTTTTCCAGTTGCCTAAGCTTGAATAATTCACCGCCTCCGAAAGGTCAAAAACCTTTCTCACCACTTAAAGTAATGAATTCTGGGTTTCCGGCCATCTCTTACAGAGCCTGAAAACAGTGTTCTCTCCGCCGTCACTGCTACACCTCGGCTCACTTCCTCATCAACAACTGGGTTCTTCAAGGGCTCCCTACTACAGAAGTATATTATTTTCATTTGCCATGATTTAAATGCGCTTGCGGCAGGGTCGCACTTCATTAGGAATGCTTGTAATTCACCTGGATTTTATATCAATTTTTTTTGTTGCTTTCACACTTAAAAATCCTATTAGAATGTTTGCCATACTAATTTACTTTAACTAAGCAATTGTTTATGCTAATTGCTTAACAATTGCTTAAAAATTAGATAACTAAGCAATTGTTGGTATTATTTCATTCAAATGTGCAAAACTCTATGTCGATATTCCATTAACCTTTAAATGCACAAATATATATTTTTAATTTGAAATCAACCAGAGAATGAATGTGACTAAGGAAAAATACAAAAAAAAATTACACAAGAATTTTTTTTTAATTTTCAAAAATGTACTTTTTATCGCAAAAAAGCTATATTTTCTTGCATAAATGTATCAGAATTTGCAAATCTATAAACGTTATTCATTACCCTTGCAATTTTTTCTCTATCAGAACACAACATTTCAAGCAGGTTTTCATTATTTTTTGTGTAAATAATCCCAATTCCCACGAAATAACCAGGAATTATGAAAACTGTCGCAAATAAAGAATAAATTACCATTCTAATTTTGTACCAAAACGATAAAATAGTTTTCGTAATCTTCATATTTAAAAACATATACTGTGTAAACTTGCATAAAGAAAGAAAAATGAAGTTGTAAGCATGTGATACAGATCGACATTGCTATGTATTCAAGGGTTAAAAATGCATGGTACCAATATAAAACTAATTTACAATGGAATGAATGGTCTCTTTTAACTTTAAATTCATTGAACTCATTCGTATGACCATCCATTAAAATAAATTCGTGTAAAGCTCTTTGAGTCACGTTATCTTTCCTCAGCTGGAAGTCACTTAAGCCTAATGAATCCAGTTTAAAATCCAAGTCCTGATTTAAAGCTATGTTTGAAGGTATTGTGCATGTGTTTTAACTTTGTCAATCCACTGAGTGGGATGTCACTTCCTCATCAACTGAACAAATGCGTGCAATTGGGAAATTTCTTTTAAATTGAGTTCAGTATAAAAAATCACTTTCATCTGAACATAAATCAATCAATTTGCTGAAAGAAATATACTAATTTAGAGTTGTGTGGTAAAGAATTCTGCTTAGTTTTATTTTTTGAACTCCACTTAAATATAAATTTCTTGACAGAGATAAAGATTAATTTAATGGGAGATTTTTTTTCGTTTTAGTCCAATTAATTTAATAAGTCTCTTAACGAACACCATAAATGAAAGAAACCTTGATTGATCTAATAATTAAATGTTTGTTTGGTGCTCTACATTTATTTTCTTCAAACGCGAACTAATTTAAAAAATCTGCGTTTATTAAGGCTCACTGGTTTATTACCCGCGCCCAAGGTGAGAACTGAACCCATCAACTGCTAAAGTCAAAGATTTGAGTGCTATAATCTTGCAACTAATTAAATGCCTTCGCCTTGACATACAAATTCATAAAAATATTCAAATTCAGTAAAAGCTCAGTAAAAAATCATTTATTTGAAACTGAAAAATAATTTTAATTATAACTAAAGAAAATCAGGAATATAATATATTTTAATGTCTATGAAAGAAAGGAAAGTATTTTAGAAAAATTATTTCAAAAATGAGACAGGTAAAACCTATCCAGTTTCTGTAAAAAGTGGAGATGGCTAAAAAATGTTGAAATCGACACTGTTTTTTTAGTAGTATTATAAACTCTAGTTTATTAGAAATCAATGCACGTCCAAGCTGCATTCCTTTATATTTGGCCAAATAGATTGCGATCATTTCAAAAATAAATGGAATTCTCAATGAATATACGAAAAAATCAAGAAAGTAATATGTTGTGATAATATTCTCAAGCAATCCCTGCCCTCTTTCGATTAATATCATAAGCAGTTTCCTTCCTTTAATGAACGAGATCTGTTCCTATAATATTGCATAGGAATCTTCTCTTGATGACTGGGAATATCAGCTCATACTCATATTACTTTTACAATGAAATACACAAATATAGCCTGATAGAAATAGATAATAATTTGCAAAATATTATCAAACAGCCGCTTTCTTCTGATTTCAGTTAATATCAGTTCCTGTTAATATTATAATTGTTGCTTTTAACTGTAATTATTATTTTAATTATTAATTTTGTTTTCAAACGATTCGTCGGATTTACATCTCATTTGCGTTATAGAATACAAAAAATGGAATCAAGGGAATTTAAAGGGAGAGACAAAAATAGGCACGTTTTGCAAAACCCTGCAATATATATTGTTTATCTTTTGACTATAAGCTCAATTATCCTAATTTGGAAAAAAAAATTTCACACTATTTATTCTTTTAAAATATTTTTAGCTTAAAATTTTCAATGTCATTTTTATTTTGCATTGACAACTTGATCTATTGGGTTGGCAACTAAGTAATTGCGGATTTCACTCATAGATGGCTTCAGTTGAATTTTTAGGTTTGCAGACGTAGTACAAATGTAAAACACATTTTGTTATTTAATAGTTGGCAATTCAGCTGTCAATCAGTAAAAAAAGATTTTTGATTGGTTGCGTAGTTTTCGTTTGGCGTTCGTTGAAAAACGGAAAATCGAAAGGAACATTTTCGTCATATTTTGCTTTTTTATTTCCGCAAAGAGAAAAACGCATCACACGCTCATAAAAAGTTATGTGCTGTTTATGGTGACGAAGCCTTAAAATAAGGGCAGTGTCAAAATTGGTTTGCCAAATTTCGTTCTGGTGATTTTTCAGTCAAAGATGAAAAACGCTCTGGTCGTCCAGTTGAAGTTGATAACGACTTAATCAAAGCAATAATCGATTCGGATCGTCACAGTACAACACGTGAGATTGCAGAGAAGATTCATGTGTCACATACATGCATTGAAAATCACTTAAAACAACTTAGTTATGTTCAGAAACTCGATACATGGGTTCCTCACGAACTGAAAGAAACGCATTTAACGCAACTTATTAACAGCTGCGATTTGCTAAAGACACGTAATGAAAATGATCCATTTTTGAAACGACTGATAACTGGCGATGAAAAATGGGTTGTTTACAACAATATCAAGTGGAAAAGATCGTGGAGCAGGCCAGGTGAACCAACTCAAACATCAAAAGCTGATATTCATCAAAAGAAGATTTTGTTATCAGTTTGGTGGGATTACAAAGGTATTGTCTACTTTGAACTCTTACCACCCAACCGAACGATCAATTCTGTTGTCTACATTGAACAACTAACGAAATTAAACAATACAGTTGAAGAAAAGCGGCCCGAATGGACAAATCGAAAAGGTGTTGCATTCCATCATGATCATGCAAGGCCACACACATCTTTGGTCACTCGGCAAAAATTACTAGAGCTTGATTGGGATATTTTGCCACATCCACCATATAGACCTGTCCTTGCACCATCAGATTAATTTTTGTTTCGATTTTTACAAAACTCATTGAATGGTAAAAATTTCAATAATGGTGATGATGTCAAATCGTACCTGATTCCGTTTTTTGCTAATAAAAACCAAAAGTTTTATGAACGTGGGATTATGATGCTGCCTGAAAGATGGCAAAAGGTCATTGGTCAAAACTGGGTAATATATTACAGAATAAATTTATTTAGTTTCATGAAAAAATTGTCTTTGATTTTATAAAAAAATCCGCAATTACTTAGTTGCCAACCCAATATATGTTTCCAAAGTGCTGAATAAAATCGACTTAAGTATTCTTAAAAATAAATATTATTTATGGGTAATGAGAAAAGGTTTCTTATTTTCATGAGAAATTCATGAAGACTAAAACTAAAAAACAAAGTATCATTGTAAATACTAAATTTTTCACGTGTGTTTTTGAATTCAAGGAAACTTAGTAGCCCTGAAATGATATTTTATAATCCGATAGAAATCCTTGCATATGTTGCTTTATTTGTCAATCAATTTTATAAATCTATACTGATTGATTTGGGTTGTGTTCTCTATATAATTTCCTACTTTACGAATAAATATCGAATTATAAGTTTCAAAATTAATTAGTTTTCAGAGAAATATTTTAATATTTTAAATGTGTTTTCAACACATGAATTTAACTTCAATGAAATCATTTCTCTGGCATAAAATATAGTAAAAGGACATGTATTCAGATCGATAAGGGTATATTTACGATATGAAGAAGAACTAATTCTCTTTACCATAACTCTTTTAACTTCTAATAAATTATCTTATTTAATATCGCCTGTGCTGTGGACAATGGAGTCTGTGACTGATCGAAGGAAGGAAGGGGCTCAGAAAGAGGTCGTTGTACGAATTCAAGGTTTTTGGAGAACTGCATCCCTTGCCCCAAATAGATAAGATAAGCAAGCGGGTTGCAGGAAATTGTACTGAGGGTTCCTGAAGAAAATCATTTCCGCATTTTGGTCAGCAAAATTGTGCTATCTGTTTTATATTTTCAAAATATAAAAAAATTATGTTAAGTATTTTACTTTTTCTACACTTATGAAAATGTCTCCAGAAAAGCGAGGTAATTCATTCAATTTTTAAAATTTGCTCAAAATAATATATTTAAAATGTAATGGGATAAAGCTTTTTCCTACAATTTGGTGAACAATTCTTAAACGAAGGTAATTTTGGCCAAAACCATAGAATGGTACTTTCTTAATTTAATTTATCAGCCCTTCATTTCCGTTATTTTCTTACATTATTCATGAATGGAGAAGAAGAAAATTTTTCTCGTATAAAAGGAGAGCTTATCAGAAGGAAAAACCACCTGCTTCGTCCCTTGCTCACTCAGGTCACCTACTTTCAAAACAGCTGAGCTGAATTCTCTTCCTCAAAAATCATTCTATGCAATTTTTTTATTATATCCATTGTTCTTTACACAAAAGTTTATAGTATAGCTGAAAATATGATTTTTGAATTTTAGAATTGAAATTTTCATACGCTAGTTTCTGATGAATATGTTCTAATTTCTTTTGTGAAAGCCTTCTTTTATAATAAAAAGCCTCGAATAGTTGAAGGCTTCTTAGAAGAGTGTTGTAGCCTTGATCGATTCTCTTAGAAATCAATCAATCCTTAAGAAAAATCTTAAAAATTGAAATTTCAATGTTTTTGTTTTTAATAAAAATGAAACCTTGAATATTTTCCCCGATTTTATGAAATCATTTTATTTTGTAATAATATGCTTAGAAATATTCTTCATTCTATTAATAAATAATAAATGAGAAAGCATATTTGTATAGGAATAAGGATATACTTCCTCCTATTCCAAAATCAAAGGATCCTTTCTTCCATCTTTGAAAGGAATCCCGCGTATAAAGGTTTCTCCAAGACGCAGAGTTTCTTAGATCTCAGCGTATTCTGGAAGTCACTCTTTGAGAGATGAAGGAAAAGGAGCCCTTAATCTGAGACGAAATGAATTCATACCTAGACAGAGAGTTAGTTGAACCTACTTACTCTGAAAAACAGGTCAATAACTCTCTAACTTTCTTTCATTTATTTTCCTGCATCAGAAGAATATGTGTTTAGCTATATCGATAATAACAAATCACAATAAAATGAATGTATTTTTCAATACTGAGACACCATTTCTCATTTGAATAGTTAATAAAAATTCAATATTTTATTTAATACATAATCGTGATTAAATAAGATATGTTGTCATTACCATACATTTAATAGAATTTTCTAATCTGGTGAATTTTAATTTTTTACCATTTTTTACAAACTATTATTCTTAATATCAAGAGATTTATTGACTCTCTGACCAAGAGATAAAACATATGAGATACAATTTCTACAAGTGAATTTAGAATATTCTTTAACTTGTAAAATACTGGACAGCATATAGATGATAGACTAATAGTAGAAATCTGGTTTCTCTTTAGAATATTCACACTCGTATTACCCACGAGGACATTTCATAAAATCGACTCTATTCCACTATGTGAAGGATTGGAATCCCAGGAAGCTCCCCTCCCGTTCCCCAGCCTCTCCTGGTCGGAGGAGAGCTTCATTTCATTTTCTGCCACCACTGCATTCCGAAGCATCGAATCTATTCTACAGTTTGCTTCATATTATTATTATGTATACAGATTCCTAATACATACGAAGATCATCTGCTAAGAACAGGATTCATATTTTCACTCTAATTTAAATATAACTATTTGTACTATAGATGATAAAATTCGAGATTTCATTTTTATTTTGAGATAAAGTTTCTTCTGAAATTTTGAAAGCATTCTATTCAAAATAATTCAATACCATTTTAAAACCTAAAAAAAGAAACACTATCGTAGAAAAGTCTAAATGGCTGTAGTTCTGTATTAACAGCAGTAGCCTTAGTTTTCATTTTGAATGTCGTTATATTAGGTTGTAATGATTAAAACCATCCTAGGAATAAAAATATAAAGACATAGTTTTAATGTTTGTCTCTCTTTCAGGATTAAGAAAGAAAATTCTGGAGGCTAAGGAAAAGAATTAAAAGAACAATGATTCTGGATATCAAACTTTACACATTTTTTTTTATGATCAAGTAAAATTTGTAAGAAAGGTAGGGGTTTTTATAGCGTTTTAGTTAAACTATTAAACAATGTTTCAATATACACAATGTAAAAATATAGTAAGTTTCCTTTAAATGTTATGCAAAGAATGAACTTATGAAACAAAAGAATTACCAGACTGATATATAGAAAGACTATTATACTGTGTGTGTGTTCTTAAACTGATAAAACCATAAAACTTTATCTTTCTTTGTTGTGTATTAAAATATGAATTATAACAATAGTAAATAATCACTCAGAAAAAAATTAAGAGTAGAAAAGTTGCATAGAAATAATTCACTGTGAACGCAATTCAAAAAAAGAAACAATTAAAAACTGTGAACTACTAAATCAATTTCAAAAACTGTCGTATCACTATAGAATGACAACTTTTATTGATTATTCTCGAAATAAATACTTATTCTTGTAGTGTTCTTGTGTGGGTAATATATTAATATTCTATAGTGATAAAAATAACTTTGTTGATTGGTGTACTATTATACTGTTACAAATCATAACTCAGTCAGGGTCTACCTTTCAAATAAGTCTCCAAATTCTTGCAAACATCTACGTATGGGTAGAAAATTCAAACTATGAATTTTTTATTTGAAGGCCAAATTGGTGATCATTTAGTTTCAGCTAGATCCAAAAATAGCGATGAATCAATGATAAAAAAATAGTTTTAACTGAACTTTCTATTATAAAATTTATAAAAATATCTAAGAATTGGCCACACATGCAAAAATTTAAAAGTAAATATGGTATTAGACTAATATGAGTGCAGTAAATAGAGTTTATGTACCAAGTAAGTTCTTAGATGAGGCAAAATATATTAGCATTAAGGTGCTTTCAGTATTTTTAGACAGGAGATACGTAAGACTTGCTCACGAGGTTGTGAATTCGAAAAGTGCTTTAGTAATGACTGCAATCAGGGATCTTATTAGAGTAGGTTTTTTATATCGGTACAAATTGGCATCAAGTTGGTTTTAATAGGATTGCAATAAAATCCAGGTCTTCAACAAAATTTTAGTGTCAAAGTGAAATTATGAAAGATTCGAGAAAAAAGTTCTAATTTATTGACAAACTCTGATAAATTGACTAACTCTGCTAAGGAATGATGAACAATATGCATGGCTTTCGAAGACCATGCAGCGACTAAACCATGGGTTTCCAAACTTTTTTTTCTCGTGGACCACTTTCAAAGTTTTATTATTTTCGGTAGATCCCCTGCTGCTACATTTCTACTCTATTCCCAAAACTCCTAAAAAACATCACCCTAAATTGGGGTTGTTAAGAAAAAAAAGTGGCACATTTTCTTGAGTCCTATTTATTAAAATAATACTTGTGGTTATACAAAATTATAAACATTTATTATTACAAAAAATCAACAATGAACTCTGAAATGTAAATCAACAATAAAAAATAATCATACTTTTAATGAGACGGATGTACTTGATGAATTGACAGCAAATGATCAATATTTGGCTTCAATTTCGTAAGAAGTAATCTCAAATCTCCCCGTTCTGTTTTGTTCCATCTACTTCTTTTCTTGTTAGCAGGTTGTGGTAACGGACTAAAACATCTTACGATATATAACAAGATATGACAACAATATATAACAAGATATGACAAGGAAAACCCTATCGAAAATTCCTTTGCAATTTCCCACAGCACAGGATTTTTTTCGGGGATTTCTGCCTGCAGCCAAAATGCTTGATAGCCTTTTTTTAAATTCCACCTTCAGTTCTTCGTTGGTGCTGAGCTTAAGTAGCTCCTCTTGAAATACCACATTCGCCTCTTCCGTTTCCTCAAATGGGGTTATGATCCAATGTGGTATTTCCATCGTCAGAATATCTTCAAATCTATTTTTGAAGTCATCAAGCAGAGTGTTTAAATGTTGAGCCTCTTCAAGACATTCCATCTGTGACAAGTGCGGAAACCGAGAGAATTTGTGCCGACTAATATTTTGCTTCATTGATTTCAATTTACAAAGTACACTTGTAATATTATCTATTATTCGATTTAATTCTATGTTTGAACTGAGTCTCGAATATTTTGGAGTATCTACCTAGTGAATGATGCTACCTGCCTACGTTAATATGTAAATCCAAGCCAAAATTTTTGTTTTTTATTATGAAAACCAGAAAATGTTTCGTAGACCCCCACTTACAACTTGTGAACCCCTGTTTTCTGTTCACGTCTACGTAGACAGCCGTGTGGTCTCCTATGAACCCCTGGGGATCCACCTGGACCACTTCGGGAGCCCATGGACTAAACGTACCGCCAAAAGGTGGCATCACGAATTCCATTTCAGTGATGAATCGCTCAAAGATTCATCACCATTGGTGAGCCGACTCCTTAATGGCGAAGATTTAAAAAGTAATATTAAAGAGGATATTTCTCAAATCTATCAGGAAATTTACTATGCAAAATTTAGTTCCGCTTAGCTGATTAAACCCTCCGCACTCATTTATAAAAACTGGCAAAAGTGTGGAAGCTAAGCAAATGGCTCCCTAACTTACTGAATGTAGTAAGCTTCAAGGATTATCCATCCGTTAATCACTTTAGAGAAAATGAAACGTTTCTGGATTATCTGCTGACGTGCTATTAAAAGTTAATTCAACACATCAGCCACACGCGTTCACGTCATTAGATCCCATTCACAGGACTGCATAGGCTTTACTTCATTCCCAGAAGCTGCTTCTGTTTATATGGTGGACATATTCCACTAGGATAATTTAGACTTCTCTTAACATGCAACTTCCGGAACATGTGCAAGAAACTGCTAGCATTGATGAAGAGTTAAAAAATTCTTTTCTTGGAGAACAAAACGCACGATTTGCATTTGAAATTCCAAGTTTTGTCTTACATATTAACACCTTTCTGCTGATTTTGACTTCCATTAAATTCTACCTAATGAAAATTGATGATATGGAAATCAAAATACAATCAACATACATTGGCCTCCAAAAGTTAAGGAACAACCAGTTTTTTGTTCCTAATTTGCAAATGAATAAATGTAGAAACACCAAATTTGGATGACATGTGCACAAAATAGGTATTTATTCACTGCAACATAGAAGTTTACATAAGAAAAAAGCAAAAAGAATTTACAACAAAAAATGCAATCTTGGTGGAAAAGTCCATTCTTGGAAAAAAGAATAATCACAGTTTTGTATGGTGAAAAGTAATAGAAGCATAACAAAAATGAGTTTTAATAAGGGATATGCCCACCCCTAGCTTGCATGCATTGGCGGCATCGACTTTCCATGCTGTCAATTAAGTTGTCGGTTACCGAAATGGAAAGCGAAGACCAGACACGGAGTAAGCTTTGTTCCAGTTCTTCTAAAGACCTTGGAGGAGGATTTAAAGCAGCAACCTGTCTACCAAGATACTCCCACATATGTTCTATT
The DNA here is from genome assembly GCA_037975125.1 of Latrodectus hesperus. Classification (NCBI taxonomy): domain Eukaryota; kingdom Metazoa; phylum Arthropoda; class Arachnida; order Araneae; family Theridiidae; genus Latrodectus; species Latrodectus hesperus. Next base: position 8,597,717 of record CM075859.1, read on the forward strand.
GGATTCAGGCCTGGAGATCGATTTGGCTATTCCATTCACTACCAACCAAGATCCTCAAGATATTCCTCAACAAATACAGCTCGGTTAACTCGTGCGTTATCATCCATCAGAATGAAATCATTGCCAATTGCACCGGCAAAAGGGCGGACATATGGATTAAGGATCTCATCCCTATATATCACGCCAGTCACAGTTCCTCCCTGGAACACATGCAGGTCAATGTGAACACCGACTGAGATCCCAGCCCAAACCATAATTCCACCGCCACGGTAACTGTCTCTTTACACAATGTTGGATTGGTGGTATCTGGTGTTTTGTTCCCTCCAGGTCCGAAGACGTCCTGAATCGCTCTCCAACGTGAATTTGGACTCGTCTGTGAAGAGTACAGAAGCCCATTGCTGTCTGGTCCAGGAAACGTATTCTCTTGCCCAAAAAAAACGAGCCCTTCTTTGTCGTCCGGTGAGGGGTACACACACAACTGGTCACCTTGCATAGATATCTGCATGGTGAAGACGCCTTCGTACCGTACTAATGGATATTCTTCTCCCCTATGCTACAGAAAGTTCTGCAACAAATTGTGGGAAAAAAATTCTTCTTCTCTTTCGGACCGAAAAGCTATAAAACGGTCTTCTGCAGGTATTTTGACTCGTGGTCGGCCTGGAACATGTCTTCTGGATACAGAAGCTTCAGTTTAATATTGAATCCAGAGACGGTAGACCACACTGCGAGACACATTAAGGCGTCTAGCAGCATCAGCCTGTGATAACCCCATTTCCATCCATCCGACCACCCACCACCTTAACGAATCGGGCAAACGGCTTCTCTAAGACATTGCGGGACCCCACTGCCTATTGTGAAGGAAACTGCTAACAAAAGTTATAAAACAACAAAATTTACACGCGTAATTACGAAAGGCTTATATTTGCATATTTTTCTCTCCCTCATATATAGCTATTCTTAACTATAAAAAAAGTGATAGCTACCGTTTTTGCATAAAGTTCGTTTTTATCATTTATATAAACTATAAATTGTTTTGTTAGTGTCATTTTTTTATGGTGAACTTCGAAAAACATGTTGTTCCTTAACTTTTGGAGGCCAGTGTAATATTGATGTTTAGTTAATGTATTTCACAAAATAAGTTATCATTTTGAATTTTTTTTTCTCCTTTCAGGGGAAAAAACTTTTACGTATTTAAATTATTTGAAAATCTTTTTGTAAGGTCCAGGGAATTAAAATAATCTGTTATCAAATTTAGATGAGAGTTAGGTATCTTATTTAAGAATTCTGTTTCACATAGTGAAAAAATTTGTTAAAACTGCAATATAAATGTGCTAATGGAATTACAATAAACTAAATTGCTCTTCAACTAAATTTTAGTGGCGAAATAAAATTATTAAAGTTTCGATAAGAATATTCTAATTGATTTTATTATTTACGAAAGCAATGATGTAATTGACTTTGATTATAATTAAACTGAAATATCTAACAATATCACATTTTCAATAATAGACCGGCTGAGAAGACTGAGCAGCTTTATTAATTGGAAGAATCGTTTCCGGAATACTTTGTGAAAAACGAAATTCCAAAAGAACGGAAGGAAATATCGTCATAAATAAGGTTTTATAATAATTTTTCAATATCTTGCACCATATGACTATATTCAACAGAAGTTCCCCTGTTAAATCGAATGCATTGATTGTTGTAACTGTAATTTGCCAAAATGCCTCTTCCCAGAACGGAAGTCCCTTTGCTTCAAAAAAACCCGAGTTGTAACGACATCATTCGGATAAGATAGTACCCAAGAAATTAAGTGTGTAGCTCACTTTTTAAAGAATCTTTATTTGATTTGATATCCAAATTTCAATACACTTTAATGCAATCCCAACTAGATCCAATTAAAAGATTTATGATTTCGATTTCCTATAAGAATTTTTCTTAACGGATTATATTATCCATTGCATAACGTATTCAATAAGAACTGCGCCCACACCATTACTGAAACAAATACCTAACTTCTGAAGTAAAATAACATTATGAAACACACTTGTAGATTGATAAAAATTTGTTTAAGTTTCAATTTTTGATCTGGCCAATATGATCTGTGAGGAATTTATGAGTTGTTCCTGAATACATATTTACTAAGACTAATGCTTCTATCGCATATCAGTACCACCTTAAATTTCTGCCTCATTTTAATCAATCCATCGGTAATAAAATTTCAGAGAAATGGTGATTATGTGTGCAATATTATTTTACTAAATAGTATAAATAAAGTAAAATAACGTTAATTTTTCAAGTTCTGAAAATTAAGTGTTGAAATTTTAATAACACGCATAGCAAATTACATACCAACGCAGTTCGCAGTAACTTAAGTTCGTAATTGACTTTTCTTTGCTACACGCATGAGCGCTTCGTTATTAATCAATTCATTGAGATAGACAAATTGTCTCGTGTAAACAAAAATGCGTGTCTTATCGATAATAAAATCTAGATATTCCTTATTTAAAAGATACGCATTTTCTTAGGTTATATGGCTGCCTTTTATAGTTTTTTTTTCTAAAAATTTGTTGTAAAAGATTATTATTAATGTTCATGATAATATTAGCTATCCAATATTTTCAAATTCTTTCAAATTATGTGATACGTATGCAATATTAAATAAAAATAAATCTTAGTAGAACTGAGAGATGATATTATATATATATATATATATATATATATATATATATATATATATAATATCGTCTGATGGTGGATGAACCTCTTAATAGCCGACGTCACTATTTCAAGTGCCCACTTAGGAAGGAGCTCGAGAAGCGCAACAACTTCCCCAGAGAACGGGAGTAAGCTAAAAGACGGAGACGATAAAAGACGTTGGTTTGATAGCAGCAAGACGACTGCTCCTCCCCCCCAAAAAAAACTTTAAAAGTCCTTTCATGTGATTATCACATGAAAAAGATGAAGTAAATATCCCAAACTTGTATATATTTGTATTTGTAAATATACGCTAATTAAATAACAGGCTATTTAAGAATTGTTAATTAAATTACGCCTTGGCCATTCCCCGTCCCACCCAACCACACACACACACACACACACACACACACACACATATATATATATATATATATATATATATATATATATATATATATATATATATATATATATATATATATATATATATATATATATATATATATATATATATATATATATATATATATATATATATATATATATATACGTATATATATATATATATATATATATATATATATATATATATATATATATATATATATATATATATATATATATATATATATATATATATATATATATATATATATATATATACTTATTTATATATGGATTAATAGATACATATAGGAACAAGCGAACCGATTATACTGCTTGCTTTTAAATTTGTACTTTTTCAGGAATATTTTACAAAAAATATCATTTGATGTTTTTATTTCAATCTCTTTTTCGATTGTAAAATTACTGTTCTCTTTTTCAGCGGTATTTTGTTCGAGAATTGTGGCCTGTACAAAAAAATATCTTCTGTTCTTCCCAAATAATTATATTTTTGGTATAAATCGCTCCCTTATAATAATAATAATAGTACTTTAATCTATTCAAATAGCAATATTAGAAGCGAACTCTAATTCTCTTTCATATATAATCTAATACAATGAATGTATCACACAAACTAAAAGAAAATATATACAAACATTGTTATACAATTAACATACAATGTGTGTGTAAAATGTGAACACACATATACTTTATGATATATTCTAAAAAAAATTTTTATTGGTGTATGAAGTGATTAATTCCATTTAATCTTTGATTTATTTTCAATTTGAATAATACTCTTGTAAACTTTCTATTGCACTGGACGTGAGTGCGACCAAGAGCCCAAAAATGGTTGGAAGGAATGCCTTTGAATTCGACAGATATTACAGAGAATAAGTATACTAGATCACTTTCTATGATTCACACAAGTGTACTGGAATAATTTATTAAAAATAATGTACGAAGCTTCGTTCATCATTTTATATTAGAGAGTTCTATTGAAATCATTTTATAACGAAAGAGACATATACATAAAAAATTGAATTTCTATAATTATTGCAGTAATATGTGTGAATTTAAAACCTTACATGATTATCAATGAAACTACAATTTAATGAATATGAAGTATCAAGATTCAGATGTTTTTACTGAATTTTAATGAAACGCTTAATTCATGTTACAGTTAAGAAGCTGTGTTATTTATTCAACCAGGTAACTGGTAAGAAAAATTTTCTTTTTAAAAAAAGTCTTAGTAAATATATTTTACATTTTTAAATTAGTTAAAAATTAATTAATATCCATATCATATGCGATGCATTTATAAGGTCATGAGATTAATCCCTGATATTATTTTTAAGTTATATTTATAACGTGATAAAATAACAAAATTTTTATGTTATTTTGTTATGTTATAAAGGACCTTATATAAAATGCTTTATTGTAGTGTAAATTTCAAGTTAAGAATACCTTCAACCATTGACGCGCAAAAAACTTATTTCTATGTTAAGAAGTTGTTTATTATTAGAACTTTAATAATTGTAAAATTATTAATAAAATGGGTCTAGTTTTATTCTTACGAATGATTGAAGTCTTACATAATAAGGTAATATATCTATTTAAGCATTATAAAAGAATTATGTGTGCTGTTTATAACCCCCTTAATTATTTCCAAATAGCAAAATTAATGGTTACTTCTATTTAAAATGTTACTTTTTTCGGAGTTGTGAGAATTCTTAGGCCCACAATATCCTGAATTGAAGTACAACTGTATATCTTGTGTTTGTGTATCTTAATGTAATTTTTTGAAAACTTATATTTTACCTAGTCAATAGAATTTGTTAAATATGTGTATTATGTAACAGTACTTCCCAATGTATAACCCAATGTATTCGTTGTTGAATTCAAAGAATGAACTGTTTCGCACACACATAAATAAGACTTTCTGATCAAATCGCTATAAACTTTATTATTAAATTCGTTGTAGAAAAATGTAAATCATAAACTTCTAAAAAATAGTTTCTCAAAATTTGAAGAATCAAGAAATTTATCCCTTAATTCAAACTGAAAAGATTGGTTCAAAATCTTTCCCATATCCTATTTCAAAATACACATTTTTTTGACGTTTCCTATTAAGTATCATATGGGGATTAATTTTTCTTTCGTACGCTTGCAAGATCTTTTGTAAATTTTAAAAACTAAAATCTTTCTTTATGGAATTCTTCAATATTTCATTAAAAAGTTTCAACAATTGAATAAATAACAACAAAAACATTTAATTTTATTCTCCTCGAATATATTTAACTTTCACCATTTAGAAAATCCAAAATTTCCTACAAACTCAACTACTATATTTCAATATTTTCTCTAAACATTCAATTTCAAATACTAAAATGGAATACAAAGAAAAAAGTTCAAGTGTAAATATACCAGTAAAAGAGGAAAAAAATTATTCAGAAAGTTATCAGAAAGAATCAGATTTCAGAGGTTACGAAATAAATGAAAGAAAATTAGAGTTGAGAAATCAATTAAAATCTTTATTGAAGCAAACTGACTAGAAGTGATTTCAAAATATAACATACGAATTTAAAACTACAAATTTTTTTAACTTAGTATACAAAGCATTCTATTGATAATCTCAATGTTTAGTATATTTTTTGTTTATATATGTTTTCTGGCATAAGAATGTCTGTAGAATTGCTTTCTCCGTCACTGATATTAAAGTATCTTTCAATGATTCATCTTCAGTCTATCATCAATCGGGAAATGGGAAGAGCAGTTTTATGCTGGCTACCCACTCTATCAACTAGGTAAATTGTGAAACAATTGCTTACAGTAAAGATAAGCCCATATGTCTCTGCAAAGAGTCCCCAATCCATCAAGACTTCGGAAGAAGCTTTATTCCTGATTCTTTATCTATAATCGCGAAACTCTTAACAACTTTTATCCATTACTGTATGAGATGCTCTTGCTGACCGTTGGATGGGAAGTGTGGCAGAAGGCTTTGTGGAAATTTATCTACTGTTTTGAAATACAAGTGATAGATTTCGGCAGAAAATCAATCTAGTAAATGAGAGGATAAAACAAAAAGGGTACATATCCTGGTAAGAAAATATTGAGACTATACACAACAACTTCATTGAAGGGAGGCATTAAAAGGATTGTGCTTGCAGGAGGTTCTCTGAGACAAAGATCGAATAAAACTCTTGATGAATAAGTTTCCAAAAATCCTTTTTACCCTCCTGCATGGAACGCCTCAAGGGATGTGTCCACTGAAGATTTAAAGGTGATTTCGGTTAAAATAAGAAACTTTAGTTTCCAATCAGACTTTCTATTTCTGGCTGAAAGTTTTGTTAAAAAGAATTCAAAATTCTTTTTAAAAAGAAAAAGTTAGTTAAGTTAAGGAGGATAACTGATTAGTTTTGAAAATGTCTCAACAAAATTGCATTCTTGTCAGGATTTCATTTTTTGTGTCATCTTGAGAAGGAAAGTTTAACTTATTCCATGAATAAAAGAGTAAAGAACGCAATGATTAAGTTAGTGAAGATAGAAATTTTTAATTACAAATTTCAAATTTTGTGTATTGTAATAATTAGAAATTATATCAGGACATAACAAGTAACTTTATTGAATATAATTTGAATGATTCATGCTCAAATTATAATAGGTAATCATAATAGTTAATAAATTAATTAATTCAGCATACTCAAAACATATATAACCTTATATTCAACAATTTATATAATGTATATTGAAATTGAATCTTTCGTAATTAAAGGATACGTTAACTTGCTGAGTGATGCTACGCCCTGTAGTATAGAAAGAGATAGCGAGAAACCAGCTACAGAAACACTCATAATTGACAACTAATAATCAGCACAAATTGACACTAAAACTCATAATTGACTCTAGTACAAAAAGGGATAGTGAAACCGTAAGTATATCCCCTTACCTCTGTTTACTTTTGTATCTTAATAATGCAGTATTCATAGTATAAGCAATTATATATTGTAAATTGTAGAACCATGATATATTTATTTAGGTTTGGCTATATGGAAAATTAATTGGAAAATATTTCGCGTCATATTTCAGCTATCTTTATATATCTAATATATTCCTGCTATTATTTTACTATACACACTTTAAACTGCTAATATTGCCTCAAATATATTTAAAAATTTTAATTTATTACATTTATGTTCAAGTAAATTAGATAACGTATTCATAATAGCTCCAAAAATTACAATTTTATTCCTTCTCGATTTACATTTAAAATTAAGTATAACCATCCCATCGAACTTCAGATAGTTTTATCTTCCAAGAAACAATTCGAATTTGCTATAAAAGATGAACTTAATTCTAAAATGGGGTCTTTTGTCAACTTCAGAAAATGTTTGTGCGCGACTAATGTGCAGAATATTGGATTCTATTAGAATGGACTTTATTGAACTCCAGAGAGTATTAAGATTCAATTTTCAAGGCTGATGGGGTGCTCAGATGCCAGGAGATCATAATTAGTTAATTAGTTTTCCCTCGTCAATTCTATCTGATATAAATATATTCAACAGCTGGAAGTTTTCATTTCCACTAATTTTACGACAATATAATGATACATAGACAATATAAATTATACTTATTTTCTTTATTTTTTTTAATCCTTAAAATAATTAAATCAATATTAACATTTAACGCAATAAAAGCTTCAACTGCTTAAACGTAATAAAAAAATACAATCATAAAAATAATGTTATCCGAAAATCGCATCATAGTTCTCGAGAGCGATGTTTTACTTCGATCAACGTCTGTCCTATTCAAATTGGAGTGAATTTCGGGTGTGAAAATTGTAGGGAACAAACGTAAATGTTGTGGAAGCCATTTGCTTAAACAAGAGCTGTACTTCTGCTCAGCTGCCAGATGAAATGGAATAAAAATTCAGCCGATTCTCAATAAATTCTGAGACCCCTTCCTGTTGCCAGGGTACGATGCGGTATGAGACAGATACTGCATCTGACTCCCGAGGGTGTGCATCTTACAGTAGAATTTTTTACAGTTTTCTCTCTAACAGCATTAGGATTGAACACAACATATAAGAAATTACTTAAGTCTTCAATATATTTAATTTTCAAAAATTTCAGATAAGAAAACCCATGATAAGCACCTCTAAATCTGAAAATTCTCTTCTAAAAGTCGGACTTCCTCAACTAAAGAACTTCAAATGAGATAATCTATACAATTGACAGTAATAATGAGCCGTGATAACATGTCAATTCTACTGCAGGGGAATTGATATGTAACGAATCGCTTGAATTTTGTGGAATTATCGGCTATAAATAAATTAATCTTTATATATTTGCAAAATTTTAGTTGCATTACATATTGATATATATCATATATATATTTTTCTCATTACAACAGTCTTAGAATATTGTTCCAAATGTAAGAAGCCTATAAGCATCTGACAAACAACTCTAACAAAGTAACTAACCAATAGAAACAAAAATCTATGTTTTAATAAGATTCAATTAGTCTAATTAGCAAACTATGAAAAATATAAGCAATAAAATGATAGTCCTGAAAAATTTGTTTTTCAAAAAAAAATAAATAAATAAATAAAAATAACATGCAACATATTAATTACCTGCAAAAAAAAAAAAACTGGAAGAAAACCTTGAAAAGCATTTTAAAGTGCTAATGGGACCAGCATAGTCTGAGTGAAATTGAAATAAAATCAACAGATTGGTTAAGGGAAGCTACTATTCTACAAAATAATATGAAAGTGAAGTTGCCTTCTCTGACGAATCTTACATGCATCAAACTTTGGCTACCCGATTCTCTGCACGGGAGATTTTCCAAAATAGGAAGGGAAAGGAGCACCCCATTGCCTACAAGATTCTTCGGGGCAGGTGCCAGAAAATTAGTAAATCGGGATCAAAATGAACATTTTACAAGAAGGCAAAAATTTCACATCTTTAGAAAACAGCCTCAACGAAACTTTTATAGTCAATATTTCTAGTCGACAACTGCCTATTTTACGATTATTGTGATAAAAGAATTTTACAAAATATTTTATGATTTTCCAATGTGCCTTTATTGTGATACTTGACTTTAAATTGATGTTTTGCGAAATATTTAACTATTAACATAACAAACTAAATATAACTAATTTAGAAAAGGATAAAATCTGTAATTAAGAAATAAAGTGTTAAAATATCGATTATTTATTCAGTCGATATATTTTTTCTTAATTAAATGCTGTTGTTAATGTATAACATTCAATCATATTTTTGATTCAAATTGCATTGTTTTTTTACTTAAAGGTGAGAAGAAATATGTTGAGAAATAATGGTACAAAATGAGAAAAATAATATTACGTATCAAAATTATTTTTTCTCATTTTTATGCATAATACTAATTACTGCTGTAAAAATAATATTCAAAAGAGGCAGTATAATCTTAAATGTAATTTGAGAGAGATTACATTTATTTTAATATATAAATTTAAATTATTTTGATTCGAAAATGTTTTTCATTAAAATTTTCAAACTAATAAAATTTTCTTATTCTATTTATTTCTTTATCTTCAACTATGTTACACAGCATTTCTGGTCAAAATTATGTTAATACATTTTAAGTGTAATTGCTTAAGGTAAAGATACATTTTACTTCTCACTTGACCTGACCATTATATATATATATATATATATATATATATATATATATATATATATATATATATATATATTCAGTAATAAAAATTAATATTTAATTATTACATTATTATAACTAACATTAAATAACTACATTAAATTTAGCAGGATATTCAAAATTAAAAAATAAACAAAATGTACCCGAACACAGTTGAATTTCTTAATATAGCAACTGTTTTGTCATTTCTTCGCTAGAAAACTTTCAACGAATGCTTCTTTAAGACTCAATATTGAGATTTTTTGTTGAAACTGCAGCGATCTTTTGAAATGTAAATCAGCAAATTATGACGTCATTCCAGTCCCTTCCTCGAATGAATTCTTGCACGATTCTATTATTCACGTTATTATCAGGTTTCTCTTTTGCATTTTCTGAAGTCAGTGAAAGTTATTTTCAAGAAACGAGACAAATATGCAACTTTTATTCTAGTTGTTTCTGTGATCTAGAAAATTTTAATCACTTTCTCGTCCAGAGTTTATAATAATTATTACTCAATCTTTGTATTCTATTCCGTAAAAAATTCTCAAGAAAAATGAGAGATATTAAATGATTTATTAGTTGCAGAAATGTTTAAATTTCTCGGTTTCAATAAAAGGGCAATAAAATTTCTTAAATCTTAGACTTAATTATCTTTTTTAAATATCTTTGGTCATCTCATTTGAATTAATGTAATATGTAAAATATTATTTAAAAATTAGATCTATTTGTATTATTATTTTCAGATTCTCATTATAAATACTACAATGTAGAAAGGAACTATTCATTATACGAGTTAAAAATTTTAAAATTTAAATGAATTTTTCAGTACACAGATGTGAGATTTTTGTGATACAGTGAGTTTGTAGTTTAAAAATTTCAATAATTAATGTTTTCATTTTATAAGAGTAATGTTGTAACGCTTAATTATTGCATTATAATGTCCGAATGAGAGAGATTTTTATTGTGATCCTTTTTAAATGAGTCTTCCTACCAAATTTCTGATGAGTGAGGCCATATACTGTCATGAAACCAACTAATAGCAAATTATTTAAGTATATGATTAAGTAATTTTTGATGTAAACCTCAAAAGATCTATACAACGCGACCAAAACAAGAATATGTGAATAACACATAATTCAATATATATTATCAACTCGTATAACAAAAACCTACAATAAATGAAAAAATTGAATTAAAACGTGTATTGCGAAAAAGAGGTAAACAACATTGGTTTTTATCTAAACCTATCTTATCTATCTTTTATCTATTGCATCAAACTATAAGTATTTAATTCTTAGAATACCATAGTAAAATTTTATTAATTGCAATTTTTTACAAATAAATATCAATAATTAAGAGTTAACTTCATATTAACTTATACAATTTTAGACAGATTAAATTACATTAATAGTAACTTCATTGATTAATCTCATGTAATTACTTTGGCCGTTGATTCAATTAAGCTCTATAATGTGCGTGTGGCTTGACAAAGACTAAAATTCAATTCCGAAAATATTAATGACCTTTCGGAAGCTTTCATCAAGCCATGTGCAATGAAATGGTTATCTGCTTTTTCTATGATTAAAAAGGAAAAAATAATTATTCTTAGCATTCCATTACCATAATTAATATATTTCAGTTAATTAAATTGGGACTATTTACTAACTCTTTACACAGAAAGGAAAATAGTGTAGCTTTACAATTAAGTAGAATTAATTATATTTTATATCCTACTTTGATGTAGAAAGGCTCAAAACTCTTTAACCAAACTCATTTTAATAATATCCAAATCGAGTTAATAGCTAATAAAAAGATATTTTAATAACTCTACAAAAATTACTAAAAAAGTACAACTTGAACTTTCAATTATTAATAAATAAGAAATAAAAATGGCATTCGCGTAAGAGTCTTTTATTATCTTCTATTTTAAGAAATGGTTTTACTAAAGATAAATATGCCTATAATTGTCAATGCATTATCCTTAACAATACGTTTATACTTTCATTTATTGCTTCGTCATTATTATTAATATTTCATTAGAAAGTATAATGCTTTTAAAAGAGTCACAAGTCACATGCTTAAATATAACTTTTCTTTCCGAAAATTTTAGTTCAGGGCTTGATTTACAACATAAATCATCGAAGTTTTGATACTGAAATTTTGTATGTGTATCTTTTATTAACTATTTTGACAAATTTAAATCTGTAAGCCGACCAGCTTGCCTAGTGGTCAGCGTGTCTGACTACGGATAAGGAGGTCCTGGGTTCGAATCCCGGTTCGGGCATGGATGTACTTTCTCTCTCTATTTATCCTGTCTTTGTCCTTTCCTTGTATGAATGAGGTATGAATGGTTGCCTACCCTATAAACGGGTACCTATGGCATGTGTGTAGAGCAAAGTCGTACTTTCACCTTCATAGTGCTCTGATTAAAACGAAAGACGCTCCCAATCGACTTAATTCGCATAGCATAGCGAGCTTGGCTTGTCCAAGTGTCATTAGTAAACAACAACAACAACAAATCTTTATTTAAAATCAGCTGTTTTAAAATCGTAATTTATTTACTGCCCATAAATTGGTGTCTAATACTTGAGATATGCATTCTGTCATTATCATGATGAAAATCAACTTAATTTATATTCGTTTTATTGTAACTTATATTTTTGAAGTACACAAGCATATTAGAGATGTATATCAAAAAATTATATTGAGCCATTTTTCTTCCACGGAATCATCCATCAATATAAGAGGAAAAATACAAACTATGTTCGCTCCTTCGCTATTTTTCTGGGGGGATAATACAATTAGTTTTAGAATAACAGAGCAAGTTTTAGATCGAGTAGAATATTAATTTTATTTGTCACATAGATTATTGATCAGTGTCACATAGGTTATTGGTCAGTGTGTGAAGCTCCTTTTTTATCTCTCTTAACTTTTTATTTTACTTTTAGGTAGGCACTAGCTTAGCTTATTAAAAGCTATTATTTTATTTAAAATGTTGTTCCTTGTTTAAAATTGCAATTTTATTTTTTTAATTTTATTTTAAAATTAAAATTACTTTTATATATTTAAAAAATAGATTGAATTGTTCAATGATATATTCCAAATTTTAATGCAGAATTATTATATATGAGTTCGATTTCGTAGGGATAAATAACATTGATATGAGAATATATTTGAAATCTTTTTTTCTTTACTTGATTTTCATATTAACATTAAATGTTAAACATTATAAAAAATAAATTTTTTTGTTAAATATTCTATTCTGTGAAATCCTTCTTCAACAAAACTCAGACCTGAAATATTGAAAATAGACAATATACATAAGAGATTCAAATTTCTTCATCCCAAGCACATTAAAAGGAGATCTATACCTCACAACAATGCATTATGCACCACTCAAATGTACACCAAACATTTTTAATTGTATACAAGATAAGGAGAGAACACACTAAACTAACACACTAATACTAAATAAAAACAACTAACTTTATATCCAACCAAGCATGCATCTATATGTTGCATTATTTAAGCTTCAGTCTCTTTCTTCCCAAGAGGATTTATATGCATTAAGACCAAAGCTTGTAGTGTAAAGCAAGACAAGAGGTCGTGCTATATCATCATCATACTTTTGATGTGTCTAATCATTATTCTTAATAATCAATGTTGTCTATCCAACTTTGCTGATTTCATACAATAACATCAAAACATTTCACCTAAAATGTGATCCTACCGAATGAATATGGCTTTATTTCAAGTGTCCCTTTCTATTCATGTCAAAACACGTATGATATCTGGGAAATCGATTCAAGTTGTGCTGCTCTCTATTGGCCAGAACATTCATTCTTCTTGCAAATCATTTTCTACCACAGCAGACCTAGAATGTCAGGAATATGAAGTTTGAAGCCCTTTCAGCAGACATGCCAGGGATATGGTTCTAAGAATAGCATCTCAGTCGGTGCGTAGCTACACGCATCCTGTGAACATTGGCGAAAACGGTTACTAGAAGGAAGCGTTCCAACGTTGGTGGAGGGGCATGTGGACTGATGCATCCGTCTATGTATTGCGATAGGTGCAAGATATTCTTCAACTCCGAGCAGATCCATTATTCACGGATTAGCATTTCAGGCCTTACATTCATGGCGCCTGTTAAGAAAATTGGGATTCATTCAAGAGCACCTCTGTTAATGATTGAATCGTGATAAGAGACTTCAGAATGATAAAATGTTTTTAATTTAATGCCGCTTTTGTTTAAGCAAATACAGCTAACATTTTTGAATTGGGTATCGACTTCGTGATAAGTCCTATCCGGGCATATTGGAGCGACCACGAAGCATCGTAGTTTGGGGTAGCATCGTCTACGATTACATATCATCCCTAATTTACATTGTTAGCAGTAGTAAGACTCAACTATGTGTGGACGCTACACTTTTCTCTGAAGATGCTAAATGTCATTGATCAGCAAGATTGTGCCCTCAATGCTAATCAGCGAACGAGCTCTGTAAAGTTTCCAGATGCTTCCCTGACCAACTGTTTCTCTGCATCTCTCACTTTTCTGAAGCGTTCGCGATACGATTGGACGTCATTTGTATAGCTTGCCACCATCATGCTCAGAAAATGATTTGTGATTAATAGTTGAAAGAGAATGAACCCTCAGGGACAATTCTTATACTCTTTAAATATATAGCGCTTTGATTTGCAGAATATATTACCACAAAGAGTGACCAAACAAATTTTAGTCCCATACTTTATACTATAGTAATGAACATACTTTATAATCGCTTTACTCTTACATGCGTATCAGGTTGCCAAAATAAATTTAACTTTCTAATTGTTATTACTTCTATTTTACTTGTCTTCATACCTCTCTGCGTTTATATTTGGAGTTACATTTTCACAGTCATAGATTATGAAATACTTAAATGTTATGTATATAGTTATTGAAACAGTAAAATATTGAGTATCAGTTGCCTTGATTACAGTATACCCGAACATAACTAATTTACATACTGTCATATGAGTAGAATTGACTAAAAACGATCAGCTCCTACTTTGAAATGCGATATCTTTAACAAGCTCTACATATTATTTAAAAGAGTTAATGGCTGCAAGTATTTAAGCATTTCATATTTATGTTTTCTAATTATCATTAATTGATATTACATACTTACTGCTCTGTAATGCAGAATTTGCCTTAATAGCATACATGTTCATCAGACATAATTTGATACCAAAATGCTTATTACTGACACATCCGCAAAAAATAATACAATAGCATGATTCATTTAGACTTATTAACTCATTTTTAAATCAACAGTTTATTCCAAACATGTTTATTATTTAGATTTACCTTTCATCTGCGTAATTTTATTCTATTAAACAAATAAGGAGTCAAATCAATAGAATAATCCTATTGTTCCCCAAATAACAAAATTACCCATTTCCCAATTTTTCCGCTTTTGTCTTCTTTGCAGTCAAGTGGAAAAAACGATTCCTTTATAGGCTTTATGTTAGAAATGAAAAACAATTTTGTACCGAGCAAATCTTCTAGATATTGAGTACAAAAGAAAGTGCGGTGAAGTCATAAAACGACAAAAAATGTATAAAATTACCATCAAACCCACAGCGTCCATCAATTTCTATGGCGGCGAAAAGCATTTGTTCCAAAACCACAAACAAAAAATCATATAAAAATATTTTTGAAGAATTTTATTAAAATTTTTAAGAGTCGATTTCTTCATAAATGAAAAAAATATCTGCTTATACGCATATAATTTAGCTGTTTAAAGTTGTTAATGAGCATGAAACTATATTTATAATAAAATATTTAATATGCAAAAAAGGAATAATTGCTTATTGAATTCTTAGTAATTTAAAAGGATTAAAATTAGTAAATTTCTATTAAGATTGTATTGGTAGAAATTAATTATTCCTTTAAAGTTATATTAAATTTAACATGCGTGCATAGCACTTGCAAAAATTTGATTGTTTCCTGATGTTTATATTTTTCAATAACTAATAACAGGGCAATTGTTTTGCATATATCGATCCATATCCATAGCGCATTCTATGAAAGTAATATGTTTTCCAAAAAAATTTAAAAATCTGATAAATATGTATTGTAAACCAGTATTTTCTTTCTAATCTACAGGGATTTTTTGGTTAGAAGTACAAAAATATATACATGCATACATGCGTACATATATATATGAATGTTATTATTAGGTAAAATATTTTCCAGTTAAAATATATTCAGCTTTATTAAACACCATTTGGCTAGTAAATCATTGCTTATAAGAGTAAAATAAGGCACAGTTATAAACTACAGAAGGGTTACCCAAGCCTTGAAGTTCTTGTAAGAAACTTGAAATGGCAATAGTGTTTACACTTAGTCTTTATATTTATGTATTTAGTTTACATTTAGTATTTATTTGCATTTTTTGCGGATTTGGATCTGCATTTGATTTTGATTACTATAAGTTTAGTTGTGTATTTTGGCAATTTTGGATTTAATATTATGTTTTGGTTTGACATTTATTTCCTCGATTTTGGTTTGATATTTTGATTTGACATGTTTAGTGTGGCTTTGGGGTGTATTGGCTTCATTAAACTTAAGTCAGGAGCCAATGCAAAAAAGCCATACTTTGTGCCAATATGGTTAACACCCTCTGAAGAAGCTGACCATGCTGGTACTTCGTTGCATTTCCCTTTTATTTGGTTTATTTTATATTATGGTGTAAGTTAATGTTTAACTTTTTTCAGAAGGCATTTTTTTAAAAAATAAATAACATTTATTGTAAACAACACAACTTACATGGAAACAAAGAAATTTAAAAGGCCTGAAACAGCGCGTCCTCTTAGCATGAGATTTAGAGAGCAAGTGTTCTGTGTTCGGTTCAGATCTCACTGAGAGAATGTATAAAACCACGCCTACAGAGTGTGCTGATTGGTTGGGTACATTTCATGAAATTAATACCATTGGCACAGAAATTTGATAGACAAGTTTTTAGTTTCACTTTGCAATTTTCAGTTTTACTTCGCGAATTCAAGTGTTCTGTAAAAGGTCAAGAGTTTCTTTTATATTTTATGTTTCTTTTAAATTTTAAACTATCTTTTGAGCATATGTTACATCTGTTTACTCTATTTTTCGTATTTTCATTTTGTTATTATTCTCCATTTAATATTTGAATAATTTTATAAAAAAATTTACTATCAATTATGTACATATATATCATAGAAGTCTTTCTATAACAATCAAAAAATGGTTCATTCAATATTCAAGAAATAGTCAATCTATTTTGCTTATTACAAATCACATAATTAACTGAGAACTGATTTTTAAGTAGTGTTTTAGACGTAAATTCAAAAATGAATATCTCATTTTTAAAATACAATAAATTTTGTGAAATACATATTAATTAATTTGCGATAGAATTAATTGCACATCGGAAGCACATCATTAAATAATAATCAATGTTGAGAGATAACCAGCCACTGACCAGACAAATCACAAAATATATTTGTTAGAATGTGAACTCATAAAGAATGATGCATTCAAGTATATATACTCATCAGATCCATTTATATTGCAACCTTAAATCGTCAAACCTATCAACTGTATCGCACAGACTTACACATTGTATCTGACGATACAACGTATGTCTCACCATGTATCCAAGTTCATTGTTATCTTACTTTTAATTTAAATTAAGGATTTCCATTGGATGTGATAATAAAAATTAATACGTAATTATAGTTGCTAATTTCTAGGATGAAATAAACTACGTTAAAAGAAAAAAGTTTCAAAGTTACATTTGTTATGTGTAGCAGAACACCTACAATGTGTTTAAATAAAATAACATAATGTAAGAAAGTATCTTCAAAACGTTTTAAATCCTTGATGGTCCTTAAAAAGTCTTCAATCATCATTGGAGGGCTATATAAATTATTGATTGATGTAAAATTCCTGCAATCTCCTTTATAAATTTATGTACACATAATGTGTGAGGGAGCTCTTCAATGAGCAGATTGATCCGTTGGACGACCTATTCGTGCCTGCTTTTAGTGAACACGGCAGATTTTCGGTTAAGTCGGGTTTCGAATTCACAACCTTCTGACGAATGCCCTAACCGACGAATATATTTAAATGGCACGAGTTCTAAACTATGTAATTTCTGCTCTTTTTTAACTTGTGGGTCTTCAATGCACTTTTTGCCCACGGAATCATTTATGAGTTAAAGCACAATATCATTCAACACAAATATGTATTTTCAGCAGAGTTGAATTGTATAGATCAGTTTAGATTAATAGTTTACATTAAACGAAGCATAATGTACATGTTGAAAAATATTACGACTCTATAATTATTTAAGTACTCATTTATCAAATGACAGATCGAAAAAGTTTGTCAAATTCACACTGAATATTTAAGACGTAGGTGTATTACAAAATCAGTTACAAGTAGAATGATTATTCTTTTGTTATACAGACATTGCTGATTAGTTTTTCCGGTACATGGATTGAAACTTTTTTCAACAAATTTATAACAATCATAAGTAAATTTTTGAGAAAAGTTTTTGTACAGACTTTTGTATAATAATTTGGAAAATGTTCTAAACTAGGAAAATATTCATAAAAGCAATATTATACCAGAGCTTCAATGTAAGCAAATAAAAAAATCTTACATTTGAAACTCTTTATTAAAATCCTAAACTGCAAAAAATTGTACTAAAATCTGTAAGGATAGAAAATCAATAAAACATCTGTCATTAGTATAAAACTAATTAACAACTGATTTTCTATTTCAGAAATGAAGCTTTAATTCTATTCATTTTATTTTCAACTCAAAGCTAATATTCATAAAATTCTGAAAGTAAATTTCTACTCCAATCTTCTCAAGTGATATGCTTAATGAATTCCCTCATAAGATGAGTTTTAATACTTCTCTGCAGGGGACGGAAAGTTTCGTATTTTTCCTGAACATGCTCTTCCAACACCTCTCCAAAAGGCTTTGAAGAGTGCTTTTGATTAAAAATATCAATTCGAACCAATGAAGCTTTTATTTTTCCTATTCCCAGAACAATGTTGGACTCTTCGCTTATGCGCACTCCATGGAGGAAGCGCGCCCATGTCAACAGAATTTCGATCAATGAGTCCTCATAGCATGAATTCCCGCCGCCGCCGCAGAGCGTGACGTCATCTTTTAAATGAATGATTTGAGACCTTTTACAAATCTCAGAAAACCGTCGCGCTGGGCCAAGTTATTCTCATGTAAAGTTACTCGTTGAAAAAAGGGTTGAATTAGAAGAATTTGTTTTTCAGTCTATTATAGTAAAAATTAACTACCCCAGAGGCAAGCAAACAAAGTTTCCTAATACCGAAAACTTGTGGAATAAATCTGCAATAATTTGCATATTTTTTTGCTTCCTTTTAAAAAAATCGATCTTAAGTTTTCCAACCATATTTCGTTTCAAAGTTTGTATTTTATGTACAACAATTTAGAAAGGATACATACATGTTCCATAATTTGGAACAAAAGAAATAAAAGAAATTATCATTGCTAAGATTTTTTTAAAAAAAAAACATAATATAATACAAATGCTGCTTCAAATAGCAATCGAAATGCTTAAAAACTTTGCGAAATGTAGAATGAATTCAAAATTAAAATACTGAACTAAAACTTCAGGTATTAAAAATTCAAGTAAAAGACAAAATTATTTGCTGAAACAATTCAATACATTATTTTTTTTTTAATTTTCCAAATTTAAAAAAAAAACCCGCAAAATATTAGCTGCTTATAAGAAACAAGTTACAAACAATTAACAATTTTATTTCAAATGCTAAGCAAAGCTGTTTTTAAAAAAGAGAAGCAAAGGCTTTTTCTTGTTTTTATTTTGAGTATCATTAACTGAAAATGACTTTTGAATTCGTTTCTCGACATCTTAAGAATGTTGTACGCATTTGTATATTTATAAGTGTTATATTTTTGATTATGTTGTGAATGGATGTATTTTTAATTGCAATAAGTTCATTCAGCAAACAACCTGTACTGCACAACCACCTTTTGCCCATGACTTTACTAGGACCTGCAGTTAAAGGGATTTCTAAACCGCGCTGGAAGGATCTATGCTTGTCATGGAAATCGATTCTAAGAACTGTAAAATTCCTGGATTCGATTCATATGACAAGATCTTCTTTCTAGATCTTTTTTCGATTCATCTTTCTAGAGGCTCTGACCTTCAATTTTACAGTTCCTAAATTATATTTTTCCAGCATTCAATTTCACTGGCACTCGCCTCCATCCATCAGCTCCAATTGACTCAGAAAGGTTTTATGAAACGAATATGCCTTATTGTGAGGTAAGATTGATTTATTAAAGCTAAATTTTATGTTACAGAGTGAGAGAGAGAGATGCAAGCTTATATATAATTACTATACTCACCGTAGTAACTATTGCAATCGCAAAACTATTAAAAAATTTATATTAAAGTAAGTTCATATTACTGTACGTGATAGTATATGTTATTGTTTAATTTTTATTAATGGCATGCACTATGATAATAAAGTTAGCAAATAACTTACTTTAAATTTAAATTTAAAATTTATACATCTCATGGGATATAACACATATAACATTTCTAATAATGTAATTTTTACAATACATTGGATTTAGCAGCTAAGAATTACAGAATCTAATGGTGCCTGATAAAATATGACTAGTTGTTGCTGTTGATGTCACTTATGACACTTGGTCAAGGCAAGCTCAACATGCCGCTGGCAGTACGAATTTAAATCAGAAAGATAGGTCTTTCGCTTAACCGGAGCACCACGAAGGTGAAAGTACGACTTTGCTCAAAACCCTTCCGATCGATGGTACCACCAGAGAATCCACTCCCTCAATTTTGATATTGATCTGAAAGGGGAGGAAATTTTCTCCTGATCAATACACCCATGGACCGATCACCGACCTCGGTGGACTTTCGATTTCACAGATTTAACGAGCATGTATATCGCATTTACTCGGTGGATCTTGGTGGCATTGGGAATCGAACTCCGTCCTTCCGGACGAAAACCCGATGTCCTAACCACTAGGCTACCACGGCCCAAACATGACTTTAATTCATCATAGAGATGGCATAATATTAGTATCTAGAAACAGAAGGAACACGCATTTTTTTGAAAAATACTCCCCTGGTAATATCTATGTTAACATTTGTCTGATTGGTCACTGTATAAATTCAAATTAGGATTCATTTGGGAATGAATGAAAATATTTATTTCTAAACTTTATGTAAAACTGACATTGACGCAAAAATGCATACTATAAGACTATGTGTACATTGCATTTAACAAGGTATTAATAGTGACTACTTATGGCTGACTAATCATTTTTGAAAAATGGACGTAAGCCAATTGCCAGACAATAATAAAAGTTCTCAGTAAACAGATATAATACAAAATCAAATTAGAAATAAATACCAGAATAAACTATACAACTTGTTTAACTTTTCATTAACTGAGGCCAACCATTTTCATTAAGTGAAATGTAATTCTTGCCCAAAATGTATTTATTTTACTGGAGATAATAATATTATCTTCATCGAAATGTCTCATTAATTATTGCAAAATAGTGGTCTAAGTTGGCAGAATTCCAGGAAACTTTTTTATACGAGAAAGAAGGAAGAAAATGTTTTTAGATTAAGTACACTCAAATTATATATAAACACGCATTGTCTGTTGCGTTTCAAAGCCAACTAATCTTGCATTAAGTAGTACCTTTTCCTTTTTTTAAATCTAGTTATTCTCGCGTTCAAGAGCAGAAACACAATTGTGAGTGATAAAATAGTGGATGAGCTGGGATATCATCATTGTAATTCAAAACAATTTCAAAAAAAAATAATGAGTCAATTTATTCATACTAACTTAACAAATGTAATAAATGCATAACATACAACAGTCTAAATGATGTTTTATAAAATATACACTAATGAAACACTTTTTTTTAGATAGGATTATTTTTCTTGGAGAGAATTATGAATTCATTTAAACTTCATTATTTGGAGATGAAATAAATCTTGCACAATAACATTTCAGTTCATATCTCATATATAGTTCAACACATGAGCCACTAATGTGCAGTTCTTTCATCCTCAGTATTTTTCTTCTTCATCCTCAGTATTCTCAGTATTTTTGATCGATAAAGAAACATGGACCTTCAAAGCAATATATTCGCATCTAGACCGAATTCAGAAGTCTACGTCCGAATGTTTTTTGACAAATACTCGGTACTAAGAATGCTTGGATACTGAGGAAAAGAACTTTAGTTTATTGCCAAGTATTGACAAATTTAAAACTAAAATATCTTTTCTCTTCTTAGAAAACCATTTGCTTCCGAATTTGATAAAAATAAAATAGTAATACTTTTTTCCAGGGTATTTTCGTGTATTACATTTGGAACTTTTAGTAAATATTCTTTTTCTTGGCTTTTAAAACGCTGGATTTTTCATCGTTTAAGATTTGCAGAGAGATTTTGTTGACGTTGGCCTTATAAATGCCGGAAGTTACGTGAATTGAATACTTCTACGCTATTGAACATGAATCTCTCGTTTCAGAACGTATCTATCAAGCTATATAAAATAATACCGCGTATTTTTTAAATTTAATTACATTGCCTTCATAAAAATCTTAATGTTTATATAGTAAGAAGAAATCTAAAAAATATTAACGAATTCAATAGAAGTTTCATTAAATTATGGAGTAGAAAAATACTGCACGCATTGACATTAAACTTGTCATTAAGTGGTTTTACTACCAACAAATAAAAAAATTGAACTTGGAGCATCATGCAGACTACCCTCTAAAGACCATGTGACCAGAGATTGCTATGAGTGGAGAGATTTTTATAGAATTTCAGGAGATGCTGACAAAAAATACTAAAATTTAAATATTCTCATTTTAAAGGGGTTCAATATTGCGAGATATTAGCTCGCATTGTATTTTAGGGCTGCTAACTCAGAGTTCCATTTAAAGAATTATGGAATACTCTCTAACAAAATAGAATCCATTTCCCATGAGTTTTAATAAGGCACATCTACGCTGGACGTCCAGTTATCTAATAGTTAGACAGCGGTTTTCAGAAAAACAAAATGCTGAGCTTAGACACTGTTTAGGAAAGTAGACGCTTCTGCCTAATGCATCTGTTGGGTGAATGATTCAGAATGTCGTTCCGTCCTTTGCAAAAGATGAATACCAACTGTGAAAAGCTCCCGCAGTCAGACACAAAAATGCCTGGCAACAGTTTTAGATCGTTTGGCTGTCCACTACGGGGTGCCAAAGACATTCCTACACATTGATAAAAATAAACTCACAATATTAATTCTCAATACTGTCGATATAAAGAGAGAGTAGTACTACATGTTTTGATATTTTTTCCTATCACATGCATTTCCTTAAATTCTCACGGGGAAATGCTAAAATTGTTTTTAATCTCTTTTTAATTTCGAATTAATTCTAATTTCTTATTTTAATTCATTACTAATTTAAAATTGATTTTTTTAAAGTAACTTCTAATATCTGACGGACTAAAAATATTTTTTTACTCTCTTATATGGTAGTTTATAAACTGAAACACACAAACTGCTTCTTTCTATCCAGAAATATTTCAAACGATACTGAAAAACGTATTGAACAAACTGTCGAAACGACTGAAAATATTTAAAAGTAGAGTACAATACACAACAAAAATTAAAGAAAAAATTTGCATCAAAAAACAAGAAAAGAAATTTGTAAAAATGTCCGTTAAGAGAAAAAAATGAAATGCAGTGCATTGGGTCTTAAAATGGATCAGCTTGTATCTCCATATCGATTAATCACGTCCTATCGATTTGGTTCACAATCCTATCTCAATACTGTTGCGTGGCTGTAAGCATCTCAATCATACTGTACATTCCAGGAAAAACATCCAGAAAATGGACAGTAATCAATTATTATGTAGGCAATAAGTTAAAGAAATTTCCATTATTCCTTCGAGCAGTTAATAATTTAAATTTACATGCATAATTATTAAAGAAATATTTAGAACACAACATGTTTATAACATTTGATCAAAGTTAGTGTGTTGTGCGATTTGATTAGTATGTATTCAAATTTTTAATAGATATCCACGATAATAAAAAAAGATAAAGACATCTTTTCTCCACACTAAGGTGTTAAAATTCAAGCTTTGATACAGCCAAAATGTTTTCAATCATTTTTAATCTTAGCATCAGGTATATATGTATTGAAAATACTGTGCTCTTCACTAATTTTGAAAAATTAATCCCACAAATTTCAGATTGAAATGCAGTACAATTTTAATATGTATGTAAATAAAAATTTTAGTATCAAATACAACAAATGGATTTAGTTTTATTTCATAAAATACAACCATTTATATTTAAATTCTAAAAATTATTTTGTTGGCTTGCGTAGATAAATAAATATCCATGTTAAGCAACACAGAATGAACTGTACTTGATTTTAAAACAACAAGAAATACTAAAACAATAACAATAAAATTCTTATCTTAAAATAACATTAAGTAAATGTAGTGACAGCATCTTCAATCAAATTTAAGGCTTTTTAAATTATTTTCAATAAAATTAAAATGGGTAGTGGATTTAAGTACGCTCAAAATATTATAAAAAATATATTTTTTGTTTATCACTATTTTAAAAAGATTTGACAATGGTTAGGTAACAATGACGGGCAGCCTAATTGCCTAAGGCTGTTGTAAAGCATTTTAGTGTCCGTGATGTATATTGCCTTTCAGTCAGACTTTCTGTATTCTTCACGAAATCGAGTAGCTTTTCACTGCCCAATGAGCGACGGATATTTTGTACTCCATAAAGATTCAAAATGAATCCTTTTCTACTTAATTGGGTAGAGAAGGTCTCTTTCAAAAACTTCAGTTCGCAGCAATTTTTACTTTTTTTTTTTGACGTGTTTAATGACACAAAGCAAATCTGATGTGCACTGATTGGTTTAAATCATCACGTGGCTCTACTCTTTTGGTTTAGTTTCGCAAAAGTGGAGGAATTTAAAACTTCATTTTGTAAAAGCGATCTATTTGAATTTAAAAAATATATATAATTGGACTCAAGAAGGAGCGCAAAAACATCGCGGTAAGTCTTTATTTCTTATAATTAACTGAATGACTAAATCAATTCATCGTATTTGGGATTTTTCACCATTATATAACCTTTCGTATTTGAAAGTGTGAGTGAATGAATTTTATTGAATTCATATTCGTGTAATTATTATAATATTTGAAATTTCTGCTTAATTGATAATGTTTAATAATATAAAAATGTGTTTGGAAATTTTTTTTTCTAATACAATTTTCTGCCAAAATTTAAATTATTATAAATTATTAGTAAATTGTAATGGATTTTTAAATTCTTTTACTTTCAAAACAGCGTGAATATGACTATTAATTTTCTCATTGATTTAAATACCCAATGTATATTATAGAAATATATTTTAATATAGTTTATTGTACTGAATTGAAAGTACGCGATTAATATCAAGTACAATATTTTGCCAATGAATAAGATTTTTTCATAAAGAAAAATCGAAGCTTTTTAAGTTAAATATTAATACAATATAAAGCAAATATTAATCTACTGAATATTACTTGACAGTATGTATTTCATTTATTAAAATTTCACTGACAATATGTATTTTATTTATTAAAAATTCACTGACAATATTTGATTTGACTGTTACTAAGTAAAAGCATTCGTAGATGAAACGAAAACGAAATGTATCTAAATCTACTATTAATTTGTATAATATTTTAGAATTTCAAACAAAAAATTTTGTCGATGGAATATATATTGGTATTTTATGGTTGTCATTGTCATCATCGAAGAAAAAATAAAAATCAATATTAGCAAAAGCAAATGTGAAATATGTAGTTATTTTGAAGATGATGAAATGCAATGTACAGAAGAAATGGCTGATCAAGTATATTCTGTATGATGTGTAATCAAAATAAGTTTTAGGGAGACTCAGAAAATCTTAACTATTCTTGTTACTACAAATATTAATTTCATTTTGCTTGTAAAATTTATTTAAAAGTTTGAAGTAATATTCTATGTTTTTGTAAGAACGTGGTAACTTAATTAAATGACATGAAAATTCCAATCAATATTTTCAGATAAAATCTCTTATTAAATTTTTTGGTTTTTAAAGTTATTTTCAAAATAATGAAAGATAATTATTCATTAAATTATACATTAAATTAATATTACCTGGTAATTAGCTTAAGAAATTTTAATTTTGTTTGTTTTTACTGCTAAAACTAAATCCTAATTAACTCATTGTTATTTTGATATTTGTGCAATGATTGCATGATCCAAAAGAAAGTAATTAAAATCTATGTTTTACAAAATATGCAGTATCTTTTATTATATTGTAGTTTTCTATCTTGTATTTTTAAAAATCATTTTACTTGCAATGTATTTGAATAGTAGTATATGTGATACAGAGGCATAGTTTAAAAATCTTTTTGTTGTAATTTGTAAAAAACAAATGTTCATTTATACATATATAGTAATAAACCTATGTATGCATGTATATATTTTTATTTAATGTTTAACAATTCATTTTGTAAATTATGATAGGGATATTTAGATACATATCTATTTCATAACAAAGAAAAAATCCTAAATTATTTTGTATTTGTTTCATTATATATCAATAATTTATCGTTTTTGCCACATTCTTATAAAAATTTTCAAAAACTACTAGATAATCATTAATTACGAGCTCCATTTACTAAGTTTTAATTAATTAATTAAAGAGAATGCCATTTTCCATTTTTTTTTAAAAATTACTCTGGCTTTAAATTATGATGAAACGTTCTATTATAATTTAATATAAATTATTATTATTCTCTCTTTATTACAGATAGATTTAGAATGTAATATCCAGAGGCTGACTGTTTTTTTTATTAAATATCCTGCATACTATGCTCCTAGAATATTATCATATGTTCAAATACTTGCCATATAATATGATTTAAATATGTGAGAATTGAGGATGGTAGTATTTTTTAGGCTGAATATAATTTTAATACAGAATATAATTACGTAGATATCTGATTCCTTGCAACAAAATAAGGCTTTATTTTTTTAAGCATTATTCTATGAAATTTTAGTATTAAAATTTATATAGACACTTATGAGAATGCAAATGCTATAGAAATTTTTGTTATTATGCTTTTATTCAAATTAGGTGAAGAGAGCTTTAGAAGAACAACAACGCCCAAAAATAGTCAACTACTCTTGCATGGCTGTGGTCAAAAGCAAGACCTGAATATGAAATCTTTTTATCTGTGAACAACGAATTTATTGAAGTCGGCTTTGCAAGATCAAAAAGCGTTCAATGTTTTGTTTAAATGTCATCATGTGTTTAATGTTAAGTACGATGTTAAACTTACTGTATTTTATGCTCTCATGGACTATATTATATATAAATTAAAAAATGGTCCAGTTTGGACTTGAATTGAAACAAGACATTCTTACTATAATCGATCAAGATCTAAATTTTGCAAAATACATGCTTTAAAATGCATATTATCTTTTTATTCACTTTTTTAAAGTATTCTTATTTTATGTTATTATATAAATTGTCATTTCAAAGAAATTAAGCTCCAATTTTAATTTAAAATCATAAACATAAAAATTTCTGTATACATATTTTTATTTAATTTTTCTGCATGTAAAATTGAATAAATGTTTTTTGTATAATCTTGCATTTTATTTTTAATTTCACTCTTAGTTTCATTGAAGTTATTTTCAGTTTAAACTAAACTTGGAAAACATATCATAAAACATGATTTATTTGCGAAAACGTAAGTCAATTTTGTTCTCAATAGAATAATCTGTAACTATTTATCTTTATCCTCCTGTAACTAAAAATGTATATTATCAGCGTCCAAAAATAAATATTTTGAACATTGATATTTATTTTTCTATTCTATACTGTAAATAAATAATTTTTTTCAAAAGAACTTAAATTATATTTACTTAAATAAACTATTTATGTATTGTTTAAATTGTGTACAATCTGTTGTAGAGAGTAATAATATTTTTAAAAGTTAATATTGTACTTAATGGGCCCATAGTAAACTAAACTGAAAAATAATTAGTGTAACGATTTTTTCTTGCGAGTAAAACTAAATAGATGTAAATAATGTAATAAATGGCTGAAAAAATTTGCTTGATTATTGTATGTAATTTAAAAAAAACCACTGTAATTATCAAAATCAATTAAAATGTCATATTCAACTGTACTGTTATGTTATTGTATAAAGAAATCATATCTTTATAACGTAATTGTCAAAAATACCTAACTCCTTAAAATAAAGAATTCAAAACATAATTTCGGCACTCAATTGTCAATATAAAAAAATCAGTAATACTTCTATAAAAGATTGAAAGTAACTCTTTTTTTCTAATTTACCCCTTTAAAGGATTTGTTGTTACTCCCCTTAAAAGGAGTAGTATATCCGCATCTTTCAAACGAGTGAATTTCTATCTTAAAAATTGGTTTTTTGTCAGAGGGAAAGAGTAAAATTTCACTCCTTCTGACTTGAATCCACTCGATTTTTTTAAGAGCGATATTGGTACATGCCTCAAAGAAGGGAAACTCTGGAAGAGCCCCGACAGAGAAGTGCCTGGAGTGAAAAGAAGAGTCGCAATTATAAGTCTTACTTGCTGTGAGGATTTGGAGCCGCCGCATCCCATTCCAGAGTGTTTTGTTCGAGATTTCTACGCGTTTCCTGAAAGGCAAAGAAAGGAAATTCATATATAATTCAAAAATATATTATTTTATAATAATGGAATAGAATGAAATAAAATGTAGTTAACAATACAATGTGCAAGGAGCGCAATTTATTGCTTAAAATCATCAAATGACAAAACATTTCAAAATTTTCCTTAAGATCCATTTTTCATCGACACAAAGGCACACGAGTAAAAATATTTAAATAATAGTTGTTGTTGTGTCCAATCCTTCAGGATCTATCGGCAGCTAGATCAAATCCATGATTCCATGCACCCTAGCAAAGTCAAGCACCAGGAGAGGGCTGTTGCGAACATCCTCTAAAGTGAGCCCCAAGCAATCGAGAATATGTTGCGGGGAAGCCGGCAACAGATGGCACTTGGGACACGTTGGAAAGACTTTACGGCCGGATTCAAAGGACATGCACTTCAGGTGCCCACTGAAAAGTCTTGTGATAGCCGTTGAGTCCTGTCTACCAGCCTCAAAATATAATGCTCTTTCTGGTTTTGACCTACAGTACCAAAGATGGGCTGCAGGAGAAAGCCAGACTTGCCGGTCTCTATTTTTCACCACGGAGAAAATCTCTTCAAAAGTTAGGTCATAATCAGTAGTGGCCGTCGCAGAGCAGCCTCTTTTTGCTAAGGTATCCGCAGCTTCATTTCCAGGAATGTTGACGTGGGAAGGGATCCACTGGAGGTGGACCTCCCTGCGCTTTGAAAGAATTTTAAGCATATTGAATATTTGGATGCTTACAAGGTCATTTACAAGACTCCAGTCCTGTAGATGTTGGATTGAGCTGCGGCTATCTGAAAAAATCCAAATGTCTCAATATAGATGCCACTCCCAGTGTGATTTGACTTGTCTTTACTGCCATCTGTATAGATAAGAGTAGCATCACTCGGTACTCTATTTATGACCTCAAGAGCAAGTTGTCGTAAAAATTCAGGGACATCAGAGTTTTTGTTTGTGTGGGACGGAAGTTCAGAGTGGAAGTAAACTCCGAGTAATTCCTCAGTCAGGTTAACACAGGGTGTTAGAGATGAGTACTCCACCGAGTACTCATCTCTAACTCTCATCTCTAGAATAATAGTAAAAACTATTTTGATCATTTTTGAAAAACGCAAAGTTGTTGTCGAAAGAATCTTTTTTAATGTACTGCGATTTACGGCTTTAAATATTGGAAAATCATATGCGTGATTTTTTTCCTATTGCTTTAAATATTTTAAAAATCAAAAGTTTTATCGTAACTTATTTAAAAAATTAAAGTAAAAGTATTTATTAAATAAGATGTATTTTAATAAACAAAATATTTGTTTTATAGTTTGAGAAATATATACAGCACAGCATTGAAAATGCAAAATAAGGAAGGAGTTACCAGAAAGAGATGAAACTTGTCAAATACAGAGAGACAACAACAAACAATAAGTGATTTTTTTTCGAAAGGATACGCATAATACAGAGCGAGAACAGGGTCGGGTCAGTAAGTTGTAAGACCACCGTGGATGGTGATACACGAAGCAACACGTCTAGGCGCAGAGTCAATGAGAGTGCGGATGGTGTCTTCAGGAGAGACTCTCCATTCCCTGTCAACCATTTGCCAAAGGGAGTCTGCTGAAGGAAGCAGTGTCTGAAAATGGCATTCAAACATATCCTAAAGTGTTTGATTGTTGAGAGATCTGGGGAGCACAGTGGCCAGGAAAACAGCTGTACACCTTGCAGGGAATGTTGGCTGATGCGAGCAATGTGTGGTCGGACATTATCCTGCTGATAAACGGCATTGGGCACCCCATGAATATAGGAGAGTGTCACCGGCAGCAGCAGCACAACACCCACATAACGTTGGGCTGTCATAGTGCCGCGAATACTAACTAGAGGTGACCTGTAATCGTACGCAATGGCGCCCCAAAACATGATGCCGCTTTGTCACGCGATGGAGCATTCAACAATTACTGCAGGATTGGACTTGTCTCCTCGTCAACGCCACACTCGTACGCGCCAACTACCACTAAAGAAACAGAAGCGTGACTTATCTGAAAAGTGATCTTGTGCCACTCCGTCATCGACATTGATTTAATCCCGCACTATTTCAGAATTTGGCTTCCATATTGTGGGGTCAATGGCAATTTTCTTAACGGGTGGCATGAGCACAAGCCGTTAACGGCAAATGGTTCTGTTTGATATGGGAGCATCCAGAGTGTCTTGCACATGCTGCAGAATTTCAGTAGATGTGCTCTGCGGAGCCGCTACCAACTATTGTCAGACACATCGATCTACGCGTGCTGACGTCACTGTGGCTGTACCGGCACTTAGCAAACGTTCCACAGTTCCTTGTTCAAACCTTCTTCGCCGCAACCAGTGCATTGTATACTCGTCCAGGTATCTGTCAACTGCAATTTGCCGTTTCCCTTCACAGTCCGAACACCGTGCCCCTCGTAAACTCGTCTATCTGCTGGAACTGACTCCGTGGACGATGGTATGGCATTTTCTGCAATTACAGGCGTCCTTTGCGACAAGAACAAACTTTCAACGATTATTTTCCAAGCAGCAATAACGGCGCGAATTTTGCCCACTCTGTCGGTTCCTCACCTTATACTTTATCTTACATGAGCTGGAGATACGCA
Organism: Latrodectus hesperus; assembly: GCA_037975125.1. Lineage (NCBI taxonomy): Eukaryota > Metazoa > Arthropoda > Arachnida > Araneae > Theridiidae > Latrodectus > Latrodectus hesperus. The sequence continues at coordinate 8,628,925 of CM075859.1, forward strand.
ATTCGCATCATTTGCATGACTTGGTAAGGTGTGTCTATCGTGAAATTTTCATAATTTTTTGGCCACTCCTTCTTGGTGTTTTATTTTCAAGGAAAGGGAGTGTATATTACCTTATTGTGATTAAAATAATCTACTTGGCAAATGAGGAATGAATTTAAAAAATTTGCTAATTTGTTAAAAGAGCTGCTTGTTTTTTTTACAAGTAAATATTTAAAGAGAAAAAGATCACGTTTCACCATTTATCAATTTCCATGTATAAAGGATACAAATAACGAACAGTAGTTTCTGAGAAGGGGTCACTAGAAAGGTTTTTTATTCTCTTGAGGGATTCTTTTCTTATCCTGGTGAAATTTCAGACACTCAACATTCTATGTCTGAGTCGCGGCTATTAACTCCTTTTGGGGGAAGACAGTAAACTAAGAATATTTATGAACAAAATCTCTCATCTATCACTAACAAAAGTAGCCATTTAGAATATTGAATTGTTTTCTTTTTTTTTTTTTTCCTCATTGTAATCTATAGATTTATAAATGGGAATTTTTGTTAGATTATCAGTTTATTTTTAAAAAACAAACAATTGTTTTATTATTTAATTAATTTCACTGAAAACACCATAAAAGAATTCAATAAGATGAAATACAAATTTCTCTATCATTAACTTTTATGATAGTAAATTTTGACCTCGGCTAAAATAATTACATTTACCTCAACTAAAGGTAATACTCATATTTCTTTTTGAGATTAGAATTAAAATTTTGTCACCTTTCAACATAAAAACTAGAGCTTCTTTATTTTTTGGCTTGGTGAATTTTAATCGATGCCATCACGATTACATTTTTTCACAAAAGCTGATCTGGCAACCGAACTGGTAAACGCTCCGGTCTTCAGTTCAACGTCGGTTTGATTCAAAGGTTGGTTTTGGATATTTCTATCAGTTCAGAGTTCATCTTAAATTGTTTGTCACGGTCTAAATAGCTTTTGTATGAGTAAAATAACAGAACGATAAGCAAAACCAAATCAAACAGTGACAAATTGATAAATATTTGATATATAATATTTTCAAAAAATTATCTATATAATTTAATATTGCTTAGTTATATTGCGCATGTTCTTTTCTTTCCTCCTCTCAAGAAAATCCTTACAGCTTAAACACTAAATTTAAATTGTAAATGAGAATATAAAATAGGTTTATTATCATAAGATATATTACTTTATAGAAATTTGAAAACTGGTAATTACAACATCTTTTCATATTCTTCTGAAACAATGGATGAAAAAGAAATATATAGCAATTAAAAAGTTTATTAACTCTAAAAAACTTTAAAATTTAGTAAATAAGAAAAGAAATAAATGTTTTCGTTTTAATAAGATTCAGAGATTTTTCGTAGAAAACAAGAGATCTAAAACAAGAAATCTTGTAATCCTTTCAAAATATTTCAACGAAAAATCCAATTATTTTAATAAAAATAAAATTGATGTTTGAAGAACTTAAACACTATGTTAAAAGATAGAAAACAAATACTGGTAGAAAACAAAAACTTCCTTTGAAAGATTTATCAGAACCATTTCAAAATTTCTCTCACGAAATATTCTATTTACTTGAAATGAATGTTTCTTTTCGAGGCAGCTCAAGAAAGAAAACAAATTAGATTAGAATTTCGAATCTATCTATGACTCCATGAAAAAAGGACAAGTCTCTCACAATCTACCTGAAAGTATCATTGGATTACGTCAATTCTGGCTGATTGTGAGGGCCTATCGGAAGAGGATGAGATCCATCGTGATCAGTAAAGGCCACGTTGTCCCAATGTTCTCCAAGTGAAGTGTTACCTCTGGAGGTAGCAGGCTAAGGTCTTCTGCTTGCTTCCAAATCACGTAGACTTCATCCGAGACTGCTTCTGGTAGATCCTAATTTAGAGCTAGGGACAGGGGTGCAACTACAACTCGAAAATTACGCTCGATCATTCTGATCTTTGTTTGAGAGACGTATTCGTCGCGCTTGATCGGACACCTTCCTTTTTCTACTTCCAAAGAAGAAACTTCCTCCTTTGCAGAAACTTACCAAAGAAGAGAGTTTAGGCCTCTTTTTATTCAAAATAGATTTTGTTTGGGTTGGGTTTGAACCTGCTGTTTTCTAGTCACGAGAATAAACATTTGTGACCTGCAAGAAATCTGAAACAACTTTTCTAGTGCAAACTTTTATTGCTTAACTATTACAGTAGTATGTAAACTTTTATATCTTAATTACTACATAAAATAATTGATGGCATTATTATTTTCTAGCCAGCAGGAATAAGCAACCAGATATGCATCAAAAATTATAAACTTGGGAGAACATGAAAAAAATCATTATATATATTCGATACAATATCTCTCTCTAATTTATTTATAAAACAAAAAACATTTTTCTATTACAAATTTTAAAATTCCAGAATTATTAGAAGACATACTTTTATGTTCCATAAATATTATTAAATATATGAAACGCGTTAAGAAAGAGATAATTCATTTTAAACATTTTTTAAGAGGGCGTGCAAATTTTTATTATGGAACTACAGTATTTTATATCGAATTATTAAATTTATTTAGGAATAAAGAACCAAATTTTTTAATAAAAAATACTTCTCCTTATTAATTTCTTGCTGTTTAAAATATTTTGCTCAGATTATTTACAAAATGTCAGAATAATTTTACCTCAAATCTGTTTGCCTTTAATAAGATTATAAGTCAATTTGACTTTTTTCTCCTTAGAATCTCTTCTAAGGAGGAAAAAGTCACATTTTTTCTCAGTTTCTCAGAAAAAAGTTTTAATGAGATTTCTTTCCATAGAAAAGCTTAAGAAATTACACTGCCGGAGGGTTGATCTAAGAAACCTAAGCACAAAAGTAAAGTTGTAGCCAATTAGATGAAAATCTATAATGGGAAAAGATAGGTGTATATACATTGTGCCTTCTATATGAGCTCTGGATTTATCTTTCATTATATAAATAACTATTTTATCTAGAAATTATTTGTAACGGAGTTTTTTATCGCAATTTTTTATTCTTCAATCAGCAGTAGTGCTTCTGTAAGAAATGTCAAGCATATTTATAATTTGATTTATAATAGTAAAAAATTATATCTCTGAAAAATAATTTTGTTTTTAAGAAAATCGCATGTATTACTCATTAATTCATTAGTCTTTAAAGCTAACTAAAAAAAATCACTCATAAATGACTAAAAAGTCATTACTAACTAAATTATTTAGTTTGCGAAAATCTAAAGAAAAATTAAATGTAATTACACGAAACACTTTTTAATCATTGAAGAGATAATGGTGCTCATGTAATTTATTTTCTTAGAAAATATCACAAATTTACCAAAATTTTCGTTTGCTTTTTTACGTTTTTATTACATAAAATGTTTTTACGTTCAATAAAGAGAGTCATTGTTAATATGAATTCAAAATTAATACAGAAGTGTTCTACTTTGATTCACCACAGTGTTTTATTGTCTTTGAAATGTAAAGCAAAATTACATTTTTATCCCATCGGTAGCTGCTGCAACATCGAGTATAATGGGCGTTACAAAATTTAAAAAAAATATTTAAGTTACTTCCGTTTCGAGGAAATATATGCTTCTTCAGACTTTTTCGACTAAGAAACATGAGGATTCAGATCAATAAGAATGTTATACTTATTATTCCCAGAATATTATTATTGAATGATTAAAAATATTTCAATTAAGACGTTTCTTGATTGTTTTATTTACTTATAAAGTAATCAGTAATTTCAGTTTACAATACCAAAATTGAAAAGCCCAAGGTTTTAAAGAGGAATATTATTTTTAGAGACGAAAATAGTTTTGTGCCAGATAGCTGGAACTTGCAATCGGAATGTCACATTTAGTGCCGTTTGAATATTGAATGCTGGCAGTCCGTTTAAGGATTGAGCGTTCAGTACTACTGAGTATTGACTGCTCGTTAGAACGATGAGGAATTACTCTAAATATTTTTCAATGGTGTCTTATTTTGATTGGCGAAACATTAAAAGAAAATTACTTTTATGTTGTTTTCAAATATGATACCACATATTTGAAAACAACGTATGGAACTTTAAGCGATGTATCACATATAATATAGCTTAACCTGATTACATTAAATTGTGAAAACAGAGCTCACCATGGTTTAGTAGCAGGACAGTGCTCTTCGAAACATAAGGCCTTGAGCTTGATCCCTGTTGAATAATGAAAGAAAAATGTTGCGTTTCTGCTTTTTACATGTAGGTCTGTCATGGAGAGTGCTTGGGAGTTTTCCTGTTTTTCTCTCTTGCAACATGTGAATATGGTCCACTATCTATTAAACATCCTTTTTCAATTTACTTGCTCGGTATAAAGCGCCTTACAAGGATCATCGGACTTATGGCCTCCATTACGCGCTGCCCAATTGTGAAAATAGTTTTAAGAACTTTACCAACTGCACATTTAATTAACAAAAATGCATAATAGTTAGTAGGTTTTCCGAAGCTTTTATTTTATCTTGCGATTTGTTTTGATATTATTTTCCCGTATTGCTGAATATTGCATACTTTGGTCTATTTTCAGTAAAATCAACCCTTTGAAATATTGCAATAGTTTTTTTTATCATATTCTCAAATTAAGTCACGCGAGTATATAAATAACAAATTTTTAAAATAATCGTTTACTGAAAGAAACCAAACTAATCTATGAATCTCATATTAAAACTCCTTATTCTGCATTGGTCTTATTACTTGAAAAACAATTTTTCACTCTATTCAAAATCCTGAATTGTTAAATGCAGCTTCGTTCAAAATACAACTCCACATTTTTATTTTTCTGTTGATGATAAAGTATATCTTTCATATATTATATACCTTTTAACCAAAAATGTTTATCAAAATATAGCACGTTCCAAAAATATGTACGTATATCCTAAAGTAATATTTTGAAAAGTTATTGTAGGAAAAGATGAAACCTGTAACGGTAAACAATACATTTTTTTCACGTCTGTTTACTTGTTTTTCCAATTAATGTTTTTTATTTGAAGATTTATATTTGAAGATTAGATTTGTTGAGAATGTAAAAGGAGATCCTGTAACAAGAGAAGGCAAAGTTATTTTAAGACTTTTAAACAGATTTCTTTCCAATCGTCAAAATTTGATTCATTATTTGCTTTCTTCCCAGTCATTTTATATTTGTGATATCTCGTTTCCTTTACTATACTTCAGTCTGGTTGGCTAATGTTCATTTAGAAATTGAACAATAGATAAATACAGAACAAAATTTTACAGGGAAGATATATCGAAATAAAGTTTTTTAAATCCATTTTCTAATAAATAAGACGAGTTTATTGTAAAAAATCACCATGAATATACGATGTTTAGATACACATTTTATGTGATTTTATTTTAAAAAATCACATAAAACATGTACCTAAACATCATGTTCAATTTTAACAAAAGTTTATAAACTTTATATATAATTTTTAATTTGCATAATATTTGCTGTATTAAAAATACTTTTATATTTGATATAAATTTATATTAAATAACTTATCATATATATTAATGCAGAGATTCATTTTGTTATTACATAGCAATTACAGATAAATTTTGAAAATATGAAAATTATATGATAATTTAATTGTATAATATATACATTTTCTTATTGATTTTCTTCATTCAAGGATAATCATAATACAGATTTTTAAATTATTTAAGACGATTTTACATGAAGATTTTACAGATATACAGAATATATCAACTAATGAGGATTGTTTTCCTTGAAAGTATTAAATAAATTGTATAAGAATATATATATATATATATATATATATATATATATATATATATATATATATATATATATATATATATATATATATATATATATATATATATATATATATATATATATATATATATATATATATATATATATATATATATATATATATATATATATGGGGGGATTGAAACTGTTTTACTATTTTTTTCTTTAACATGTTACTGCTCCTATTCATTTTTTATTTCAGGAAGTTCTGATTTCAGACGAATGCTGAGGTCAGCTATTGTCATCAGTATGGCCAATTGTGGGATTGAAAGCGCCACCAGAAGGCCATTTACATCAAGTTCGCCGCCGGACATGCAGAGAGAGAGGGAACGACGAGGAGAGGAATGACGATGTTCGAATTGATATTGTGATTTTGGACAATTACATGTTTTGAATTATAACTAAGAGATTAGACTATGTGATATGATATTCATTTGTAAAGATGTAAATAGTAATTTTTTTGTATGTAATAGTAAAACCATTCTTAAATAATTTAAATCTGTCATTATTTCGAATAATTAAACAAAAGAATCCACATTTTTGGTGTAAGAAGTGGGAAACGTGTTGATATGATGATGCTGTGAAGAAAAGGATGTGATTGTGAAGTTAACAAAAAAAGTATTAATTTTTATCAGAATGTGATAATCTTCACTTTTGAATACACAGCATATTTTAATAACTTTGGATAGTAGCATCAAAAAGATAATCATCGTACAAATCAAGTAACAGAAAAAGGTATGTACATTTTTTTTACTTCAAAAGGAAGTTGAATGGCACTGAAGAAATCAGCATTGCATTGCAGAATATTAAGGGAGACAAAGTAAAAGTTCTACATCAATTTATTTTCGATTCTGACCGAGATCGGTCAAATCGAAAGCGTATAAGAGAATTTTCTGGTTTTAATTTTACTGTTGAAAGTGAAGAATGTAAAAAGAAATTAGCTATAGAAGATAATTTTTTTTTGAACGAATTTATAACAATTTCTAATATCTTAAGTATTTCTTTCGAAGGAAATAAATCTGAAATAGGAAAAAGAATACTTGAGCAATTGTGTTCATTGAACTCGTTTAGCAGAGGGAATGAACGACGCCTGTATGTCGGAATCGGAAGTAGACAAAACAAACAAAAATGAAAGTGAAACAGATTCCTAAATGCTATGTGAAAATAAAAATAATACTTTAAATGTGTGTGCTATTGTGCTAATGAACTTAGTAAAAAGAACGATTTTCAAAATATTTATATCAATTATTCTGATATCGAGAGCACAGTTACCAAATTTTGAAATCATTAATAACTGGATAGAAAGTTTTGAAAATGTATCGAAACTGTTCCATTTATCAAATTTACAAAAGTTTATTTTTGCTAAAAGATCGCTTGGTGGAAATGCCTTATTATTTGTTAGAACAGAGCCCGGAATAAACTCGTTTAAAAAATTAAAAGATGCCTTAGTCAGTGAATTTTCTTTTGAAATAAATTCAGCTAATCTTCACGAATTACTAAGTAAGAGGAAAATGAAAGATTCAGAATCCGTTGAGGAATATTTTTTAAAAACGAAATAACTTTGTATCTCAGAAAAATTGATCACGCCGCCTTAATACATTATGTGATTAAAGGACTTAATGATAACCATGAAAATAAAATTATTTTATACGGATGCAAAAACTTGATAGAATTTAAAAATAAAGAGTATGAAGTAATGAAAAGTGATTCAGCAAAGAGTTAATATGCTTTTGATATAATAAAGCAAAACATGATGCAAATTTAAATCTCATTCTTTTGATAAAAATAAATCAAAATATGATGATAATGATAAATATAATTCAAGCTATGAATCTAATAATAAATTTAATTCTATGTATGGAAATATGAATAAGAATAAAGTAAAATTTGATGGTAATATTGATTCAAGAAATACAGTGTGTTATAACTGTGGTTCACGTTCACATATTTCTAAATATTGTATACATAAAGATAAGTACTTAAAGTGTTTTTCATGTCACTCTTTTGGGCATAAGGCTTCGGAATGTCCGAAATCAAAAGAAACAAGCTCATTTAATGATCAACCGAAAATAAATGCGTTCAGTTCTGAAACCTCTTAATTCTTAAGAATGTTAAAGTTCGTACTTTGAATGTAACTTCATTAATTGATATTAAAATCAGAAAACGATTTTAAAAAAAAGTTTATTTAATAAAATTAAAGACACTGTTGGCTTACAATATTCTAATATTTCGTTGCCTGGTTTAAGAATGAAATCAATGAAACCACTAGGTTATTTTAATGCAGAAATTGAAATTGATAATTCAAAAATTAATACAAATATTTTTGTTATTAATGATGACTCTGTAAGTTTTGATTTAATTGTAGGAACTGACATTATTAACCAAGGTACTTCAATAGTTTCAAAGAATGGAGTATCGTTTCATACTAACAAGAATAAATAGATAATTTCTCAATTAATTTTGTAAATCTTAACGATGAATCAGAAATTGATTTAAGTCACATTAACGATAAATCATTGTGATCTGAAATACATTCAATAATAAAAGTTATGTTCCTAATAAAATTAAAACTGTTGATGTTAAGGTAAAAATTAATTTAACATGTGAAATTCCCATTACTTCTTTTCCCCGACGACTACCACCTTTTGAGAAAAAAATAGTTAAAGCTCAAATTGAAGAATGGTTAACTAATGGAATAATTCATAATAGTTCTTCCGATTTCTCTTCATCTGTAGTATTAGTTGAGAAAAAAGATAATTCCCACAGACTTTGTATTGATTACAGACGGCTTAGTAAGAAAACGGTTCGTGAACATTTCCCTTTGCCAGTTGTTGATGACGTAATAGATAAATTACATTCTTCCGCAGTGTTCACAACTTTGGATTTAAAAAACGGCTTTTTCCATGTTGACGTTGAAGAAAATTTTTGCAAATATACTTCATTCGTTACACACGATGGTCAGTATGAGTTTTTGAAGTGCCCATTTGGATTAACTAATTCTTCTAGTACTTTTCAAAATACATTAATAAGTGTTTCGACAATTATTAAAAGAAGGTGTAGTGATTTACATGGATGACTTATTTATTCCTGCCAAAAATGAAACTGAAGGTGTTAGAAAACTTAAATTTGTTCTAAAAGTTGCGTCGGAGTATGGACTTGAATTAAACTTAAGGAAATGTAATTTTTTTAAACATGAAATAGAATTTTTAGGCTATAAAATAATAAATGGTAAATTACACCCGTCAACAAATAAAACAAAAGATGTAATGAATTTTCCGGAACCAAAAAGTACAAAAGACGTTCAGAGCTTTTTAGAATTGACTGGTTACTTTAGAAAGTTTGTTAAGAATTATTCTAATATAGCTAAACCTTTAAGTGATTTATTAAGGAAAGAGTCTAAATTTAAATTTGGTGAAAATGAAAGAAATTCCTTAAACCAATTGAAATATATTTTATCCACAGAACCCGTTCTTATAATTTTTAACCCTCAAAGTGAAACCGATATTCATTGTGGTGCATTAATGGTTATGGTGTCACTTTTATTCAAAAGTATCTAATAGATAATCAGTTCCACCCTGTTTACTGTTATGATATTAAAGTATCACTGTCTCTGCTTGTATCCTCTCTGCATAATAGATCTTCCTGAGTAGAGTAAATGTGCGCCCTCTATTGATCAAACGGTGCATTTTCTGGTCAGACGTCTTTCTGCCTTGCTTAAGAGTAAATGTGTTGACTCTCTTGTGAATCATTGGAAATGTTCTTTAATGTTATTATTTTATTGTAATTACTTGAGTTGTACTTGTCTGTTGTCTTTAAACATGTCTGTTTGTGTACCACTGCCTTCTCTCTACTTCGTTTTATACCTAAAAGGTTATGGGTCTAGGACTTAACTTGCGCAAACCGACCACTCCCATATTGGGAGAGTAGAATTGGAAAAGATGGCGTCGTCGCTTAGTGGAATGAGAATCAAAAATTTGAATAAAGACAATTACGAAAGCAGGAAAATTCAGATCAAAGCGCTGTTAATCAAAAATGATTCCTGGGGATTTATGAATGGAAAAAATCCTAAGCCTGTAATTGATGAAGGCGATCCAAAGTCAAAGGATGCTTTTAATGAATAGAGTAGAATGTATAAAAGGGCGAAAGCAGATTTGATCTTGTGTATTTCCCCATCTGAATTGAAAATAGTAAAAAACTGTGATAGTTCACAAGATGTCTGGGTTAAATTAGAGAGCATTTTACCAATCAAAAGGGCCAGCTAGAAAAGCGGCTTTGTTGAAGTCCCTCATACAGCTAAAAATGATGGACTCCTCCTGTGGCCTTAATGGTGTGCGAGATCATCTATCGAAATTTTTCGATATCGTTGATAAAGTTTCTGAAATGGACAAAAAAATTGATGAAGATCTCTTAGCAATAATGCTGCTGTACAGTCTTCCCGCAAGTTTTGGAAGTTTTCGATGCGCCATTGAATCCCGAGATGAACTCTTAAAGACTGATACGCTCCGCATCAAAATCATCGAAGAAAGCGATGCAAGACGACATGATGGAGGAATGTCGGGTGATTCTGTAACGTTCACAGCGAGCCACCTCCGGCGAAAACCCCCGTGGAAGAGCAAAGTAAACCAGTACACCAGTGATTAACCGAAGGAGAGCGATCCCCCAAACTCCGGTGCTTCCAATGCAAGCGATTTGGACCCAGGGCTGCGCAGTGCGGTGAACATCGAACACCTAGCCTGAAGCAAGAGAGAGTCGGCTTCCTAGCAAGCACATCCCCTAACAGCCAAGCGGATTCCTTTCGAGTCGCCAATTCGAAGGACGTTTGGTGTTTGGACTCTGGATGTACGAGGCATCTCTGTAATAACAGTTATAAATTTGTAAGTATAAATGATACTGATGCATTAATGGTTAATATAGCAAATAATGCTACAACGGATGTAAAAGGTGATGGTAAAGTACTTATTAAAACTAAGGTTAACAATAATGTTCACACTGTAGAAATTAATGATGCTTTATTAGTCCCTGAATTACGTACAAATTTACTGTTTGTTGCTAAATTATGTGATCGTGGTTATATTGTTACATTTAAAAATAATTTTGAAAGTATTGTAAATCCTGTATCTAAAGTAGAAATAATTGCTGAAAGAAAAAATAATTTGTACTATTTAAATGTCTGTGATAGTGATACATATTTAAAACAAAATGTTAAACATGTTAGTGAATCATTAGATTCTTCCAAAAGCAAAACAGCTGATATTGTTAGATGGCATTATAGAATGGGTCATCTTAATGTAAAAGATATCATAAATTCATGCGAAATTGGGAATATATATTAGGGGATTATACTTAACTAAATTACCTAAAGAATTAAATTGCGTGGTATGTGTGATTAATAAATTAATTCGTGTTCCCCTTTTCCAAAACAATCGGAAAGATGAACTAATATTTTAGATATAGTGCACTCAGATCTATGCGTTCCAATGAGGATACCGTCAATATAGGTAAGTCAATATATTTTATGACATTTATAGATGATTGTTCACGATATTGTGCGGTTAAATTTCTGAAATGTAAAAGTGATGCCCTTAATGCATTTTAAAAAATAAAAGCTCTATGGGAAAATCAAAAATCTACTAAAATTAAAGCTTTTATGTGCGATAATGGAGGAGAGTTTATTAATAATAAATTTGATAATTTTCTTAAATCCAATGGCATTGAACATCGATTAACAGCTCCTTATTGTCCCGAACAATGTGAGGTAGCTGAACGTAAGAATAGAACACTAGTTGAAATGGCGCGTTGCCTTTTATCGCAGTCAAATCAAACTTTGGGTTTATGAGCAAAAGCAATAAATACGGCGAATTATGTGCGTAATAGGTGTCCAACAAAATCACTTAATGGAAAAACACCATATGAGTTGTGGTTTAATATTAAAAACCTAACGTTAGTTATTTTAAAACTTTTGGTTGCATTACATATTGCTTAGAAAACAAGCCAAGTCATAAATTCTCCGCGAGAACAAAGAAAGGCCTATTTGTAGGTTATTCTGAAAATTCAAAAGCTTTTCGCATATATTTTCCAAATGAGAAAAAATTTCTTATTTCCCAAAGCGTTAAATTTTTTGAAGAATATGATAATAAATCGTTTGTAGAAGTAGAATTTCTTGAGAGAAATAACCGCGCCGCATCTTCGATTGCTGAAAATTTCTTTGAGTAGGAAATTTTACCTTTTGACGAAAAAGGCAGGACAAACAGTAGTGCAAAAACAAAAATAAAAGCACCTGCAATTAAAGGAGAGATGCGAAACGAACGTGTTAAGTCCCCTAAGAGAGCGAACGATTTATGCGATTCTCTCAGCTCACCTTTGAACCCTGGGAGGACGACTCTTTCTTTGCGTAATAGGGAGATAAGACGCGGGACAGAACCAGTGGAACCCCAGTCGGCGACAGTCGCTTACAGTTGCATTGCGGAGATTCTCATCAAGATAGCGCTCGAGAGTCCTAATGGTCCTCTGTGGTACCAGGCATTGGTCAATGAAATGAATTTTTTTGAAAAATGACACTTTTAAATTAGTGGATAGGCTGACATCGGAAAAAATGTTTGGGGAGTCGTTTTGTTTTGACTAACAAATTTAGCACTGATGGTTCTGAAGTAAAAAAATAAAGCTCGATTTATTGCAAAACGTTTTAGTCAAAAACCAGGAATAGATTATAATGAGGCGTTTTCCCCAGTTGCGCTTAGCATTTCACTTCACCTCATGGCGTCTTTATCTGCAGATATAATCTAGAAATTCATCAGTTTCATGTCGCAACGACATATTTAAACGGCGAGCTGAAAGAAAAGATTTATATGGAATGCCCAAATAATTTTGAATAAATATTTGAACATTTAGTTATAAATGAAAAACCTAATGATATTTCTAAAATGGCCAGTAAAATGTTGATATTTTTAAGAAAATGAGATAAAGTAGTACTTTTTCAGAAATCTCTTTGTAGTTTAAAACAGGCCGGCAGATGCAGGAATTTTAAGTTAAAGGAAATTTTGCGTAGTTTCGTAGCGAAGCAAACCGATGCTGATCCTCGTATATATTATATTAAAGATGAAAAAGGATTAACCATAATTTTAGTGTATGTTGATGATATATTAGTTATGTCCCAAGATCCTAGTAAAATTGAAAAATTTAAAGCTCGTTTTAATAAAGTATTGGAAGTAAAATATCTAGGATTAATTAATTATTGCTTAGGAATAAACTTTAAGGGAGGAAATGGATTTGTTACCATGAGCCAACAGGGTTATATTCGAGAACTTTTGAATCGATTTGATATATCAGAAGCTAAACCTGTGGTATGTCCTATGGATATTAGTATTCGATGAAAAAGGGCTGAAAAATGCAATGAAGAAAAGTTACCCTATCGCGAATTAATCGGTGGTCTGATGTATTTATCTGTTTCAACTAGACCAGACATTTCAAATGCGGTCAGTCAGTTGAGTCAATTTTTAAATTGTTATGATAAAACTCATTGGACTGCAGCGAAACGTGTACTGCGATACTTGAAAAAGACAGTTAATCATGGATTAGTTTTTAAACGTACAGGTGAGCCCCTATTTGGGTATACTGACTCTGATTGGGGTAATTGCCCTGATGATCGCAAGTCATATACCGGGTATTGCTTTATGTTAAATGGAAGCTTAATTAGCTGGAAAGCCGTAAGCAAAGTACCTTAGCTCTTTCCTCTACTGAGGCGGAATATATGGCATTATCGGATGGTACGAAAGAGGTTATTTACCTTTGTAATTTAATTAATGAATTGCGCGATTGTAATTTGGAAAGAGTGTGCATTTCTAATAATAAAGGAGCCTTAAAATTGGCAGAAAATCCAGTTTTTCAGTACCTTTTGCCTTGCTTGAGAGTAGATGTGTTGACTCTCTAGTGTATCATTGGAAATGGTCTTTAATGTTATTATTTTATTGTAATTACTTGTGTTGTAACTGTCTGTTGTCATTAAACATGTCTGTTTGTGTACCATTGCCTTCTCTCTACTTCATTTTATACCTAAAATTTACTACATGAGTAAGAAGACAACAGATGCTGAGTGAAAATATTCGAGTTACGAATTTGAAGTTATGGCTGTCATATAAGCTTTAAAAAATTTAGGGTATAAGTGTTGGGAATTCCTTTTAAAATAGTTACTGACTAATTCTTTTGCTATGACAATAAACAAAAAAGATTTATGCACAAAAAGTGCTAGATGGGCTCTAATGCTAAGTGATTTTGACTACATAATTGGACACAGAAAAGGTTCTAGTGTGCGACATGTTGATGCTTTAAGCAGAAATCCAATTGTATAATAGCTCAACACAGTTTAACACTAAAAATAATTCAACCACGAAATACAGACGAACATGTCAAAACAATTAAAGAAATATTAAAATAAAAGTCTCATGATGATTACTTACTCAAAAAAATGATGTTCTTTATAAATATGCTAATTGTAATGAACTATTAGTAGTCCCAGAGGAAATGCAAATAAGTATAATTAAATCTGTTAATGAAAAAGGATATTTTGCAATTAAAAGAACGGAAAATAGCTTAAATTCTAACTTTTACATTCCTCAAGTTAAATAAAAAAAATCAAGAAGTGCTTATCAAATTGTATACCGTGTATTTTAAGCAAGAGAAAAAAAGGTAACCAAGAAGGAGAATTACATCCAATCGAAAAAGACGACACTCCTTTACACACATATCACGTAGATCATTTAGGTCCGTTAGAAAGTACTCAACTTTAGAAAAGAAGCTGAAAAACAAATTTTAAAAGTTCAAAATGAAAATCGCAAAACCTATAATTTAAGAATCAAACAAGCAAGAAAATTCAAATTAAATGATTTTGTTACTATTAAACGTATTTAATAAGGTCCAGGTCTCAAGTTAAAACCCAAATATTTAGGCCCCTACAAAATAATAAAAGTTAAAAGCAATGACACCTATGGTGTTCAAGAAATTGGTTTTACCGAAGGTCCCCTGATTACTAGTACTTGTGCTGAGTACATAAGGCCTTGGCCCGATGTAACTTAAATGTGCTGAAGGAAGAAAAGAAGACACCGATGACGACCAACTCCCGATTTTGATTTTTTTTACCCACTGAATTACTACTTTTTAAGACTAAAACTTTTCATTTCAGACTGTTACCTTTTCTTCTTAAAAAAAATAATAACTGAGATGTGTTCAAGACGTTTCCATTTGAAGATGGCCAATGACGACAGTGAAGATGCCTGCTATCGATTCTCTAACCAGATGAAGATGAAGGAGTCCTCCACGACGGAATCTCAGATTTGAGGTACAAAGACGATTATTTAGATGAGAATTGAAATGACGAATTAGATGAGAATCGACTACACAGTTTTGTTATTTTTTCTTGAACATGATACTGCTTCTATTCATTTTTTATTTCAGGAAGTTCTGATTCCAGACGAATGCTGAGGTCAGCTATTGTCATCAGGATGGCAGATTGTGGGATTGAAAGCGCCACCAGAAGGCCATTTACATCAAGTTCGCCGCCGGACATGCAGAGAGAGAGAGAGAGGGAACGACGAGGAGAGGAATGACGATGTTCGAATTGATATTGTGATTTTGGAGAATTACATGTTTTGAATTATAACTAAGATGTTAGCTTAGACTATGTTATATCTATATCTATCTATCTATCTATCTATCTATCTATCTATCTATCTATCTATCTATCTATCTATCTATCTATCATATATATATATATATATATATATATATATATATATATATATATATATATATTCATTTGTAAATATGTAAATAATAATTTGTTGTATGTAATAGTAAAACCATTCTTAAATAATTTAAATCTGTCATTATTTCCAATAATGAAACAAAAGAACCCACACACACACATATAAGTTACAGGATGACACTTAAATTTATAAATTCCTTAAATTGTGATGCAAGAATTTATTGATTTACTTACATAATTTTGAAATAATTTGAACGAAGTTTTTACTTAAGGTAAACAAAGTTGTCCCACAGTTGTTTCCATTCTGAAAAAACGACATTAATTTCCCCTTAATTGAACAAAAGTAATAAAATAATTTTCTCGATATATAAGAAGCATTTAATATCTAATTCATCAACAGAAATAGTAGTTTAGAAAGTTTATTATTAAACTGTCATTAATTTTAAATTAGTATAGAAACAAAACTGTGAAAACATGGATGTAATTTCATTATCAAACGAATATTCAAACAAAATAGCGCTCCAATCAAATTTTAATAAAATTTAAAGATTCTTTACAATTATTAAGTATATGAAAAGTTCTTTATTTATAACTTATACAAAGTTTTTTTTGAGCAATTTAAGAAACACGTTAGTACAAAACTAATATAAATTAATAAAACGTCATTCACTGATTTAAAAATTAAAGGAGCAATTCATTAAAATGTTGTTTAACATTTTATGTAAATTGAAACGTTTTCCTTTTTTATTTTCCTTTTGCATAAGTTTTTTTAGTGTTCCTTTCCTTTTGTTACTCTTCATAAAAAGTAGTGATACTCTCCTTTATGTCCAGCGCTTCATCCAGTTCGTTAATGTGTCCCGAATTTCTAGACATTCAACAGCATTGAGTTTAGAATAGGAGTTTCACTTAATGACTTTCGTTTATGGTAAGGGTTTTCATGCTCAATATGTAATTATTTCGAGGAGTCTCGAGATTGTGTCTGTTATTCATATATTCCATTTTCCTTTCAAGATGTTGACAAGGACGTTCTTTCAAATAGAGAATATTTGAATCGAATTCAATAACGTTTAGTTCGTTATTTTATTAAATTGGTAAATTTCAATAAAATGAAGAGTTTTTAAATTTATTGAATTTTTAATGCTGTTTTTAATTTTTAAAGAGTACCTCAGTTACAGTGTATGATTAACATTTGAAATATTGTTCCTTCTCAAGACAACTTTTTTGAACTTTATATGTAACTAATAATCTTCCCATTTATTCCTTTTTCAATAGGATAACGAGTAAATTTTAAATTTCAATAAAATAATTAGTTCTAAATTTTCATGAACTTTTAAACATATTTCATAGAATATGTCAGTTTCTAGGTAGGATGGGTTTTTGCTCAAATTAATTTTCGCGCGTGAATTTTATTTAATATCAAATATCTTCCAATTAGTTCATTTTTCTTAAAACATCTTTATTTCTTATTTAATGTATTATTTATTCCTTATTATTAGTAGTAAAAATAATTAAATTCATAGTCATTTGACTCACTCCTAAAATTTTGAAATATTGTCCAAACAATTAAAACAAAAATATACCCTTTATGAAATACACATAGACAAATTAAAAATTGTATGGATTCCATTACCACCAATTTTATGATATTGAATTTTATGATGGATTGTATGGTACAGCTTCTAAAATATGTAGTACCATCATATAATATCTCAATTGTTGAAAGGTTTTATTAAATAAATAACAAATTATTAAATAGAAATTATTAAGATTCCCAGATCATAGATAAATAACACTAAAAAGATAACAAAATTAACCAAAGATCAAAACATTCAAGACATTACAAATACCAGTTGATTTTAGTGCGTTAGATTTTTAAGCAAAATCAATATCAAAAGCACCATAAAAAAACTTTTAAAGTATTAAAACAATAAAGAAAAACTTAAAATATTTTTATCTGGAAAATTGTATTTGCTAATTAACATGTAGTTTTTGGGTGAACTTCGAAACTTTTAATAATTATTGAAAAGGGATGTCAATAAAAAAAATAAATAAATAAAAAAAACTAAGATTTTATCTAAAGCATAAGGCATAAAGATGTTAAATTAATCTATATTTATAAAATTCAATTTAATGAAAGTGTTGTGTAAACACACATTTTAGATCTATATATATTCTGTTAAACAAGAATTTCATCAAACATAAAATGTATGCGGACTAAGAATAATTAAATAGAACTTCTTTGATATAAAATTCCTTTATTACTTACAAAAATTTTAATCTCTTGAACTTATGCTGAAAACAAAGTAATTAAATAAACAAAATTAAATAATTTCATAATTCTTGGTCTTTCCAGAATTATGCTCTTTACAATATTTACTGGTTACATTCCTGTAATTTAAAGCGTTTATAATCAGCTTCAAATTTTAAATTTTTTTTACTTTTTAATTTCAACTGTCAGAACGTATTAAAAACTATTGCGTAATATAATTATAATAATTCATTCGGAAAATATATAAATTAACCTTAAATATATACTTAAAAATAAACAAGCAGTCGGAAATTATGTAGATGACTATTATATGATTTTAAATTTTTACTTGAATCTCTTGAAACGCACATAGGAAAAAATTTAAGTATAATATAAATCGTGCTTTAAAAAGTAAAAATTGTTAACTTTAAATGTAAAACACTATTCAGGTATGAGGCGACACATTTAAACACACAATCGTTACAAACAAGATAAAATTAAATTAGGAGGTTATAACTTAACAAAGCGTAAAAATACAAATAACAAGAGTGACACTCAATTCATATCTAAGAAAAGATATTAAGAAAATAGAAATTTAGACTTTTTTTTGAGAGATTTTTTAGTTTATTACTAATTTGGAATTTGTGTTCAAAAATTTCGATATTATTTCAACATTCACGAATTCTAATCAACATAATTATTTATAGAAGTTAAAATATTACGCTAAAAAATAGGTTTTAGGTGCTTATAAGAAAAATATTATTAAGTTTAACTACACTCAAAACATTCAGGCAGTACTCTTTTCTCATTATTGTGTGAAATTTATTTTTTAAAACATTCATTTCATTTCATTTTTTAACTGCCATAACTGTTTTCAATCAATGAATGATTCATTTAATTTCTTAAATGTTTAAAATGTGGTAATCCTGAATATTATCCTTTTAATAAAAAATAACATCTTTAGAATAAAAGTCTCATAACTGATGCACATTTTTCCCTTTCCCATCAAACTAAAGAATTGAAAGTAATTTTTTCTCCGCATATAGAGGGGAGTATTTATATGCTCCTTTGCTTCCACCCAACATCATTATAAAACTTCATATTATTAAGTACTCGGCTTCTCAGTATCATTTATGATTTATTGTAATACACACATTTCTCTAAACTCTATTAAATAAATTAAGATTGCTATAAAATATAAGTAACAGAAATAGAAATTTATTTGACAGAATTCATTCAAGTTGAGATCAAAATAAATGTTATAACTAAATACATGCCTAAATTCATGTTATCAATTGTATTTTTCTAAAAAAGTTATCATACATATGTTTAATACTTAATATATGTTAATTTCCTTAAAAAGATGATTAGAATGCTTGGCGCTCTTACCTTCGGCTCAAACATTCGTGGATTCGAATCCCGCCTTAGGCATGGAAATCTCTTGTCATTCGGAATCAACTTTAAACTGTAGATCCCGGTCTAATTATTCTTTATGCTCAGAAAATGTCTGTTGAGCTTCAAGTAAACCAAACTTAAGAAGATTAACTTTCTAGGCATTTGAATATATTATTAAGTATTTTACAATTATTTGTACAAAAAATGTAGTTAATATAATAAATTATTATATTCATTTAACATTTATTTTACCATTCTTGTATTCCAGATTTAAATCTGTCAAGCTTAAATAATATTGCTGTTAAATAATAAGTTGCTGAAATTTTATGAATTTTTTTAATTTCATGTTGGTTGGGAACCTAATGTGGAATCTGTGTTTATTAAAATATTTATTTTGCTATCCAAATTATTATTTGATAATTTTTCACAGAATATCCTTTACATTTTTATTGTTGAAATATCTTTAAAGAATATTAATAATACTGTCGAATGCCCTTTTATTAATAAAATATAGTTTCCAATAATTATAGAAAAAGTGTCTATGTTTTACGATTTTCTTTTATTGCTATGAAGTATATTTTCCATTATTCATCTCAAACTTCTGTTATGGCCGTATTAAAAACCACTTATATTTAGGCTTATTTTTTATATGGAAATAGCTCCATTTCCTTGACAATAAAAGTAAGTATTACAACACATAGTGTTCTCTCCAATTTTCAATTCAACAAGTCATTTTACACATTTTCAATTATTCCACACAATACCCTAAAATTCCGTATTTCATTACTGGAGATATCACTCAGGATTTTACTGAACAAAAAAGTGGAAATGCCCCTTTTCTGAAAGACAACAGAGGGGGAAAACTCGCTGAAGGAACAATCGTTCGTCTACAAAAATCCTCTCAGAGCAACCTTCGAAAAGCCATTTCTCTATCGTTGCAAACATTGTTATTGATTGAATAATGGCAGTGAATGGTGAACTCAGTCCGCGTGGAACCCAGACTGCTCTGTCAATTGTGTGAATCTATCCTGCGGAACGAGGGAAGATTCACTCGCGAGGGACTCAATGGGAAGATTTCCGAGGGAGGAGGAATCGATGGTATTTCCCTCGCCCATCAATATAAATATATATATATATATATATATATATATATATATATATATATATATATATATATATATATATATATATATATATATATATATATATATATATATATATATATATATATATATATATATATATATATATATGTTGTTATAACAACCATAACATGACATGCCACAAAATTTTATTTAAAAACGAAAATAAAGGGGAAGACTACTTGGAATCCTATTTTCAAAATATTCATTTTATCATTAATTTTAATATTATGTTTCGAAGTCATTGCAAAGTTGTAACTTGTACATATGACCATATCTAACCATAAATACACATTTTTCCATATCATTGTTAATTACAAACCAGATAATTTATTTCCTTACAATTTTTTTAATTATTTGTATTAACAAATAATTGTCATTAATATTAGTAAGTAATATAATTCTTGCAAATAACTATAATTGTAAATAATATTAACAAATAATTTAATTTTAATGTAATTACGATTATATAAGTTAATAAAAGATTTGCAAATAATTGTAATTATAAATACTATTAACAAGTAAATATAGGTAATATTTTTTTAAATAAAGTAATAAATTATTGCTCAGATTTATTATTGATGGCTACTTGCTAATATTTCATTTTATACATTAGCTTTGAAGCTTATTGTGTTTCTAACATCTTCCCACTCCAATGTAAATTTGTAAATTGCTTTTTCAAACTATCAATCAAGGTTTGTTAACGAAGCTTACTTTTCAGTTATTTATTTTTCTTGTAAAATAAAGTTCTACCAATGCGAGACTTAAGCAACAATGAGGACCAAAAAATACTCCAAAGCATCAATTATGTTTGTAAATAAAAATAGATGCGTTAAGTTATAATTTTTTTTTTACTTTGCAGATTTTCATAAAAATAATTTTGTTCGCTATCCCCCCCCGTTTGAAATATATTATTATAGTTTCTTTAGATAATGTAATACTTTTATGATTTTTATTTATGCAAACACAAAAAGTCCTAAATTAATTTTTTAATCTAAAAATAACATAATTTCAAATACTCATTATTTTACGTTAAATATATTTTAAAGTTTTGCTGGAAATTCTGCAAAGCAGTGCAAAGTTGACGTCTTTCCTTAATAATTCTCAGATTTATATGTAAAATAATTATTAAAGGAACAAAATTAAAATTGTAATACTGCTACTCTTAATGATTAAGACTTTGATGTTTAACCATAAGTTGCAGGGTTAGTTTTAAAAAAGTACTTTCCATTAGATATGTTAATAAGATCTCAGTTTTTGGAGTCTCAAACTTTTTTGAAGTTAAAAATGAAGTGAGAAACCGCTAAATATGCCTTTTTTATTAAAATTAACCTTCCAAAAATAATTATTTTCAGCTGATTTTGCAGACTGTTAGATTCCATATTCATACGTGTGCGTGAAAATGATTATTGATGAAGAAAGGTATTAAAAAAACAATTTTGCTATTAAGAATAACCTACTGTTCTGTTATTAATTTTTAAGATAAAATAGGACACTTGTTTTAAATATTACTTTTCCACCATTCATTGAAGAATTTTGATCGTGGTAAATGATTACATGAAATGACTGAAGAATTTTTGTACAAGCACAGCATTTTGAAAAGAATTGGATCATTAATATAAGAGAAGCAGAGTAGAGTTGAACTTCAACTGGAGCCTGTTGTTTTAGAAAAAAGAATTAAATCATCAAAAGCAATCAGGAAGCCCGCACACTGAAAGAAAAAATCTTTTATTGCTAAGAAAGGAAATCAGCCGATAAAAATTTTTGACAATTTCAGAACTACGAATCGCTTCCACGGTTTAGCTCTTGGTCACCAAAGGGATGCATTGCGATATTGTTACAGGTCCTTATTTCAGGTAAAACATTTTCAAAAGATTTGGTTCCCGGATGTTTAAAATAATAAAAAGATGAAACTTGTCAGTTGCAGGAAAGGGAGATATCTTTAAAGGATTATATAAATGAATTCAATGTATTTATAATGCGAATGTATTAGTATCTGGACATGTACTTCATTCTGCGTCTCAATGGAGTTCTTGTAGTTGAAGCAATCCAAATCACAAGCTTTTCTGTGATAATGAATGAAACATCAAAGATAATCTTATCCCTCTTTCTTGTAGTATACCGGAAATAATGAATACGAATCAAAGTTTTTAGGACATCTTAGATTTAAGACGTGTTATATGTCCCATTGGGCTTTTTCTCCAAGATAAGAAACATAATATAGAGAACGAGCTTGTGTCACGTTTCTCACATTGCCCTAACCTACTTTATCACAACTTATATCGCTAATGACAACACTTGTGAACATCTAGAAGGTAAAAATCATGAGTCCATGCGCAGTATATATTTCAATGGTAAGTATTCAAAATCCTATGAATTCACGGGATCTATATACCAATTTAATATAATTATAAATAGATAAAGCAAGACATATATCACTAGAAATCTCTATATTTCTGAAAGATGTGTCTTATAATTTTATACATTCGATAAACATTAGAAAAAATTAACATAGTTTTCTGCAATACAAACATATGTACACAAAATGTACTCTTTCTGTATTATAATAATTTATTTTCACACACATTAAAACTTTTTAATTTTTCCAACTTTTTTTAATTTTTACTTATATGCAAAAGTGTAAGATATTCAAATTCAGAATTAAAATTTTGTACTTAATTTTTTTAATTTAAAAAATATTTCATTTTTAAAAAAAATTTCCTAAGTAAAATGTTTTATTTTTTTTTTAAATACACGTACATTTAATTTTTATAGTTATAATTTGATAATATAGAAGTGCAAATTTCATTAGTCTGGAGTTTTCTATTCGAAAATATTTTTTGAATGAGAATGTGCAAAATTTGTATTCTCCCTCCCGAAATTTCCATACAGTTTTTTTAAAAATTTTAAATTTAAAACAATTAATTACATTTTGAAAATATTTATAAATTTCTTAAAAGTAATGCTATATGTTTCAAAAATGTCTCTTAAGATAATTTAGGAAATATCAAATTAAATTTTAGAGTTCTCGCAAAAGAAGATTATATAATTTACAGGAAACTGATGATTGTGTACAACTAAATTCGCTGTTTTTATGTTCCAGTTTCACCTCAGTAGCTCTCTGTTGAATGTGTATTTACATAGAAATTTCTGAGTAAGCATTGATCCTAAGGCAAAAAATTGCTCAATTCCTATTACCGTCAAAATGCTAAGAGACTACATTACGAATTAAAATGAAAAATTTTAAGGGGAAACAATAAGCAATTCGAGAACACTTTTATGCACTAGAAGTTTCTAAGCATTTAACTTTTTTAGGCTACAGAAAAATAAGAAGAATTACCTTAATTTTTTCACAATTTTTGAGTACACTGTTAATGGTATACAGCGAAGAAAAATCGAATGCAATTAACATAGTCACTTAAAACTTTATAATACATGAATTTTTCACTATGACAACAAAATACCGACAGCATAAAATTCGTAAGGTCTCTAACAATATATCTGTGACTTTTATACTTAGTTACTTATAATTGCTAGGGACCTTTGTGAATACAAAAAAATATATTCAAAAGTCTAACAATTATGCAAACTCTCTTAATTGTTAGAGACTTTTGAATATACATTTTAGATATTTCTGTTCTAATTCTATTTCAGTTCTGTAATTAAAATTCGGTGTGATTAATTCTTCATATAACCATTTGAAGAATTAATTACACCGAAAATGGGAAAAATGTTCCCACAAATATAGTTGCTTTAATAATGATATAAATACGGTATAATTATTAAGGGAGGAATAATTTTTTGAGAAAGTATTTCTCTTCTAAAATCTCAGAATATAAATATAATTTTTTAACAAAATATGAATTTTATTTGAAATTTTCGTCTGTTAAAAAAGTATTTGCATGTTTACCACAATATTACTTAATTTTTTAAAATATTTGAAACCTCTCATTTAATTCTTTCAACAAAATTTTTACAAAAAAACAAATAGTAAATTTTTCGCCCATTTTCTTATACCAAAAATTTTGTTGTGTGTTGAAGCTTCGTTGACTGGATAACATTTCCTGATAGGGAACAAACTAAACCCTTGTTCCCCGATTAATGTAAAAAATAATCCGATCCAAGTCATTTTTGTCACATCCAAGCGATAGTTAATTAATGTTAAGGAATTGCAATGACTTGAAAACAGTTTTATATTTTTTATTGAAGCGCAAAGGAGTTAAACTAACAAATTAATGAATTAATATCAGGTTAAAACAACTATTTTTATGAATGGCATTTTATCCTTATGATTGTAAGAGGATTCTTCTCTGGACTACCCTGAAATCTCCGTTCTTCACTTGCAATTCACGAGCCTCGAGTTATGCTGGTCTGCACCACATGCTACATTCAACAGTTGAAATAAATAAATAATTGCGTTTTAATAGAAATGATGAAGAATCATGGCTTCCGATATGTATACTTATCATTTTTACTACTTCGTTTATACAATTTATAAAAACTTAATATGAATCATTTCTTCCCTGTATGAACATACTTATCATCTTCATAAAAATAAATGTTTTTTTTAAAAAAAGTATAAAAGATTTTGAAAACAATACAATTAAAAATCTATAACAATTATATATATATATATATATATATATATATATATATATATATATATATATATATATATATATATATATATATATTCTGATATACATAACTAATAACTATTATTCGTATTATTTTAGAAAAACTATAAAATTAATATTTAATAATTTAATATGTGAACTTGAAACCTTTTTCCTATGAACGAACAAAATTCAATATAAAATTAGCTTTAACTTTCATTTGCTTCCATCGCCCCAACATCTTTCCATTGAGTTTTTTAAAAACGTTATTTTAAATCCCCAAATCCTTCTTTTGAAGACATCGTCTCAACTCAATGGTGAAGCGCCTCTTCGCTTTTTCCCATCATTTCCTGGGAATTACTCACGCAAAGTTTCATCTATTAATATTTCATATGTGCAGATTAGCTCCCTCCGGTAAGTCTCGGAGCCTCTTATAAAATTGGTGGTAATGGAAGTAACCCAAGATAGCCTCAGCACCGTTTGATGCAGGAGTCTATGGAGGAAATGTGTTCCGCCCTTATGCCAAGTCGAGGTCACCTGCCCATTAATGACTACACCCACATGTCTACCAATCAGCTGAATTTTGCATCTTGTTCGTATAAATAGAATGAACACCATGACGTAGCTTAATATTGTTTCAGGGAGGCTGTGACAGGCTACTGAAACAAGCACCTACAACAGCAATGTAACTTTAACTTGAAAATAAATACCATAAATTGTACCCTAATTATCGAGTTTGTATAAATATATTATACAAATTTAATAATTAAAATGTATATATTATACACGTTATTGTTTAAAATGGGAACTTTTTCAATGAAAAGCTTAAATATAATTTTCGAACGCTCGTTATGTACTTTAAATGTAGAACTTTACTATAGTATAAACTTTATATAATCCTATTTCCTTTATATACCACGGAAAAAAATTTTATGTGTTTAGTTTTGCGTAATACATATTAATCAAACGCTAAATTTATAATCATTATCTCAGCAATGGTATCTTCACATAACAAACATTTTATAAGGAATGCAATTGACGCACAAAAATATCTTTAATATAAATGAAAGATTCTCTTATTGCTGTTGAGTACATTGACGTAACTTTTCCTTTATTTCCTCCTTTTAGTAAAAAAGTCTTAGTTTGAGTATATTTATATTGATAACTTTCTTAAAAACAAAAATCTGTACTCTCTATTAGAGGAACATCATTCTCTTTCAAGTAAATAAGTTACTCGATATGATTTTTAATATTCAATAAGATGATAATATATTATAAACGTATTTTGTGTACGATATTTAATAGAAAAGCATAAAATATCGTGCACAAAATCAGATATTTTATAAATTTTTTACAATATTGCTACCGCCAGATGTGAGTTAAAATGAGTGGAACCAAATAGTCATTTTTTATATTACTTTTCTGAAAAAAATTATTTTAATTGAAGAAAGGAAACACTTTTCAGAACTGCACGATATCGCTCAAAATCAGCTGGATGTTATTTTGGCTAACCCACATAAGCTAAAGAATGTACATCAGAAGAGCTATGAGACTTCAAACATTGAACGGTCCATTCACGGCATAATGAGAGCTGCGGAGAGGGGGGTTATACATTGGGGAGAATATGGAGTTGGGAACCGATCTAGCCAAAAACGATCACAGTAAAGGGGAATGTTGACACTTTATGAGAGTGAGAAACGGTGCAACATGAATTACATCAAAAAATGTATCAATGACATACAGAACTTCAATAACAGTTTCACTGAATATTTTAAGCGGGTCATTTCAAATATTGATAGGACGTTATAATGCATTATCTAGTATGATTAGTTAATAGAAAAATGATGGTCATTAATAAAAATTAGTCTCCAAATATGAAAGACAATTAAAATGCCCGTAAAAATTCCAATAACATGTTTATTTCATATACAATCGCAAGCATCTCAGAAAAAGTAATTTAAGTAAATAATTCACAGCACGATACCTTTAATAAACATTAAGCTCGCCATTATATTAAAGTACATTGATACTACTCTTCACACACACACACACACACACACACACACACACACACACATTGATTTCTTTATTTCAGGAACAAACACTTATTTTGAATAATTTGCTTGGTAACTGTATCGTTGAAATATCATCAATTAACACACAAAAAATAAGTATCTTGTATGCTTTGTTGTTGTTACTAATGACGCTTGGACAAGCCAAGCTCGCTATGCCTTAGCTATGCGAATTGAAGTCAATTGGGAGCGTCTTTCCTTTTAATCAGAACACCATGGGGGTGAAAGTACGACTTTGCTCTACACACAAGCCTTAGGGACCCGTTTATAGGGTAGGCAACCATTCACACGTCATTCATACAAGGAAAGGACAAAGACAGGGTAGATAGAGTGAGGAAGTACACCCATGCCCGAACCGGGATTCGAACCCAGGACCTCCTTATCCGCAGTCAGGCACGCTGACTACTAGACACGTTGGGCGGCTTGTATGCTTTGATTTACTTTATAAAAAACGTCATCTAACTCGTATTATAAATGTGGATTCAGATACAATTTTAAATGGCGCACTTTAGACTATAAATTGATGACCCTCATCTCGTAGCAAGATGCTATTATATTTTCAGACACATTCTTTTGCATCTAATTAATAAAATACTATATTTTCATGAATTAAATTTCAGTTATTATTTATACAACAATATTTGTTGATGATATTACAAAAATTAAAGTTGCGCGTTTGCATAAATTTTTTATATAATAATCAAAATGAGGGGAAAAAATTCAAATTAATTTATTCATGTGTCTGTGAAGATGAATATTCTTTGCTTTTTGAATCCATTTGAGAGGCATTGCCTGACGATCAAATGAAAAACTTTTCATCTACATCAAAATTTCATTTTTCGCATCTTAAGAAATGCTAATAAACGAAGATCTCGGAAATTTCTGTTGTAAACAAACAAAATATTGATAGGCCCATTATTTAAAAATGTACATGCTGTAACTGAAATTCACTTTAATGCAGAAAAAATATTTATTTACCGTTTTATTTGTATAATATGCTCCTAAGAACTTAACATGAACCGTGGATTTGGAACAGCGCTTGTGCAGTACCAAAGTATCCTGCTTAAACACAAAAACCTGGGCACTTCTTTCCTGTTTTGACATGCACAATTCTAAATTTCCATATGTTTTTTTCATAACATTATTCAGTAATTTATCATAAAATACTTTAAAATTTAATGTAATATTTGTATAATTTAAATTAGCATTTTAAGGATTGATAAAAATTTGTGCGCAAAACTTTCTTCTCCGAAAATTTAATATTTGTACATAAATGATGTCTCAATGATTATGAAAAAAACATTATTTTATTTAAAAAGATTTTTTTAAAAAATAATGTTTTTTTTCAGAATTATCTGTAAAAATATTTCTTTAATAATTTTATAAAACACACTTCCATATTAAAGTTTTAAAAACAGAATTAAAAGATAACTTTTACTTGCTTAATAAACAATTTAAATTTCACTAAAGCTATTTTTAAAAATATAAATGAATCAGTTTTCTATTCATAAATTTCAGTAAAAGTTTTCTATTCATAAAGCAATAAAATATAAAATGATTAAAAGCTTTTATTCAACCAAAATTGAGAAAAATTTAATTCCTCATTTCAGCTCATGAAAAATTGAAGTTATTATAAATTACTTTTTGGTCTCTGCCAAGGTTATGTGAGATTGTTGAAAAATTCTTTTCATTTTTAGCATTTGTTGTGCAATAAAAACTCTAATGGATAACAATACTTAATTAAAGTACAAAAATGATTTTGTAATTTTCTTTCCTTCAATCCAAAAAATAATCATCGTGTGCTTCAAACATTTAGTTTGGGCTCTTTCTTATTTAACTTTTTTCAATCGTATGTGCTGGGTTTGAAAATAAAAGAAAAATACTCGATCATATTAAGAATACTAGTGTATTCTAATTTCCAGATTATTAAAATACATTGAAACAGCTGTTTTCTTATCATTTAAATGATGGATTTCTAATCACACACATTTGAACTTACCAACTGAGCTCCTTTCATTGTTAGCTCAAAAAATTAAAATATATTCACCCGAGTGCTTGTTGCGTTTCTAATATTTTTAATTAAATGATGTTATTCTATCACAATTGAAAACATTGATTCAAATGTGTGGATTCTTATTTCAAAAATGATTATACTAGTTCTTACGAAAAAATTGAAACATAAATCATTTGACTTTTATAGGCTTTAAAGTGCTGGATTTAAGCGTGCTTCTGAAAAGAAAATGTGTTTAGTTTAAACTTTAATCTATATTTAAGTGATTTTTTATAAGTGGTGAGTGGCAGCATTGGTGAAAGTGTGAGTAAAATCGATATTTACCTCAAGATAAGATCTTACTCAGCTTGAAATTGTTTTGTAAACTCCAAGTAAACTTACTATTTCTAAAGCTAGATTTCATCATTTTTAACTTCTGGCATTGTTCTGTGATCTGACGTTATGATTTTTAGATTGACTCTGTCGTGAGCTTCAATATTTTGTTGTGCGAGCTATGTGATGGTCGCCATAGCAACAATGTCAACGCAACTCGGAGATCAAAACGCTTGTTCACCCGAAAAAGGTCGTTCATTGAGCGCTAAGAAGGCATAAAAAGGGGAAAAAATCCATTTGTCTTCACTGGTCAGCGTTGTCCACATAATTATTTATTTTTTTACAATCAATTTGTTTTCCACTTTTGAGTCATTGTAAAGAAGGGGAAGCAGTTCCCCATCGAATGCTAGTTTTAAATTCTACAGGAATCATAATTCTTAAACAATAAGAGGAGAATTAAATTTTTCACTATAAAGTATTATCTGCCGAAAGACAACTGAAATGTTAAGCTTTTTTGCGATCTATTTATTATTTTTGAATAATTATGATCCAGGCAAACCATTCCTAAATTGAATCAAATACACAATGTTAAATTTAAATTATAAATTAAAAAATATTAATTTCTGAATAATTTTATTATTTCTCTATTAATATAAAATATTTAAATTATGTTTATAACATCAATCAACATCTTCCTGTTCAATTTTAATTAAAATATATATTGCTCATTTAATTAATTCATAAACACATTTTTCTGAAGTTTATTACATCTTATTTTTTTAATGTAAATGCTCTTTTGACATAAAGTATAAATAACTGGTTATTTTATGTCAACAATGTATATATACGTCATTCAATATTGCAAATCAATACAAATTATATTTTAATTAAAATTGTTTTAAGAATGTTACAAATAAAGAAAACATAAAAGCTCTCTCATGCTGTATTCTGATAGAATTTACAAAAAATTGATAACTTTTATTAAAATAAAATCACCTCATATAATACCTGATGCAAGAATTAGGATACTCTAATTTTCATAGATCAAATGGGTTTGCATTTTACTGTTTTTGCAATAAACAGGTTTTTTTTTTAATTAATTCTATCAAAAAACAGAGAATTATGGACTTAATATATAGTATTTCACAAGGATGATCTTTAGAAATAATTTTCTTAATTCGTTTTCTGTGTAAAATTTTGCTAAAACAATAAAGAATTTAAAATTAAAGGAACAAATAATAAAAAGGTAATAAGAAATTGTCTAACTAATATTCATTAGAACATTTGTCGTTAAAAATAATTTTTATATTTCAGAAAGAACTAGTTTTTACCTTTAATCAAATAGTTTTTATTTAAAAACATAATTTAAAAGCAAAAAACATAACACAAATATTCATATATCGACTTCCAAATTTTAAATTAAGAATATGTAAAATTGCTTTGAATATATTCGTAAAAAATTTTTAGTAGAAAGATTTATATAATCTACAATTAAATTTATTATAGTTTAAATAAAAATAGAAATAGGATGACATAAAATTTATAAGCAATTTTTTGGGAGCCGCGTAGCCTTCAATCTTGAACTTTCAGGGGCCTAATAAGGTGGAATATGCTTCCAGTGACGTCATGACCCAATTTAGGACTTCAGTAACCATTTGATTGCATTTCTACACTAAAAAGAAAGAAAAAACATATTCATGTTCGACGCGTTTATTTTTTAGAATCCAAGCTCTCAATAATATATAAAATATATTTCACTACAAATTAAAATGAAGCATACTTTTAAAAGACATTGCTATGTAAATATAATTCAAAATAATTATTCAACTCTTCGATGGAATTAGTATAGCTGTTTTTGGTTAAAGCTATTGCCGAGTTGTGTATACAAGAATGTATTAAAACAAATAAAAACTAAATGTTAAAAATACTTTGATATAGCTAATTGTTTGTTACAATTTCGTTGAATCCAATTTGATATTCGATACAATAATTCAATTCAGAATAATATAGGATTAAAGCTGTTTACAAAAACTTCGCATAAAAGTAATTGGCCCGATTTCATTCCACATTCTTAGAATTATTTCTTATAATTCCTGTATGTTCAGCTATTCATCAAAATAGGACTCAAGTAATTTAAAATTAAATCGTCATCACTCATTTAGATTAATACATAATACGCGTAAAATAATGTAATACTTGAGCTCTTACTTGAACAGTACACAGTACAATGAATGAGATTTTACATTACTTGAAATTTCAATTTTCGCGAATATTAAATTTATCCCAAATTTACGGTGAACTCCTTTTAAGCTGGTCGCGATCTTTCAGGATTCAAGTGAAGTTTCCCGCTCTTTATTTTACTTCCCCGCGATTCTAGGATTCTTATCGAATTCTTGGCCAGCATTCCTCGAAGGAACGTCATCAGAGAGCCTCTGTCATTTTTTTACCTTCCTCGTGTCGATTTCCTAAAAGAACGGCATCAAGGAAATAGGAAAGTTATTTCGACTCAATCAATTCTCTACGTTCCTTAGGAGAGAAACCGTTTTTCCTTCTATGAATACCAAAGAAATCTTTTCGGACAAAGGATCTGGAAACAAGTTTTCAATTATAGGGCAGAATAAGAAATGAAGTGCGAAAGTACACGCATTTTGAAAGTTCGATTTATTTATTTAAAAATCTTTATGCTTCTTTTAAATATGTAATCCTTTCTAAACAATTCTGAAAAAAAAAAAGTTCTTAATTTGGTTATTCTAACAGGAATATTATTTCAGTTTATAATTACAATGTCTTGAGTTTGATATCTTGTAACATTATGTTTTTTATTTATAAATGTATTTTTTAAAATTGTGAGTAAGAGGCTATTTCACTGTTTCACTGACTGTAAATGTGTTGATTTGAGAATCAAGTAATAGAGCATCATACGATTTCTTGCGATAGTTATTTCAGTATATAATTTAAAACATGCAAAATGCTACTCTTTGGCATATTTATTCACTTTTATTCATGAAAAATGCAAATAAATTTCAAGTCTTTTTTAAATTTTAATTCCGACAAATTTAAATACTGTGCAAAATTTATCTATGCAGATCCATAGTTAGCTTTAAAGTCATTAACTTTATAAATTAAATAAAGAGTTATCCTTGAATCATGGAAAATCATTATAGAAAAAAAAATAAGTATGAAAAAAATTATTTTCGAAATGTAAAATCTGGAAATTTATTTTTCAAAACAGTAATTTATGAAGTCAAAATGGATAATGCTAAAATGTTGCTTAAAATGTACAAAACACAGGTAACAGGAAAACATAAGCAAAAGGTAACATTTTTGCAAAAATCTGTTGTGAATAATCCTTAACTTGCATAATTCCGATATCAGCATTCTTCAGAAAAAATCTTACTCTATAATAATTTGCATATTTTTTCTTTAAATTACGTTCATATGATCTATATAAATTAGCATTATATGCATTCATGATCACAAAGCACCATATCTAAATAAGCACTACACATTGTGATCAAAGATTTTTCTGTCGTTGTGAAGTAAAAGTTTGAAAAGGAAATTGCCTGCTCAGGAATCGATTCACCATTTGATCAATACTCAAAATGACGAAGTATTTTCACTGATTGCCTCTTAGAATATATCCATTATCAACAGGACATAGGGTAGTTTTAGTGAGATGAAACTGAACGAATGATTATAAAATATGAAATAATGAAAAAAATAAAACGCATTTAATTAATTTTTAGTTTTGAATAATCATAATATGAAAATTCAAAATTTTTAGAAATTAGTACTACAACAATAAAATATTGCAAAACTATAGAACATTAGAGAAGTTTTGAGATTAATTATTACAAAGGAAAAAATATTAGTTTCTGTAAAAATTTTGATAAAAAAAAAAGCTTGGTTCACACTAAGACTGAGAGAAAGGGAAAAAGTGAAAATAAAAAAACATCCCTTGGTCACACAATTTTATAAATTAATCATTTTATCAACTGAATCTCTAAACTCACACACACACAATTCTGTCGTCTATTTTATTTCCAAATTTCCCCAATAACAGCTACAAGTGCCGAAACAGTTTCGTATAACTTAACCTTGACCCAAAAATAAAAAAAAACCAATACCGCATGTTCCGTATGTTCAATTTTAGTAACTCATAAATAAAATATTTATGAAGAAGAAAAAACTTTATTGTTTATTTGTCCTCTGGTGATTTCTAAGCGAAATTATTTTTCACTGGCATCTATTTTTGATGTATTTTGTAATGAATATGTTTTACAGATATGTTTAAAAACCACTAAACGCTTATGTTCACAATTAAAGAAAAACTTGATTCGTTGAAAACTGAAATTTATTTCCTTACTTCTAAAGTTTTCCTTTATAAAAATAGTAATAATATTACAAAGCGATCAATATTATATTGTAGATAAATTAGCTTATGGCAAAAACAAATATACTAACGTAAAATTTTCTAGTTTTACAAAATATCTGTAAACTAGAATAGCATAATCTATTCAGACATGAACAGTATATGTTCGCGAAAAAAAATATGTCAAAAACTCGTCTGCTGGTTTTAATTATTTCCTTTTCTTTATCGTTTGCTTTCAAAAAGTAATTCGCTCTTTCTTATCGGTAAGAGACGACGTTTACCCAACGAAATAGAATTTTTATCTCTCAATACTCCTCAAGCTTTTTCTTTATAAATTACTTTGGGCCTCAAGAGGGATATTTTAAGGAATTTTTATGGAGAATTATTTTCTTACTTTTTGGTTTTAATACTAGTCTCAAAGGTCACATGATCAGGTAGATTGAGGCTTTTCCTATCTTCGCTAAATACTTTTATACTCATGTATAAGGAACTCAGTTTTATATTTTACTGGAAAATTACTGTCACTGTTAATAAGTATAATTAGTTAAAATTAACTGTAATTCTGCTAGTTATTTTGTTAAATTAAGTGACATTTTATTCTAAAATAAATGCTTTCAGTATAATCTTTTCTTGCAAAGCTCATAAAATTCAATGTTCCACTTGATTTGTTGATTTTTTTCATATGAATAAATTACATTAAATACAAATAAATTCAATGTAAGTAAATTATAATCTGACTTTTTAATATTTAATGGTATTTAAGTTAATGGGGGATAAATTTATATCGCATCATTTTGATAATATAACTAACATATCAGTGAATCTGTTATAAACTATTTATAATGCATTCTCCATTATAGAAAGAATATTATAAGCAAAGAACCATAATAAAAAAGTTCCTTTTATGTATTTATGTCTTTCTTGTAACACATAGATGCACATCATATTATTGTCATTAATAGAGGACATG
The DNA here is from genome assembly GCA_037975125.1 of Latrodectus hesperus. NCBI lineage: Eukaryota > Metazoa > Arthropoda > Arachnida > Araneae > Theridiidae > Latrodectus > Latrodectus hesperus. Next base: position 8,663,649 of record CM075859.1, read on the forward strand.
CGTAAGTGTATAATAAGCGAAAACAGATGAGTCTATTTTATCCCATTGACATTATATCTATTAAAAGAAATAATAATCTTTTTAAGGTGTTATAAGGATATTTGTGAAATAATCTGCGAATAAAATATTGGAATATAAGTTGTGTGCATCTATATATATGGTGTACATTATTCTCGAAATCGATATAAAATAATAGATCTTATAACTTATCTTAACATTTCAAATCTAAGAGAATGATTATTTTTATTAGCAAGTATTATTTCCGGCAAAACATGCTCATTTTGTTAAATTAAACCAAAAACACGCTTGGAAGTTAAAAAAAAAACTACATTTTGGAATAATATGATATTACAATCTCTATATTTTAATGTACTTTATTACGTTGATTACGAGTTTCATTATACTCTGTATACAATCCGAGTAATGACCCAAAGTTATCAAAAATCAGAATTTAAAGTCACGAACTGCAAATAATATCAAATACTGTGAAATTAAATTGATTAGAACTTAACTTTTGCTTTTTATCTCAATTTTTCTTTTCAGATAAAAGAAAACAAACTTCGCTCTGATACTTTTTCACAAGAAAGGGAAGCTCCGAAGAACAAGAAATCTTGTTAAGACATTTCTGAGTCTAGAAGCTCCTTACTTTCTGGTTTATAATGAAGAAGTATTAATTCGCCTGAAGTGAGCTCCCTACAGTGCCAAATTCGACATTTCCAGTCAAGATTGCCCCCAACAAACTCATTAGCTTAATTATATTCGCCAGCATCGGGCTTAAGAAGCTTTATTTATTACTCAAAGTTACGTCGGTTTTGGAAATCCGAGTTATCTTTTTTTATACTCTTGATCTTGTTTCACAGCAACCAGCTGAGAGCATACAATTCATCTAATGATTGGTCTCCAACTCAAACTAATTGGATGGGTGTCATGACCTCAGCAGATGATCCGGAAATTATCTCGATGGGACAGTTTTATGTCTTCAAAAACACTACCTTTTAGCAATTCAGGGGTGGTAAAGGTTTATCGTTGATGGCTTCTATCTCATTCCCTGAGGCTATTTTTCATATTTTCGTCCACGAAGTGCTTTTACATATATTTTTATGATCACTTTTGTGTGTTCTTCTTAGCAAATTTGAAGTTTTGCAACTAGCATAAAAATTCCATATTTACATTTTGCCATTAACATAAGAATTGCATATTTACAATTAAAATTGTGTTATTTATAAATTCATCATCGTAATATACGCAACATATCCAGCATTTTATCAGCATTTATACATTTGAACAGCATGGTCCACAAAATAATTATCGGAAAAAATATTAGTTTATGTTTTGTAAAGTTACATTTTTAGGTATTAAGAGGTTGGTGTAAACTATGATGCATAACTCTTTATGTGACCGTTTTCAGTTCTCTACATCTTCCCTTTTACTTCCCTATTTATACACTGTTGTTAGTGATAGGAAGTTTTTGTAAACTATTATCATAATTGCTCGAATAAATAAAAAAAAGCTAACTTTGAACAGAAATATTTTAAAGTTGTTTTTTAATAGCACTGAGTATGCGACACGTTTTCTAATAATAATTATTATAAGAAAAAGTATGCTTGCTTAGCAATATGTTATTTCTAATTAATTTTTTAAATGCAACAATCAATTTATTGCTTCAATAATAATTTCAATCAATGAGTTTAAATTTATATCATTATTTTTAGTACAAATACCCTTACTATAGGGTCTCTATTATTGTGTTTAAAAATGTAGTCACCACATAGACTAATTATTAATAGATAATATCATAGAAATCTTTATTTATGGTCATTAAAAGTTTCAGTATCACAAATCCTACTATAAAAAAGTAGATTGTAAAGTGAAAATATTGTTGGTGATTTGTCTTCGAAAAAAGATTATGGTGTTAAATGAACCCATTCACTCATCGTCATCAATAGTAGGGGAGTTTTGGAGGTTCTCTGTCTGTACTCAGAGAAATACTTCATTCATTCAAAACTGTTCAAATTTACTATGCAGAACTTCAAAAGCAATTTAAGAAAGGGCGCGTAAAAGTCATCTTCAATAGTTTAATAAGCAGATAGAAGGCGAGTGAATACGAATATTTACTTTAGAAAATGTAAAATTTCTGAATATTTATGAGAATAAAGTATTTAATTACTTTTTAACAGCGATATTTTATTTGAACTAATATAAAGCGTAGTACTTGCTTTAAAAACATAGTTCACAGATTTTGAGAATATGAATATCATAATATGAAAACATCTTTGAAAATCGCTGAAGATTTAAGCAAATGCTTCCAATTTTGTTTGTATTTTAGTTTAAATTCTGGAAATACAAGAAATATTTACATTTTTTCAGGATTACTGTGTCTTATAAAAATTTGCTTTATAAAGGAAACTAGGTTCTCGATTTACTATACATTTTTTTTCATTTGCTATATACATATTTTTATTATACATTTCCATACGTTATTTTGAAAAATGTTGAAAATTTGAAAATGTTGAAACCATAATAAAATCAATATTTAATTGCCTGATATTAATAGATAAAGGCACACTCCTTCAACTTGTCAATTTAAAAGTAAAAATATTTGGAAAACTGTTGAAATTATTTAGAAAATTATTAACTTTACATAAAAGTGCTTTTTAACAAATATGCTCTTATTTCTTTTCTTAATTTTTTAAGGCATTGAATCTCAATCTGAAACCAATTCTAAAATTCTCTTGGAATGTATGAAAAATTATTTGACAATTTTTATTTATTTTGTAAAATTCAATTTAAATGTTCTAAAATCTTTTAAAAAGAATAGGATATTAAAGATTTTTACACTCTCGAGACCTTTTAAAAGGATATTAACTAAATTTTTCTCCACATATTTGTAACGTTACTTCTTTAATTAGAACATAAATTTTGAAATGGATCATACTATATTACTGTCAAAAATTTTTATTAAAGTTTTAAGGTGGTTTACACAAATCGCATTGAATAGTTACTTAAAGCTTTGAATGTACATTATCAGTGTTAATTCAAAAATAATTTATGAATAACAATCCCCACATGTTGATAAATATGCACAGAATACTTTTAAAAGCTCTTAAGGTTAGTAACTTGTTTTTAATAATAAAAAAATTTATTAAGTAAAATAAACTAGTAAACATGTCTTTAATATATCATTTCAGCACAATTTTACTAAGAAATTGTGTTTGAAATTGAAATTTTGCTTTATAAAACGAAATTTCAGACGCACACACACGATAATCAATTAATCAATATATATATATATATATATATATATATATATATATATATATATATATATATATATATATATATATATATATATATATATATATATCATCTATTTTATTTATAACTAATAAAAATTAGTCTCAGAAACAATACATTATACTTAGTAACTTTATAGTTAAAAATATATATTATTAAACATTATATAGTATATATAATTAATTATATATACTATATAATGTTTAATAATACTAAACATTATATAGTATACTTAATTAATTTTATATATCAGTCTTTAAAAATTTATAAAGTAAAATATTTTCTGATGTGGTATTAAAGACTAAAAAATATTGATAGCTTCAAATATGGGAATGGATTGATTTGATGAATGACAGCGTACAGGATGCCCCTTAGTCTGTGCTTGAACACATAAATCAATGGTTCTTTAACTGCCTCAGCGCGACTAATATCAAGGAGAATGTGGGCGAATCTCGACGTTAGAGGTGGTTCTAAGGTAGAGGGACCACCTATAGCTTGCCCCATTTAGAGGATCAGTCTCTTTGGATGGAGAAAAAAATGAAAATCAAAGAAAGGAAATGAAAAATTTCCAAAAATAATCCATGATTACTTTTCTCATTTAGTATTCTACTAAGTGATACGATTGAAAGTAATTTTAGTATATTTTAGATTTATTATAATGTATCGCTAAGATTATCTTCCAGTGGGTAGCTGATTCAAATGTACAGTTTTGAACAACTAAGAAATCTTTTACTTTTCATAAGTTCAGCTAACGCAATAAGGTAGGGTCTTTAAAAGGAGAGCTACAAAGTAACAAAGCAGATGCAACTTTTACATGTACAACTCAAAAATTGTAAGCACAGATATTTACTGTTCCAATACATAAGACGATATATATATTTCATTTTAATATTCATACGATGCACAAAGTAATCACCGCTTAGAACCAAATCATTATAAATTATCTTTATTCTCAAAGAATTCAATATTTGCAACATTGCTTAGATTTGAACTTTGCTATATTGAAAGAGAGAAAAATCAAATGAACAAAAATAGCAGTAATTAAAAAGAAGTCACATTTTAAAAATTCTAATAGAAAACAAGCAATAAGTTTGTCGAGTAGACAACTTCAAAACTGCATCCGTTTCCTACGGTTGAAATCGCTTTCGTGAAAAAAATATTTAAATAATTATAAAACATTATAAAATGTGAAAAAAATATTTAAATATAAGTTCCATTTAAAAATATATTTAAAATTAGTGACTTATTTTTGTCACTTTTGTATTCCATAATCATTTCAATGTATGCAAAAGTAAATTTTCGAACAAAGTTTTTTCAAAAAATATTTTCTTTTCCTAACTTTTGCACGCGATTGTATGCATTTTGGCTCAAAATTTTTGTAAGCTATAGTTCTAAGGAACAACGACACAAAAAGTATTACTTTGAGAAAAATTAAACTATCAAGCATTACTCTTCATTACAAAATAAAAGAGTTTGAAGTTAATTTAGTATGCGTTTTTTTAAGTATAGCTAAATTGTTACTATGATATTACGATGAACGAGGAATTTTATGATTCAAATTTGCCATGATGATAATTTGAATGCAAGAGTTTTTGAGCAATCTCTACCATGAGCCCAGCTATTTCCATGTATACAACTATGAGCCGACAGTTATTTTCAATTCATGCATTCAGCCCCGCTTGCAATTAAAGTTTGAGACCCTAAAGCGTCTTTTCTTGTTAAAGAACCAATATTAGAGCTTAAAGGGTTTTTTCTAGACGAAATGTAAGATACGTGATTTTATGTTGCAGATAATCTATTAGCAAAAAAATATTTACTGTTTAACATATTTAACTGGAGATAAAATTAGATGATATGCAATTTTATGTGTATGCTTTCCCATTACATATTTGTTTTTAAAATAGATTTATTTTACATTTTAAATAATAAAAATCAACTCATAAAAACAAACATTATGGCCATAAATTAATTGAAAAAATAAATTTCTCATAATTTAATATAATTCATTTTAATCAGGTCAGGAAAATATTTCCTTAAAGGCAATAGAATTTTAAATACTATTGTAATTCAAATAGTGTTGCAATGAAGAATATTCTACAATTTTGCTTTACCTTTATCAAGATTTTTGCTTCATTTACTGGCAACATTACTTTATCGAAGAAGAAGCTGAAATCGTTTTCTAAATGATGCATGAGTAGTATCCTCTTGTTTTATCCAAGTAAAATCGTTTTCGCAGTCAGTCAGCATTCACTGGATTTGACGCAAAACGGATCAACACTGTCACCCTTTATTATAAAGCTTTACCTAACATCATCTAAAGTTAGATGGACAACTCTTTGGCTACTCTCACACGCTAGATGGAAAAGTTGTTTCTAGGCAAATTTCCAACAAATGGTAAGAACAAGAGGAGGAAACTTTTCCTCTTAGAATATATTTACAAGTTGATGAGGTCAATGCAAAACTGAACAGCGAAACTAGTAAATGTGTGCAAATGTATGCAGGTAGAAAGATAAGTACTTTAGCATTGGTGTCATATTATTATTATTATTATAAATTAATTATCTGTATAATTTAGAATAATATTGCGATACAAATGCTAAATTGTTTATCTGTGTTTCTCGTGCACTTTTTTGCTTACAAAAATTTGGTATTTATTTATTCTGAACATAATCTTTAATTCGAGAGAATCAAATAAATAACTTACTTTACTTTTAAATACATTCATTACTAAAAATTATATTTGGAAAAAAATGTTTATGTTAAGTTACTTTAAATGTTTGTTTCTTCACTAATCGATTATTCTGTTTCCTTTTTCAGGACTACGAAGTCTTTCCGAGGAACAAAACTAATTATACCTCGACACATTTTGCTTTTGATAGAAACTTTTTTCATCATGAAGTAAAATATCTTCCTCAACATTTTCTATCCCTTTACTGATAAAAAAATATATCAACGAGAAAACGTATTCCCAAGTAACATGATTAAAGATACTATTTTTTCTGTTGTGTTTATCATTTTTCTCAAAAATAAATTATAGTAGCTGCTTCCCCCATTTAACATTATTAGAATATTAACTGGTGTTTTAGTTACTAATGTTTTAGAATGACTTCTATAGTTACATCAAACAGTAATTTTGAACTTAGAGGAAAGTAGAGTACATAATAACATATTGATATTTTTTGTCCTTAAGAAGCGTTTATTCTTTAATTTTATTTTCTAATTTCTCGGGAGAAAGTTATTATGTCTTTGCTCGAAGTACTGTTCTTAATGATAAATAATGTTAACTTAATACAAAATAAAAAATAAATGTTTTTTTATAAATAAATTAGTAGATTTATTCTTATATTATTCTGATTATTACTATTTTTTGCTTATAGTTTTCAACACACTTAAGCAATTGTTATTAAAAGTAAAGAAAATTCTAGTTGCGTGGAATCAGGATAAGAGTAGGAAGTTAAGAAAAAATCTCTGAAATCTTTTAGATACTTTATCAAATACTAGTAAAATAAAAAGCAAAAATAACGAATCGATTTCAGATTAAAGTAAAAAGTAGGAAATCCTAGAGCTGATCTATAGATTCTTAGAAACGAATAATTCATAGTTCCATTAAAAACGTGCAATAAAACAAAATATGCTTAAATTATTAAGTTGAAAATTATGTTAGCGCATCAACCCTTAGTATTTAAAAATGATAACTCTCGTGTATTCAAATGGGTCAACAATTGGACTTACTGAATTTAATCATTTATAAACTTCGTTTATATAGTTGTTAACTTTATTTAATTTAATGGGCCATTGCTATTCAAAGTAAGGAGAAAGAAAATATATTTTTTTATATTCAATGAACAATTTGTTAGAAATCAATAATTTATATTAAGAGTTTTATATTTACTCATTTCGATGACTATTTTAACCAGGAATTCAATTTCCTTTTCTAATAAAGTAACGTTCGTTAAACACGTGGCCCGTTGAATGTATTAGATACCCAAGGCAACTTCAGACCCTCGAATATATTTAAATTTCCAAGAAAGTAAAGATTGTTAACCTAATTTATTTAGAAATTTTGTCTCACTGAGAAAGATTTTGTAAATTGTTTATTTTCCTTTTAAGTTTAATTAAGTACTGAATCAGTACATTCGAGGCATTGGAGATTAAGGCGTATCTCTGCAGACATTGATTTTGTTACAGAATTTGAATTAGTTGGAATATTAAAAGAAATTTCGACGACTCTTAATTTTTTTGTTCCAGATCGAAAATTGGTACAAAGTTCACCTTTCTGTTACGACCGGTGCTGTTAAAATGAGTTCTAATAAATCCTCAGTAAGCGGCTGTTCAAGGAATGCTTACATGTGATATTCAGCTCATATTTGTTTAGATTAAAAGTGCTGGATTTTGTATTGAAGTTCCCCTGTAAAGCTCATGTCTACAATCTGGAAACACAGATAGCTATGATATTAAAGAATGCCAAGGTTTAAGAATGTGACTATATGCTTCAAAACTAGACAATTTACAACAACTTTGGGGATAAAATTTAAAAAAAAACCAACGGTTCTGTCACAAAAACTAAACGAGGCACGAAAAAATGTCTATTACAAAGTTATAGCGCAGTAGTGATTTAGTTCCTAAAGTCTCCTTACTCATAGTTATGCAATGAAGAAAACTCTTAAAACATGGATTGGCTTGCGCGCAAGTTGCTACATTGTGTTACGTCAGCCAACAGGACAACAAGTGATAATGTGTGCATTTGGCAAGCGATAAGTTACTATCATAGCGACTAGTTGCTTTTCTCCGAGCGTTTCATAATACAGCTGTGTAGGGACTCGCGCCAAATTCCTTGTATGTTATAAAAAAGTTTTTTAGTGCATTTCTGAATGAAAAATGTCGTTTATATCATCTGATTACTAAATTAACAAGATATTACTAGATTGGCTGATATAGAGCCTTATAATTATCCGCTTGAACTTATACATATCACGTAAGTTTCAATTTTATAAACGATTTACTTTTAATTTATATAACACATTATACTCTTATATTTAATAATAATCACTTTTTTAACTAAGCATGAAGAAATACCTGGTTATTTGATCGACTTTAGTTAACCATAATCTTAAGTGAAATATTGCTAGGCATCCGGAAACTATATAAAAAGCTATATTTAGTTTCGCTTATAATAAGGTTTATTTTTCAGTTTAAAATTTCCTTTACTAAATATATATATATATATATATATATATATATATATATATATATATATATATATATATATATATATATATATATATATATATATATATATATATATATATATATATATATATATATATATATATATATATATATATATATATATATATATATATATATATATATATATATATATATATATATATATATATATATGAAAAATGCGAGAAAGTTTTAACTTTTCTGCTCACTTGAGTAGATAAGGATGTTTCAGATGACGAATGGAATAAAAACATGGAGGATAAAAATAAAAGTGAAACACTAAAATAATTTAATAAATAAATTAAAAGTGAATAGAAATTTCACATAATTTTCAGCAAATGTTATTACTTTCCTGATTTTTTTTATATTTTTTAATTTTCGCATATCCTACACTTAAATATGTTCTTGTTCCACTTTGGTTATCATGTAATGACTTTGCAATGATTTTTAAAAGCGTGACTTAACCCTTTTAAAGAGAACATTATACTCGTACAAAGGCACTGAACCAATAGCTTATCCACTAAGTAAAAATTAAACGTATTCTACCTTCAAGCATACATCTTATTTTTTTAGAAAATAAACTTTCTGACAAGAATCTCACAACTCTCTAACTTCTTTCAATTCAATTACTTTTTTTTACTCAGGACTTGGTATTACTTAGTATAGAAAACATTCTTTTATAGGGATAACGTAAAATTGGTATTGCTTTATAACAGTATACACTCAGAAAGTGATTTCGACCTTCGCCCCATTCAGCACACTCTTAAATTAAGCTATAACTGAATTTGATAAAAGAAAATATTAAATTCAAACAAAATTGATTGCAAAGCATTGAAATCTTCAGGTAAAGGGTTAATGTTTCCAAAATTATTATACTGCATTATATAGGCGTATGCAATGTTGAAATAATCAAACTTATAAATTATATTACGATATTAAACACGTATAGTATGTAAGTGATGACAAAAGTTGCATCATATATGTAAATATTCATGTGAAATATTCTCGTGAAAACACATTATATCGTCATTATGCATGGCACATGGACATTCACATATTTTAATCGAATACATTGTGTTACATACCTAGAATAATTCAATGTTTGATCTAATTTTTTCCTTCTTTCTTCTCGCAAGAATGGAACTTTCTCTATTCAGTTGAATCAAAGATCTTGCTATTGATAAAATTATATATATATATATATATATATATATATATATATATATATATATATATATATATATATATATATATATATATATATATATATATATATATATATATATATATATATATATATATATTCGTGCCAATACTTATGAACATGATGCATAATCATGAGGGAAAAGTTCAGGAAACTCGTGAAATGTTTCACCATTTTTACAGAGATTGTATTTTTGGCGAATTCTCTCTCTCTCACGCTTTAGAAAAGGTAAAATTTCACTAAAGTGCTCTTTTGTGGTTAAAATCTAAAAAGCCTAGTTGTGCAACAATATAATTAGAAGTAGACAAAGATGGACTTGTATCATTTTGCTAAGTGCAAGAAATAGAGCATTTTCTCTATCCTAATTCATGTATGAAGACTAAGATCACTTGCAAATTTTTTCCTTCCTTGTTGTTTTTCATTTGAAACAAACGGAAAGAAAACATACCTTGGAGCAGAAAATATTAATATTTCTATTTAATACGTTGAAGAGTAGATGAATGGAATTAGATAGAAGAAGAAGCATTTGCGCTTTTGTATGAGAAATTGCTTAGAAACTAGTGAATAATTTGAATAATTTCTCAGCTTTTACCAGTTTCTCTGTGTCTTAACCTATCATTTTAAAAAATGGATGAAGTTTGCGTGTTTAGTCAATCAATATTTCATCTCTAGATTGAAACTTTAGGTTTAAATTTTATAGTTAATTGCTAATGCCTAAAGAAAAGAAGTTTTAGTTAGTATTGTAATCAGCTATACCAATTAGCAAGTGCATTGCGCTGTAAAATCTTTCTAAAAAGAATTGTAAAAATTGTGTTCACATAAATTTATTAAAATACAGACCCTTAAAGGGTCATTCTTATTTGTTAAGAAACCTTTTTCAGATAGCATTTTTTTTGTCCAAATGCCCATTACAAAAGCTAGCAGACTAGCTTAAAAAAACAATACTTAAGCAAAGTACAACGTCTTTCTGCCTTAAAATGTGGCATCAAAATCTTCAGTTTAGAGAGATAAAGAATATTTTCAAACTGATTCATTAGCAGTACAAAAGATGAAAAGTTTAGAAGAAAGCAAACTTATAATCAATAGTTTTCAATTATTATTGACTTCTGAGCTTGTGTGTAAATTTTGAAGAATACTTTTTACATGAGTAAGATGATTCATAAATTATTTAAATTATCATTACATTCACATTTCACACACACACAAAGGTTACTCTTTATGAATCTCATAATAATTGCTTTGATAAGTATGGCAATTTAATTGTGATGGTTGATATTTTCTTACATCAAAAAATCATCAAATTCATTTTATTATGAATTTCGGTGGTAAATGTCTTGTCATTAACTTTTATTAATTGAGGTATCACTGCCTAATCTTATCAGAAAATAAGCTCGATAAATTATGCTTGAGCAAGGTGACGAACAGCAATTGGAAACATATTCCATTATTTTATTAGTTTTTGACCAAATCACAAGGCAATATCTTCCGAGTCTCACCCAAAACCACCAGTGCATGTAGTAAACATGTCAAATTAATTCAAACTTAACTTCAATGTGCAAATTGCTTGTGCAAATTAACTTCAATGTGCAATTGCAAATTGCAATTTTGTAACTGATTTAATTAAAATTTGCAGAGATAAATGATAGAACTTGTGAAAAGCTTACCGTCGCTAAATAGGAAGAATGTAGTCTTCAGAATAAAAATGTCGAGGTTATTACTAGTCACTGTGAAACAACAAAATGTAAATTACGCATTTCTGTTTCGTGCCTTTTGCCTGAAATAGTTCTCGACAGTTTTCTATGTTTTTATTCCTGAGTGTGAACTTATCTTCAATATGCTCCAATGTCTTTAAAAGTTTTCCAGGAAAACAATATGCTGTGCATATAATTGTAGCGCTCTTTCCCGTGATTATCATTACAACTGAAATGTATAGGATTGACAAAAGTTTTGAGCTACAGGCTATCCTATACAGCCTAAAGAAGTAGTTTGTACAAATTTAAGCATAATTATTTTAGGGAAAAAAATTTATTGGAATGTTAGAAGAATGATTCATTCATTCTAACTGATATTAGAAATCAACCGTACTGTTACCTTTCCTTCGGTAATAGAAATCCTCACTATTTTTAAATAAAAATAATTTGACTATATACACCTATTGAGCTGAAAGCTATATTATGCATCTAGTATGACTGTATACTCTATTGTATTTTAATTTGTATACTCTATTATATTTTACTATATATATTTAAGAGTATAGTCATATAGTTAAAAGTATGTTCATGGCATGATATAGAATGGTGCTTTTATCAAAGAGCTGTGGCATGCAGTGAAATACCACAAAGTCACACGCTGATTAAGACTAAACTTTCAGAAAAATTTGTCGAGAAGATATTATCAGTGTACCAAAGACTGGCTTCTAATGAAATTCTTCATTTTACTTCAGCAAAATCTCAAAATGCGAATGAAAGTCTTCACAGCTGCATATGGATAAAATGCTCGAAAGATTTATTTGTATCTAAAAAGAGACTGGAGTATACAGTAACTCCGCTCATCACCGAGTTCAATTTTGGAGTTTTAAATACAACAAAACTACGTGCAGGAGTCTTCTCTGATCATAATTTAAAACTTGCAATGAAAAAAGACGCAACAAGACTTTCACAAAAATAAACCGAAGGTCATCAGATTTTTATAAATTGCAACAAAAGTCAAAAAAAAAATATAATAAATTAAAACAAAATCCAAAAAATATTGCGTACAGTGCTGGAACATTTTGAAAAAAAATTAATTTAAAAAATTTAAGATGCATGTGTTTAAAATTTTAGAACATTAATATTCTACCTACAAAAAAATTAATATGTGTATAGTAAAATCAAGAAATGAAAATGTTATGCATATTACAAATAATAATATATGTTTTTCTATTATTTTTCCAATACATTTGTTTATGAAATAATTTTTAAAATATATTACTTTTTATAATGTTTACAATTTTGTATTTATCTAGAATTTTAAAATTAATATAGTATATGCTTATAAATTATGCTTTCCATGCAATATATACGTTACAATATAATTTTTTCAAATGTTCAAAACAATTTTAAAAGTGCAATATGTAAATTTTAATTTATTATATTAATTTAAAATAACTTTTTGGTTTTTTTTTTTAAATAATAAAACATACTTTGATGAAAAATTCAATAAAAAACAATTTAATGGTATTTAAATATGAATTACTCGCTCAAGTACCTCACAGATTTAAAATACTGTTTTCTTAGATTTAAACATTTTGATAAATATGTGAACGTAAAATACTCCATGCCCGTTAATTTTTTCCCCATGTACATGGAATTTGCTACAGTTGTTCGTTATAATGTTTTCTTCAAATGTTCCTAAAAACTTGGCTATAACTTTACATAAAATTAAAATTTAAGATCTAAAATTAATAATGATGTGATATTTTTATGAAAAATTTTATAATTTGTATTTAAAATTTTTTTATTTTACAGATGTTCTTAGTAAAGTTTTACTTTTAAAGATAGATTGTTTCATATATGTACAAATATTATTATTTATGACAATTGAAAGAATATTTCCATATTTAAAACGCAGGGGATTCTTTTAGTATTGAAGATTTATCGGATATTATAATTACATTAATTGCCATAAATCACTTTTTAATTTATATTTTAACTTGAAATCTTGCAATTTTTCTTCAACATATAAACTTAATATTTGTGCTAAATTTCAAGAAATTTGTATAAAAATTGAAAAATTTAGTTTAGAAAGTCCACTGTCCCCTTAAATATCTTTTTATAGCAAACTATTTATAAAAGTAATTAGTAAAGTAAACATTTATCAGTATTTTTGTATAACCTTTGAACCTTTTAAAAGTGAAGATTTTCTTTTCCTAATTTTTCTTATTAACTATCTCCCATAACAATTATGTATGATAAAAAAAATTGTTCCATCTAAAGTTAGTCTGCAACGATGCTCAATCTTAAATGATTCATTAACCAAAAAGAATATTTTGAATGGCAATATATGTTTTACTTAAAACAATTGTGACAATAACTGATAGGAAGAACGTTATATGTTCAAATAATAAATATATCTCTAAAATAAATACATCTGTTTCTATATGTCATAAAGACATTTTTTTTCTTTCTTGAGCTTATGAGAAAATAAGAGGCAATTTATATCTCAACCGGTTCAGCAAATTTTTTTCTGAACACAAAAATCTAACAATCATCTTTATATATCTAACAACCTTTTATTAATGTTCTCCTTAAAAGAAATTGGAGAAGGAATATCGCTAATCATCAAACTCTGGAAGTCAATTCTTGTTTGAAATCATTTTGTCCAGCGGTGTCTTTAGATTGGATGAAATGTCCATTAATTTAAAAATAGACTGTAACAGATGTTTCCATACTGCAGGCGTTACAAATCGAGTTCACGTAGTCGCATGAGTGAAATTTAAAATTAAACTATCTTAAAATTGCCCTGACTTTTGTAATCTTGTGCACTTTATTCTGATATACATATAGTTTTGTTGATGAATCGTCTTTTAAAATGACGTATAAATGATACAAGTTATAAGTAAATTAAATTTTATCTTTGCTTAATGTAATTAAAATAATATATTCTGTTTCCCTGTTATCTGACTTCCATCTTTCAAAAATGGTATAAAAAAATCACTTATTTCTGTTTAAGGTAATTAGTAATAATTTGAATTTATATATTTGACGGTCCTACTGAATATTTTTATTAAAATGTATTATTATGAATTATTAATTTGAAATAATACATTTTTATTATAAATTAATAAATTATTAGTTATTTTAATCATGAGTGTGTCTATATACGTACATATATACATTGCAAGAAAGAGACAGGAATAACAGTTCATTTGTTGTTTAACACTTTGAGGATTAGCTTAGACAAAATGAATCCTACTGACCACAAAAGTTACAGTAACATCATTTATTTCCCGCGCGATATAAGTTTCAGAAGTTCCAAATAGTTAATAAAACATTGATGCATTATCCAATATTTATTTCGAGATATTAATTTCACTTTTAATTTGATTATTAATTTAAGAAAAAGTATTTTATAACTTTATTTAAAAATAAACGAACTGTTTCGTGATAATGTACCTTTTTTTACGAAACCGTTTTTCCGTTGTATATTATATTTTTCTTACTCACACATACACACACATAGATATACATATCTTAGTCTTTTATACTTACTTATATCTTACACATACTTTTATGTCCTCCTTATTACGCTTTGGACGTAATATAATGATGGTAATGATGGATAAAAATTGCATCATTCGTGTTGCTAGAAATGTTTATATAGAAATGAATGGTGATCATTATATTTTCACGCTGAGATTTCTATTCAAGTCTCGCTTTTTCTAGCTCTGTTCGATTTGGGATATTCTTTTCCTACCGAGACCAGAAATAAAATTTTACCAATCTGATTTTTCCGCTTTCAAGCTCTTATGGTGTTTTATTTAACAAGACTTCCAAAAATAACATTTGGCAGAAAACCAATTTCTTCACCAAAACACTTAATTTCCTTTTAGTTAGGGGGAAAATATTTGAGATAGGACTTATTGCTAAAACAAAATAATTATATATGTCAATATATTTGTAATAATTATAGGGGAAAATTTAAATGCTAAGTTGAAAAAAATAAACAATGCACAAATTATCTGTAAGGAAATTTTACTATTCTGTATTTGATGAGTTCGACAATCAATCTCCACAGTACAATTTCTTAAAAAATAATAAAAATAATAAAAAGAGCTCAAAGAATCAATTGAATCTTGAAATTTATTCGTATGATGAACTATTTTTCCCATTTTTATTACTCAGCACCAATGAAAAATACGTATTTTTATTTACATTAATTTTCAAATATTATATATAAGGAATAAAAATTAAATATTAAAAAAACAGCAGTGATTTTTTGATCTGTAGCTAAACCATTATTTTACATGGGAATTATACTGGTTTTATTATACTTCGCAATGTTTGTTTCTTCTTCTTCCTCTTTAATAGCGTAACAACCTATTACAGGTCTTAACTGCTTCACGCCTTTTCCAGCCCAAACTGTCCAGAGCGACACTTTATCAGTTCCTAATTTTCAGCATCTTGAGGTCATTTTCAATGTCAACGAGCCATCTTGTTGGAGGTCTTCCTCTGGCACGAGATCCTTCGAGGTTCTTAAGCGCGCGCGTTGATATTCTAGTGGGGTTGTTTTCCCGTCTTCTCCAGACATGGCCAAGCCATCTTAGCCTGTTGCTTCTGATAACCTGGGTAATCTGGGACTGGTTATACAGCCTATACAATTCAAAATAATATTTGTTTCATGATGAATAAATAAAATAAAACATGAACAAGTTTATCATTTAATTTCGTCAGTATACCAAAATTCATATTGATGAATTTAAGCTAAGAAAATTAACCAATAAGAGGTTACTTTCTAGAGATTCAGAATAATTTTAGAATTAATTATGCCATCATTGCATAGATTTATTACATAAATTTCTGAAATGGTAATTAGACATTTTACTATATTTTTTTTAATAAATTTCTTATAATTGATAAAAAAAATAAATTGGCAATTCCAATGCGTAATGTAATTTAAAAAATCTTTAGAAAAAATAGCACTAGGATTCTTAGAGTCAAGTATTTATCGTAAGCTTATCAAAAATTCATCTGCAACATTTTTATACCTTACGAGTGAAGCAAACAAGAAAATCTTAAGATGATAATTAATATTGATAAGATGGCATAACGATAAGGCGATAAGATGATAAGATGACGAGAATGAATCGACTAACTGTTAGATTGAATCAACAATAAAATTTTCGGGAGGCTAGTAAAGTTTGATTTTTACTGCCACATTAAAAATCAAGGTTGCAAATTTATCTTTCTACCACTTATAACTTAGTATTATTGATTCAGTAAGTAAATAAAAAATCATTGATTTAACCTAACATAACTTAAATGATACCATGAAAAATCATTTGTAAAGGGTATTGTGTTTTATTTACAAACTAGTTACAGATTTCGAGGAACATTTCTATTTTTAAAGCTTTTCAAATTAACACGTTACACACTTATATATATATATATATATATATATATATATATATATATATATATATATATATATATATATATATATATATATATATATATATAATTTCTTATTATTCTAAACGTTCAACATTTCAATGCATATAAGAAATTTTAATACATGATTAATTGAATTTTATTGTTTGTTTTAGTTAACTTTTTCTTTTAAATTTTTTTACGAATAAATGAAGAATTAACAATTTTTCTTTCCTCAACATTTGTCACCAGAGAAACTTAAATTAAACCTTAGATTTATTTCAATTATTAAGTGCATTAATTTTCAATTTAAATTTTATTTATTATCGTTACCGTATAATGATATCAAATCAAATTATAACTGATAACCTCAATATAGCTATATAATAGTAAGTAAATAAGAAAGTTCTTGCTGTTTTCGTATTACCATGAATGAAGTGAGAATAATTATACAAATTAGTGCATGACGAGGTTGAGACACCAGTCGAGAAGAGGAATATCAGTCGTTATAAAAGCAGTTTCACCGCGCACATCCATCAATCGTGACTCGCACTGTAGTGAAGAGAAATGAACTTGTTGAAGGACTCGAACGGTGTTGTTTTCTTTACGACTTCAAAGTGGGCTTATCAGCTGCTGCATCAAGTCACCGAATATGTCAAGTGCTTAGGGATAGTGCTATGAAGGAATGTACGGTAAGGCATTGGTTTTACAAATTCAGGTCTAGAGATTTGATCCCTCTTTGATGAAGTTCGCAGTGGACATTCCTTTGAAGAGGCAGGAGGCCATCGAGGAGGACATCGAGGAGTCAAACGCGTGGTGAACTTGAAAGACAGTTTCCCGTGAAACGGCTAGGCTTCCTCTGCAGGTAAGACTTGCAGGCTCAGCGAGTGGGTTCCCTGCAAGTTTCTGGAAGTTCATCAGCAACAATGAGTGTCAGCCTATTGATTGTTGCTTTCTCGCATCCATATTCAATCGAGTAGTCTATGATTTTTTAAAAAAATAGAGGATCTTCACTCAGATAATCTGCATTATGTATCAAGTACATATAAGCCAAGTTATTCCTTCATAACAATAAAAAAGTGCAATTTTTGTTTTGAAATATATTTCAATGAAAATCAAAAAATGTATTTCAATGAATTTGTCTTAAAATTATTTCTGGTTATTACAGAATTTAAAGAAAAATTCTCAAAAAATGTAATTCTTTTAATTATATTAGTTATAAAAATTTATACTCTAATAACAGAAATTTTCATTCAAGCACTATTTTATGCAAAACGCGATTTGAAAACTGCCTTGGTGGTTAATTTTTATCAATACATAATTTAATAAGCAAATGATGAACTATAAATCAAAAGTCAAAATAGATTTTTTTAGAAATATCAATTTAATTCGTTCATATTGAAAAAAACATGAAAAAAAGAAATTTGTCTGAAAATTTTCATGCCTAAATATATTTTTTATCACATTTTAATATATCCAAGTTTTTAAACATAATTTGATTATTTCACACAACTTAACTTCAACAACCGCAATGCTTCTTTCGCTATCACACTTCTGACTCGGATCATCATAAGCACATGTATAAAGGCCACTGGGCAGTCTCTGAAGGTAGGGGAGAGTCACCGGCAGCAGCACATCATCTACGTAACGTTGGGCTGTCCTAGTGCCGTGAAAACGAACTAGAGGTGACCTGAAATCTTACGCAATGGCGCCCAAAACCATGATGTCGCTTTGTCGCGTGATGGAGCATTCAACAATTGCTGAACCTATCTCCACGTCGACGCCACACTCGTACACATCGACTATCACTGAAGAAACAGCGTGACTCATCTGCAAAGACGATCCTGTACCACTCCGACGTCCCCATCGCTCTAATTTGGCACATTGGCGTCTATGCTGTGTGGCAATCTTCTTAACGGACGCCATGAGCGCCGCAATCAATCGACGGGAAATGGTTCTACTCGATATGAGAGCAACCAGGGTCTTGCACATGCTACAGAATTTCGGTAGTCATGCTTTGGGGAGCCAGCACTGCCTCCCATCGGATGTGTCAATCCACGCATGCTGACGTCACTCTGGCTGCGTTGAGAACTCCTTAAACGTTCCACGGTTTCTTGTTCCAACCATTTTCGTTACAGCTGGTGCACTGTGGACGCGTCCAGGTGTCTGTCAGCTGTGATTTGCTGTAAGGACCAACCTGTCCTTCTTAATCCGATCACCTGCCCCTCATAAACTCGTCTGTCTGTTGGAACTGACTCCGTCGACGATGGCCTTGGATTATCTGCAATTACAGGCGTGCAGCAAGAACAAACTTTCATTGATAATTTTTTCAGCAGTAATAATGGGGCGAATATTGCCCATTCTGTCAGTTCCTCACCTTAAATCTTATCCTACGTGTGCTGGAGAGCTGCGTATTTTACCTCATTTCCACAACTCGATAAGGTGAGTCAACACTGAAATTTGAATAAATTTCTGGCCACTCCATCTTGGTGATATATTTTCAATGTCGGGCAGTGTATTAATAAAAAATATAATTTAAATGCTTTTTACAAGTACCAATTGCTTATAGATTTAGTGAAACTGAAATTTCTTTGTTTTTAATTTCAATGTGGAATAAATATAATTTTCTTAATAAAATAAATTCAGTTTTCTTATATACAAATGGATAAAATAAAATTGAGTCATTAATTTTCTAACATTTTTACACAAAAACAATATTGCGTATTAGAAAAATAATTAAAAAGATAAATTAAGAAGATTAGAAAAATAATTAAAAGACAATTATATATTGAAACAGCTACATTCCCAAAATTTTCGTTTCATGCAAACAATACAAAAAAATTTACAAATAAAACAAAAAAAATATGCGGTTAATTTTATTGTATTATTTTCATTCCTAAGAAAAATTATCGATTTTTGTAGAAATAAATAATTTAAAATGTAAAAATCCAACTCTTTGATTGCCTTAGAAAGAAAAAAATTACATCAAAATAAAATTACAAAATTATAATACAGTATCATGATAAGAGAGAAAAAAAATTGAATTCTTTTACATTCGTTACGAATAATTTTAAAACGTTTATAAATTTAAAAATTTTATCCCCTGAGTTTTAGCTTCAGCCCTTAATGTGATATCCTGATGATGGGTGATTATTGTCGACGACTGTCACCGATATAAATATATGTATAACGGGCAAAAGACTAGGCAATAATGAATTGTAAAATGACATCATGAGCGATAGAAAATGGACGGGGCTTTCGACAATTTAGGATTTCAATCGGAACCGAAATATCTAGCAACTACGTAAGTGACGATTCGAAATCAAAAACAAAACAACAAAATTCTTTTAACGGTAGTAATTAGAATTCTTTGGAGAAGGATTTTATTATAAATGTATATACGTATATCAATAACTGTTTTTTAAGTATCAATATATTTGATATATTTTTTTTTATTTTCTCTGATTGTTCATTTATTTAATTTATGTAGATATTTTAGATTTTTATGAGATTCCAAATATTACAGTTATTTCTATATAAGTGTGCTAGATATAAAGTTGCCGATATATTCTCTGTACTTTCTATTTCATAATGACTAAACCGATAACTTTTTGTTTATGGTGAAATTAAAAGTACGATTGACATCAAATGTCGTTATCATACTTACATCTTATGCTTTAAGTAATGGGGTCCATTTCGCAGGGGACGCCATGAAATCTTTTGTGAATTGTCAACTCATCATAGGTATGTCTTAGAAAACAGTTTATTCAGAGACAATTCAGAAATGTTGAACTGTAAATGACCTAAAAGGAGAAGTTCTGGGAAAATTTACCATCAAACGTGAAGAGTTACTAAAAAGAATCCGAAAGTGAATACCGGCAAAGCCTCTGGTAATCCATTTTTGAGATTTGTAGTACATCTCTATATTACAATAAGAATTTCAAATTTAAATGATTAATTCATGTATCAATAACATGCATTTTATTGAAAGAGGATGACAGCTTGTTATTTTAATGCTTTAGACTAAGAATTAATTTAAAAATTATAAAAAAGGGCATTTATATTATAATTTTTTTCACAGGAACTTTTTATATATTTTACTTCTTTACTCGGTTACTACGTTTTATTTTCTTTATTATTACATTCAACGAAACCAAATTTGAAAAAAAAACATTAACAGAATTTATTTGTATCAATAATAAATAAAAAAATATTTAAAAAGTATTTCATTTATATAGTTTTTAGCTTTTATCTGTGTTGTTTAAATGTATTTTTGGTATATTAGAAAAATAGAAGTATTAATTTCAATAAATTAGCACAAGATTCTACATAATTGTTTTAAATGAAATTTAAAATAAATTTGTATTTCAGAGAAACATTTTACATTTCGTCAGACATTATACTCAACAAATGTAAAATTCAGATGTTATTTTTCAGACATTTAAAATAAAAAAATTGAAATATCACATTTAATAATTATTTCTTTTTTTTTTCAAAGCTTTATTTGATCATCGATAAGCAAATGTTTTACTGAAAATGTGTGTGTAAAAGTGCAAAATTAAACGAAGTGAGAAATTATTCATAGTATTATAATTTTAGATGTGTACTTATGTAAATAAAATTTTAAAAATGTGTTTTTATCAAAACAGTATTTTAAGCTTAGCATTCATGATATTATTATGTATAAGCAAAGGAATCATTACCAAATATAGGCAGTTGCAGGGGGGCAATGCCTAGTTATAAATCTAAAAATTCGTTGCAGTATTATGGCTGCTAACTGGAATACAATATAAAAGAAAATGAATTGAAATTTAAAGAATAACAGGAATTTCTTTAATTTCTTTCTTTAAAATTTGCATATTTTTCTCATTAGTGTAATAAGCTTAATTAATTTGAAATAACAGTTTGTCATCCTTTATTTTTCAAAAAAAAATGATATTTTATTTTCTACTTCATTTTTAAATATATATGAAAGTGAAACAATGCTTGTGTACTTTGACTATGGAGGGTTAACCATATGCACTAATATATGATATATGATATATATATATATATATATATATATATATATATATATATATATATATATATATATATATATATATATATATATATATATATATATATATATATATATATATATATATATATATATATATATATATATATATATATATATATATATATATAGTATGCATTCATATATGTATATATACTTATCCTCTATACATATTTACTTTTTTCATATGCTTGAAATTTCCTCCGTTTGACAATGAAATGATGTCCGATTTCATTTATTCAAATTTCAACTTTTTTTTTTATAAAATTATGAACTAAAAATAATATTTCACATAAAGGTTTTACAAGTAAAAAATTGTTAGCTACATTTTATATTAAATTCAAATTTTGAAAAATATTTTGTGGCTTTTGAAATCTATTTACCACAGATTTTCAAGTAAAATTCTTGTGAAATTATTCTTCTCAGAAATTGAATGATATACTTAAATATTTTGTGATAAAATGTTTCAGATTAAATATTTCGAAATAATTTTATTTTTGTTTAACTGAAATACTTTGAGAGCAATTACTCTCAAAATTCCCATGAAGGGTTTATTTTTAAAAACCTAATATCAAAATTCATTATAAAATTTTCAGTTAAAATAGTTTTGAGCAATAATTTTAAAGCAATAATTTAATTGATTATATAAAGTATAGCAAGTAAAGTTGATATATGTTTTCTGTAAAATTAAACTCTTAAAAATATTGAAATAAAAAATTTATATTTAAAGCATCTTCTTTCTTTAACCATTGTCAAAGATTATGAACATAACCTTGTTCCCCTTTGGTTGTTTTAGATATAATATGGTTCTAGCAGATGAGACGGACTATATATTTATAATTCCGTTTAGTCACAGTTCAGTACCCTGAGAGACAGTGAATAGTTCCTAAAATGGTGCTAACTTTTTTCAAAATAGTATTCCTTTCGTCAGGCCTTTCGTCGTTCTTAGGCCAAGAGAACAAATAAAATATCGTCTAGAATATATACTAATAGCCCTTTAATGATTTAACATTTTTAAATATATTAGGGAACCAATAAAATCTTATTAAATTGAATAGATGACCCTCCCTATTATGTTCTTTATGTCATGCAGTTCGAAATCAATAAAAAAGTGCGATATCAGCACCATAATACACACTCTATAAAAAATAGAGAATATCAGCCCTGAGTCAATCTCAGTTATCAAAGTATCTTTTGTTATCAAGTGAATATGCGAATAAATATTATGTAATTCTATAGCGTTACTTGGAACACGTTATTTTCTTGAAACGTAACACAAATAATAATTACTCAAAAATAACGAGATTGGAATTTAATATGAAATGTAGCTGGAAGGTGGCGCTCTATTCACGTTTGGGAAAGTCGACCAAGCAAGCAAATCTCTACGTGCACTCGTGCAGTCAGAGCAGACCGGGAAGTTGATCAGTAGGTTGTGTTGAAGTTTACGCGCCAGTTGTGTGATTAGCACAGAATGTTATTTGAAATTGAACTTTGAAGCTTAATTTTTATTTTAGCATAGTCTAACTTGCAAATCCCTTTATTTTGATCATAAAATAGATTTATCGCAATTATGAATCGTCCACGTCTTGAAGTACCTCGGGAGCTAACTAATTTGCTTCTCGATTTTACTGTAAATGTATTAATAGAGAAGCCTACAGATTTAATAGACTATGCTTGTAACTATTTCACGAAGCTCAGAGATGAACGAAGCAATAATCGCGAAGAAAATGTGCCACCTGTAACATGTGAAGATGCTGTGAGTGAAGACGACGAAATCGACGAGCCTCCTCCTGTTAGAAGTTAGTAGCCTTTAAATTTACTTTTTAAATGCAAAGTTATATATATTTATATTTTTTACTATATCCTTATAGCGCACACTGATTTAATTCGCTCCGCATAATTTTCTAGAGAAACTTTCCGCCAATCCAAAGAGCTATCGTAAATTTATAATTCATGCCAAGAGTATCTTGAAATCATTTCACTCGTTTGTCCATAAGTGCATGTTTAATGCATTCTGTTTTTCCTATATACTTTCTAAATACTTCTGGAATGTAAAATTGAAATTGTAATGTTTCAATATCTGTTACTGAAGTATTACAACTGTTTAAAAATTGGCATTGTTAGATAAAAAGTGAATATTAAAGATCATACATAATGCATAGACATATATTATTTTTCGTGTGAATTCCAGATATTAGTTGTACATGGTTATTACATATCTTTTATTCAACAAGTATTGTTATAAATTTGTTCACTCTGAAAAAATTTTGCAATATTAATAAATTATGCCTTCTATTTTATTTTAAACATTAAAGAACAGTCTTCAAAAATTAAATGAGATATTTGAAAGATCAAGCATGTCTTCTACTAGTAATATTTTGAGTTCAATTAAGATATTCTTTTTTAATGAAGTTATCTTTAATTGATCATAGTTCTTCTATGCTTCCATTATATTTTTAATTTTTTTACAAAATTACCCGAAATTTTTTCTATTGATTTCTTGTGCTATTATCCTATGACTTATTCTATCTTTGCATGTACAAAATTGCCAAAAAATTTTTATTATAATTTTTATAAATCTGCCTAGTGACGTTTTCTATTTACTTTCCTTTACTAACTTAAAAATTTATGCTATGTTATTTTATTAATATAGTACAATGTTGAAAAAAGGTTTAATCAGTTCTATTGTAAATGCAATTTAAAAACATTTTTGTCCCTGCACATATATTTCTTCTATTTGTAATGACTTCTTAGTTTCAGTTGTGAAGTGTTCCTATGTTGATTGTATCATATTTGATTTCTTTATTAGACATGGATGTTTCTAACAATTCACTTAAAGCTTTTCCAGTCAATCAGCTTCTTGTATAAAAAAATTATAACTGAGCAGCAAACTCATATTGTTAAAATTTTTTTTTTATCAGTTTTCAAATTTTATTTCTAAGTTTCTGTTGTATATAGAAATTTTCAAACCCTCAATGGAGTGATTAAAGTATTGAAATCAGATATTTTATAGAGTATTTGATAAAATAATACAATTTTAGCATTAATTTATAAGGCCTTTGTGTTATATATATATATATATATATATATATATATATATATATATATATATATATATATATATATATATATATATATCTTTAAGAGTTTTAAAACATGAGAAAAACTAACATAAAATAAGCTTTTCATTTCATAAAAAAATTATAATGCAGTTCTTCATTTTATAATTCACCTAATATTAAGTTGACTTAAAAACAATCATCTCTTTTGATTTGAAATTTATCATTAATAAAATATATATTGTATGTATTATAGGATTTATTAGATTTATAAAATGTGATTATTGTAAATTTATTACTTCAATTTGATTTGTTTTGCATAAAAATTTATATACTTAATATAAATACACAACATATAAAGACAAACGATAAAATTAAAAAAAAAAAATTTTCTCTTAACATACTTCTAATGAACAAAAAGAAGCATAATCAAAAAATATAAAATATTGATTTATTAAAATATATTTATCTTGTTAAAATTGTTTTCATGAGGAGTTCTCAGTTTTATCTTTACAATATAGAAAATTAAGGTAAAATGATATGTTTAAAGTTTTCACTAATTGCAGTTAATATTTTTTTTCTCAGAAAAGTTTAAATTGCACTATATGAAACATAGTGCAATTTATGTTTCAGACTTATTATATAAAAATGTGAAACATGTTTGAGTTTTTACTTTTACCATTGCATGGCATATTGTTAACTGAACTCTCTTAAGTAACTTGCGAATTGATGCCTTTTTAATAAATCAGAAAATAGATTTCATATGACAATTCTTCAAAATTATTTAGAATTACATAGTCTAGATAATGTAGAGCAAAATTATAAATTTTTTGCGCAAATTTAACAATTTAATTTTTCTTTAAAATAATAAGTTAATCAATTTAAAAGGAAATAAATTTTGTATGATAAAATATTTCATTAATATAGAATTTATGAACTAAAATTTGAAATATATGTTGCCGTTTTAAGTATAAATACCTATATAATATACAAGCAATACTTCTATATTTAAATATTTAAAATAGCAACATATAATATTTCAAAATTTAAAAATCAAGCATTCCTTAAGTTTTTTAATAATTTTATTTCTTTAATTAGAAATTGGTTACATTTTTAATAATTTATATTTTCTTGATTAAACTTATTTCCATAACACTTCTGTACTGATGTTTTAAATAATTTCTAAAAACTATTTTAAACTGGATGAAAATTCTTTAAAAATTATATATTAATAGAATCTTTCATTTTTGTTGATGCTTTTGTAACTTGCATCCAGATAGTGAAAGTTAACAATGTTAGCAGTTAAAATTATTTGAAGTTTTATAAAAAGTGAAATTTAAATTTATTACTCCAAGCTGTATTTAAAATTTTTCTTGATAAAATTATTCAAGTCATTGCTAACTCATTGAAAATAACTTGGCAGTGTTGGTTAGTTTTAATAGCTTAAAAACTTTTATTAAAATTCAAGAATAATTGAATTCAACATAAAAATTCTTTCTGCAAATTAATTAACTCTTGCATGCAAAAAATGACAATAAATCAAATCAATGTTTCTTCAAATGAAACTATCTTTCAACAAAAATTCTTTTATATAAGATGCTTATTAAATAAAAAAAAATTTTGCTACATGTTATGAGCAATCGATACCTGGATTTATTAAAAATAAAATTTATAATTAAACATACTCTTTTACTTTAATCTGAAATGCTTATCAAGGTCAGGATTTGGCTATATTTATATAAATTTTTTTAATGAAATAGAATTTAAGGGAAAACAAAATAATAGTTAAATTATGAATTAATTATTATCAATTTAAATAATTAAATAAATTCAATATTAAATCATTACTTTAATTAGGAATTAATAATTTAATTACAGTTTGCTTGATATTAGTATATTTAAACTTTTTTAAACTATGTATATAATTTTTTTCAACACTTGCCATGCAAGCAACCCAATTTTAAGTAAAGATGAAAACAAATAATAGGTAATGAGGAAGTGATAATTTTTCTTGTTTCACTCCTAAATTGTACTGAGTTTATCTTTCATCTAATCAATGCTGCATCTTATAAATCAGTATGTTTTACCATTTTGTTTCTGACACCAAACTGAAGTTATTTTTTAAATAATAACTTTTTGTGCTTGTAAAACAAGAAAATTAATTTTCTGAATATTTTAATAAAATAATTATGCTGTCATTTCTTGTTGATATATTCATATAAATTTTTGGCGCTTTTATTATCTATTGTTATCAATTCTAATTTCTATATTTCTCTGTTATTTGAGAAAAAAATTCATGTGAGTCTTTATGATCTTATTGTGTTCATATTTCTCTCATTGCCTTCTTGTCTATTACTATTTATATTGACTTCTTGAAAAAGTCAATATAAACTAGTTTTTATGTATGTGTATACACAGGGTCTTATAAATATGAACTAGTGGTTTTCTTTTTCTTTTGGTCAAATATATATTTTCACCTGGGGAAAAAATATTTCAAATAAGGCGAATTTTATAGACTAATTTGTAATTGCAAAGTTTTACTAAGAAATATGACTCATCTAACTATTGCCGAGCTGGCAGCCGAATGGTTATCGCTCTTGCCTTCGGTTCAACGGTTCATGGGTTCGAATCCCACCTTGGGCATGGTTGTTTGTAGTGGTTCGGAATCCACTTTAAACCGTAGGTCCCGGTCTAATTAGCCCTCGTGTGCAAAAAAAGACCGTTGAGCGACAAACAAACCAATCCTCTAACTATTAGGTATCCCAATAAGATTATTATAAAATTTATGTTCATTTTTTTGTATTTGATTTTTAAAAAATTGGTTAATCTTACTAAAATTCATAATTATGCATAATTTTATGTATTTTGATAATGTGTATGGAACAGTAGTCAAACTTTCATGATGACCTTCATTAAGGAAGACACTTTCATAGACAATGTATTGCTGTTCAGGTAGATTTGTCATCCAAGTAGATTTTCAAGTGATTACCATATGTTCATTATCATATCACTATCAGTCAATAGCTGATTGTACGGCGTCAGCAGGATGCAAATATAGTAATAACGATTTGACATATACGATTTATTACTGCACATATAAAGTTTTATTAAAAATTGACATGAGGTAAAATGAAAATGGATATAACACTATATAGATTTTGCAAATGATAAATCATTGGTTTTTTGATATTTATAACAACTTAGACTAACATTAATGAATGCACAAATTCGATATTGATTGTATTTTATTTTATTTAAAACCTCACCGTACTTATCAGGTTTACGGCAATACAAGACTTCAATAAAGAGTAGTATGACTACTTGTGTTTTATGCAAGTTTGAAATGAATATGGTTTTTTTCCTATCAGTTATGACCTTTCAATTAAAATTAAACCTGTTTTCAAGGGAATAACTGAAAATACCAGATAATAAAAATGCTTAATTAAAGAACAGAAAAATAATTTTTTGAGATTCGAAAAAGGGGTTCACGTTTTCGAAGCACGACTACATTTTTGTAAATTATGTATACACATCTATTCATTTGCTTGCATCACTTCTCGTCTTACAGGGGAAAAAACATTTAAAAAATGTTAGTGTATTCAGCTTTATTTTTAATTTCACTTATATAAAACTTCATTAAATTAATTATTTTAATATTTTTAGTCATTATTACATAATCTTATAACAAGTGAATGCGAGAATTAGAATCTGGATTTCAATTTTCGCGGGGCATGCCGCGAAAATTGGTTTAAACCATCAAAATTTTTCTTGAATTTTAAGAAGGTTAAATAAGTTTTTTAGTTTTATCTCTATAGTGATAAAATTATTCTTTAATAGAAATTTTTCCTTTAAGCAAATCCTGTCATTTTTGCGGAGTTGTCAGTCGTTTAGCACTCTGTCCTTCTGCGCAGCAGTTAGTAAATTCGACCCATCTTGAGTTGGGATGTTTGTCATGGTTTGAAGTCTATTTTAAAGTTTAAATCTTTATCGTATTAGCTCGCTGGGGCTCAGACAGAGTGTTACACTGGCTTTTTAACCTTGCCCTCCAAAAAATCATAAGGGACTTCAACATTAAAATTCGTAGAACTATCTTTAACAAGTCTGTCCAGATTTTTGCCTTTGGTGACGATATCGACATAGTTGTACGCACTTCTGAGTCACTTAGAGGGGCTTTTACAGCTCTTGAAGCTGCAGCCAGCAAAATCCATTTAGCAATCAACCAAAATAAAGCTAAGTACATGTCAGGCGGTAATAACAGCAGCCTATATTTTGAAACTGGGAATTAGATTCGAAACTGTTAGCAAATGTATATATTCAGAATTAGAAGTTAATACTCTCAATGATTTTAATTCCTGAGATCCGTAGTAGAATCGCCGAACTGGCAGCCGAATGGTTAGCGCTCTTGCCTTCGGTTCAACAGTTCGTGGGTTCGAATCCCACCTTGGGCATGGATGTTTGTAGTGGTTCGGAATCCACTTTAAGCCGTAAGTCTCGGTCTAATTAGCCCTCGTGTGCAAAAAATGACCGTTGAGCGACAAACAAACCAACCAAACCAAACAAACCAAACCGTAGTAGAATCACAGATGTTAACCAATTTTTTTATTTCAAAAAGTATTTGATGTTTAACTTCATTAGCAGAAAAAAGATTCTAATTTACAAAACCTTAATCAAACCCATTCTTTCACGTGCTACTGATACTTGGGCAATGATAAAAAAAATTGTAGTATTATTTCTATTTTTGAAAGAAAAAATTTTTTGAGAATTATTTTTGGTGGCATTAAATGTAACAATATCTGGTTAAGAAGAACTAACTCTGAACTCTTTAAATCTTTTAACAAATTAGATATAGTAAAATATGTAAGGATTCAGAGAATTAAAGGGGCAGGACACCTGTGCAGAATGAAGGTAACAAAGTTTTCGCACTCAGACCATTCGGCGTCCAAATTAGAGGAAGACTTAGGTGGTTTGATTATTTGGAAACAGACTTAAGAATTTTAAAAGTAACTAATTGGATGTCCACATAGCCAAGGATAGAAGAGCTAGGAATTTCTATTGCGAGGTAGGCAAGGGCCCATCCAGGGCTGTCTGGCCATTGAAGAAGAAATTATATGCATCTATACAAACACACAATTTTTATGCCTAAAGGTAACAGAAAAATCCTGATTTAAATAAGTATAGTTTTTAAACTAAATTTTATCATTTTAATATTTAGTCATGATCGGAAAAACTAATTAAATTTTCGTCTTTTTAACCTTTTTCAATTTTTAATATTTTAAAAATTTCGTTACAAAATTTATTTTTAAAATGAATGTTAAAATTTAAATTAATTTCTTAGTATATTTTGTTAGTTTTGTCAACTGTTAAGAAATTTTAACCACAGAAACCTACGACTGGTGAATTCGAGATTCTCTTGTGGAACAAGATTAAGGTGCCTCTCCCCTAACAAAGTCGCTAGCTGCCATTTATTTATCTACAGTATTTTAATAAAACTTCGTTAGATAAACTATGTTTCTGAATCGGCGGGGCTTCCGACCCACGCGGCTCGATGATATTTAATAAATTTCTTAAGGAAAGGATCATATCCGAGAGTATATAAAGTTCATAGGAGGGAGACTTAATAAATTGCTTTCGAAGGTATTCTAACTATTAACATACCATAAAAACAAGTTTCATTTATATTTGAAATTAAATTTTATCGTAACACAAAAATTTAAAGCTATTTTAATAAATGTAGTCTTTTTTTGACTGGTTTTTTATTTTCATTTAAAAATTATTTATACATGTTACTGCTATATTCTATTTGTCGAAAAAAAATTATTGGAAGAATTGTGCTAGTTAAATTAACCCCGGTTAAAGTACTCATATGTGAAATGTAACCATAGAGCGACTGATTACGTAAAGCGAGTGTTCAAAAGTTGTGGGAGAAAAATATCATCATCAAATATGATCGCCAATAAGTTTAAATTTTCCATTACAACCTCTTTAAAACCTTATTAGAGTGGAAGTTGAATTCATAAAATCCATTATCTTTTTCAATGATAAAAATTGAAGAATATTTCAAGATTGAATGTATTTACACAAAGAAAATGTTACTATATATCTCAAACGAATAGTTGGCGCGTTTTCCTTTCTATTGAATAGTTCATAGATTCGATTCTCACTTCGGGTTTGGTTATTCGTTGTCGCTCGGAAATCACATTATTAAACAGTAACTTTCTTATCAAATTTGCCTTCGTGAGCAATGTCCGCAGAGAAAAAACTAATCCAATACACTCTTACAGTTAAGGTCTTATAAAAATAGAAGACTTTGCATTTTTAGGGAAGGTATTTTTTTATTTAAACATAGTTTTTTTAAGCTTTTTTCCCCACTTCTGGTTGGATGTATAGATTTATAACGAACAACTATGAAAATAAAAATTATTCGTTATATTTCCGGATGGATGGAAAATATTTGATATACCTATTTAATAGAAGCAAAATGATTATATATATATATATATATATATATATATATATATATATATATATATATATATATATAGTAAATACAATTATGGAAAAGTATTTTTCTTTAATTGCAAATATATAAATTACTCAAATTTTAAAATTAAGGGATTATCTGTAAAATAAAATCTAATCAGACCTAATATTTATACATTTAAAATTATAAATAAGAGGTCATTTTTTTTGTATTTACTAATGTTTCAAATTAGTTGTTAATATATTAATGATGAACGAGTTTTTTTAATTTTTTTCATCAAAACTCAATGTTGAAGGGATTTTTTTCAAAATATGTATCCCAATTGGATGCAACCGAATGATTAGTTCTCGTTCCGCAGTTCCTGGATTCGGATCCCCCTGCATGTTGTCAAAAATGAAGAATAATAGACTAAAATATTATTCGGTCTTGGATATTTATAGAGGTTCGCAATCCATTTTAAACTATAGGTCCCGAACTCGTGTACAAAAATTGACAATTAAACGACAAGCGGGGAAGGAAAAAACGCGGTACATTTTTGATAATAATGTGGCCACATTATCTCATGAATATTTTACTCAAATTTTTAGAATCTATGTGTTAATCAAAATTTGTGTGTGGAAAATGTTTTGAATGAATTGAATGTGTTGCAATAGATTCAGAAAGTATTGCACATTTTTTTATCTATAAATGCAATCAGCCATCTTATTCTTTAATATTCTACGTTTTCAAAGTGAAACTAGATTTTTTTCTTTTCAATCATTTAGTTTCCCTTATCATTTGGAAAACTGGCAATTTCATTTTTTTAGCTCTAAATTATAATTTCCATTGAAATAAATTTTCAAGTATGTAATTCTTTTTTATTTGAGGTTGATTTCTAATTTAAAATTACATTTCTGTTATAAAAATGAGATTGAACCTCTTTTATTCGCTTGTCACGTCCATGTAATGATGGTCCTAAAAATATGAGGCGGCCAGCTACCTTATTTAGGAGATAAGATTCTCATTTTTTTCAATGATAGTCACAATTTTCTGATATAAAGATAATTTTTTCCCCTGGTTTTAGAGAACCGCTATATATAATTATAAGGAATTCATAATTTTTTGTGTCCTAAAATGTTTATTTTTATAGTGGTTGTATTAATAGTGATAGATTAACTAAAATTCAAAGTTTATCTCCGAAATTTTCTAGGAATTTCATTGGATTCGGAGAGTATCTGCAAAATCTGTGTTTCAAATCTATGTAAATAGGTAGATAAATTTCACTTAAATAGGTGCTCGCGGGTCTAATTTCTGTGTCGCTATTTATGCTCAATGGGTGAGCGGGATCATTAGCGCCCTGGTCTTCAGTTCATGTGCTCGAGTGCCCTGCTTCGGGCAATTCATTCATCCTGATTCATTAATTCATTTTTGAGTTTTATAACTCGTAAAATTAACTTGTTTGAACGTGTATAATTTGAATTTCGATCTTTACAAATATTTTAATTACTGTTGAAGAAATATAAATTGCGAATATAGAACTTTAAAAGAATCAATGTTATACTGGAAATTTACGTTCAAACGTTATTCATGTCCGTATATAGAGATAAAGAAACTTTTATTGAAGAAATCGATTGTTGAAACAGATTTATTTGTAATCAGAAATCAATTTCAAAAAAGTTTGATTTTTTTGAAACTACTGAAAGATAAAAATAGTGAAGGACAATATAAGAAAATTTTTCACAAAATAACGCTCCTGAATTGTTTTAAAGTGGATTCCAAGCATTTTAAACTTCTTCGCCCAGGGCAAGAACGAACTCCTGAAAAACAGCAGAACGTTGATCTTATCCAAGTACCTTTCATTCAACCGTCAGCTCGGTTTAGAAATTAAATGGAATACAATTTTTTGTTCTTTTATATGAATATATCTACTTAAAATTTCACAACCTTGCGTCAAGATTTATCTGTTGGACAAAACGAAGTAAATTTAATGAAAATATTAAACTTGGGCCCACTGATGTTACCATGAAGTTAAATGGGCAATGTGTAAAAGAGAGTTCCCTGGAATTCTTATTACTTTTAAAAAAATGGTGTAATATTCTTCATTCAAAGAAAAGAATTTCTCAATGTTCTCGAACTTCCGGAATAATAAGCTGACATCTCTTCTATCCACCTTTCTAAAAGCTTTGGTTACTTTAAAATAAATATTGGAACAATATTTTTCTGTTAGCATTAAACTTTTTGGTTGTGTGAAATAAAATTGTATAAAATTAACTTTATTTACTCTTATACAATTACCTTTATTTACTTTTATTTTAAAATGAGCCTAAAAAAACATTTAATTTCTAATTACTGAAAAAGCACTTGATACATTTTTATTTAATATATACTAAATTTTAATTATATACTTATTAACTATTTAGTTTGTACTTAGAGATAATGGGTTGACAGCTGATTATAATTGCGCTCTGATCTCAGTTCGTACTTTCGATTCCCAACTTAGATTTAAAAAAAAAAATCCATTTTAAAATGTGGATCTTGGTAGTATTAACTTTTTTTATCGTGGGTAGCCTTGATAGGCGTTTGCCGCGTAAATGACCTTTCGGTAGGATTTTCCATAGATAGTAGGCCCTATTTACGGTTGCAAGGTAGGAAACCCAGAAAACTCCCAAGCACCCACCCGGATAGATATGCGTGCTGATGGGATTTGTCGTTGTTCAATAGTGGCTGGAATCGAACCCGGGACCTCATGTTGAAAAGAGCGTTGTTCTACCATATGACCACGGTGAGCACTAATTATTATTAAAATGGCATATGATTGATTTACTAACCAGACTTGTAAGTTTATTTTTCGGAATTTTCTGTAGAAATTTCCTCTTTAGTAAGATTATTCTTCTATTCATTAAATTTATCACAATTATGAGCTGTAGATTCTTTATTTTTTGGAAATTGATAAAGTTTTCAAAAGAATAGGAGGTGACATGGGTAAATCTCAAGAGGGTCGTAAAAAACATTACTTCAGAAAAAATTATTAAATTAAAAAAATAATAATTTTTATAATTTGGAACCATCACTATTGGTATGAATGTATAAATTTTAACGACAGCCCGTACCTATGCAAATATAAATAATTTGCCTTTTAATGTTAATTGCACAGTATTGAAATTGATTATTTTAACGCTGATTTATATATATAAATTAATTATAATATAAAAATTATATGTTAAATTTTAGAGCTCCAAAATTTTGAAGTGCGTTGTTGAATAAAATGTTTCATACAACCTCGATTGAAATTCCATGTTTTTGGTGAATCTCATCTAAGAATCGAAACTCTACTTGATTTGTTAAATAAAAAGGATTCAAAACCATTTTGTGACAGGCTGTGTACCGAACTGACTGCTTATCTTTCAGTTCAACAGTACGATTCCTGCTTTAAGTAGGGAATTTGTTGTGGTTCATAACCATTTTGAGAGTGGGTCTTGTTCGACTTAAACCTTACGTGCAAAAATTAGTGATAACTAATAAAAGTAACAATTGGTGAATTCTACTAATTACAATTTCTGATAAAAATTTCATTTTTGATATTTGGATTTAGCTATTTTCGCGTCTTAGACACTTGAGAAAAACAGGCTTGTGTTTCCAAAAAAGCAGACATCTGTGCGTCCAATCGTACTACTGAAAAGCTTGGCACGCGGATGCTGAAGTAACGAATATAATTCAGTACAAAGTACACTTTAATTTTTAAAAAAGTATACTACTTTAAAACGCAGGACAGATATCTTTTCACCGACCTGTGTCATTCAGTCTTCTAGGCTGATTTTTTGCATAATGTGATTTCTCGGGAATACTTAGCTCGAGGAAATAATCTCCCAAGTTTCAGTCGTACAACTGGCTCTGCTGCACAATAACAGATAGCATTTTTGTTGTTTCCGATCATTATTTGTGTTTGTCTCCAATTATGCGGTCTTTTCTTTGGAGAACAGTGCAGGAAAGAAAAGTATTGGTTTGTACGGGAATCCACCTTTGTGAATTTTTTTTTATTTGGAAATGTGTCTGAAATTCCTTTTCTCAGTAATTTTTGTGAGACTGTGTCCCCCCCCCTCCCAGTTTCTCTCAGTGTAAGGTGGTGGTCCTTCAGCTCGTGGCTTCGATTCCTGTCTCGCTTGTAAGGACGTTGCTCCAATTAAAGTGTGTGCCAAACATCAACGTAGAGCTGTCAACCCAATTATTTGGGAGAAAGTAACATGGACAGAAACAGTATAAATGAAACTCCTTGAAATGTTTTTTCAAACTGAATGTGCGTCGTAACAAACACACCACAAGAGGAGCATTCAAGAATCGGGAAGGTTTTTTCTGTTTCTTATTTGCACTTAATTTTTGAAACTTTAAATCTGAGTTTTAAAAAGAAATGTTCTGTTCAAAAACTGAGATTCAGACGCCACACGGACTGCTATTCTCTCAGCTGTTCATTGAATTACATTAGAAGAATTCTAAAAATGGTATGTATTGGTTAATTTTTCTAATGTAATTCTGTTACATGCAATTTTATAATATATTACATATTTACATTATAATAAATACCTTTATAAGTTTTTTAATAATACATTTATCTCTTCGATGATACATTTTATAAACTTTCTAATTTTTTCAAACGAATATATGTAAAGAAAAAATTTTAAACTTAAACGGAACGGACTTAGTACATTTAAACGGAAATTGTGGATTTGTCTGGCGTTTAAATAATTGTCTCGCTACGTTTATTGACCTCTTAATGAGACTAACTTTAAACTTTGAATAGCTAAAAGGGAATTTTGTTATCTGTTATAATTGCTTAAACAAATTTTACATCTTATCCATACGGATACTGTGATTTAAAGCTTATTTTAAATGTTCAAAGAGATACGTCCCTTGTCACTTTTTAACACCTTCGATCAGAAATTTGAACTAATGTATTCATTTTTCGATGGATATACCTAGGTGTACACAGATTTTTTTCCCTTCAACGGGTCACTGTTAAAAAGCTAACGATTCATTCTTAGCTTATTCTACTAAAGATTCCCTCGTTATTAGAGTAAATTGTATTTTAAATTCGAATTGTTGGATGATTCCGTGTAAATTTCTTCAATTTTTCAGTTCAGTTAGCCAAAACTTAGTAACTTATAAATATACCAGTTAATATATATATGTATTTTTCCCCTTTTGCTGCAAGTTTAATAGTAACTATTTTATTTCTTAAACATTTTCAATGAAATTGTGTATGCCGAATAATTGAATATTAATATTTTTTATTCATATTTTCTTCCTGATTTAAATACTAAACGGTAAAAAAAAAAAATCGAAAACGAATGAAGTTTTTTTTAAAATTCATTTATAAAAAATTTTCCGCATGTGTGTGTTTGTCAACGCTAATATGAATGCCTACTTGGCCTCGTATCTGCTAGATTCTACGCACTTTAAACTGTTTTCCTCGGCTTACTTTCTAAGGTTTTCCCTGTGGGCCTCAAAATCACAGAAAAAATTTCACTTATCTCGTTGCTCAAGTTTTCAACAGCTGCGCCTCTCCTAATTACATTAATATTTATTAGTATGAATATTATCTATTTTGAATGGAGAGCCGAATTTATCGCTCGTTCGTATGAAATGAAAGAAATCGTCGTTCAGGGTATCTCACACTTAGATTATATCTTTCGTCAAGCCTGCAATATTTAATGGATTGCGTGAATTGATGCCCTTTTAACATCGTTTCAAGTTACACAAATTTATATTTCGCCCCTCGATGTCCCATTTCAACTTCTTATCCAACGAAACTAAACAAAAGCATACATTTTTTAATGTTTATAAAGTTTGCGTACAAAGATTAAAGATATACGGAACCATTATTAAAAAAATAGCAAAATTAATTTTGGCTTCGAGTGTAATACAATCACTTAATATATACTTCCCAACCACAATTGCATTGAAATTATTTCATAAAATTTAAAATAAAGTACAGTAATTGTATATAAAGTTATTTGCTCATAATTTGAGCAGCATAAATAACGTATCAGTTATTTATTTTTTACGATATTTATTCAACCTAAAAGTCTTGTAATATTTCGTTTATCAATTAAAAGATGTTCTAGTTTAATGTAGGATGATATTTGGCATTTTTAACTTACGAAATTTTTTTTTTGTGCGTAAAGTAACAATGAAATGGCCGTTTTTTCCCGTCAAATATGTGAAGATATTGACGAGTGTATGAACATCCAGGCACGCGGAATACATTACTCTTGACCAATCGAATCAGTGTATTAGGAAATTATCTGGAGTTTCTAGACTTCTGATTTGACTTTTCGTATTATATCTTATTTATTTTCACATAACTCTTTTGATTTAAAAATGGTCTCATAAAATTGCAGTTTAAATTTTTTTTAATCTGAATTTTATACAATTGTAAAAATGATAGTGAATTACTCCAGGCTGAACTAATATGCAAAAATATTTTCCATTAACTTCTTCAGTTTTCTTTTGCCCATAGAACAAATATTTAACTTTAAAAAAGTGGTTTGCCGATGTTTGCACATCTTACTTTCTCCGGAAAACATTGAAATGATTTAACCATTCTTTTTCTGAATGGTTTTCATAAGATATGATTGTTGACTTATTATTTGAAATTGGGATCCCGAAGGCTCTTTTCAATGTCCACGTCTCTTCCTATAATGCTGCATTCCCTTCCGCGGCCATATTAAAAATAAAAACAATTAAAATTTCTTGGGTTTTCTTTCTCTATTTTATTCTATGTTTTCTTATTATTTATCCTCTGTTATATGTTTTTCCTTTTTCCCCCAGATATAACTTTTCTCTTTATTTTTAATCGAAAAACTAGAAATTCCCATGGTCTGTTATTATTGATATTTGTATTTCTAGACAAATTTCTGATTTCTATGTGAGATTCGCTTTTTTTAAATCTTGTATGAAACATCTGATATCTTGAGAAATGCTTTTATTTTCGTCCATTTAAAAATCGTTGACCACTTAAAACAATTCAGCCTTCTGGGATCAGGTTGAGTGTTCATTTTTGTTTGTTCTGTTAAAAGTTGACTTAATAAATTGATAAAATTGTTGAAGTGAATTTTTCTCTCTTACTATTACGCATACTGTCAAATTAGGTGTCTGCATTTATGAAAATTTTTTATTCAATTATAATGCAAAAATCTTTGAATGTTATTCTTTATGTCAATTATAAAAATTATGTAACTAGTTACCAAATTAATCTTTTTACTGTTAAGTTATAAAGTAATTCACGATAGGCACTTTTTTGACTAAATGTATAACATTTTGTACATAAACATCCTTTCTTAAAAATGCTTTTGATTAAAAAAAAATTATACATTCTCATATTATCTATCGTATATAACTTTACGTTCGAGTTTAGTAGAAATTTTCTAGGAATTATTTATTCCTAAACAAATACAAATAGAAGAAACACACACACATAAACATACTCATTCTGATGAAAACTCAATTTAATATTTCTAGGAGTGAAGTAACTTATTTTGGTGACTGTGGTTCAGGCAAAAATTCCTCTATTCGTCGAAATGTTTGTTCAAGTTTGAAAAAAGAAAGGTAATGTTCAAACAGGTTAGCAGTAAAAGAAATCAATCTTAAAATACTGGATTTAATTGGTTTTTTACTCTTTGGTCAGTTTTGGCACGCAAGTATCTACTAATTCAATAGTAACTGTGGCCACCTTTCGGCAGAGGTAGGCGTGTATGGAAAAAAATTGCTCACCAAAAACCTCCATGGTATTCTATTGGGGTACCTGGAGAAAATGTGCGAATGGGCAAGCATATTTTATTGGGAGCTCTCGCTGGAATTTGTACTACCAAGTGTATTCAAAACCACTTCAAACATGGATGTGGGAGGGAAACCCACGATGCGCGGATTCAAAGGTCAGGGTTCAGCTACTCAAAGCAGGAAAGCGTTATACAGAAACACAAGCCTTTTCCATTAGTAAATTCTAACTAAAACAACTATATTGACATGTTTTTAAATGATGCAATGGCATGAAAAAGCATTGCGAATAGTACCTCAAATATTTAATTGGTTTTTAGGTTTTAACTCTAAAAATGATACTGAGTTATAAAATAAAAATAAATGTGGGTATGTGGAAAATTGTCATTTTTTAAAGGTATTATTAATAAGTTTGTATAGAAAAATCAAATACATGTGCTTTTTACTCCCAAATGATTTTAATAAAAGAAAATTTCTGTTGAATATTGAATAGCTCGCAGTCTTATTATGATGTCATGGTAATGCAGATCTTAAAATTTTCATCGGCGATCATTACTTCGATACTAATGGCAAATATAATGATTATTGAATTGTTTTATTCAAAATTTTATCCTAGTCATTAAAATTGAGATGGGTGAAGCTATGCTTAACAATGTAAATTCTATGAAAATTAACTGTAATTTGCTTTTTTACACCATATAGTAAACGGTTAACGATCGAGGGTCATTATGAGGCCGCGTTAATCTTCCTCTTGGAAGAATGTTCATAGATATTGGGCCACATTCACGTTTCGCGAGGAAGGAAACTTTATATATAGTGGTGTGATAGACCAATCTTCACAGAGCAAAAGATCCCGAGCTGGATCCTAGCCACTATTGGACAACGGAAGATAGAGGTTGCGTTTGTACCTTCTGCATGTGTGTGTGCATGCCTCTCGACATGATACTTGAGGGTTTTCCTCACTTTCGACCCGTACGTATGCCTCATTATCTATGAAGAAACGTCAGTGGCTAGAATCGGCCCTTGAGCTCCAATGAGGGCTGTCTTATAACAACGCCACGATAAACCCTAAATTTTATTTAAGAAATGATTTGGTCATTTTTAAGATCTTACGAATTTCTTTTATGCATTTAAGATGTTAAAAATTTTTTGACCGCCATACATAACTTATAATTATATAGAAAATTCATTAATTAAATCAATGTTACTGAATATTATTAAGTTTGTTTTCATCCACCCCTGTGCCTATCAATTTGATGTGTGTCTATTTCTATTGACTTTCTCTTATTTTTTCGCAAGATTAAGAGATTAGATACCTTATTTTAATACATCAAATCGCATTTGTTTATTGTGAGCCGTGCTACAGCATATGCGGCACTTAGTCACATTCTATTCAAAAAGAAATTATGATAAAATTAATTTATC
This sequence comes from Latrodectus hesperus, assembly GCA_037975125.1. Lineage (NCBI taxonomy): Eukaryota > Metazoa > Arthropoda > Arachnida > Araneae > Theridiidae > Latrodectus > Latrodectus hesperus. The sequence goes on from CM075859.1 coordinate 8,704,276, forward strand.
TCCTAAATTTTTTTCAGTAGAAATTTTCAGCGTTTCTCCATTCCATTTCGTAGGTTTGGTTCAAATCGCTGTAAAAATCTTGAATATTTATCAGTATAGCTTTTATTTCTTTGACCAGATCTACAATTTTACAAAAACAAAAAAACAGTGAACGCAAAAAAATTAAAAATAGGCTCACAGATGCTAATAGATTGGTTTAGTTTACCACTTTGCCAAACCAATCCATTTATGCACATATTTGGATGTTTTATGTATTTTATTTTACCATTTACTTACAGCCCGTTGCTTACAGTTAATAGCATAACTCAATGCGATGTAAAAATTACACAAATTGTCAAACAACTGAAACGTTTGAAATTGTTTAACAGAACGCGTGCCAAGATATTGTGAGACAGAAAAGATGGGAAGGGTTTTAGCTGCTGTAAGTCCCATATAATATTAAATGATCCATTGTCAAACTGAGTACCTAATGGGTTTTGAAAATGTCTAATTTGAAACAGATATTGTAGTAATTGAATTAGTTGTTTCGGAAATTATTTTTGCAAATAGACGTAAAAATTCCCAGTGGAATCTTAACATATCGGGTGTTTTACGGTAATGAATTCTAATATTTTATGGTTCGTTGCGCGATAGACTGTTGCTCCAGGCTGTACGAATTCGTTTTTTCCAATTTTTCCACGATTTTGGACGGTAAACTTGAGATAGTGAACAATTGTTGTTAATGCTTTAGCCTTTCTTTCTTTTTTTTTCCTTCTTTCCAGATAAATCAATTTGTTAAAGGTTAAATCACTAGATCTGTCTTCTTATTTAGAATAATTTTTATTTTAGGTAAATGTGATTTCGATAAATCTATGCAATTATTAATTGTATATTTTGAAACAAATATTATTGTTAAACACTTAAAGAAAAATAGTTCTAATTTTTAGTCACAAGTTTTGCTCTTTTAAATAAAAAAATTTCTGCTACTAAAATTGCATTCAATTTGCAGTTTGTGCTATATATAATTGTCATGTGTTCGGTCATGCAATTTTCTTAAAATTGATGTTAAAAAAAGGTAAAATGGAAATATACTTTTTGAAATTTCTGTAAATTAGAAACTGACCGGCCTTTAAGTCCCTGTTAATTATTTAAGAGAATAAATTCGTTAGTTTTTGCAGCGTAATTCATTAAGTTTATTTCAGTACAGTAAATTTCCGATTATCCGCGCAATTAAATTATCGCGGAATTGGCTAAGTGTCACGCATATCGCAGTTAAGCCTGTTTTCCGGATAATCCACTACACAATCGCGCGAAAGGGGACAAATCAACGCAAATATAAATTTTTTATTTTTAAGAGATTGAAATTTTTTGGAATTTAAAAATTGTGGATAACCTACAAGGTTGATAATTGGGAGTGTAATTAATACTAAATAAATATAATAAATTTCTCCTTTCATCTAGAATTTGAAACAGATAAACATGAAAATGCAAAATATTGTCTACTATACCAGACCAATAGCATTTTAAACTGTATATCTCTTTTGTATTAGCCTTTGTTCAATGAACTAAGTTGAATTATCAGTCCATTATTTTTTACTGAAACACATTATTTTAGAAACTGCTAAGGAATGCATTTTAAATGAAAATTATTAATTCTTGTTCTAGTTAACATACTCACAAGTGTGGCAAAATGATTTTGAATCTTCAATCTCTACTGGACTTTAAAAATTTAGAAATATTATATTTTCTATATATATATTATTGTCTACCATACAAAAAATAAGGGGCTCCATTTAAATTTCAGGCATTGAAAAGTGTTTAATCATAAGAAAAATCTAGGAAACCTTGCTCTGGATTTAAGTGCTTGTGTTGGCAAGCAGGATCACCTTCTATATTTGGTCCATCAAATTTTGTGACAATTGATAAAATTCTCAAATTCACTTAAATAGTATTGTATACTTCTGAAGGCTACTTTTACCAATTATAAAAATATGAATGAACTATATATTATGTAATATACTGTAATATAATCACGTAATATATACTATGTGATTTTTTCTCTTATGTCATTTATTAAAAGTTGTAAATCTGCAGTTTATTATCCTTATGCATTTTTATTATTTAAGTAAACAAAAGTAAATTAAAATTGACTTAAAATTCACTGGGAAAAATACACAATGTTCATTGAGGACTCTTTACTTTATCACTTCTTAAAAATAAATGTATTTGTAAATAAGATGTTACTGAAAAGAAACGATTTTTAGTACTTATTTTGTTCTGTCAACTTGATTTATCAGAATATAAAAATTGAATCTTACACTTAACAGATACGATTTCTTGCATTTGTTGGGATGACTTAGAAGTTGCATATAATGATAATATAATTTGATAGGAATGCAAAACTTATCATGACATTAAAGAAATTTAAATCATTTTGTATTTTTAATTTTGTTTCAGAAGCTGAAAACAAATATTCCAGACGAAAATCTGTTTTTGCTGAACAATATAATCCTGAAGAAGATGAAGATGATGAAGTTGAACGTGTGAGTATTTGTTTTAATTTTGACATTTGCTGATAATACTCCATTTTTTTATTGAATCAAAGCATAAAATTCATTTATATTGCAATATATTACCAATTTATTGTTACATTTTATTTATTCAAAGTATTTAAAATTACTGTTTAATAATTTTTGAGGAAGTTAATGCCATGAATGTTTTTCTTACTTTGAATGTATATAAATTGAGAATTACTAAATTTACAAGAAGCTGTGTTTAAAAACCATTTATTTTTAGAGGCACATAATAAATTTCGTATCACATAAGAAATTCATTTGATAAAAGTTTTTATAAGACCAAGTAAGTTTCTTGTCATTTATATCCAAACTTGCATATTCCAATCTTATTTTGAATTTAGATTCAAATTGAACTCCGTCATAGCATTTTCATGAGGATTCCTTATTTATGTTAAACTTATGGCTGTAGAATTTCTGAATTTAACCCCTAATGTTCCAAAAATCATATCCCAAAAATATCAAAAATATTTTATAAAACCAAAGTTTAACATTCATTTTGAAGTCATTCTTAGGCGTCATATAAAATCATTGTTTCTTTGTTGACCCAAAATGTTATCAAATTCTGTCATCTGTAGAATTAAAATTGTGTCCAAATTTTAATTTATTTGCATGCAGATCTCTTTCCTTTTGTGGGAAATTTTAATTATTGTAAGTTAAATGCTTTTTTAAACTTGATAATTCAAAATTTTGATGAAGTTTTTCATTTTTTATTCAATTTTATTCCACACAAAGTGATTTTTTAATTTTTATGTTGCTACCATAATTTTTTTCCCATAAAGAGTAATAAAATTGTGTATAAATATTTTCTTAAGCTAACAGATATTTCTGTTTAAACAATGAGCCAAAAAGTGTGCTGCATATTTATAACTGATGAATACATAAAATATTTTTTGAAAAACTCCATTAAATTAAATGATATTTAAATTCTTAAAGCTACTGTGAATGGAATACTGAAGTGATATTATATATTTGATTGCTAGTCTATAAATCCAATGGTGTATGTTGTTTAGTGATAATGTAAATAGTGGCAGTTTGTAAATTCTAATTTCATTTTGGACAGTAACAACAAAAAAAATAATGGTGACTATAACTAAAGTAATGAGTTTACAGTCTGGTTCCATTTTCCTCAATTATAAAAAGCGGAATCATACATCAAGAGTGTAATTTTTTTTTTCAGCTTGTATCACAGAATTTGAGAAACATACCATATATAGATAATACAAATTTTAGACAGTAAAAATGGTAATCTAAAACATGTGACTGAATAGTGCTATGCAAATGAAAAAATGAAACAAAGGGATGTGAACATGCTGAAAAAACAGTAAAAAAGCAAAAAAGACTAAAGAAAAAGGTTAGTAAAAATTAAAACCAGTAAACTCAATGAATATTCATGAAAAAAAAGCCTTCATTAGAATTTGGCTGTGAAGATATCTGTTTTAAAAATGATTTTTCTTTATTACCTGGTTTTCAGTTTATTAAAACAAATGTCCTTTAATTTTGTAGAAATTAGCAATAAGTTTTGAAAAACTTAGGAAAATGCTTTTTGTTGTCTAGATTGTCTGTTTAAAGTTGAGCATATCTTTTTTATATGAAAAAAATGATTAACTTGGATATTTGTCATTTGTTTTTTTCAGTGAAGATAATTACTACTCATTCTAAAGAAATGTGCTGGAAGAATGAATCCTAAAATTATAAATAGAATCCAATAGAAATCTTGGCAAAGTAAAAGACTAAGTGCTTTACTAATCCTAAATTATTTTGGTTCTATAGATTTAACTTCATAATATATACCACTGAATGTGCCAAAAACTTTTTTATGTATAATAATTTAAATCAAACAAAGTGAAAAAACTCAAAAACTTATTTTTAATTTTTTTTTTAATAAAATTTTCATCAAAGTACTTTTAAACTTATTTTGTCCAATCTGTAATTTCATTTTCAGAAATGTTTTCCCAAACTATCTGTTTTCATGATTAAGAGCTGATCTTTAATTTTCTCCTTTTTTACGACGGGAATGTGGTGCAATCCTATGTTTTTGCTCTTTCAAAATATAAAAGGAAGTTGGATAAAGCGAGGAAGTCACATTAATTTTGGGGAAATACTGACATGATATTCAAATAACTTGCATTCTAACTTTCTGTTGAAAGATTTGTCAATTTGTGTCTTGATTTGAACATGTATATTTATATTGGCTTAAAAATCTCCTTTAAACCAAAAGCCATATTAAATTTGGTAGCATGTAAAAAGTTATTATAAAGTAATTAAGCAAATTTTTTTTTTTTTTTTTTTTTTTAACCAAAGATTGGTGCATGGAGATTTCTACATCTTGTAAAGTGTAACATTTTTAATTCCCATACTGCTAAAAATTATAACTTTATAATGGTATACAAATTATGCACTATGCCTTTCTTGATGCACATAATTGTGTGAACTGAAGATTAAAAAAACTTTAAATTGACTAAATTAATTTTTGCTTTGAATTGTGCTCTAGAATGGATTTGAGAAGTAAAATCTTTGCTTTAAGAACCTAATGATAAATAATTTCATAGAATTTTGTTTGAAGGTTTAACCGTTGAGGATTCCGGAGATCTGCTATTAATAATGGTGACTTCATGTTCAGAAACATAATAGAGCTATATTAATTAATCATTTAAGGATGAAAATTCTGTTAATGATGCATACTACATAGCCTCTCAAAAAAAAGAATGTAAAAATTGATTTGCGTTAATGTGACAATTATCTACCATCATGTAGGAAGAAAGCCAGTTTATGTGACATTCATCTAAGTTAAATATCACCAGTTAGAGCTCTGGTCTGCTGCTCAATAGTTCATGGGTATGAATCCCACATAGTTCATGGATGTTTGTTGTGTTTCTGAATACACTTTTTTTTTTTAACTTAACTGTGACATATATTTCAGAAAAATGGACCAAAAATGGAAATTTTTTTGACTGTTTAATTTTATTCTTTATATTGTTATAAGAGTTAGAAAATGGTTTTTTACTACAAAAATAAAATTCTGAATGCAATAACTACTATATAATTTTTGCATACACATAAAAAATACACATAAAAAAGTAATTGGTTACACATACATCTTATTCAATTAGAGTAAATTAAACAAAATTTTGGAGCTAATATAAATAGTATAATATAAAAATGCAACAATATGATTTTGATTACATAAATTTTACAAACTTTTACTGTATGATATATCCCAAAACACGGTACGGCTCACAAGCCTATATTGCACTCTTTACAATAAACTCTTGTCTCATGCCTTATTCTCTTCCCTTGTTCATTGGTTTTACAACCGCATATAAAACACTGTCTGGTTGGAGTACATTTTTTTCCTGTTGATGGGATGTGATCTGGAAAGTGTCGGCCTGTGAGGCGCAGTAAGCTTACCCTAGAACGCCCTGGTCCTGGTATTAGAACGTTTAGTTTATTTTGTTCAACAGTTTGTTTGAAAATTGAGATTCTGAAATTCATTATTTTTTGCACCTCCTACTGAAGTATACAAAATGAAGGAGTTATATAATGCCTGGTCTAGAAGATGGAGAAATATTTTCTGGTAATATTTTTTACCTCGTTTTCTAGTAACTGGGTAGTCTGTGAGATGTTGATTGACTTTATCAACTCCTTCCATAGTGTTGTAAAGTTCTACCTTCGGTTTCAATTTCTTTTCTTTTTTCTTATCTTTAAACTCAATCATTTCTGCGGTATGGACTGAAGAAAGCATACAAACATCCTTTTTATCGTGCCATTTTATAGCAGTAACTTTACCACATTGAAAAGCGAGAACATCACCTTTCTTAATTTTTTTTTTAAATCGGGTGGCAATTTTCTAACCGCGCATACTGTGCCTTATATGTCAGTACAGAACTGTTGCACTAATACATCGGCCAACTGTGGAGAAGCATAATAATTGTCGATGCTCAGACAATATCCTTTTCCTAGCAGTGGTTTCATCAATGACATAACCACTTGACCAGACATTCCAAGATGTACAAAGTCAGTATCAAGCTTTGTACCTTTTCCAATGTAAATAATACTGGAAAAAATGTAGCCCGTTTTACTCACTCATAACATAAACTTCTTTATACCAAAGTGAGGTCTTTTTAGAGGCATGTACTGAATCCATCCCGGCCTACCCTTATACAGCATCAGGCTTTCATCTACAGTTACATCGCAATCTGGAACGTATAAAGAAGAAAAATTTTCATTTAGATGTTGAAAAATCGGCCAAATTTTATGAAGTTTTGGGTTAGGATGATTGAGTAGATCAATATCTTCATTGTTCACAAAATGCAAATATTTTCTTATTATTTGAAATCTATCATATGTCATAACATTCCGGAAGAATGGAGTTTCAACACATTCCTTTATCAACCAAAACATCTCCACAGCTGGTTTTTTTACAAGACTTTGCAAAATATGCAATGCAAGAAAAATCTTAATTTCACTGTTATTAGTCGGAATCCACCTTTTCGCTCTGCTTTTTGATTTTATTGTTTGTGTTTGAATGCATTGTTCTGTATATCTATTAGTTTCTTCGGTAATTCTCTGCAACAAGTTGCTATCAAGAAACAGATCAAAGTATTCGAAATTTGAGGTATCAATTGTTGCACATACTTGTGTCAGCTGAAACGGAAACCTTGGAGGGGCAGGTGGAAGATTAGCCAAACATAATGGATTCCAATCTCTACAAGACAAAATATCACTATCATCATCACTTTCGATGTAATATTCATCGGTAGAACTATTGGTATTCGATCCCGAGGTACCTAAACTACACTTCTCGTCGGTGTCTGAATCGGACTTTGGGAAAAAGAAAATATTTCCGAAAAAAACTCACCAAAAAGCAACTGAAACTAAATGAGAAAGCAAAATTCTGTATTTGTTTTTCAATCCAAGCATGTCTTTGTTTATCAGTAGCTAACAGCACTCAAATTTTCCCTCTTCCAACCAGTCAGTATCGGTAAAAAACTAGTACCATTTGTGCCATCTATTAGGAAAATATTGAATTAAGTATCCTAAAATAGAAACGAAGTCACTTCGGGCATCACAAATATTGCCAAAAGTAGTTGCTCAAGCTGAATTCTGGGACACTGGCAAGGGGTTAACTGGGCCCTGGACCATTGATTGACAAACAAGCCAAACTAATTCAAAAAATTGTTCCACAGCCTCTGCCCTTTGTAGTGCTCACAGTTCAATATAATAAAGAACAAATCATGAATAGTTAGTAATTCCAGTGCTGAATAAATATCTTGCAAGCATAATACAAGGATTCAAAAATAAGGTATGTGTGCATGAATGAGTTTCTTCAAGTCTTATCCAAGTTCAAATAACAACTCAAAAATATTGAAAATTTTGCTTTCCTAATATTTAAAATAAATTAATGAAGATTTTTTATGTTATGCTTATAAGGTGAGAGAACAAGGTAGCTAAAAATATTTAAGGTTTGGAATTCTGTATTAAAAGCATGAATCTCTCTAAATTTATGAACTACATCAACAGAAGTAGTTATCTTGTCATTGTTGTGCTTTTAACAAGAACTAGATCACAAAAATGTAAAGGGGATAATGTTATTTATAGTGTGTTTAGATTTTTTCCTACATTTTATAAAAATTGTAACATAATTTAAACCCAACATAAGAAATTGTCACTTTTATGTCATTCTTTAGACTTGTTTGAATTTCATAATGAAAATTTGAATTTTTGTTAAAGTAACCATGGCTTTATTTTAATGCTGAAGCACTTTTCAGGAAAAAAATAATAATTTCTGAGAAGTGCTGTAACATTTTTTTTATGGTCAGGGAATATATGTGAGTAATAAAGATCTTTATTTTAACAATAAAAATTTATAAGCTTTTGAATACATGAATGATTTTGTTATTAAAAAATTTTTCCCCAATGAAAGCAACTTAAACTATGAAAAAATTAATGTTACCACCCTATGGAACATTTAAGTGAGAGTTCCTAACATACGGAATTTAACGTGGAATAAGCTCACTGATGTAAAAGTAAAATGCATTTAATGTCTTTTAATAAAATTCTTTCATTTATTTATTTCAGTTATTGAAATATTTGTTATTTAGCTTAATATTAAAACATGAAAACATTGCTTCTTTCAGCTTATTTTCCCCAAATCTGATGACCAGCGACAGAGATTAGGAGAAGCTGTTCAAAATATTTTACTTTTTAGGTCCTTAGATAAAGTAAGAACTTAATGTTATTTGATATACATATAGGCCATGAGTGCATAATTTTATACTTACATTCTTGTTTTTTGCAGCAACAAATGCAAGAAGTATTGGATGCGATGTTTGAAAGAAAGGTACTATGTTTGTATTAAAAGAAGCATATACATTAATTTCTTAAAATTTTATATGAATGTTGCATTTTCTTTTTACTCAAATTAAATATTAAAAATAATTGTATTTAACTGTTTGTATTTATTATATAAAATTTTAGTGTTCATCAATAAGTAATCTTAAATATTTTTTAACTTGCGCTATACCAAATTTTTAGACTTTGAAAACATTTTATACTGCTAAAATGACATTACTCAAAAACTGTATTGATGTCTTTAATATTTTAATTTGGAAAGAATATTACTTTTAATTTCAGAATTTTGTGAATGCTTAACACTACAAAACTATTAATTTTATATATACATAAATATATTACTTTCAGATTTCCCATTGTACCAAAAATTCTTAACACCATGATTCTGTTGATTTCCTTTAATAAATTTTGTTAATGATACTATTATTTGTTAAGAGAAATTGAGTTGATACTTTAAAATAATTTTTAAAGTGTTTTGTCTTTGAAATGTGTTTATATATATATAAATTATTGAATATAAATTAATCATTTTGATATTAACAATATACACACTTGTAAATATTTGTATATTATATTTTTCTCTATTTGTAATTACTTTAGATTTGCTATTTATATATTATTTTGAAATTAATTTGCATAGTTGATAACGAAAGAAAATAGTTTATTTAAATTCCATATACGTAGATTGTTGGGCTTTAAAAACTTAAGCTATGAAGAAGCTCAGTGGCTTAGTGATAGTGATTCCATCCCTTCAGTGGGTCAATAAACTGGATACTAAGCATGTTTAGAAAATAAACACTGGGAGTTTTGTGTTAAGCTGATCACCTAACCAGGACATTCCCGGAGTGCTCTATCAGAAAACAGATTTGGACACTGTAGGCTTTGACCCTCATGGGCTAGTTGTGCTGCAGGTTTAGTTTTTTAGGTTACAAAAGTAAAATGAATTTGTTATTTTAACATTTATTGCAACAGCCTTTAGCAACCTTTTATTTTATTAAAAGTTTGCATTAAGTAGTTAAATTATTTTTAAAGTTTACTTATGTTAATTTTGAAAGCAACTAGTTTTTGGACATAATCAATTTGAAGATCAAAATAATGAGTTTTTAAATTGTTCTGTACTTTCAAGCTATTTAATGAATTTCCTTATTGATTGTATATAGTATTAGTTTATTTTAAATAAATGTAAAATATTTTACATTCATTATCTTATCATTAAAAAGATTAGCTTTAAAGTGTTCTTATATTTATATTTTTAATATTACAAAATATGATTTAATTTAAAAATATGCTCTAGAGAGAGGCTTTCTTTTTTCACATATTCTTAGCAAATTACTAAAGACAAGGCTTGGGGTTCCCTGTTGAACTCTCCACTCCCCATGTGCCTTCCACGCTCCATTTTCACAGCCAATTTCAGAATTTTGAATGGACATGACTTTCTCCAGGGACACTTAAACTGTATCGCCGTGGTCAACACGCCCTACTGTACTTTGTGCCCTTCAGGAGCTTTTATGGACTTTATTCATTTGACAAGCTGTCCTTCGCTTTCTCTTTTGAATTGTTTACCCGACAACTTTCACAATAAGGCTAATTTTTATTTGGCTGCCAGAGGACTCATATCCGATAAGGCCGCTGTCTCAACGTAGGATAAAAAAACATATTCTTCGCAATCAGCTGAAATGATTAAACTGATGTCTCACTTTAAATATTCTGCAATTCTTTGTGATAAATGACAAGTTGCTGTTGATAAGGTATTACAATCATACCACAAAACTTGATCCAAAAATTCCTGTACTTCAAAAAAAAAAAAATTTTAATTTCTCGTACTTTTTGACTTTTAAGTCATTCGCTTTGGTCGTTTATTGAAGTTAGTTGCTTACAGATATGGAAAAATTACATGCTATATGAGGGAAATCATTTTGATTAAAAAATTTTATATCCTAAATATTAACTAAAATATTTCATAGATTTCATATGATAATTTTAGTTTTTAAATTGCTACCTTTATTTTATGTATTCATTTAAAATTTTGGATTTTTTAATAATTTTTCAATTTTTGAGTTTAAAGTAAACTTGCAGTTATAAATGAATTTTAGAGTATTTTATGTTAGGAAAAAATTATTTCCAAAATTAATTTTTCAATTATTTTTGTTATGATAATTTTATATTCTAACAATACTTAAATTTCTTTGAGAGTTCCCTATGTTAATTTATGAATAGATTGTTCTAAACATTTTTCATTTCACTATACTGCTGTGGGGCATGTTTTCAAAATACTTTTATTTTAGTATTGAATAATCAAGAAAGCTAAGAAATAATTGACATCTCTCATGTTTCATCTCACTTTATATGAATTTTGCAATATTTAAATAGAAGTTGATAGGCAATTTCTGAGAGGAAAAGTAATCTTAGTTATTTTCGAGGGAAATTTGAATTATCATTCCGTGTTAAAATCTTGTTAGCCAAAACACAATTTTTCACTCATTTATAGATTGAGTAAATTATGAAGTACCAGTAAGAGTTTAGTGTATTTTGCTCTTTATATCCATTTAACTAGTTAATTGTTTAAAAAAATCTTTTTTCATTTTATATTTAATGCATTAAAATATATCCTGTTAGCAAGTTTAAAGTTTCTTTTTAATTTATTTTTATCATTTTTTGTCATTTTTAATCAATTTAACTCTATCTAGGAACAAGTAGAGTGTTTAAAGTACCTGTGTACTTAAAAATAGTAAAAACTTTTAATGTGACGGCTGTAAATTTAACTTTAAAAAATATTTGTTCTCTTAATTCAGCATTCTAAACATTCAATATTTTATAGAAACGATAAAAAAATAGACCCCTGGAAATTAAAATATTCTTTTGTTTGCTCAATTTTGTAACATTGTTTCTAATAAGACGAGAACTCTTTTTTTCTCTTTTAAGTATTTGATGTAATACAATAACCATACTAGGGTTTTTACTTTTTAAATTTTTTACAAGGGTGTACCGTGTATGTTTACAAATTTCATCAATGTTTGTAATTTTATTTCATTTATTTCAATATTTACTCTGTTTAGAAAAATAATTTATGTGTCACTATATTTATAAAAACAAATTTTATTTATATCTTACAGGTAAAACCTGGGGACATTGTTATTAAACAAGGAGATGATGGAGATAATTTTTATGTAATTGACAGGTGAATTTATTTCTTGCAATCCAATTATTTTAAAGTTTTAACTTTATATTTCCAACATTTGTTGTTTAATATTTCCATTGATTTTGAAACCATTATTTAGAAAAAAATAAAATTGTTTTTTATTATTTTTTTTATTTTGCTTAAATTACCATTAGAGAAATCATCTGAGATTTGATCATCAGTAAAGAGCTATTAAAATAGACTTTTTATATTTTTACAATATTACAAAATGTTACCCGTTAAATTGTATCAAGCCTATTGTTTTTAAAACGAAACTTATGAATTAAATTTCATCGATTTGACTCCCATTCTCGGCAACGATGATTATAATCCTTTTTAGAACCTTTGAAACTGTCGATACTAATGAAATAAGCACTCGTGCAAGAAATGATCTTAAAGCAACAAACCAACTAAATCTTCTTGAAAATATTAAAAGAAAAAGGATGAAATCTTAAGAAAAAGGATGAAGCCTTAAAGAAAAAGAATAAAATCTAAAATAATAACCACATTATTTATACGGATAGGCTAAATGCTCAGAAATTCTTTATTATATTATATCTGAATTGTACCAGGGAATAAATTGGAGTTCCTTGATTCCAAAAATGATAGTTTTTGTTGCCGAGCTGGCAGCCGAATGGTTTGTGCTCTTGCCGTCGGCTCAACAGTTCGTGGGTTCGAATCCCACCTTGGGCATGGATGTTTGTAGTGGTTTGGAATTTACTTTAAACCATAGGTCCTGAACTAACTAGCCCTCCTGTGCAAAAAATGACCATTGACCGACAAACAAACCTAACTGATAGTTTTTGTTATAGTAAGAATATTTTGTTTCAAATTTGAAAGAATTCCTAATAAATGTAAATTATCAAATTGAGGTACTATTTTCTATTTTTAAAAAATGCTAATTAGTCCTTTTTAGTTAGAATATGATTTCTTAAATCCCGAATAAATACATATAATTAAATAAAGAAAAATATTAGATTGGTATTTCAAATATATAAAACTACATTATGATAGGTTAGTGTTTTGATGGACAAAAATGCATCAGAAATTAAAATTTTAGTAAAAGAAATTCAATCAAATCACTCAACCTTTCAATTTTTTTTAAAACTAAAGTTTTGCTCACAATTCTTAATGAATGAATCGAAATAATTTTTCTATGCATTTTAAATCGTACATATTTTATAGTGGCGTTTATCATATCTATGTTGATACTGACCATGAAAAAAACAAATTAGTTGGAAAATATGATAATGCTGGCAGTTTTGGGGAACTAGCTCTAATGTATAATATGCCCAGAGCGGCTACTATAGAAGCTGTTACTGATGGATCTTTATGGGCTATGGTAAGTGGGTATTATTTGTTCTTTTCTGAGCTATGTTGTTAACATAGCTGAATTAAATATTAAGCAAAAATAGAAATTTGTATTCAAATCTTGGTTGATAAAATTTTAGTTTTATCTCATATTTGACAGTGAAGAATCATTTCAAAATATGTATTAAATTTGAAAAATAAGTTATTTATGAATTTTGATTTGATTTGTCTAAATGCTATGAAACCCTAATATATAAAATTGAAATTTCAAGAAAAAATGTGCGCATAATTTTAAAAAGTCAGTAATTCTTAAAAAAATAAATGAAAAGTTATTTCTGTACATTTATTTATGCATCATATCAATAGTTATATAATTGAGTTTCTTTCTTTAATTTTTTTCTCCTGTATTTTCTTGAGATTTTAATTTCATTAAATGTTTTCTATCAAATACTAAAACATCTTTGATTTCTTAAGTATGCATTACATTTGCAGCTTTAAAACTTGTTTTTAATTTGCAATTTGAATTAGTTTTTATTTGAAATCTCTGCAGAAAGGAAATCTTTACAAAGTTTTGTGTATTTTCCTTTAACCCTTTGATGGTTATGAACGAGCTGAGCTCGCAATCGAATCGTGCTTCATAATGCGCGCAAACGAGTTCCGCTCGGCAGCGTGTTTTCGACCGAAAAGGTTAGAAATGAGTTCTGCTCGCGTAGTTAAATTTTCCCCCAATGCGCGCTGACGAGCTGAGCTCGTTCGCCAATATTATTTTGCATTGATAATGTTACAAACGAATCCTTCTCGCAAATTTATTTAGTTTTACTGTCTACAAATGGCAGTACGGGTTCCATGAATTTCTTTTCATAATGATTGTAGTTGTTTATATTTTTACCTTGTTGTTTATATAGCATTTTGGCGTGGTATTTTGAGTGTTTGTAAAGAAAAATGGCTCAAAAGCAAAAGTTAAATGATATTGATTATGACGATGATTATGATTGTGATACAGAAAGCTTATCTAGTTTTGAATCTGATGACGACTTTGTTCATAATATATCAAGCTCGGAAGATGATTCAAGCGATGAGGAAGATTTTTCGAGTGTACAACACTGGTGTCAAATTGATTCAAGTTCTCCCGCTCCTAGCCGATTTAGTTTTACTGGTGATGTGGGAATAAAAGCTTGCGTGACAAATATTTCGTATCCACTTGAGTACTTCGAGTTGTTTTTTACTGATGAGATTGTAAATCATATTGTTACTGAAACCAATATTTTTGCTGCTGAAAATTTAAATAAATTTAAGAGGGAAGAACATTCCCGAACTCATCATTGGAGTGAAACTAATGCAAATGAATTGAGGATATTTTTTGCAACATTAATTTTGCAAAGAATAATAACGAAACCAACTGTAAGAATGTATTGGTCAAAAAGAAAGTTAATTGAAACTCCAAGCTTTTCTAATCTCATGAGTTCGAGAAGATTTGATCTTATTATGCAATTCCTTCATTTTGATAGGAATGAAAGCACTGATTCTTCTCATCCTCAGCCAAAACTAAAAAAAATATGGACCGTTTTAAATTACTTACAAAAAAAATTTTCGGAAGTTTACACACCCGAATTACCAAGATTTTTAGGTAATTACTGTATTGAAATGTTTCATAAAGTTTTACATTAGTTGTATTTATTTAGACTTTTCAATTTAATATTTGTATAAACTTGTATTTATATTTAACGATTATTATTTATAAAATTGGTTATTATCATTTATAATTTACTATTTACAAATTATCATTTATTAATTATTTTAAAGTACTTAAAAACTGGTATTTATGTATTAAAAGTACTTTAAGAATTTTATAAAACGCGCGAGGTGAGCTGTCCACCCCATCGCCACAGAAGGGTGACATTTTCTGAAGAACGGCAGAGGAAAACAGCTGCGAATTTCGACTGCTGTTTAGTCGCAGTACAGCGCGAATTAAGTAAGCGAAAACTGCTACTTTCCCTAACCGCTAAAGGGTTAATATACAAGACAGATCATGTGTGTGTGAGAGAATGAGAGAGATTTAATAAACTTCTATTCAAAGATTATTTTTTGAAGTTTTGAGGATCAGCTTTGGAATTAAAATTCAAAGATTACTTTTGAATTGAAATATACATTTTACATAAAAATAACCAATTTTTATAAATTCCATGGTTATACAGTTTTACAAAAAATTTTTATGTTCATAACAAGTTTTAATTTAAAAATTTTTTCAGATAATTGTATGCAAGGTTTCATGACAAATTTTTATAAGTATGAAAATTTGTTTTTTGCAGTTTGAATAACAAAATTTTTATGATTGGTTGCGAGGTTTACAAATTTGAATTCTGTAAAAGAACTGAGGCATGCTAAAGTTGAATCTATATATTATTAATATTTTTCCTTAAATATTAAAAAGTACTTTTAATAGTATATAAAAAAATACTATAATTTCATATTAAATTTTAAAATGTAATTTTTTCCATCAAAACAAGCTAGTACTAAATAAAATTAATATTCATTTCAAAGTTTATTATGATAGTATCAGTGTTTTCCATAAATCTTAAAATTGTCATTTTTGGAATAGTTGCATTACCTTACCGTAAGTTTTTTTAAGAGTAACGAAAATAATACTGCAAAATAATGAATAAATTTGAAATTTTTTCTTAAACAACTACTGTAAAATGCTTTCATGAAATAGAAATGCAATGTTATTTCTGACAAAATAAATATGCTCTAAAATTTTGGAGTGCAACTCTTGCAAAATCATGAAAGCAGATTTCAGTTTTTAGCAAGTCCTAAAATGGTAATTTTTTTAACCCAAATATTATGAAGTTTTGAAAAGTGGTTACTGTTTAAAATTTCATTGTTTAAAAACTTTCAATGATGAGAATTCCTTAAATGTAATCTGGATTTGGTTTTGATTTTTATTAATAACCTTGAATATTTCAATGATATAATCACTCTGTAATAAAATCTATGAGATATGAAAATGGTGATTGTCTTGTTATACGGTGCAGAGTAACATCTGATTCTCGTATATATTGTTAGATTTGTCTTTGTTTGCAAACTTATTCAGTCACTTATTTATAATTTGCTGTTATACTTTTTTAAATAGTGTTTATAAAGCTGAAAATTTTGTACACTTTTTAGAATCGGCAAACATTTAGGCGAATAGTTTTAAAGAGTGCATTTAAAAAGAGGAAGGAATATGAAATGTTACTTGAAAGTGTTCCTATGTTGCAAACGTTAGAGGTATTATATTTTATCTCCATAAAAGTCTTATAAAATTAATAAAACTTAGTTCTTATTTATTTGTTTATATAACTTTTGAATGCTATAAAAATTAGAATTTTATATTAATTTTTAAATTTGTCTAAAAGTTAGGTTTTTTAATCCAATATTATGTAATTAGATCATAAAACCTCTTAATTTTGGCCGTTACTTAATGTAAATATATGTGTAATTGTCTAATTTTCTTTAATTATGCTGCTTTAATTAAAAAATAATTCTAATCTAAATTTTTTAAAATTGAGAATATAGATACTCTT
Source organism: Latrodectus hesperus (assembly GCA_037975125.1). Taxonomy (NCBI): domain Eukaryota; kingdom Metazoa; phylum Arthropoda; class Arachnida; order Araneae; family Theridiidae; genus Latrodectus; species Latrodectus hesperus. The sequence goes on from CM075859.1 coordinate 8,721,234, forward strand.
ATTTTTATTTCATAATTTTATCAGTAAATCAAAGTGTTCTAGTATTTATCATGTTTTTTAAATATGATGTATACCAAATTTACTCTGGAAAAATGTTTTTCACATATATTAAGTGTTGTCAGTTCTTTGTGTATACATAAGAAAAGCAATATACCTGAAAAAATTCAATGTCATTTTTGATTCTTAGTCTGAAATAATAATAGATCTGTAATACAGAATTCACAGTCGTTAGACTGATCTGATAAGTCTTTTTCCTTAATTTTTAGTTTTCATAAAATCTTACATTTTTACATACTTTACATTCTATGCAAATATATGTTGTGCACTCATCAGATGTTCCACGTTTATTTGTTGTTGTGAATGTAAAATACAATATTAGTTTTGCAATTTATAACATGCATTATTTTAAAGAAAATATTTATTTCTCGCTAAGTTAATAACAATGATAGAGTAACATACCGCCTACTGTACTTTTAAATAAGAATTTGATAATTGAGATCTGGCAGTGCCAAATTTGTTGTTCTAAAGTTATTGGTTATGTTTTTGTCTTGAGTGCTTAAATAAAGTCTACCATAGTAACATTTAAATATCTTTAATTAAAATTGTTTTAAGAGTTTTAATTAAAACTATCTTGATTTCATTTTGATGTGTAGATATTATTTACTTGTGTACACATTTTTAGAATCGAATTTGATTCTGTAACTTGATTCAGCTAGGTGTTAATTTCATGTTTCTATTAATTTTCTCTTATATCATAAAAGTGAAACTGGCATCTGAATTGTTAGTGCTCTAATTTTCGTTTTAAATATTTGTGAGTTTGATTACTCATGTGGGAATATTTATAGTGGTTCAAATTTCACCCAAAACTAATTCCTTTTTCAAATTAGCCCTTGTGTGCAGAAGGTGTTTGTACAGTTACAAAAAAGCAAACATAAATGAGTTAATGATTTTCATTCATATTTGTATAATTAATTCAAATACCTATTGTTAAATCTGGTATTTGAATTAAACTTAATACTCCAGTGTACTCTTTTGACTGAAATTTACTTGTAAAAATCTGATTGCCATTATGATAGTAATTTGTTGCATGTTAGGATTTCATGAATAATTTCAGTATATTTGAGATTAAGCCACTTCTTTTATAACTATTTACATTTTTACTGGTTTTGTTTTACTGATTTTTAGTGTTCAGATAAATAAATTAATAAAACTTTTTAAAACAGGAAATATATCTACTTTTTATTACTATCTTTTTCTTCCATAAATTTGATGAATTGGTTAACTCAGTGGTCGGCAAACTTATTAACCAAAAAGCCAAATATGAACTTTGACAATTTTAAAATAATTGGGAGCCAAATATGCTTATTAAGTAAACTTTTATTACACTAAATAAGTAGTGCACTAAATAAAACTAAATTTCATACTTAATAAATATTTATTAATGTGAACAATGTGCTTACATCTCCTTGGAAAGTTTGAGTAAGTCAGCTTTGTATGTATGTTTTTAGGCAGGATTCCAAGTTCTAATTAATAAGACGACTTCTCAGTTTACTCTTGATAATGCTTGAAAAAGATTGTTCACATATATATGTAGAACTGTAAAGGGCAAGAACAGGAAGTGCGAGCTTTTTCAACTGATCGTAAGAGTCAGGAATACTATTCTAAGCTTTGAAAATGATCATGTCTTCCTTCTCCAGGTCATTCAAAACACACTACATGTGTTGTGAACTAAGATCACATTTTTTCTTCTCCAATATTTCCAATTCACTTACAGCGCCATATCTCTTTGTTTTTTAAATCCAGCAGTTGTATTTCAAAGCTACTACCACTTTCAAAAGGAGAAACATTTAACTCGGTTTGCATTAAGAGGATTTTGACTCATGCTAAAGTTACTGTGCTGTTTTTAAATTCCTGAAACCTGCTGAGAAATGCTTGACTCATATATAAAATTATTGTTTTAAAATGGTGTTTATCAATAGAGGAATTATTTTTCTTGGCGATGCTTCAGCAGGCTTGGAAAGTTAAACAATGTTTCCCTTTCAAAATCCTGAGCAAAAATGGATAATTTGTTTTCAAATGTTATTACTTCTACCATCGAAAAAATAAAGTTTCTTTCCCTTGTAGTTTGTGATTAAGCTGATTTAGATGAGGCGTAACGTCTACCGTGAAATGAATCTACCATGATCGTCTGATAGTTCAGGAAAGTGAACGCCCTTCTCAAGGAGAAATGCTTTAATTTCTGGAAAAGGGGCAGTAAATGTCTCTCTTGATAACCAACGTACCTTATTATAAAGCAGAAGATCAGCATACTAAATCTCCATTTGGAATAAAAATTCTTTGATTTGGGAATAGTCTTAGCTAAATGGAGTTGATAATGGTAATCACTTATTCCATAACTTTACAAATTTCATCTAAAAAATATTTGTGCACCAAGCGCTTTTTGGTGAATGATGCAATGGTAAACAAGCAACTCTTGATTTGTTTTTTCTTTCAAAATAGCAACAAACCCTTTTCTTACGCTGGTCATACTGTTGAGCCCATCTGTTGAAATCGATACAATTTTATCAAGGGGTATATGATATACATTCATACACTCAATTACAGCATTTGCGATATCTTTTCCATGTGTCTGACCTATGAGTGGCATTAATCCTAAAAGTTCTTCTTTAGGGCCTGAATGAGATATGAATCTTATAAAAGGTGAAACTATTGCTGTATCATTTATATCACAAGACTTGTAAACTGCTATTAATAAAGCTGAAACCAGTTTCAGATCTTTGATATGCTGAGTGGCTATATTCAAACTAATTTTAATTGTTCTATCTTTAATGGTTTTGGCAGAGAATGGTAACTCTTTAATTCTTTTCAGAAATTGTGCGTTGTTCTTAAAATCCCGAAATAGCTCTTTGGATGCATTTGTAAAACAATTTTTTATGTATTCACCATCTGTGTACGGTTTCCCTCTCTTAGCAATCTTTTGTGGCTAAAAACAAAACTTGCCATATTAATATTGCTGGAAGTTTGCATCCAATTACTAAACACAGAAGTTGACAACTCTTGACTCTTCTGAAGTTCCTCATCCTCAACTGCTTTCTTGTAAAGTGTCTCTCTAAATTTGTCATCTTGTTATGCACAAATTTCTCCTTACAAATAAGACATGTTGTAAGTCCATTCAACTTTAAATTCAGTTTTCATCTTCCATTTTTCTTTGCTTTTTTGGTAGCCATGTTAATTGGGGTGCCCGTAAAAATGTTCCAAATATATTTTTTTAAAGCCAACAAAACAAAATTATCAATATTAAATTTATAAAAATAAAAATCAAAAAAAGTACTTTTAAAAAATACAATTTTATTAATATATGCTATTGCACTAAAAAGAAAAAAAATTTCCATTATCAGAATATCAAAACTTATAATTTGACCAAAAATGGAAGAAAACTTTCAACATTTGGACAGATAGAAATTATTGAAAAATCGATTACAAATTTTGTACCAGAACCACAAACATATATAGCTAGTGTAATAAAATTCATATAAAAATAACTGTAACGTGTGCTGCTAGATTAAAAAATACAACAACTTTTTAATAAGACAGGACAACTGCAGGCACGATAGACAACACAAAACTGTTCACACTGCAGTTGCTGGTCGGTGGTGCCAATTTCTGCACCCCCACCGCTACTTTAGAAAAAATATGCATGCATATGCTCGTGGTACCTTTGTGTCACACCAGAGTACACCGAAAACATGCGAACAATTTCAGCTGGTAACTTGTACATAGTTTGTGTTTACATTTACACTAACCAATAAAATTAAACTCGAAGTTCGTTAAATATTTTTACAACAATATAAACTTCTAATTACCTATCTATCTTTTAACTTAAACAAAAAATTATACATGTTCTTGATTTATAGTAGAATTTTAATTTATCAAAATAATATGTAATTTTTTTCTTACCTATTTTTTTTAACGAATATATTTTTACGCCTTCTGTTTATATTTGTGCCTGAGTCGCACTTAAGGAGCCAATGAGCCACACGCTTTTTGCCAACCACTGGGTTAACTCATTTTATACATAAATAACATATTGTTAAATCATTTATCTCATATTACATATACATGAAAAAAATTGAAAATAAGTACTAAAATAATTTCTGATATGAATTAATGAGGTGTTCAAAATCACAATTTTTATTTATTAGAATTTTCTAATTTATGAAAAAAACATTGGAAAGAAATATTAATTCTTTTTTTTTCTAAATGAATCTGCAAATTATGTTTGAATATTAATTACTTGAATAATTTGATTATTTACTTTTGATTTAAAGAGTAGAAAAAATTTTAATTTGTGACATTTAAACTTTAATCTCATTTAGTTTTTGTGATAAATGTATAAGAAAATACTCTATTAAATTTAAACTTTGTCTTGTAAAATTTTCTTAATGTAAACTATTGGCATAATGAGAACTGTTAAGAGTAATTATTAAAATTTAATATTTTACTTATTTGTGCACAAGATATAGAAAGAAAAAACTAATCTATTCTAATTTCTGAAAAACCTTTCTTGTTTGAATGCAAATTTTTATATTATTTGGTTATAATTTGCAGTAGCTGGCTGATTTTAGAAAATTGCAATCTTTTGGATTTTAATAAAAAATTTATTTAAATATGCCTCTTTAAATGTTAGTGCATATATATAAATTCACTTTGCTCATCTTAATGTTCTTAATGAAAAATAGTTTTTATGCAAACAATTTGAAATCCATTATTAATGAAGAAAATTTTTTATCCTTTGATGAAAAAATAATTCTTTCATCGAATGATAAAATATTGAAACTTGTTACCTTAAATCAATAATATATAAATTTTCTAAAATATGAGGCTCGATGTCTGTTCTACCTGCAGAACACTGTGCCTTTTTAAATTTGACCAGTACAATAAAATCACAAAAATAATATCAGTCTTAGAAATTATAACTAAATAGAAATTTTCTTATGAAGCTGGGTGTATACATAAATTTACCATTTAAATGTGTTATAAGTTTTATGAAAATTTGTACAAAACTAATATTTTTCTTTTCATTTAGCAATATGAAAGGATGAACCTCTGTGATGCACTTATGCCTAAGTCATTCTCTGATGGAGAACTTATTATAAAACAAGTAACACTTATATTTTGATTTTTTATTTCATTTGCAATAATTCTTAAAATGAAACTACTTTTAAAATAGCCATATTTTTTTTTATCTCTGGGAATCAAGAATATACTCTTAAATTATATATATTTTTAGCATTTTCTCATATTTTTTCTATGAATTAAGCTTGCACTTCTCTCCCGAAATGAGGAGGAAATTTTGAAATATTTATAAGTAGAATTCTGACATGTATAATATATCAATCGAAAAAAATTTCTTTGTTTATGTTAATTCATCTTTAATTTCATATGCTAGATTTCTTCAATTCTCTTATACTTTCTAAGAGAAAGAACATTTTTTTCCTTTAAGTAATACTTTAAATTACCTTTCTATGAAAAATTAAAGTAAAAATACTTTATAAATTGATATCTGTACTACATATAAGTACTGTAGTGATTACAAGGTTCACAAATTTAAATGTTTGTTATATTTAAAGATTCTTTACATAGTTCTGTTTATAGTCATTTTGTAGAATATATATCTTATTTTTATTTTTAGGGTGATCAAGCAGATGGCATGTATTTCATTGAAGATGGATCAGTTAAAATTACCATTATGAAAGAAGTAAAATGCTGTTTTCTTTATAGTGTTTAACACACATATTGCGGCTGACATTACTCGCGTAACATTAAAACATTTTCTATTTTTCAAATAACATTTTTATTAGCTTATTTACTATTAAAATACTTGCAATTAATACTTTTTCCTAACAAAACAACTATAGTACTTATGATAGTAACTTAGAGTTTTATTCTTCTGGTTAAAAATTAAATTTTGAATTAAAAAATTTGTTTTTACCTTTCATCGGGGTTATTTATTTTTATCTTGCAACAGGATTTGTACAACCCCTGGAATTCAGAAAATTGTTTTATGGGTCCTTGAAACTCCTGGAATTTTGACTTAACTCTCTTGAATTACTCCTGGAATTTTTGCTTACCATGATGCATTTATTTTTTGTTACAAAATATTATAATTTAAAAAAAATTTAATATTTTAAAATTTTCAATAAAATTGTGAGAATACAAAATTGAATTCTTAGCTTTTAATAAAGGAGTTTCCAATCCTATGCCTGCAGGCACCATGACGCCCATTGGTCGCCCTAGGTGCACCCGCTGCTTTACCGAGTGATAAAATATTTCAATTTTCCCATAAAATGTTATGCAAATTTTTTTGCTTTTTTAATATTAACTATAAACACAACCAAAATAGAAATCGCAAGGTAAACAACCTACATGCCCACAGATATAGGCACAAAGCAAAATATGGCTGATATATTTGCCACTTGTGCTCTGTTTTCACCACACTAATTTCCCATGTCTGCAATAAAATGAATTGGTCTATTTTTGTGGTTAATGTATGTATAATGAAGGCTTTCCCCAAAACTTGTGTTGGGAAAATCGCATTGAAATTGTTCATTCGTTTTGTCTTCTACTTTTTCAATGCATGGTTCCTATGTTCATATTTTTATATACAGTGTCTACTTCTATATTATTTTTAAATACTTCCTTTGCTTACACTAAAATGAATGGATCAAGCAAAAGTCAATGTATCTAAAAATTTAATTCCAAATCAGAGGAATCGTATTACGTCGCTGATTCAAAAGATAAATCTGTTTGCTAGTTATGTGGAAATATTGCAGTGCAGAAAAACATGGTGCTGAATGTCATTTCTGAACAGTTCAGTGCAAGTTGTCCAGTTAAATCTGTAATTTTAAAAAAATGGAGCAATTAAAATCAAATCGTTTGGTTTAACTGTCAGTTTTCACGAGACCTGTGATAAAATGTAAAAATATTACTATTGCCTCCTTAAAAAATTTTCATATACTTTCAAAGAAAATAAAGCCCTATGAGGATGGGGAATTGTTAAAAGTAGCATTTTTTACTGGTGCAGATTGCTGATTTTAGGGATTTTCCGACAAACAAGAGATCATTTCAACAAGTTACAGGGGAACACCATGGTGATTGCTTGTGAGCTGGAGTTTCATCATATTCTCCCAACTATGAAGTGATGGCCAAAGTGGAATACCAAAGATCACATTGACTATATTTTATTTATAATTTTTATACCTCATGTTTTGTTAGTCCTAGTTATCATTTTACACAAGACTATTAATACTAATTATACTCATTTGTTAATTTCTAAAATTAAATATTTTGTGCATTATATGTAATGTATGTTATTAACAATGTCCACCAACTGTAAATTTATCTTGAGAAAATAATGGTGCCTGCCATTCGATCTGATATGTGTTCGTGGGTACAAAAAGGTTGGGAACCCCTGTTTTAATGTTAGTGCTAGATGGCAGCATAATCGATATTTGTTTGTTATTGTATTCATAGCTGTTGACTAAAATAAAGATCCAGTTCATTCAGGACCAGATGTGGTATTAAGTTTTCCCAATTGCATCCTCATTTGGTGCAATCAGATGAGTGAATTTAATTGATTTTTTCCAATTATTTCTATTTTCTTTATATTTTATAAAATTAACTTAATATTTAAATTTAAAAGTTTCAACTGAAATATACTTTCCACATTTTCCCTGCTGAAAATTGCATTTAATTTCAATGAATCAGTATAAATTTGATTGTTTATTAAAATGGCTGATTTTTTAAAAAAGTGAACAGTATTCAAATATTGCAAATGTGGGAGGCAGCAACCTATACGTTCTACACAAAGCTTACTGTCATGGATAATCCTCATTTCTGGAAGTTGAAATAACAGCAAGTGCTATTTACACACTATTTGAGGACTGAGCTCTTGTAGGGATGACTTTGATAACAATGGGCCAGGGGGATAACAATTTCATATTGTGCAAAAGCACACAAACTAATTTTTTTTTTTTTTTTGCTAAATGCAATTTTTTATATTTATTGATCGAGAAGTGGAATCTTGTCTGAAACTGTATAAAATCTATAATATTTCCAATGTTGTAGCAGATTTTCATGCGTTGTTGAAAAAATTCAATGCGAAAGATTTTAAAAGAATATTTGCTGTGTGCTTCTTCATTTAAACTTATTAGTTTTAATATAACAGATAAGGACAATCAAAAAGATGCTAGTATATTAGATGTTGGATTTGTTAACAAAAAAACCCCTCAGATTTTGTATATATGCAAAATTTTGACAGAAAAACAGAAAATGTAATTTTTATTTACCTTATTTTCCTGTATATAATCCTCAGTGGCGTATTATCTGAAGCCATTTTTATGATAAATATTCAAAATGTGTAATATTGATAATGTAATCAAATAACATAAATTTTTCTATTGATGTTTAAATGAAAGAAATTAATTATTTTCGAGTAACGCATTTTTGTGTACATTTTTATTTTCCTACTGCGTTTGTTTTTTGATAGTGCGTTTGTCGCCAGTGTCACACGTAAAATCCATACAATAAGCATCATCGGCACAATGCAGTTATTATTTCCATTTATCAAAAAAAATAAATAAATAAATTCAGCTTCCCTTGGCATGTTTAAAAGAAAAAATAAAAGATTGAAACATTGAAATTCTAAGTTTGCCAACAAACATTTGTTAATTCTCTGATTAAAATCGTCACAAATTGCGCAATAAGCAAATCTGAACAATTGCGCATGATAAACATTGACGAATTCTATATCACAAATAGTGTGCTTTATTAAAAGTTTAATCTTTTGTTTATAAAAGCAGATAATGGAATCAATTGGCAAAGCCAAACCTAAATTTTTGTGACGTTATACATTCGTGGCCAATGGGCACCTGTTGGAAGGAAAGCTGAAAAGGGGAGAGGAAATTTTCTTTTTTTTTATTGCAGAGAGGAAAAAATAAAAGAAAATATATTTCACACAAGTAGAAAATTTAATTACTGAAAGTTATAAAATTAATTTTAAATGAAAATAAATTTGCAAAGCAAGCAAATTTATACAAAAATCAAGAATTATCAGTATTTTGAAAAATAGGGACATTTCGGAATGTTTTTTTTTTTTTTTAAATCAGGAATGTCAAGACTACTCTGACTCCTGAAATTTATTTTATTTATTTATCATTTCTATTTTTCTGCTGTCACTAAGAGGTGAGACAAAATAGGAATATGACAAGGTTAAGTTCCACATAAGCAAAATTAAAATGATGCATTTTAAAACAAGAAAAAAAATCTTACCTTTGATCACTAAATTTATTTACAATATTTAAAAACCATAAAAATCTGATTCATCAGAATCAGAAATAAACTCATAACAACTTCATTTAACGTATTATCTGAGTCACTAGATAAAAAGTTTACATTGTTAGGAGAGAGTCATTTTCATCTACAAAATTGCATTTTCTAAATGTGTTTTTTATAGTATCTTCCGAGACGTCATTCCATGCACTCAGACCCAGTTGGAGACATTTTCATATGATGCATGCTTTAATTTTCCAGTCTTGGTGAAATTTTTTTCCTCTTTGAACATCCAGTGCTCCCATTATTTTCTTACCTTCGATTTAAATGATCTATTAATTCCAACGTCTAAAGACTAATATTTTTGTGAGTCCTCCAGGAATTATAGCAATTTTTGCAGATGCAGATTTAAAGACCTGTTTAACATTTTCATTTAAATGAGCTTTCCTAGAGTCCATAATTAAAATGGCTTTCGGATGAAAAAAGGAATTGTTAAGTTTCTGCCAGATGCTGTGTATCCATGACATCATAATTCTTTCATTCATCCAGTCTTTCTCATTTACCCCCGAGCTGGCAGCCGAATGGTTAGCGCTCTTGCCTTCGGTTCAACTGTTCGTGGGTTTGAATCCCACCTTGGGCATGGTTGTCTGTAGTGGTTCGGAATCCACTTTAAACCGTAGGTCCCAGTCTAATTAGCCCTTGTGTGCAAAAAATGACCATTGAGCGACAAACAAACTTTCTCATTTACCTAATTTCCATGCCTTCAGGAAAATTTTCTTTCAGAAGTGTCTTCCTTTTAAATATCCTCATCGGCAGTAATTTCACGCCATTTGAGGCACAGCATAGAACTATTGTAAATGAAGTTCTTTCATTTCCACTAGTATTTTTAGGAATGCTGCTTGTTCCCTGAATGTCGATGGTCCTTGCAGGTTGTATATCAAAGGATAGCAGAACTTCATACATATTAAAAATCAAATCCGATGTAAAATTGTTTTCTTGAATGATTTTTTTAAAAAAAATGTCATGAAGTCATAAGATTTCTTTTGCCAGTCTTCAGGTAATTTTTGACCAACCGACCGACGAACGACTACAAACAGCTAAATTATCTCTTTTCAGAAACCAGTAGCACCACATGGACCCACCAAAGAAGTTTTACCCATTTCTCGTGAAACATATTGAGCTTTTATTCTAGAGTTTATAGTCCAGACTGCTTTTCCATTTCCTCTTTCACTCAATATCCATTTATGCAGTTCTTTCTCATTTTCAAGCCAGTGAGGCGTTCCATGGCGATTAGCCCTTTTATGTTGATCACAGTTTTCAAACATTGACTTATTTTTTTCCATAATCGAATATTTGACTCGTCAATCCCAAACAATCTTGCAGCTTCTCTATTTCCTATTTCAGAAGCTTTCTCTGTAGCTTTTAGTTTAAACTCTGCCATGTAACTTACACGTTTTCACTTAAACATGTCGGTGTATAAATATTTTCAGGACACAACTGCTCAAATGAAGGTAAAATGAATATAACTGAATTCAAACTGGTTCAAGAATGATTTTCGAAGAATCGAATTCATTCTGTATAATCAAATTCGTTCTTTTCTAGGTGAACTTCCAATTATGCCCAATTATGTTCAAGGACAATTCGTCCTTGAACATAATTGGGCAAAACTAAATGTCACTGAACTATATTAAGGCCAGAAATTTTTAGCACCATCTGTTATCCATTTTATAAAACACAATACTGCATCTTTCAAAATTTAAATGTATATTTTTCAGTAGGAGAATGTTTTTCATCAGATTATCCGCGGCGGCGTATAATACGCACAACAAAATCTGAAACTTTAACACACATTCCGCGGATTATACACAGGAAAATATGGTAATTATAAATTATATTTAGTAACAGTCACAGAAAATTTAATAGAAAAATGTCCTTTGCAATATTCTGTGGTCAAGATAAATCAAGATAAAATCCAGAAATGGTCATAAATCAAGATAAAATCCAGAAACTTCTTTTGTACTTGTTTAATGAGTTTTATATAAATGTCTAAATATGATAATGTTTTCATTTTTTTAAATATATCCTACGCCCAACCTTGGTTTTTTAACCATTAATGTGGTAATGTCAGTCAACTTCACATGGTGCCCCCTGATCTCATTAAACGACTGACACCTGCCGCTTTGTACAGCCTATTGCATTTTCATAGTTTGTAGAATTTCATAATATAATAAAAGAATTTATAGAATAATTTTTATTATATTATGAATTAGAATTTACATCATAATAAAAAATTTCATATATTGTTAGAGAATTTAAATTATTACATCCGACTGTAGGATTTCAAGATGGTATTAATCAGAAATTTGTTCCTATTAAACATAAAATAGATACTTTTTATTTTTAACTTACTCTCAATCAGACAAAATTATTGTCATTTATGGAAAATACTTAATTTGCTATTACTACTCATGGTCAAGCATTTGTTGAATTGTTGTTGTGGGTTTTCTGTGAACAAAAATTTTATTGTAGCCATAATTGATTATTTAAACTTTCCAAGTGCATCATTGATGATCAAGATTCAAAAATAAAGGAGTCAGCAATATAAAATTAACAAAGACCTACTTAGTTTTGCTGCTGGTGGCAGGCAAAAGTATAAATTATATTTAATTTAATTAAATTAGAAAAAAAGCAAATGAAAACAAACAGAAAGCAAAAAGCACTTCTTGAAAAAATTGAGCTGAAAATCAAAATGAAGCTTGTGGGAGATGACACAAATGAATTTGAAAAATCTACAATAGGAATTGCTGTGAAATCTGAAAGAACTGGCAAATTAACATTAATTGCAAAATCAAACTCATGACACTATAGTGCTTCAGAGAAGCAACAGTTATTTCTCAGTAGTAAAAATAAATTGAAAGCAAAATCTTTAGAGATGAGAAATTACCATTTTCTAATAGCAATATTGGGTGTATATAAATAACCCAGAAATGCGAAAATCTATTGAATAATTAAAGAAATAATGAGTCTAGAATAGTTGTGTAATTGTAAACATTTAAAAGAGTTTAAAAGTAAACAAGAAAAATTTAGATATGCTTTTATTGAATAATAATTGAGAAAAAAGTAACATCCTGGTAACTTTATCTAATAGTTGTACAGTTAGACCCTGCTTAACGCCGGGGATATGTTCCGTAGAGCATAATGCGAAACAGCGCTAAAGGAGTCTTATCTTAACATGTAAGTAATGGGGTTAGGAGAAGATGGATAGAAAAATGGTTAGGTATTAAATTTAATAATGTTTTTTTAATAAAAATAAAACCAAACATTTTTTTCTTACAAAAATAAAATTGATAAACGAATATGTTTATAAAAACAAAATTCTTAAGTCAGTCAGATCATTCAGTCTACTGTTTCCAATTTTCTGCCTTTTTGTAAAGAAAACATCTAATGTAGTTTGTGTTTTCTTTTTGCATTCTGTTAGAAGTTGTTGATAAGTGGATAAAGCTTCTTATAACACCCCATTTTGAACTCCTGTCAAAATTTGGATCATTTTCAACAAATTGGTCCATAATTTCAATTATAGTGTTCAAACTCTTTTTTGAAAACGTCATCGAAAGTTCTTTTTGCTCTTCTTCGAAATCATTACTATCAATATTTTTGTTTTCTTCCTCAGTTAATTCTCTTTTTTATCCTATGCCCGAACTTGGTTTTTCAACCATCAGTCTCTGTCTGGCAGCCCAATACAATCTTGAAGTGAATGAAAAGTCATCTTCTGCAGAATTTCTAACTGTGACATCCAAAAGTCCAAGCCATGTATAAAGGTGGTCACCAGTCATGTCCTCTATTCCACAAAAAGGGCAGATCGGAGAGTCCTTCAAACCCGAACGGTGAAGGTGTTTTTGCAGATAATCATGCCTAGTTTTAAGGCGAAAATTAGCCACTCCCACAGCTCTGTGGAGGTTGCATGGAATAGGCTTTGTTAGTAAGAAGCCTATGCTTTCCTTTTTGTGCACATCTTGTAAATATTTCTACGATGGAAGGCTATACTTGACTTAATAAGCCTTTTAACAGTATGGTACTCCAAAGCTGGAGAAGGCTGTTGTAGATCTGAGCCAGCCTTTGCCAATTTCTCATCTTCTTCCTTTCCCAAGATACCATAGTGGCTGGGTATCCATTGTAGCACAATTTGATGTCCCTCTTCTAGTAGCAAACTAATTGCCATCTCACAGATAAACAGACCCAATACTGCAAGGATCAACTGAAGAGAGACATGATGGTGACCTGAGATTCTATAAAAAGTACTATATTCTTATTACCTTTTCTGATTTCTTCAAGTGCTAATTGCACAGTGGCCACTTCACCATTGTAGCTGTTATAGTATTTCCCAACAGCCTGGCAATGCCTGAAACTCTTAGAGTATACTCTTGCACCAGCATTTCTAATGGCATCCAAAGCTGAACCATCTGTATATACATGGAACCAAATAGATCATGGATAATGCTCATCCATAGTAGCTAGGGTAGCCATCCTTAGCTCAGAATCATTGGAGACCTTCTTACTCACAGGTAGTATCAGGTCTAGATGGCAATCAGCTCTATAAATATGGTTTTGAAAGATAGGGGGTCTAAACAAAAGCACTCTATCTGCATCTGGGATCTTATACCTATCTGACAATTCCCTGGTCAAAGTCAAAAAGGTTCTCTGTGTTTTCAATCTTGGGAAAACAGGAATATAATTTTTCCAGAAACCATCATCCCTTAGAAGTCTTTCGAGAGTTTCTTGGCAGTGCTTTGTCATCGATCTGCCAAAGGTTCCAACCCAGTCTGAATTTGCATTGCCTCAACAGGTGTAGATGAAGCCCCACCGGAGTTAAGTCTAATAACATTATTCTGAACAGTCTCCAATTTTTTCTGGATAGTATCTGATGCAGTAATCAGGAGCTCAGCTCCATATTCAATTGCAGGTCTTATGTAGGACTTATAGGTGGTGCAGAGTAAGTCTTGTGAAGCTCCCTATTTCACTCCTGCAAGTATTTTTAAAAGTTTACTGATGGATTTTCCGATGTCTATAACTTCAACAGCTTGGCTATTCCAACTTAGCCTTTTATCCAAAGTGATGTCCAGATATTTGGCTTTAGCTGTTTTACACAGACGATGAGGACCATAATATAAACTAATATTATAGGGTTTTGTACTTAAAGTAAACAGCTGGTAAAAGGTTTTATCATTGCTTACTGTCATTTGATTCTCATTAGACCAATGAAACAGTTCTCTTAAAGCCTCGTTAAAGGAAAGCTGGATGTGCTGCATATCTCTGCTGATTGACCAAATGACCAGATCATCTGCAAAAAGAAGGCCCCTAACATCCCCATCAACGTCCATAACCCTCTGGATTACATCATTTATCATAACGTTGAACAAGATAGGGCTCAACACAGAGCCCTGAGGAAGTCCCTGTCGAGTTTGTCTGTAGGAGGAGACAGATCCACCAAACCTGGTTCTGATAAATCTCTGGGTCAGAAATGACTTGATCCAACTGTACATGTTTCCACAGATTCTCATGTCTATAATTTTCTTAAGCAGTTTTCTTCTCCACACTCTGTCAAAAGCGGTTTTGAAGTCTATAAAGACTGCCACGGAACTGTGTTTCTGATGAAAACCATCCTTAATCAGCTGTGTAAGTCTAGCCACCTGTTCAACAGTATTTCTGTTTTTACGAAAGCCTGCTTGTCTATATGACAGGCAAGAATAATTTTCCAAGTAGAATTTGAGCCTTATTGAAATCAAGCACTCTGTCAATTTACAGGTAACGCTTGTGAGAGAGATAGGTTGATAGCTATAAATATCCTCAGGATCTTTACCACTCTTCAGAACCTGAATAACTTTGGCCTTACGCCACTGACTTGGAAGGCCCCTAGTCCAAGACATATTAATTACGTTAAGCAGTCCATCCAAAGAGCCCTTTCCCAGGTTCACCAGGAAGTCTGATACAATATTATCCGGTCTGGGACTTTTACCCCGGGTCAAAGCCTTTAACTCACTCTTGAGTTCAAATAAGGTGAAAGGAGAATTGAACAAACTATCCATCTCTGGAGTTAAACATGTCTTTGGGCAAACCAATTCATTATCATATATCCTATCCGAGGGATGATAATTGCTAATATTTGCATAATGTTTAATGAAACCCCTGGCAATTTCTCTGTCTGAAGTGAGTAATTTATTGTCCAATTTAATTGGCTCTTTCCTAATATCTTTCTGATTGTTGATTTTGAGAGGAAATGGTGAGCCTTTAAGGCATCCCTTCTGTAATCTAAGCTCACTAAGAAGTTATGAAAAGTGAGTCATTTTGCTTCTTTAATACCTCGTTTAATGATGGTTTGTCTTTTGCAAAGTTCAATACAGTCAGTCATTTGTCCAGTAACCAAAGCTCTGGCTCTAGCGTTATCACGGCTAACTTTAAGACATTGTAAGTGTTCATTCCAGAAGGGAGAATATCTCCTCACCTGTCCTCTAAGTATACAACCTTCGGCACAGGCCAAAATAAATTCAGTAAAAGTATCAACACTATCCAAGTTTCCAGTTAAAAGGGTTTTTTCTAACAATGATTTCATAAGTGAGTCTGTCAGATATTTGAATTTTGTCCAGTTTTCTTTTCTTAAATTCCAACGAGGGAACCTAATCTCTCTATGTCCACTATGTTCAATAGCAAAAGTGGCCAGGAGGAGGTTGTAACCAGCTACACCAAGGGAAGGTAGCAGAGAGTGAATAGTATGTCTTGAGTCATTTGTGTGGACAAGTAATAAGTCGGGATGAGAAGACACTCCCCCATAGAATAGAAATATTGGAAGTCTGAGAGTTTTCTGTAAAATCTGCTTGAGTAGAATCAATAAAATTTTCAAGAATACGACCCGCTGGATTTGTGTCATTGTATCCTCATCTCCGGGAATGAGCATTGAAGTCTCCTATTAAAATTGAGCGTCTATTCCAGCGATCATTAATGAATTCCGGATCTGGAAAGTTATTGGAAGGATTTTACATGACAAAAATTCGTTAATGCTGGGTATTTCTCCAGACATTTATTTCCCCCTCCTCGAGTTTGTCCACAGCAGTCATAGTGTGTCCCACAATCATACTAGCAATATAAGTATTTTTAACACAGATGACAATGCCAAAAGCCACCTGTCGAGATCTGTCTAAGCAAAAATTTTGATATCTGTTGATACGAAAAAAATTGTAATTTTGGGTAGAAGCACCACTTTCCACTATACCCAGGATGTCAATGTCATGATTAAAAACAATAAATTTTAGTTCGGTGAACTTGTCGTTTTGTAAAACCACCCGCGTTTCAAAAAATCATCTTAAGCTTGTCTTTAGCCATAGTCCAGGCCTTGAAAAAGACCTTTCAGATGATGATCAGCAAGATGATCCTGAAGCCGAAAGAACATAGTAGGCTGCACGAAGCGACAGGAGTCAGTCATTTAGTGAAAACGGGGCACCACGTGAAGGCGACTGACACCACCCCCTCAGTTAATTCCTTGAGCTCATCATTAGAAAGACTAGTTGCTGTTTCTTGAACTATTTATTAGACGTCTTTCACATTTACCTCATCTAAACTGGTTTATTTTGCTAATTCCACTATTTCATCCATATTGACCTTGTCCAATGTCTTCGCTCTTAATTAAATCTGGCCAAATGTTCTTCCATACTCTTTTCAAAGAGCTTTCTGTTATTTTATTCCAAGAAAGGTTTATGTTTTCTACAGTATTCAAGATATTATATTTTTTCCAAAATTCTCTTATTGATTGCTTCTCTTCTCCGTCTGTTTTTTCAAGCATCTACTTAAATGTTAACTACAAGTAATAAGCCTTAAAATTGTATATAACGCCTTGGTCCATTGGTTGGATTAAGACAGTTGTGTTAGACGGCAAGAAAACCACTTCGACTGGAATGCATGTTAAGCTGATAAATTTGTTGAGTGGCTTGGAGCATTATCAATAGCAGTGCTCTTTGTTCAAGTTTTTTAATTTCCCAGTAATGTTTAACAGGCGACAGAAATGTTCAGTGAACCAATCCTGAAAATTTTTCATAGTTATCCATAATTTTTTATTAGACTCCCAAATTACAGATAAAGTCAATTTAGATAAGCCTTTCATCGCTCTTGGTTTTTGAAGTGGTAATCTAGTAGTGGTTTTAATTTGAAATCTCCACTTGCGTTACCACCCAGTAGAAGTGTTAAGTGATCTTTTGCAGCTTTAAATCCTGATGCTCATTTCTCTTCATGGGAGTGAAATGTTCGTTTTGGCATTCTTTTCCGAAACAGGCCTGTTTCATCAACATTGAAAATCAATTCTGGAGGATAGTTTTCTTGTTCAATTACTGTTTTTAATGTCCCTGGGAATTCAGCTGCCACTTTCATATCACCCCTTGCTGCTTCTCCTGTAATCTTTATGTTGTGAAGATTATTTCAATGTTTAAATCTATTAAACCATCCTCGACTAGCTACGAAAGTTTCACTTTCGTCACTTGGCCTCAGCCTGAATGTAATTAAAAATTCTTCTAGCTTTTCCCATTATGATAGATTTGCTTAATGGCATATTGCGTTCAATTTCATCGTCAATCCACATAGTCGTTTTTCCATTTCCTCTAGTGTTAGTTCTAGAACGGGTAATTCTAGTTGCAGAGATTGACGTAGTTACAGTTGCCAATGACAGTATTTTTTCTTTATTCTTAAGAATTGTCCTTATTGTTGAAGTTACCAAATTCAATACAGCATTAATTTAAGATTGATATTCACTAAATTGTAATCTTCTAATCACTTGCATTTTAGTTTCCAGTGAAATGCTTTTCTGGTTGCTTTTCTTGTTTTTTATTATCACCATGATAAAAACTAAAGACCAAAAAATTTGTCACTGTATTAATCGTTACAGTTTTATATACACTTATACTTACAATAATGTCTACAAATGTTTCAAATGATAAAAATGCATCCTTACAGCACCGCACTAAACAAGAAAAACAACTACAATGTTTCGTATATTGGAAATCTAGCGCTGCACACATTTTCAGGGAATCCCCAGGTTGAAATAAAAGAGCGCTAAATCGAAACAGCGCTAAGTAGGGTCTTACAGTATTTATTTTGTGTTGAATAAGTATATGTATTTGAAAAGGGATTGTTATGTGTACCTTGAAATACTCAATAAATTAATAGATAGAAATCTAATGAAAATGCTTAAAGCCTCTAAAATTACACATTATTTTATACCAATGTATTATTCAGTAATGTTAAGAATATTGTTTATTTAAATAAAAATGTCTCTGTTATATATAGCTGTAAATTCATTGAAGCCTTTAGAAGTAATAATTAAATAATATTTTAACTTAAATAAAAAGTATTCTTATTAATTTTTAGAATTATTTACAAATATAACTCAAAAATGTGGCATATACATAATATGCATATTTGTTTAAAAACAATTTTTAAATTAAAATTTATAAAACTGTTTTACATGAATGTTGATACCTCCTTGAAATTTTTTATTTGACTCCTTGAAAACTCCTGGAATTTGATTCTTGAAAATATGTATGAACTCTTTATTAATAACTAAGCTTCTACTAATAGAACACAGCTTTCTTTTTAATGATATGTGCTATTGGGAATGTCAATTATTTGGAAGAATTCAAAGTATATTAGATTTTTAAATGCGAAATTCATGATAATTATATGACCCTTCCTTGATTTAATAATTCTTTGTGTAATTCATGTAATCAGTTGAAACTTGTAAATAGAAGAAATTCATAATTATGATTTTATATGCAGTTTTGTTTGTTTTAAATGTGTATCATAAGATCCACTGGAGTTTGTTATTTTTCCGGTTCATCTAATGGATTTAATTTGCCCACGGTGAATAATATGTTGAAACAATAAAATAAGATGGTAAAACTAGAATTCCCAATTTCTTCAAGCTGTTATAATTTGTTATTTTCAGATTGCTTCAAAACTCTTTAATATTTTTGTTTAGAATTAATTTAAAGTATTCTTGAATTACATTTTTCTAAGTAACAAGATAAGATAAAACTGCCCTTAATTAAATATATTACTTACAATTTTAAAAAAATTACTTTATAAAATATGCTGGAATTGTTGCAGCAACCGTATTTGTGCATATTATTTTGAGTTAGTTAACAAAATTATTAACAAAAAATCATTGTACATATACAGATTAGTCTAACATTTTGTGTTAATTCACTTTAAGGCTTTTTTAATCATGAAAGTTACGATATATCTCATTTGATATATTTCATTATATAAAAAGATTTATGTTTAGCGTTTCCACTGTTTATATTATTTTTCTTCAATAGCACTTTTTCATTGCATGTGAAATAGGCAAGAAAGTGTGTGTTATTTAATATGATATTAATATGTATTCTGCTAGTGCATTTCTGTTGCAGTTATTGTTAATTATTTAAAGGTTCATTCTAAAATATCACGATTTATTTTAGACTGAAGACAACAAAGAAGTTGAAATGGAAGTAACAACACTTACAAAAGGCCAATATTTTGGAGGTATATTTAAAATCCTTTGATATGCTTATAAAATTTCTTTCAGGTTATCAAAAAACTATAGGGACAAATTATATAAGAAATGGGATTTAATCTTCTTCTTAATGTTGGGTTTGTATGTCATTGGCACCTTTGCTTTAATCAGCAATTTGTACCATTAACTCCAAATCCAATGTTTCCTAGTTCCAATTACTCGTGTCACCCACTTTCTTAATAAAGTCTGATAACCCTTTAATGGAGTCTGGGTGTAACTCTCTAGTATGGATAATGCCTAAAGAAGTTAATCTAGGGAGGACAAGAGCCTTGCATTCATAAATGATATGCTTGGTCGTTTCCTCTTGCATATGACATTTCCTGCAGATAGGGTCTTGCTGAAACTGTCCCATTTCATAGGTGTTTTCTGAAGTAGTAGTGCTCAGTTATGAAGCCTACGATTAAACGTATCTTCTGCCTATAGCATTTAAGAATTTCAGAGGCAATCCTCGCTGATGATCCACAGACCATACTTTTAGCGTGGGTTCGACCAGGAGTGTTGAGCCAAGCTTCATACATCTTCTGTTTTTCCCATCTAAGAACATTGGTTTTTGCGGTCTTCAAATTGATCCCACAAAAAGGCTCTGCGCCAATGGGAACAAAAGACGATCCTTGTTTAACAAGCTCATCAGCCCTTTCATTACCTTCGATACCTTTGTGCCCTGGCACCCATACAAAGATCACCTTGTTTCTAGTTGCCAGTTCTGTAAGAAGGTTTCTACATTCCAAAATCATTTTAGATTTGATTTCGAAAGAATTAAGCACTTTTAAAGCGCTTAATTCTTTTGAAATCAAATCTACTTGACTGTCATTAAAAATGAGAATCCGCTTACCGTAGTAGCCCTTCCTCATATTTAGTCGCAGACAGTGGATAATGGCCAAAACTTCTGCCTGGAAGACCGTAGCGTATCGCACAAGGCTTACAGACAGGCTGGTTCTTGGTGACACGCACATACTCCCAGTCCTGAGAGGCTGTTTTTCAGTGATCCATCTGTGTACCAGATTAGGTCTCCTGTTTTAGTTTCAAACATGTTGTTATCCCATTCGTCTCTAGTTGGAAAATCTATTTCAAATGTCCTATCAAACATGTATGATTTCTCCATGATGTCCGAGGGCATCAGGAAAGTAGGATCTTGAATTTTCCTGGTAATGTCCCTGTGTCCTTTGGCAACAGGCTGGTCGTACCAGTGGTTTTGCAGCTTCATTCTGTATGCAGTCATTCTGGCAGTGCTGCAGATGAAGATGTCTAAGGGAGTCAGATCCAACATAACCTCCAATGCTCTGGTTGGTGCAGTGGACATTGCTCTTGTGATGCAGAGACAGGCCAGTCTTTGTAGACCTCGTAGTCTGTCAATCACAGTCTTCTGTTCCACCTTACACCACCAGATCACACAGGCATATGTGAGAATGGGCCTGACAATAGCTGTGTACATCCATAACATCAGTTTTGGATGTAGACCCCAGTTTTTACCAAGCATTCCCCTGAAAATCATAATGCTTTTCTTTGCTCGGTTAATTTTATCATCAATGTGCTTATTCCAGGTGAGTTTCTGGTCTAAATAAATGCCCAGATACTTCACCTCTGAAGCCAAATTGATTTCAACATCAAAAAGTCTTGGTATGAAGAAACCCTTCCGTTTCTTTTTGCATGTAAAAGGTACAAGGTAGGTTTTCGGAGGATTAACCATCAGGTCCTTATCCATGCACCATTGACCTACATAACATGACAAGTTATGTCAAAATCTTTGCCAAGGATAAGGATGACAATGTCATTAGCATATCCTTGCGTATAATAGCCCCTATCATTCTGATGTCTTATAAGGCTATTTACAACTAGGTTCGAAAGTAATGGTGAGAGAACATCTCCTTGAGGACAACCTCTAGTAGTCTTTTTTCAAATGATTCACCGAAGATGTTCATTTGTATACATCAATCCGAAATTAAGGCCTCAATTCAAGTACACAGGGTCTGATTAATCCCTGCCCCTCTAAGTGCATTGAGGATGGATGGATGGGAAGTGTTATCAAAGGCACCTTTGATGTCTAGGAAATTTGCCAAGGCAATTTCTTTTTGATCCAGAGTGGTTTCAATCTTGGAAACTAGCTGATGTTCAGCGGTTTCAGTAGATTTGCTGGGTTGATAGGCAAATTGAAGAGCATGCAAGGGACAATTACTACCCAAGTAATATCTAATATGCTGATCAATGATTTTTCTCCCTGAATTCCAGGCAATTTCCAGCTCTATTGGTCCTCCAAGTAACAGGGCCCCTTCAACCAAACCCCCCGTCTTCCCAGGTCTATTCAAATATGCCACTCCTGTTTTTGATCTTGTCCTTCCGGTACAGAAGGGAGTCTCCCCTGAGACAGAGTCAGGGCTGCTGCTCTTGCTACTATTTATGAAAGATACCCTCCAGACAAATGGCTGAACATTTATACCAATGGTTCAGCTGAGAGTAGCTCTGGGAGAGTGGGAGCTGGAGTTTTCTCAAATTTTTTCCAACTCAAAGAGCCTTTGGAAAACCCTCTGACAATTTTGATGGAGAAATGTATGCAATTCTAATTGCTCTTCAAAAAACTCTGGATTTCTCAGAAATGAAATTTGCCTTTCTCGTCGATTGCCAGGCTGCAAATCATATAGTGACAAATTATAATCCCCTGCCTTCATCAATGGAATTAAAATGTAAAACCATCATTAACACTTTGCTAACTGCAGAGAATGAAATTGCCTTTCAATGGATCCCTAGCCATTGTGGTTTACCTGGTAATGAAAATACAGATTTACTCGCCAAAGAGGCGTCTTTTTTAAAAACCCCAAACACTCCAATTGTTTTAAGAAATGTCAAACACTTATTAAAACAAGCGATTCGAAGCCAACGACAGGCTTATTACAAAGAAAAAGCAGTTAATGCTTGTTGGGGGAGCCTCTTGACCTCTTGCATCCCCAGGGCTCTACCTAGAGCTATGGGGGTGTCCTGCTTCAGGCTTCTCACTGGGCATGATGATCTTCAGGGACACCTGCACCACATTAAACTTGTGGACTCACCTGACTGCATTTTGTGCAATGAACATTTGGACATGAATGGCGAGCACCTTTGGATGTGTTCTGCCCTCCAAGAGGCTCGCGATTCTTCACACTTCAAGACTCTCTCCTCTCCTGGAGAAGCTTCATTTCTCTATTGGACTGCAAGACTTATGATGCTCGAAAGAGCTTATATAAGGACGTAATTAAAAAAAATTATTTTCTCCATAATTTTAAGAAAGAATGGAGAAAGACTGATTGGTCTGTAAGACTTGGCCTGGTCATAGTTGTCCTTCCCAGGTTTAGAAATGAAAACAATCCTAGTCTTCTGCCATATCTTTGGTATGTAACCCAGTGCTAAGCTAGTTCTGTAAACTCTAGTTAGCACTGCTATGATAACCTCCTCTGCCTTCTGGATCATGATGGGCATAATTCTATCAGGCCCTGCGCTTTTTAGAGGTTTAAAGGCAAAGATTGCCCATTTAACAATGTTGTAGTTTACGATATTTTTAGCCATGGTCCATTGATCGCTATTGACTCTTTGCAAAGAGCCAATGCAGTGCTCCCCTTCGTTGCTATAAATATCTCTAACTCCTGGAAAGTGGGTTTTGGTCATAATTTCCATAACCTCTTTGCTGGAAGCAGCAAAATTACCCTTCTCCTCATTTAGGTGCCAACCAAAATAGGTTCATACCTTTTAAGAAGTTTTTGGAGTCTAACTCTTTCAGAAATAGAATCTATCTTTTCACTGAACTTCCTCCAGGAGTTAATTTTGCTTTTTCTAACAAGTTTGTTATAATTAGTGAGGGCCGTTTTATAGTTCTCCCATTCACCATTTTTCTTGGCTTTATTAAAAAGTTTTCTAACATTTGCTCTTTCAGCTGCTAGTGAGTCATTCCACCAAGGACATTGGAGTTTAGCTCTCCTAGTGCGAATAGGGCAATTGTTATGATAAGAATCTAGAATACTACTTTGCAGAAGGTATGCTGTAACTTCTAGATCGTAGTTGTCTCTAATAGGTCTGTTCCCGATCTCAACCAACCCAGTCAAATCCTCCTGGAATTTCTTCCAGTCTGTCCTAACTGGGTCTCTGAACACATTAGAGTGGACACACATTACAGTGAATTTCAAAATGGATGTTTTGATAGTCTGAACCAGAAGGTCTGCAATCTACTTTCCAATTTTTGATATTTTTACTAATCAGCATTGTCGCTATAGTAATGTCAATTATTTCAGATCGATGGAAGTAATGAAAGTTGGTTCGTTGCCCTCATTTAGAATATCTAACCCGTAGTTTAGAATGAATTCTCAAAGGCACTCACCTCTTTTATTCCCCAGACAACATGGTGAGCATTACAGTCTAGTTCTAGGACTACCTGTGAATTGTTATCGCTGCAAAAGTTCATGAGCTTGTGCAGAGAATGGTCAGGTGGAGCCTTGTCTTCATAGGGCAGGTACACGGAGCCAAAAACAATTTCTCTGTCCCTACCCTCTATGTTGAGTCTGACTTTCACAGCTGTCAGGTCCCTAAGGATAAATTCAGAGAAGGGTAAAACCTCAACGTTTTTATGTAAGAGTATACAAGTTTGCTATTGGTACAATAGATAAGCTTACTTTTAGTTCCTTTGAGGCCACTGATTCTCCCCCTAACCAGCCAGGGTTCCTGAATCAGGGCCAGGTGTATATCCCCAGCAAGAAACTTCTTACTGAGGTTAGTGGTACCACTTCTACTGTGGTGGAGGTTGGCTTGAACTACCTTCACCCCCATCAGCAGGTTACATTTACATATCGTAATTATTTAACCTAGAGTTTGACAACGCAGTTTTGAAATAGTATGTTTACACTTTAATGTTTGAGTTACTTCTGAGTTTTTTTATTGAAAATGATTATTAATATTATTACTATATTTTCCTGCATATAATTTGCGGATTATGTGTTAAAAAAGTTATCAATTTTGTTGTGCATATTATATACCACCTTTGATAATCTGATAAAAAAACATTCTCTATCAGAAGAGCTTACAATATAGTTTTTAAAAAATTGCTTTCTATGTTTCATAAAATAAATAATTGATTGCGCCATGGTTCAACTGATTTATTTCATTTATAATCGCTTTTGTCCAGTTAAGTTCAAGAACGATTCAGTTCCTCTTAAAGATATTACAGTTGCAAAAACAGTTGCTATCGTTTAAGGTTTGCCTCGATCTGAATTGTTTCTCTGCGAAAATATTCTAGTTTGTATATCGTCATGTGGAAGCTAAAACTTATAATTTACACAGCAGATTTTAAACTAAAAGCTATGAAGATAGCAAATAAAAAAATGATGACAAACAAGCTATAGTAAGATTTTAAAAAAACAAAGCATGCGCGGTACAAAAGAAAATATGTATTTAATGCATGGTTCAAAAAAAACATTTATTTCTTTAAATTAATTATCAATGAAACAAACTTTATTTTTAAAAAATTTATTTCTAACCTCATTTTAAGTTATTAAGAAATGAAATTCAATAAATTTTTTCAAACTTCTAAGAATTATCGCACTTTGCAATGAGCTGGATCCAGACAGATTTGTTTCACAATAAGTATTTTTTTGTACTATCTATTATATTTTTAACTACACAGTTTATTCTTTTATCACTCATTACCCACATAATCAGCAGTATATATTTTTGCCAAATCGCAGAAAAAATTTGTGAAGATTATACACATATGCAGATTATGTGACATTTTTTTCTCTCCTTTTATTCAGAAAAAAGGATTTTGTGAATAATACGCTACCGCGAATTATATTCAGGAAAATACAGTAAATATATTTATAGTGATAAATTCATCCTTGGAGTTCTTAACGTTACATATGAATTTATCGTCCTCATTTAAGAAAATATTTCGTAAATAAAAAGAAAGTATTTTAAATTATTTGTTAAATTGTTCTCCAATATCGATTAAGTTTAAATGTGAGTGATGTATGAATTTCATGAGTGATATATAAATATATTTTTCCCAAAATATTTTTGCTGTTGGTTTTCAGCTAGTTGGTTCCTGGATTCATTTACAACCTCAATTGTAAATCTTCCTTGCAGTTCAAAATCTCCTGTAAACCGTTGGTCCCTGTCGAATTAGCCCACATGTACAAACAATATAACAATTACTAAATCATTACATGCTTTGACACCCCATAGGGGACAATGTAATGCAAGGGAAAGTCATTTTAATATCCACCTTATAAATTATTTTCTGGTGGAATTCTCATAGATAATTGTCTGCACTCTCTCTCTCACACACACACATGTCAGAAGAGAGGAAACCAGCTGTCATTGCAGCATAAATCTCATGTTGTTCAACAATGGCTTGCTATTGTAAATCTGCATTATTGGAATTTTATTACCAATTAAAAATATGTTTAACACAAATTTGTTTTATATATTTCATTGATACAAATTTGTCATAAAGATTTCAGTTTTCAAATAATTTTATGAAGCAAGATCATTTTAATTTCACTCTCTCTCTTGCTTCATTGAAAATGATATATGTACATAATCTATACAATGATTAATTTTATTTAAATAAAGAATGAGTTACAGGATAAAATGATTTATAAAAGTTGGTGCTTAATGTAAATAGCATTTGGTTGAATTAAAATATTTACATGATTTCATTTCTATCTGTATTACTTAAGAGCTAGTGGAAAGTGATGTATGTATCAGTATGATGTATTTTATATTGATAAAAAAGAAATATTCAGTTATTATATTAATTGACTTTTTTACATGAAATCATTTTAAACTAATTATCATTTAAACCAGATAAGACATATACTTCTAAATATTAGAAAAATTGAAATAAGTCTTTAAAAATTCATAGATTGTGTCTGATATCTTAATTTCAATTTATTTATACAGAATTAGCTTTAGTGACACAGAAACCTCGAGCTGCGTCTGCATATGCTGTTGGTAATGTAAAGCTAGCCTGTAAGTAAAATGTTTTATTTTAGATAATCTCTTATATCATTCTATATGAATATTAACTCTAATATTTAAGTTCCAAATACTTGGTGTGCAATTGATAAATGTTAGAGAAATAAGAATGTTTCTTAGAGGTGAAAAATCATAAATATTCTGTCAAATAGCAGAAGCCTAGAGGGTTCGTACAACTCTTAGAAACTTCTAGAGTTTTGACTTACTTTAATGCATTTATTTTTTGTTAAAAAATAAGATTTTTTTCGCTATTTTGTTTACTATGTACATTCCAGTATTCGCGGATGGATCCAAATTTGCAGGATCCGATGGCTGAAGAGTTTATCTTGATGGTACCTCCTACAGTTATAACCTTCACAAATCCTGCTCCATGTTCACTGCTGAGGCTGGCTATATACTGAGCACTTCAGCTGGTGAAAACTAAAAATGAACATAAATTCTGTGTGTACAATGACAGAGTGTATTAGAAGCTTTGAAGAATAATAACTTTAATTGCCATCCAGTTGTGTCTAAGATTTTCAAATTATTTGATTCTGTTGATGCAGTTGCTAAGTCTGCATCTACTTCCATTTTGCCTTCAGTACATTAATGGACATGAGAAAAGGTTTCAAACGTTTTATGTATTCTCTTTGGCAGGAATCCTGGAACGTACAAGTCAGCAATAAACTCCATTCCATCTTTTCATTTATCTTTCCGTTACCTGTTTTCTCTCTACGAAGTGCAGGCGTTAGACAGACTCGCCTTCGAATTGGTCACATGCGTTTCACCCAAAAACATTTGATCTTAAGTTATCTATAACCATGGTGCGAAAAGTGTGATGAACTATTCACAGTATATCATATTTTAGTTCTGTGTCCAGATTTTAACCATCATCATTTTAAACATTTAAATAGTAATAACATTAGAAGACCTGCTCGGGGAACCACACCATCACAATCTCTTTGCGTTTTTAAAAGACATGGGATTTATAAATTTTATCTAATTTAGAAATATTTCATTTAAATTTCAAGTTTTTAATATTATACATGTGTATATTGTATGTATAGACTTTAATGTACATATCACTTAAATTATACATCTATTTTATATTTTTAAATGGTTTAAGAAAACACACTTATATCTAATATCTTGTGGTTGGTACAACTTGTCTTTGTTTGGACCTTGTGCCGTTAAACCAAACCAACCAACCAACCATTGACTTTTTGTTTTCATATTTTAAAATTTTCAATGAAATTGTCTAGAAACCTAATTTGGGTTATTAACTCTTAATGTTACCACTAGATAGCAGCATGATCGCTATACAATATATTTATAACTGTTGACTAAAATAAAGATCTAGTTTAATCATTATATTTTCATGATGATCCAATTCAGTTAGGACTAGATGAAGTATTTAGATTCATGTGTGTGTGAATTGAAGAGTAATCACCAATAAGATGGTTGTGTGATGCAATCAGGGGGTGGGTGGTTTTGATTGATTATTTTTCTATTTGTCTCGTCTTTTATATTGTATAAAATTCACAGAATATTAATATTTAAATATAAAATTGTTTAGTTAAAATATACTTTCCATATCTTCGGTGGTAAAAATTGTGCATAATTTCATTGAAAAAAGATGAATTTGTTTATTTATCAGTGAAATAAAGGCTAAAATAAATTATTTAACATTCCTGGTGAGAAGTGCTCTTTCAATGACCAGTGGAATCTGGAAAAACCACACAATAATTGGCTTTTGCATGGTTCAGAAAAGCGCAAAGAATTTCGTAATTTTGTAGAAGAGTTTAAATCATTACAATTGACTGTGAGATTTCAAGATTATATTGATGAAAAATTTGATCCTATTAAAGATAGAATAGATTCTTTTTATTTTAACTTACTCTCAAATAGACCAAATTATTGCCACTTTTAGAAAGTAGTTAATTTGCTTTTGCTATTCCCATAGTCAAGCATCTATTTCAATGTATTTTTTCTGTGAACAAAAATGTGATGGTAGGAAATTTAAATAATTAATTGTGAATAATTGAATCATTGATCACGTCCAAAACATAGGTGTTAATAATATAAAATTAGCAAAGATCTACTTAGTTTTGTTGTTGGTGGCAAGCAAAAGTATAAATTACTATTGCATGAATTAAAGCAGCAAAAAAAGCAGACAACAATATAAGGAAAGCAAAAAGCACCTGAAAAAAACTGAGGAACTGAAAATCAAAATGAAGCTTTTAGAAGATGACATAAATGAACTTAAAATCTACAATAAGAATTGCTGAGAAAGCTTAAACGGGTAAATTAACATTAATTGCAAAATGAAACATGTATTGCTTTTGGTGCATTAGAGAAGCAACAGCTATTACTCAGTTAATTGATGATGAATTAACAAAGAAAGCTTTAGAGATGAAAAGTTAGCATTTTATAATAAGAATATTGTGTATGTATAGGTAATCAAGAAATGTGAAAATCTATTCCATGATTAAAAAAATAAAAAGTGTAGAATATGAGTGTAAAGTTGTATAGCTTTAAAAGAGTTTGAAAGTCAACAGAAGAAAAATTTAGAATTGCTTTTTCTTAATAATAATTGGGGGAAAAAGTCACATCCTGAAAACTTTATCTAATAGTTGTATTTATTTTGTGTTGAATAAGTTTATTTATTTTAAAAGAGATAGTTATATACATCTTGAAATACTCAATGAATTAATCGATAGAAATCTAATAAAAATGTTTAAAAAAACTCTAAAATTACCCATGACTTTATAATCTCATTGACCAAAAAGTACAACATGTGCAGCGCATTACAATCAGGAGAGAGGGCAAAATTATAAGAACTAAGCACCTTATACTCACATTTGCTACTCCTATACTACCTCAATCTATTAAAGCTGGTTACCTAAATTGTAGTGTTCGCCCCTACATTCCAAATCCATTACGATGCTCTAAGTGTCAACGTTTCGGCCATGCAAAAACTACTTGTAGGGGACATTTGACTTGTGCTCGATGTGCATCTGTTGGACATGATAGTAGTGAATGTCAATTACAAGAAAAATGTGTAAACTGCAGTGGTGAACATCCATCGTACTCCCGGTCATGCCCAACCTGGATATTAGAAAAAGAAATTATTACTGTGAAAATAAAACAAAACTTATCTTACCATGAAGCCAGGCATATAGTATCATCTCGTTCCCCTAATCAAGGTGTTAGCTATTCATAAGCAATTAAAAAAGTCATGAAATCTTGTAGTACTCAAACAGATTTCTTAAAATTTCCAAACTTATCCTCAAATATTCCTAGTATAAATGTCCCACCTATTCCGAAAGGAATTTCTCCACTGTCTTCTGCAAAATCTAAATCCCAAAGATCCCTAAAATTAAAGAATGCAAAAGAAGGGTTCCATAAATCATACTTAAAGAGTAAAAGAAGCTCAACTGCCTCTAAGACAGGTATAAAAAACGCAGACCCATCAGATGATGAAACACTCCTAAGTGGAGATTCATCTGAACCCCAGATGGCTTGCTCCAATGCCGGAGCATTCAGCTTTGCTTAATGAGAACCTTCGTTTCTTGGAATTGTCGAGGTTTCCGCACTCATATAGAAGATATAAAAACAATTATAAACCTGCATAATCCAGTTTGTTTTGCCATCCAAGAAACATTCTTGAAACCTCAGTACAGTTTAAAATTGCGTGAATATAATTGTGTTAGGAAAGATGTTAGTCATGATTCAGTTTCTGGAGGTGTATGCATTCTTGTGTCTTGTAATATTCCTAGCACTATACAATCCCTTAACACTTCATTGCAGGCTGTTGCAGTACGCATACACACAACATCTCTCATTAATATTTGTAGCCTTTATTTACCTCCCCATGCGATCATCCATGAAAGCGATTTAAACAGTTTGCTGGACCAACTACCTACACCCTTCATTTTACTTGGTGATTTCAATGGTCATAACACCTTATGGGGTAGTGATAATATGAATCCTCGGGGAAAGACAATTGAACAGTTCATTTCTAATAACAATATCTGCCTTCTAAATTCCACGGAAATAACCTATTTCCATCAGCCATCAAGAACTTTTCACTCAATAGATTTAGCTATTTGCTCTCCATCAATTCTACCTTCATTAAATCTTAATGTTGATAAGGACTTATATAACAGCAATCATTTTCCTTTAATTATAAATCAAACTGGTATAAGCAGACCACAAGTCTTTCTCTCCTCTTATTCTTATCATCGTGCAGACTGGTCTCTCTACACTCAATTAGCTGCGATTACTGACCGCATGGTTAGAATTGATAATATCAATGATGCTGTGCAAAAAGTGACTGATACACTTCTATATGCTGCCAAAAACACAATTCCCAAGCGCTCCCCAATTCCCCGCAAATATCATAAACCATGGTGGAACCATGAGTGCCAAATGTCATTCAAAAAACAAAAAAAGTTGTGGACTGTTTTTCGCAGGTGCCCTACCACGGAAAACCTCATGGCTTTCAAAAAAGCTAAAGCTTTTGCTCGTCGAGTACGGAGAAATAGTCAAAAAGAATCTTGGATAAGATATGTTTCCTCCATCACATCATCAACTTCCAGCAAAGAGTTGTGGAAGAAAGTTAAAGCTTCCAGTGGTTTATATCGGGACTTCTCTATCCCAATACTACGCACAGGAGCTGACACAATTTCTTCTCAATATGATATTGCCAATCTTTTAGGTGAAACTTTTGCAAGGGTATCTAGTCCAGCCTCTTATGATCCTAAATTTCTCAGAACCAAAGAGCAAGCTGAAAAGAAACCTATAAAGTTTCATGAAAAAGCCATACATCCATATAATTGCAATTTCTCTTTGCTGGAACTGCAGAGAGCCCTGTCCCAAACTAAAAATACTAGTCTGGGACCAGATGGTATCTCATATAAGATGATTTGTCATCTTAATCATGAATCTTTAATAAACATTCTTCTATTCAATAGAATATGGAATGAACATGTCTATCCCAGTCTTTGGAGCAAAGCAATTATTATTCCAATTCTTAAACCTGGGAAAGATCCAACTAATCCTCAAAACTATCGTCCAGTTGCTCTCACAAGTTGCCTTGCTAAAACTTTGGAGCGTATGGTCAATGCCCGTCTTGTTTATGTACTTGAAGACAATCAGTACATATCCCTTTATCAAAGTGGATTCCGGAAAGGTTGATCTACTCTGGACAATATTGCATACCTAGAAACACAAATTAGGAATGCTTTTGTACGGAGACATCATTTGGTGTCTATATTTTTTGACATAGAAAAAGCTTATGATAAGACATGGCGTTACGGAATTCTTCGAACTTTGTATAATTTTAATTTCAGAGGAAATTTACCTATTTTTATTCAGAGTTTTTTAAGTTCTCGCATTTTTAATGTCCGTATAGGATCTGTTTTATCTAATCCATTTATCCAATGTGAGGGGGTTCCTCAGGGAAGTGTCTTAAGTGTTACTGTTTTTAATATTTGCATCAGCAACATTCTTCATGTATTGCGACCATCTGTCCATGGAACATTATATGTTGATGATCTCCAAATTTCTTGCCAAGGTTCCAACATGCGACTGATTGAACGGCAATTACAAACTGCTGTCAATAATCTAGTTGCTTGGTGTAATGAAAATGGGCATACTTTGTCCTCTTGTAAAAGCAATTGTATCCATTTTTGCAGGAAAACTAGGCTTCATCCTGATCCAGAAATTAAGATATCAGGTACAACTGTTCCTGTAGTTAACCAGATATCATTTCTTGGGCTTATATTTGATAAAAAGTTAACCTTCCTACCACATATCTTAGATTTGCGCAAAAGATGCGAAAAATCAATTAATATTCTGAAAGTTCTCTCTAACACCTCTTGGGGTGCAGATCGTCAAGCATTACTCCGAGTGTATCAGTCAGTTATTCTATCCCGAATTGACTATGGTAGCGTTGTTTATGGATCAGCCAGATCATCAGTTTTGCGCAAACTAGACCCTGTTCATCACTCAGCTTTACGAATCTGTTCTGGAGAATTCTGGACTTCTCCTGTCCAGAGCCTTTATGTAATTTGCAACCAGTTACCTCTAGATCTGAGGCATAAAAAACTCTCTCTACATTATTATTTTAAAATGCTATCAGTATCACAACACCCTTTGAAATCGATGATTATTTGTCCCTCTTTAAGAAGGCTATATAATGCACGGCCACATAATATATTACAATTTTATGAGCGTACAAATTCATTCCTGTCTTCATCCGAGTTCCCTGATTTACATATTCAAATCACAGATGCTCTAAGATTTCCTCCTTGGAATATTCCTGTTGTCAATATAATCCAACCCTTTACTGGATACAATAAATCAGTTACATCTTCCCTTATTTTGCAACAAATGTTTTCACACATTCATTCTCATTATTCCTCCCATATCTCTGTATATACTGATGGCTCAAAATCAAGTGGTCATGTTGGTTGTGGTATTGTTGTTGGAAATACAGTTTACAGCTATAAACTGCATGCATCATATTCTGTGTATACAGCTGAAGCTGTTGCTATTAAACGTGCTCTAGAAATAATACAATCCAGCTCTTATCGAAAGTACTGTATATATACAGATAGCATGAGTGTGCTCATGCAATTAGACAATTTTAAAGATAAATGTCATCCAATTATAGTGGAAATATTGGATATTTTAAATATACTGAAGAATAAAGGATTTGACATCTTGTTTTGTTGGGTTCCAAGTCATGTTGGCATAGCTGGGAATGAACTTGCAGATAATGCTGCTAAAAATGCCTCTGACATTTTGCATAAAGCATTAACTTTTTTTGACATTAAACAAATTATCAAAGATTTCATTTCATCCCACTGGCAAAAAACATGGGATTTGCAGAAGAACAATAAATTATATAGTATATCCTCCCACATTCTTCCATTCCCAGTTGCTCCCATGCGAAGACTAGATGTAAAACTCACACGGCTTCGTATTGGACATACTAGATTTACACACAAGCACTTATTCTTGTCTCGTAGTGCTCCAGTTTGTGGCATGTGTAATGTACCATATACAGTACATCACATTCTAATTGTCTGTCCTTATTTCAATGATTTACGCATAGTGTTTTTTAATACTACAAATTTAATTTTATCAGACTTGCTTGGGTTTAAACCACATAGAAATTTGTTTGCATTTTTACGTGCAATAGGTTTCTTGAATTCTATTTAAGATTTTTAGCCAAAATAACCTTTTACATATGCTTTTCTTGAACTTTTAATACATTCCATTGCATACATCGGACTAGTATTTTAACACAGAACTTTTACCTACAGTTTTAAATATTGTATGGTGCAGAAATGTCCAATATTGGACCTTGCATCAGTAAACCTCACAAAATCAATCAATATACAATGTATTATTCAGTAATGTAAAGAATATTGATTATTGAAATAAAAATTTCTGTGTCATGGCTGTAAATTCATTTAAGGCTTTTGAAGTAATCATTAAATATAATTCATACATAAATAAAAAATATTCTCTTTAATTTTGTAATGATTTGTTTCTATTATTTACAAATATAACTGAAAAATATTGCATGTACATAATTATATGCATATTTGGTTATGAACAATTTTTAAAATAATAAATTATTTAACATGAATATTGTTACCTCCTGGAAATTTTTGATTTGACTCCCTTAAACTCCTGGAATTTAATTCTTTGAAATCTTTTCAAATCCTGTACTTAATAAATAATTTAATATTTATGAAATATAATATTATAATACATTTAAATGAAAAATGTAATTTTAAATCATTGTTGTATCAATTTAGTATAATAAAGTCAACTGCATAGCAGTTATGCTTACATCTGAAAATTTTGTTAAATATTAAATATATCCACTGTGTGTCTTATGACTTCATTATCTGCAATGGGCCATATTCAAGTATCAATAAAGAAATCAACAACAAGTGAGAGTATCCTAAAAACTCCATGCATATTTTCTCCAGTATGCATACAAGGAAAAGAAGGAAAACAGTCATACTCATAACAATGTATGATTTCAAAAGCTGCTTGTTTCACACTTCACTCACCAGCTAGCAGCTGAATGATCAGCACTGAGTCCTTCGATTCGTGGATTTGAATTCTACCTTGGGCAATGATGTTTATAGTGATTTAAAATCCACTGTAAACTATAGGTCCCAATCTAACTAGGCCTCTTCTGCAAAAGTGACTGTTGATGAACCAACAAAACAAAACCAACCTATTCAACTGCACAATACAGAAAAAAATATGGACAGATTTCAAACTTGAGAGCAGTGCAATTACTTGTTTGTTACTATTATTTTTCAGAGAGTTGGGGATTAATGGTAACTCTCTGAAGAATTGTAAAGTAATTTGATTTATTATTTATAAATCAAATTATTTTACTATTTTTTCCACAAAAATAAATTTAAATTTTTCTTATCCAAAAATAAACAGTTACACATATTTTAAAATTTGTGTGCAGCATCTGCTTTTGTGTAATTGTTTTTACTTCTAGATATAAAAATGAAAGTAATTTTGGTTACTTTATTGTTTACTCATATAATGTGCTGGTATTTATAATCCGTTTGTGTCAAATTCAATTGTGATCTTATGTTTGTGAAAATTGCAACACTATAAAAGAATTGTCAGAATTTAATAAAATATTTTTCATATACTATTGATAGTGATACAAAAGGAAAATTCAAATTTACAAGACAAAAAATAAAAGGAATGTAGGTAATCAATAATTTGTATGCCCACCATGCTGAGCAATTAAAATACGTTTACAGTGTGTCATTGAATTGAGCCTTCTCTGACTGTAGTGCTGAGGAATGCCATTCCAGTTTGATTCAGCTTAATGCCAAAGTTCAGCCTTGCTGCGAATCCCACCAGTTATATGAATGAGTTGCCAACTGGTGAAAACCTTGATTTATTCAATGGGATGTATATCCAGGGAATCAGCTGGCCATAGGAGAAATGAAACATGTTATGCTCTGAAAAAGGCTTGTGTAATCTGAGAAGCATACTTGGGCATTAATCTGCTGAAATACAGAATGTGCTTAAGTAAGGGGAAGACCTGTGGCTTGACAATTTGCCTTGTGTAGCGATCGTTTTTTAGGTCCATGCCCGGCAATTTATACTAAATGGGATTGACTATTACACCCAATAGTTCCCCACACCATGTTGCCTAGTGTTTGCGCAGTATGAAACTGGACAATACAATGAGGGAGTAGGTGGGATGCCTGTAACATCAAACATACTCTTCCATCATTGTACTCCCAAATTGCAATGAGAATCTTAAGAGAAAACAACTTGTCAAAACTGGCCATGTCATACAGTGTGTTGCTGAGACCATTGAAGCCAAAGGTGTTTAATTCAGTCAATGGGAAATATTGCATAGAACTATTTTACTCAGTTGATGCTGCAAAAGACGGCAACAAACTGTTTAACTAGACAAAAAGTCTTCTACTTTTGATCACTTATATTGACCACTAATTAAAAGCTTATTGCACACAGAATGATGAACAAATTTCATCATATCTTTACAGTCCTTTATGTACATTTAACAAGCAGCTTATTGAGAGCTGGTTCTTGTTCCACTCTGATTCTTGTGCAATCGCTTTGTAATTCTAATCGCCTGCATAATTCCCTCATAGTGTTTCAATTTTTACAAACATGAATATAGGTGCATATACATACATATATGCATGCAATAATTTTTTAATCTTCTTCCAGTCTTAGATGTGGCTGCATTTGAACGTTTATTGGGACCATGCATGGCTATCATGAGTCGCAATGTGGATCATTACCGTAAACAAGTTGTGGAGTTATTTGGTTCGGAAGCAAATATAAGTGATTTGCGATGATCTAATTTTCATTATTTCATTTTTAAACATTTGGTTAAACATTAACTGTGCCCTGAATCATATCTGATGTCAAATTAAGCACCTCTAACAACTTCATGTATTTGTTAATCTAGTCTCATTTTCAGTTACAGCTTAGAGCATT
This sequence comes from Latrodectus hesperus, assembly GCA_037975125.1. Lineage (NCBI taxonomy): Eukaryota > Metazoa > Arthropoda > Arachnida > Araneae > Theridiidae > Latrodectus > Latrodectus hesperus. The sequence continues at coordinate 8,758,162 of CM075859.1, forward strand.
GTTAAATTCTGGAAAAAGTTATGTAGTTTATTTATACAGGCTAGAATATTTTCTAGTCTGTTTCCATAATCAAGAATATTGAATTTCAACTGTGTAAAATGTATGTCTATAATGTATTATGTTGAAATGTTTATATATATATATGTTATATGTATAAATAAGTATCTAGTAAATATGTATTCATACATATAATTACAAGTACATATGTTAATGTAATTGTTTTATATGCAGTACCAAATTTCTTTACAACAAGCATTTTGTGTAGCCAAGATATTAAGAGAAATTTTAATATTCTGCTTGCATTGCTTGAGAATTTAAATATCATCCATATTTTAAGATAACTGTATTCATTTGCTGATGTGCAAAATAGCTTTGTTTGAAAATGTTTCCTTAAAATAAAAAAGTCAATTATAAGAATTTATCATGTGTAAAATTCTGTAAGTAATCAGAATTACAAACTGAAGTAATTCAGATTGTAAATGTCTTTAATAATAAAATAATGTTAACATGATGTATGAATATAAAATTTTTAATACTGTTTATACCTAATATGAGAAACTATTTTGATAATATATTTTTAATTTTAAGTGTTCTCTGAGCATGTTAAAAATATAGCTACAAATTTTCTCTAGAAATTTAATAATAATTTCAATGCTAATCTCTTTTTTAAAGCTAGGATTTATTCACTTAATTTACATATGTTTGTAATTTAATTTTGATAAATTCTGGTCTAAAGGTTATACACTAATTAGTAACCCATTGTATCTTTAGAAATTTAGACTTTAATTTCTGTTTGAATAGATATCATTAGGAAAAATTCAAAATGTCCTCAAAAAATACTAACTTGAAAATTAGAGATTTATTTGAGAGATTCCAGTAATTATATATTTTGTCTTTAAAAACTTTTCTGTGCCATAGTATACTATTACTGGAAAGAAATTAACATTTTTGTAAGCCTGTAATATGTTTGCCTAAGTTAACCTTTGCCTTTTATAGTGGAAAAATCTGCAGTTCTTTTAATCTTGCTTTCTGGTTGCTTTTTTTCTATGCTTGTTAGAAATTTAAAATCCTGAAAATCATGTAGTTTAAAAAAATGACATTTAGTTTAAAGTGTATAAATTCTTTTTCTTAATATTTTACAGTTTAATGTAGTGCATGAAATTTAAGTTAATTAAATAATGTATGATCTAAAGATTTTGTTAGTAACTTCTTACAAGATAGTGTTGTTTTCAACTGTTGCCAGAAAAATATGTAAATTTTTCATTGGACTCATTAATGTTCTTAGTTTTTGATAAATATTGATGTTTTTGCTTCTCTCTTTATAAATTGTCTGCAAAAATCATCTTGCATTTAATTTTACACAGCATGCAAAGCTTCCATTAACTATTTTGTTAAATCGTTGATTTAATGTAAACCATCTATTTTTATCTTGTAAAAAGGTTCTTTCTAGAGATTTTTTAGAGATCTTTTATTATGAAAAAAATTCAATGGAAAATTATGAACCACATTGCTAATTTTTAAACATTTCTTTGCATAAGTTTAAAGTGAGCTTATACAATACAGTTATTTTTAAATGTAAATCATTACATTTCAATGGTGTATTGTTTAATTGTTCCTGATAATAAGTTTTTTGGCAAATTAAATTAATTCGTTTAATATACAAAGTTCTAGAATAGATATAATGTGATTAGTATTTTATGACTGTTAAAAATTTTAATAGTTATGTTTAATTAGCTGGTAAATGTGAGTGGAAACTATTTGCACATATTAATTTTAAAACTGATATAATATTTCTAGAATATTGAAGATATTTGTTTTAAAATATCTGAACTGTGACTTTCCTTTCTGTAAAGTTTGAAATTTTATAAGGAAGTATAATATTAAATTGATTTTAACAAAAAATCAGAATCAAAAATTAAAATATTATATTTTCTTTTTTCAATACTTGTAGGCCTATGATGATTCCTTTTGCAACCATGTTAATTTTAATGTCTATGTATTGTGTTAAAACTGTTAGTCATAGTTGATATTTGTCTGAAAAGTTTATTGTGCTAAACTTAAATCTAATTATTATATTAGGGAATTTATTAGTTATCCAGCACCATAATTTACTATGATTGTTTTTCTGTCCGAATATACTAATATGTGTGTTAAATACTCAAATGGCAATTGTCTTTTGATTGAATTTCTTTCATAGAATCATGTAGGCTTAATGTGAAATATTTTTAAAAACTGCATATTAAAAGAAATGTGTTAAAATTAATTGTCATCCATTTTTGTCTATGAATGTTGTATGTTGGCTTCAGATATGTATGTTTTAAAAGAAAATGTTAATAAAAAATTTTATGTAACCTGCAATTGAAAGTATACTTGAATGATCAATGTGTTCTACTTATAAATTGTTATTAATGATTAATGTTTCAGTATATGTTATGGTGAATGTATTCAAGTTTAAATTAAACTGAAAGTTTTCGATTCATATTTCATAAATTGTTATTTGATTAAATACATATAAGAGTTAATATAAAAGCTATTACCATGTGTGGAGGAAATTACTATTCTCCCTTTACAACTAGAAATATAAATCTATTTTCTCTCTGTATGGAGAAATTTCTCTTTATTTTTTATTCTCTTTACTTTTGCTAAGAAACAATAAAAAGTACTTCTGTGGTCATTCCATTTTAAAATTAATCATTTCATGTTCCCAAAAATATATCAAAAATTTTTTTAAACAGTTTTTTATAAATTTGAAGAAATATTTCACTTTTCGATTCTGACAGAAGTTTATGCTTTTAATTCATAATTATTGTTTTCTTAAGTTAATTGAATTGATTGGTATGGTTCTAACATTATCAGTTTCATACTCTAGCCATAAAATTCAATAATTTTACAAATAAATTTATTAATATAAATGCACTAATTAAGATTTTTCAATGGTGTAGTTTTAATATATGCTATTTGATAATTTTGTATTTTGTTTGAAGTAATATCATGAGAAAAGTATTTTTTCACTTGATGTGTGTTACTCAGTGAAATACTTAAAAGTGAAAGGCAATCAAAAATATTTTCATTATTTAGAATTAATAAATTAGAAATTGTCAAGTTAATTTCAAAACTATTTTATATTAAAAAAGTATTCTGTTGCAAAATCAAAAAATTTCATTATTTTTATTTTCAATTCCTTAAATATTTATAACAAATTTCATGATTATTTTCTTAACTTTGATTGGTAATTTTTGTGAAGTCTCATTTTGTTCAAGTTCCAACATTATGTTCCTTTTTGCAAATTAAGCATCTCATATTAGATTTATAAATATAAGAAATAATAAAATATGCATGCATACCACATGAGGTTTTAAGTTAGGTATACTTTTGTTTAATTTTCAGTTTGAAAGTACTTTATGAAAAATACATAGCTACTTTTAAGTAGTCTCAAGTTCCAGTGATAATTTTTTGGACAGTGGTATGGATTATTAAAAATTATTTTTCGACGTGACATTTAGACTTACTGGCTGCTTTCTATAGGCTTCTTTACTTTTGCTAATGTTAAAAAAAATTCAGGATTGATACTTGCATTTAAATTTTTTTAAATTTGTTTTATCAACACTTTGTCTGGAAATGCTTATTTAAACTACTCTATAACAAACAAGTTAATATGTGTACACACATATGCGAAGCTAATGAATTTGACTGATATGTTAATTACATAAGAACTGATATCACATTATTATAAAGAAAGCTCATTAGAATAACTCTAGCTCTGTGGTCAAATTAATCTTTGCATTTAAAAAGTGAATGTGGAATAACAGGTAAACCAAACACCTTTTGCTTATATTCTGATTTTTTCTCAGCTAAACATTTTCTACCATTATAAATTGGTAAAATAAAAGTGTTATGTTTCATGTTTGTAACCATTTTAAGTGATACTTACTATAAATTTATTTATATTTAAATGTGTGTAATAGTTAAAATATTTGTAACTTTCAAATTTTGAACTTGTGCTTACATTAACAATAATTGTGCTGTAATTTAATGTTATTTCATATGCTAATTTTATGTTCGCCAACTTGTTGTTTTGTTGAAGTAATGTAATTATTATACAAGCATATATAAATATATAAAATGAATATTAAGTTGAATATTTAGTATTAAAGGAGCTTTTTTACAAACTAAGTTTTAAATATTTTTATTAAAATGAACTATTAAAAAATTATTGTACATTTATTTTTTGATTTTAACAGTTTTTTAAAATTATTTTAAAGTAAAAAAGTAATTTAATTTTAATAGCTTTATTTTTTTATTTTACAAAATTTTAATTATTTACTTTAATACATAGAAAAAGTGAAACCAAAAAATATAACATTTTCTCATTGAATATTTTTGTGTTTAAACTAATTTGATTGATTTATAATTGTGGTTGCTTGATTAATAAATGTTTCTTTGCTGTAAAAAAATTAAAAGATTAATTTTATCTTATATATTTTTTCTTAAAATTGATGCTATTGCTTCTATCGTATATTTACAGCAAAAGCCTTTAATTTTGTGCCATTACTTATTGTTGAATGTGAGTCAAGAATGTTAATTTATTTTTCTTGCATTTTACATACATGTGCATTTTTCATGATTTTTAATCTTTTTATAATTGTTTCAGGCACCATTTTATTGCATAACATTAAAATATTTTATTGTTTTTCATTGCAAAATGTCATAAATTGTCATTGTATGTTATAAAATAGTTCAAACAATTTTCTGCACAAAACTCATTAAAACGTTTATGTTAGAAGGTGCTTATAATTTTAATTTGTCATATTTTGCTTATGATTTGTGTTTTATGCACATGTAAAGGTATGTAGGTGGTTAGTTTCTTTTGTGTAATGTGACTTTTAATAAATTTGTTCATTATATGTAATTTGATGTAGTTAATTTCATTGCCATTATTCAAAATCTGCCCTAAATTACCCATACATATATTTTTTATTATAATGATAACTTCGTTAAGATTATTTATAATTATTTTATAAGATTTCACTTTTAGTCAAATATACATATTTAAATTCGGAATATTCTTAAGAAAATGAAAAATAAACAACCTTAAAAAATGCCTTTGAGACTTTACCTGCAGTTCTGACTGCTACACATCGTTTGCTTTTAATCAGCATTAACTCTAGAAATAAAAATAAAAGCACTTTTTAATTGAATGATTCTTGATCATTAATTATTTAGTCATTATTAACATTTATGAAAAGTAATAGAACTTTAATATTTTTTCAGTTGATATCATTTTCTCAAATGAAAGTTTAGTTAATTTTTAATTATAGATTAGCGTAGTTTTATTAGTTACCATTATTAATTCATAATAAATGATGCATGCTCACATAAAAATCCAAGAACTTTTGTAGAGGCTTTTCAATATAGCTGTATTTTTTATCTTTATTTTTGTAGAAAAATCTAATAATAATAAAAGTCTCTTATGAATGAAACTATGTCATTCTTTTTTAGTTTGCTTCATTTTATATCATGACTAAATTTAATAAAAATAAACGCTTAAGTTGAGAACGGCCTCCAAGTCAGATATCTATAACTGGACATTTACTAATATGAAAAATCAAATAACTGCTTGTGAAGTGACTAAATCTAAATAATCTGGCTTTTCAAACAGCTCTTTACTTAGGTGTTTGCCTTCATTAGATATTTGTCACTGCAGTTATTTGTATCTCATAATTGTGGATATGTACTCTTTACACAGTAATGCATATATTTTGCTTTTATTTTTGTTTGATATTCACCACATCCAGTTGATTTTTGCTGTAGATAATCCAGACTAACAATGCCCTTTAGAAATTTTTTTCAACTGTACATTTGGGAAATATTTTAAGAATCAACAAATATTCAGTTCGTGTGGGAATCGTGTCATGCTGCTCTTTGTATTGCAAAACAGCAATTGCATTAAAAATTATTAGTATTATACTTTTGGAATTAGGAAATTTCATTATATTTTACATGCACAAAATTATTAAAAAAGGGAAAGGCCTTATATCTTATTGCTTAAACTGCATTTACATGCCTTAAAATCTTTCAGTTTTTACAAAGATTTTGTAAAAGTTAAGTTTTTTAAAATGTTTTATATGTATGTCTATATATTTTTGTGACTTATAATACATTAATATCGCATTTTTATATATAACAGCTTGATCATTTAATAATGAAGTATACATAATACATTAAAATAATATATCTTAGTTAAGCTACTAAAATTTTTTATAGCATAAATGATTTCTTAATTTTTACATTATGTAAGTATTTTTAGTCAAGGGAATTAGAATACAATCTGTATCAATTCAAATCTTAAAGCTAATACACATATGTACAAATAAATTAGACGAATGTTTCCAATATAATTTAAATGAATTTTTAGGTCTAAAGCCAGGGTCAAGAATTAATTTTGAGTGGTGTCTGCATACTTTTAAAGCCGAATGGTTAGCATTCTTGCCTTCGGTTCAACAGTTCGTGGGTTCGAATCCCACCTTGGGCATGGATGTTTGTTGCGGTTCGGAATCCACTTTAAACCGTAGGTCCCGGTCTAATTAGCCCTCGTGTGCAAAAAATGACCGTTGAGCGACAAACAAACCAAGCATACTTCTATTTATAGAGGGTCAGAAAGAAACTACTTGATTACTAATTTTTATTTTACTTATTTATAAAATATGAAATTTAATACATATTTGTTTTAAAAAATCAGTGGAGGAATTACGGATTTGCAATTTTCAGTGTTTTAAAGGTTCTCTTGAAGAATAGCTTTAAATATGAACTAGCTTCAAAAATTCAGTTTTGAAAAGGAAGTTTAACAAACATGAACGAAAATAGCCTTGTAAATGTCAAGTTCTTTGTAATTTCAATATTTTTCTAATGTATGTCTACTCAAATACTTCAGCAGATGCAATTTAACCATTTGCAAGAAAATATTTTCCTTCAAGTCTCTTGTATCCATTAGAACAAAACTTTGAAAAATACAGAATGCAGTTATGACTTCACAGCCATTACTGCATTCTGTATTTTGCCTACTCCAAAACAAATCAATCATGTTGATTAATACCAACTGCAATTTCTCTTATTCTTAATTTTTACTGTTATATTCGATATAAAACTTAGTAAACTTATCATAGTAACTAGTAATAAATTAAAATTCTCTAACATTTTCATTTATACCTGTGATTTTAATTCACCAACTAATGAACCTTTATCTACAGGCTTATGCCTGGAAATTACACAAAGAGCAACTATGGTGGCAATGGAAATCATGCCACAATATTTTAAGTGAAAAGTATATTTACGTGTTCTATAGAGGCTAAATAGAGTGGCGCCATCTAATGAAAACTAGTTCAAGTAGAAAGTACTGTTTAGAATGGTAAAAATAAATTGTGTAAGATATAAATTAATATACGTATAATTATTTGAAAATAAAGCAAATTCTGGGAAGCAAAATATTTTTAGTTATTGAAGTGTTAGATATCCCTAGAAAAAGCTTGTATTCAAAAGTCACCACAATAATTTAATATTTTAAAAAGATTTTTATTAGTTTTTTTTTTATCCAAAACTGAATAGCGTAAATATTTTACTATTTTCTTTCCAATCATCGAGGCAAGGAATCATTAAATATTGATTGGATGTGCAAGAAAATCGAAGAGTTTAAGAATTTATTAACTGGGATTAAGTTAAAAAATTTCAAGGAAAAAAACAAAATACTTTTTAAAAATATGGTGTGATAAAAATATTTTAAAAATAGCTTTCACTCTCATATTATGCTTATAAAAGGAACTCTATGCAGTATTCCAAATTTCTCAGTACTCAAATTTATCTAAGAGGTGATTCTATTAGAAAAGCTGCTTAAAACATTTTATTTTGCTTCTATTTATGACGTAATATATGAGAAAAAAGCCATATAACATAATTAATGTACCTATTCTATGTGTGTCATAAAATATATTACAGTATTAATTTCTTAACTATCTGAGAAATCTCTATGCATATTTGACAGATAATAAAAGTATTACACATATATCTTGTTTTCACTTACAAAAAAATTATTTCTAATTTAAGTGAATTTTCATTTCCAATTGAAATGAAATTCAATATTGTTTCAGTTTATGTAATTCACGTATTATAATAACTTATTTTGTATTATGTTGTCTAAATAGGACAATATTTTTTTCAGAAATTCTTCAAGAATGTTTGATTCAAATCCTTTTTATATGTGTGTGTGTGCGTGCGCGCGCGCGCGTTCGCACAAATCTATTTCATTATTAATTATTAATAGATGTAAAATATAGTAAATAATTCGTATTCCTTTACTTACACAAAATTGTAGATATATTTTTCGCATATTTTCTGGTATACAAAAATAATAGGGAAAGCGAAAAAGGTTTTCTAAATAATCAGTAAAAAAGAGAGATAAAATGTCCTTGCTTATTGTTTTATGCAAAATTCATAAATATCTGTAAAATTACCGATAAATAATATTATTAGTTAATAATATTAATAGTAATGAGTAAGATAAATAAACGAAGGTTAAATGTTTCTGCTCTCACTTATTTAAACATTGGTTAGAAACTTTATGTGTGATCCATTATAACTGAGCCTTTTGTAACATGATTATTGAATGGTTGTTTTGCCCCAGAAGCATAATTTGGTACACTGTTATAAATTAAAACAAAACTGAATTCACATTAGAAAGATATTTTGTTTCAGTGGTAATAAAATTTTCTTTTTACTACCCTTTAAAACTTGTTTCTGTATCATTCGAAAATAAGTGGTTTGATTTGATTGTTCCTATAATTTTAGAATTAAACAACCATTTTTATAGGATATTTGTAGTGTCTCTTCAGTAGAAGAAAGCACAACTCGAACAAATACATTTATTTAAAAATTAAAATTAATAGAAATTTTATTATGGCCCTATACGGCCAACAGAACAAACAAACAAGGAGAGCCAGCTAAACATTAAATCTAAATTCCTCGTTCGCTGGTCAAAGACAATCTCCCCTCGCCGGAGCGGACTTACTCCTCTCCCAATGACTACAGCGCCATCAGGTGAAGAGAATGAGGAGTATCCTAACACTACAATATTATAGAATTTGTTTATATTTTAGCATTAAACAACCATTTTTTCATAGGAACCTAAATGCAGTAACTTTAACAAAACATTTAGACCAAATTAAAATGAACACATATTTATATGGAAAACTTTTATTCCAATATTGTGGCTTCAACATACTTTTAAATTTTAATTTCTGCGATTACAAAGATTAAATGGCGTATACATTTTTTTAGAAAAGTTAATAAAACTTAAAAATAAAATACAATGCACCAAAAATGTTTTCACAAATTAAGGATGATTTTTTTAAACTTTCATAATTTTTACTGGAAAAATTAGAGTTTTTAAAATAAACCTCTATTATGTAATTCATTATGCAAAATAATAGTTTTCACCAAATTTAAATAAACTCGCTTGTAGCTAATAATCCTTAAAAATTATTTATCTGAATATATAATTTAAAGGTAATTTATTTCTTTAAGTGTAATTTCAAATGAATTAATCGCATTTAGTTATTAACGATGAAAACTGATGTAAGAAATGTTCTGTTGAATTATACTGTAAAATATAATTAATAATATTTGAAGATATGATCTCCTTATAGTATTTTAAAAGCTGTTTTGCTTTATGGGAATTAAAAGTACAAGTATATTTAAAATTTGAAATGAAAGAAATTTCACAGAAATTCTACCTTTGAATGCTTCATTTTTGAGTTGGATTTGCTTATGTTAGTTTATATTATATAATTTGGTTGTAAACGTGTTAAATTTTAAGATAAAAAAATGTTCAGTACAATGTGCTTGAATAAAAACATGATAAAGTTATTTTTTTAAGTTTAAAATTGTCAATCAATTTTCGCACACACATCATAAGATATGAATTTGTAATAAAAAAAGCTTAAAATGTCTTTTTAAAAAAGAACACATTTTTTAATTAAAGAAGATAATTTTAATGTTTATTAATGATAGAAAATTTTCATTATTTAACAGTAAAGCAATTTAAAGTGAGTTGCTTTTCAGTTTTTTTAATCATATATAAATTTGATTTAACTAAATAAAATATTTAACAAATGTTCTCTTATTAAGCTTCCAAAGAAGTGTAGATATATCCTATTAAGTGAGATTTCGTTTTGAAAATATTTATTTGTAGCATTATTTGAATTTCTGGCACATTTCGTTATTTCAAGGAGTTTACAATATAATCTCCAACGCATTAATAATATTATTGCCATTGACTTTTCTTATGAGAATATTTTTGAGTTTGTTGTGATTTATTTCCTAAACTATGGAGCTAAATTTTCATACCTTATGGAATGACTTTAGTGAAAATAAAAATATCCTTGAAAGACAATAAGAATGTTTTTTTTTTTTTGCATTCAAAAACATTTAGAATCTGGTACATTAATTGTTTAAAAGCTTTTTTGTTTATTTAATTACTTTAATATGTTTTTACATTATACCGAAGCACTCAAAATAATTGTTTTTTGAAGAATAATCCTGATAATATAATTTAGCTTGTTTTTCTGAAAAACTCTGTATTACATGTTTAAATATTGAGTATTTTGTAAATTTCATAATGATATTGCTTTGTACAACCATGTTTAATTCTAGCTAGTAAATACTTGTTGGATGCAAGACATTTTAATCTTTACGATTTTCAGCTTCTGTCAGCAAATACGGTTTTAAGTTAATTTTTTTTTCGAACATTTTCTAAATAAATTTTTTGTCAAGAAATTTTCAAAACAAAGACTTGGCTAGATTTCAACATTCTTTTCAAACATTTATTAGTTAAAAGCTATAGTTCTAAACAAATTTTAATAAATGTACATGAAAGTAATTTGGACAGATAGATACACATCCGAGTAAATATCAGCCCATTTATTTTTCCATACCCGTATATAATGAAAACAAAATTACTAAATTTAAAAACGTTTTTAATGATGATTAATATTTTCTTCAAAATACCATTGAATAATTCTAGTAAAGAAAAAACTATTTAAAAAAAGTGTTTTCAAATATTCAAATTTGAGTTATACTGCGCCAAATTTAAATTCATGAGATTATTTAAAAGAAATATAAATATGATATAAATTTAAAGTATTTAAAATGCTTAGAATTTAAAATACTGAGAATAATTTTTTTAAGCAAGTGAAAGTTAAAATTCGAAGACTTTTTTAATCAAATTAAATTATCAAAAATCCAGTCTATAAAAATCTATTTTCGTATTCAATAGTACTATATTTACTGTTTACATATTATGTTTAGTAGATTTTTATTTTATTAATTTATTCCCTCTGCTCTATTAAATATTAATTCTTACATGTAGAAAAGTAGGTTAGTTGGATCAAATTATTATTGTAATTACTTATACACATAAATTGTTTGTCTGATATTTATAATAATACTCTGAATAACACACTGAAAGCTTTATTTTATAAGAAAAAATTTCAAATGTTCATTTAGTAAGTAAATATATTCTGATTCAAGATCTTAGATAACTGTTTTAGAAAACTCAATAGAATACAACAAAATTTTGAAAATTATTTTCGAAAAATATCTAGTTATAACACACACATACACACTGAATGCGCTCTTAAATATGTATCTAACATTTTTTTTTTTTGATTCAATAACATGAAGTTGCTCTTTAAGGTTGCTTATTATACTTTTATAGATAAAATTTTAGAATCAATTTGTAAAGCTATAATATTAGAAATTCAATTCCTATTTTAGAACTTTTTTTTAAAAATTCATTGATAATTTTAAAAAAATGTATTGCTTTCAATCCTCTGGATTTTTTTTTTTTTTTCGCAAAGCATTCTCTTTTGAAAACAATTTAGAAAGAAAAGTTTTGAACTTACACTTTACAGCTTTTTAAGTTAGTTATAAGGACTACTGGCATAAAACTTTTAAAATATGTATTCAATTTAATAAGCATTATTTAGCATTTTAAATTTTTATAGCAATTAAAAAAACCAATTTGTATACACATATTTTTTTCACATAGTTTTCACATTTTTTTATACATTTTTATTAGGAAATCATTCTAATCTAAATGATAATCTAATTGATGATATTGAATTTTTCCAATTCAATAATTATCACTCAGATTTCTTTTCCAAAGATTCTATGAAGAGTCTCCCACTGTTTTAAAAATAAGGATAAAAAGTAAGCAAATTTTGAAACATAAATAAAATTTACTGTTTCAAAATTGTTTCAGAATATACATGTTCCTTAATAGGATGTTTTTAAATGTGCATTATAACTCTCAAGATATTTTAAAGTCATATAGATTTAATATTTAAACTAATTTTAGAAATTATGTTTGAACAATTAATTATTTTCAAATGCGATATCCAACTTTTAAAACGTCTTTAATCTTTTATGGATTTTTTAAATCTCGTAACAATAATTTCTCTATATCTTGGATATTAATCTAATTTGGAACTAATGGAACATTTTTAGATCTTCGAAAATTCACCAGTTATACATTTGAAATTATTGATTCTATGTAATTTTAGAGAGAAAAATTAAGAACAGAAGCTTTGGGTGCAAAATAATTCAGATTTATTGCATTTTCAAGTTACAGTTGCTTACTGGGAATAAAATTAATTTGATACTTTTTAATGAATCATAATACTTGAGTATGTAAATCTAATTATTAGAGTTCCGTTTAATTTATTCAGATTTGTGGCCACCATACTGGATTCGTACTTCGGTGAAGGACATGTTTGGGGTCTTGAACTGGCTTGGTGTTCTGGCCTTAATGTGGCGATCGAATGGATAGCCCATGGCTCTCTTGTCAGGGTATTTCTGGTCTTTGGCTCCACAGTAGCTTACAGCATCTGAGCAAACAACAGCTGCACTTGTATCATCAACCTACGGGAAAAGGTAAGTGATTAAATTAACTACAAATAATTTATCTTGATGAAAATGTATTTTGTTTCGAATTCAAGAAAGAAATTCTGGTTTCTTAAATCGAAAGTTATTTTATTAATTTTGAATTTATCAAAAACATTTTATATTATTTTTTAGAAATTTAAAATTTTTTAAGTACATTAATATTATATAGCCATTTAAAGCAATAATTTTTTTAAATAATCACTGCGTATAATTTGCAACTAGATTATATCTTTTTAACTTGAATACTATTTTCAAATATAGACAGTAATTTATATTATAATCTGGAAAGGAATATTTGGTGCAGAATCTAATTATTTATCAAAATAAGTTTATAAAGTAGCAAGCTATTATGCATAATCTCCTAAAATCATATCTGAATCAACTTATTTATATCTATTTCTCTTGTATAATACATTTGTTAATGTATTTTAATTTACTTCATTCACTTCTACATTATTTACATTTGAGAAGTAGGAAATAATTATTATGGGGACTAAAATATTTGAATTATGAAAAAAAGGGTACCAACCTTATCCAAATCGTAATCAGTGAGCATAACAAAGAGATGGAAGACCATTCCGCGTTGAGTACCTCTTGGGACAAGCATGTGTTCTGGCCAGCCACAGCTGCAATATTCCTTGTTGTCATCAGATAGTCCTTCTCCTTTTTCCAATTCTTCAAATGTTGGGACATGGGACAATGTGACAGATGAATCAACAGATCTGCGATTGATAACGTTCTTTCCTGGTTGTACTGCGAAATGATAAAACAAACATTTATTCAGCTACCCGATAACTCAAAAGTACCAATTGTGGGAAAAAGAGATTTGTAATAAATATTAAAGTTATGATAGAATCATAAATGTCACTTAGGAATTCAAATTGTTAAAAGTTTTTATATGATATTTTGTTTATCTTTTTCATTGATTTAATTATATTGTCTATGAAAATTATGTTTGTCTCTCTACTATCAGCTCTTCATATTTTAAATCGATGAATCATTACTGAAATACTTAATATAAGTAAATTAATTTTCAATAATGAAGAATTGTTTTAATATACTCAAAGAAAAAACATCTGCTTACAGGTGTGAGTGAACTTGTCAAGTTCAATGTAAAGTCTTCTCTGATCTTCTAAGACCAATCGGTTTCCTAATTCATCGTATTTAGGAGCCAAGAAAATACGAACTGTGGTCTTCTTTGCAGCACCAGTTGAATTAGTGGCAGCAATGCTGTAGCTGAAGGGCTCGTGGTCTAAGTGCTCGTACTTAACCTGAAAGTTTTGTTAGAGAAATCAGGTGTTTTTATAATTATGAGCGAATGATGGTAGCATAAAAGTTACGTATGAAAATAATTACTTAATGTAATTATTAAATATATTATTGTGAATAAATTTATATGCATTATTAAATATTTTATTTCAACAAATTAAATGAGTTTACATTTTATGTTAATATGTAAATATTGACATATATTGACGTCCTTAACTAATCTCTATATTTCAGCGAAATAATATTAATTACAAAAGCAGTAATGAAGAGCTTTGACTTATTGACTCACTTTAATCTTGTTTTTGAGGTTGATACCATGAGAAAGTTCAAGGTAAGCATCTTTGCTGTAGGTGTGGACCAAGTTAGGTACCTTGGCGTTGACGGTGACGTTGGTGATACGGACGCCGGAGAAGCTCAGCTATGATTTGTAAATAAATAACTATATTTTACAGCCAGTTTTAAAGTTTTAAAATAAGTTGACGTAACATTTTTTACTTTATACTTACATCCTTCTGGGTGTAGCTTGGAAGGCGGTGTTTGTATTCTTGGAAAATGTTATCCATCCACCTGTGGTATCGGTAGAAGATGGGATCTCGCAAGGCGGTGGAGGTATCATCCATGACACCTGGATTTTCCTAAAAGATAAACTCTTTATTAATAATCTTAAATAAATTATTATTGGCATTTTTATTTAAAAGACAACCACATGTTATTTGACGATAATATTAGAACACTAATAGCTAACCTTGAATCGTCCATCATGGTCATGAATCTTAGCTACCATGACGTGTCCCCAGTTGTGGAGAGTTCCGTAATAGCCTTTGTTGAGTGACTCATAGCTGGATTCAATGAGAGCACCGAGAATGTCAAGACCTCTCTCCAAATCCAAAGGTACTTCTTTGCCATTGCTGTCAATGACTTGGCCAGTATGGATGGCACTCAGGATTCTTTCTCTCCATCTCTCCATATCCTGAACATCTACTTCACGGACGTCTCTGAGGCTCATTCCTGCTGGTCGAGAAGCGTAGTTCAAGCCACTGATCAAGGAGGTCAAGTGGGCAGAGTAACCTTCCAATTTTTCTTCGAAATTTTGGAAAGGAATCATACGACGAAGGCCGACAGACAAACGATCGCAATCGTACCTGAATTGAGAAAAATATTCCAGTTTTTTTTTTCCTTACTTTTTACATTTGTATATGCAATTTACTTTATTTTAGAGTGTTCAAGAAGTGTTTCTTTCAAAAATTCATGGGATTGAGATTTAAATTTTTTTATTAGTTAACAATTTTGTCAGCATTTAATATTTCTCTGTATTAGGGTAAATATCTGGACTCAATTTTATGATGTAAATATTTTTAACAGGATTTTTTCTTACCATGATTGAATTTTGTCGTACACTGTTGTACGATAACCAGAAATTTTCTTAGAATGAAATTCTAAAACTAATTTGAAAATATTAGTATATTAGATAGTTGTTTTAGATTTAGCGTACATGTGAAATTCATATTGATATAGCAATTTATATATTTTATGATTTAGAAATTATATTTTTACAAAAATTAGGAAAAGGATGAAAGGATTTTGAAATGAATAAAAGATCTAAAATTAGGTACGTTAGATAAAGCTACAAAATTGAGTGCATGTGTTTATATTCTTGGAACAACTTACCTTGCACACATCTGCTGGTGCATGTAGTAGAAGAGTTCTCCCTTCCTGTCCTTGACTTTACCAAAAAAGTCTGGCCTGTAAGTGGCAGGATATACCAAATGCCAGTGCCAATGGTGAGCATTGATGCCAATGTCTTCACGGAAATAGGCAAGATTGTATTCGGGATCCAAAATGTTACCAGTCTTTTGGATGGAAATGACCTTGAAAGAAATAAAATAAAGTTCAATGTAAATAGTTATGAATTAATTTTCATGTATTGTATTCATTTCTTAAGCTTCAAAAGAACAAAATTTTCTAGATACGTCTATTTTGAATTTTGACAATTATCTGACTAGATTCGTTTTCAAAAGTACAGTTTAATATACTACTCAATTTCAGATCTCTGAGCATTTAAGTATCACATCTTACATTTCTGATTAAATATATATCCGTATATATATTTGCTATTCCTTTTTCTTCCATTGGTAGTCTTCTCTGTATTTTCATGATCGTACAATAATTTCTAATATTCAGCACTTTGACTGATATGTTTATTCAACTATTGCCCCTATCAAAATATAAAAGCTGTAAATTACTGTTTTAAAGAGTTAAACATTGATAATTATGCTTTTTATGTAATAAATTAAAATCCAAGAGAAACTTTATTTTGCTGCAGAAAGAAATTTCAATTTACTTCCAAGTTCACCATCGGGTGTGTATGGGCGTTTTTTATTTCTTTGATTTAGCATTTATTTTGAAAACAAGCTGAAAGTAGTAATGTGAGTTCAGTAATATCGATAACTATACAATACCGGCAATTTAAATTTTATTATAGAATAATTATTTCATCTATGAAGCTACTTTATTGTCATTTGTTGATTAATCTATTATGAAAATATTGAAATTTATAAATAATAATTAAAAATATTAAATTTAGCTTCTAAATCTCTGTTAAATTTGCTTTTCAACTTATGAATATAATCTATGATACAGCTATAAATTAAAAAAAATTAAGGTGAATGAAAAATATAAGGTAAAGACTAAATATTTTTTTAGTCTATATATATATATATATATATATATATATATATATATATATATATATATATATATATATATATATATATATATATATATATATATATATATAGCGAGTTTAATAAAAATATAAAATGTATCTGAAAAATCTTCACCTAGCAAAGTTTAGTTTACAGAAAATATAAAATTGTCATATGTAGAATAAATCTAAAATTAAAAGTATTTGAAATTTTTCGGAAAATGACTAGATGACAGATAAAGTAATTCTAAATCTGGTGATTTTTCTTTGTAGTTGACTATTTAGAAAAACTATGTAATTCTATTGCAATGTACTAAATAGTTCTTCATTGCAATAAAGACTTTCTTTATTTACTCTTTTCCAATTACTATTTAAAATTGTATATTTTTATAAATTTTGTGTTTAACATTGTATAGTATATCATGTTAACTAAATAGCAAATTATTTCAGCTAAAGAATGTTTCATAGATAATTAATAAACTCTGTACTCTGCTCTTATTATTTACTAAACAAGTGGAGAAGCATCGCCTAAGTAATATGAACGAAGGAACATAAGAGGGCAATCCATTAGAATAAGGCTTTGTTTTTTGAGGTTACAAAATAAGGAACTGAAATGCGTCTCTTGTTAAGACTTACTTTTTCTTCATTGGTAGATTGTTTGTCGATTTTTAAGGCACGGTTGATGGTTTCAGCTGGAACGAACTTGTCTGGGAAGACTTCTTGGATGGGTGGAAGGACCACACCCTGGCAGTCATCTCTGTGCAGCACTACCACGGACAAAGCGAAAGCGAACAGCCCTTCATTGACGATATCACGGGCTTGTTTGGCAAGGTTGATGAAGTCGTCGAAGTCCTTGGCCTCTGAAATTAGAAACATCAGTAGAAACCAATTCATGCCTTGAATTCCCAGCAAATTAAATAGGGATCACTCTCTTTGCAGAACCATTTCATTCAGTAGGCGAACATGATAAGCAAGTAAGCAGTACCGAATTTTTATAATATTAGTTCTTAAAAATTAATCTTAAAATTTATATTGCAATTAATTCAATTGGAGTCTATAATTGTTTTGAACTCACAACAGTTTTAAAATTATTATTTCTTTCAATGTCAAATATATAGTAACAAAAGTATGAAAAAATCTATATTGAGTTGAAATAAACTCAAAATCAAAAATCACTGACTTCTCAATTTAATAAAATCGGAAATCATATAAAACAAAATTTTCACTGTCCCTAAGAAAATTTATTAAAAATGAGTTAAATTCTTTTTTCTGCTGTACCGTATTTCGGGCGTAATAAAATGTTTTAAATATTTACATACATAAGAATTTTATAAGATTTTTTTAAAAAAATGTGATGAATTTTAATTCAGTTCTAAAATATTTTAAATGATGTAAATTTTTTTATAATTTTCAAAAGCGTTTACACATGAGAAAAATAATTTACTTGTTTTATTAAATTAAAAAAAATCAATTTTAATCATTAAAATTCCAATTTTTATTAATTATCCAAAAAATTTTCTGGGTAAAAGATAATGAAAACATTTTTAACAAATCATGAACTCATTCAATAAAAATATTTTTTAAATACAAATTCCACAGAATTTTATAAATTTTTCCAATTCATTTTAATACCCTTTTTTATTTATTATATTATAGAAATATGACATCTAGCATCATTATGAAACTTTTAAAAACTGTAATGAATGATACAAAAGAAAAAATAGCTTTTTTAATGTATGTCAATTATCTTGTAAATAAGTGCGATATTTTAAATATTTAACAAATTTTTAGTCTATAAAAAATACTTTGATTAATTATTTTATAAATTTACTATCTAGGAGAAAAATACATCATATTAGTAGATAATTTGACATGTTTGCAATATTAAAATTAATTCATTTTAAAATAAAAATAAATAATTACAAGTTTCTTTTGTGATTGTAGAAAATTATTTAATGAAATGATACCTAATATATTATAGAGTTCTTAATACATAAAATTATTATGGGTATTCAAATAATTTTCTATTATATTCTCTTAAAGGAATTTTGAAAAATTTATTTTAAAATTCTACATGAAAAAAACATTCCTTTTATATTTATTAATTCATTCTACACAATATTTTAAAAAATACTAATTAATTAAGGAATACGTTCAATCAAAATGCCATGATGAAGAGTTATAAGTATTTGCTATTGAATGAAATTTCTTTTATGGGAATTATTTTTGAAAAAAAAAAAAACATTAATTTGTAAATGAATTTTAAATCAAGTTACTTGTGACACATATCGATTAAAGTTATTTAACTCTTGAAAGCTTAATTCATTCTGTTGTAATATTTTAATTTCAGTTTCGAATGTGTTGCCAAAGGCAACCACTAAAATGAGTTGATTTTGAAATCTTTTGATTCGATCCTTTCAAGATCTAAGAGAAAACTCACCGTACAGGGTCTCGTAGAGTGCCTGCGCTTCGCCGAGATGGTCCTCGTGGAAACAGGAGAAGAGCCTGCCCCTGGGGAGAACCCCGACTCCCTTGAGACGCACGTCCCGCTCCGCCTCTGGCAAAGGCTCGGGAGACAGAGCCGTCAAGTTCTTGAAGAGGGGGAGAATCTTCGCTTGCTTTTCCTTCACGGTCATGATTGATGCACCAGATGGATGGCTCAAACGAAGAGGTCCTCAGGGTGTCCGTGGTACAGAAGGACCCCAGTATTCGCTTATATACTCGGCCGACATCTTCGCAGAATTGTTTTCTACTGTCGCGAGGATCGGTCTTCCCAGAAACCCAGTCAATCAGCCCTCCGATTGAAAATAAGTCGACCGTAAGCAGATGGAAGGAGGTTATTTTGGGCTCGATAGTTTCCTTTGGCGGTCCACACCTAGTTCCGGGATGGTTTTTCACCATCAGCTGAAGTATTATTTTGGCCACTATCATTAAGCTCCATGCTGCTGTGGTTGGATTTTCGTTGATTCATAACATTTTGTAAACATTGAAAATTGTAACTGCAAACCTTACTACTGATTCACTAGTTTCTTCAAGATTATTTTATGTTATAAACGTAGGCAGAAATATTAAAAATTATTTACCTCACTTAAGAAATAAAAGAATTCCATAATCATTGCAAAAATCTTAAGGAGTATTCCTTAAAATGTATCTAGGATAAGCAACTATTTGTTACTCGTGAGATAAAGAAACTTCTCTTACAATTTCGAAACTCACAAAAATACTTCATTTTAATTATTTTAAAATTGCTTTATTTCTCAATTTCATAAAAATTATTTAAAAATAATTCTCCTTTATTAAAATGGTTGTATTCAATTTATATTAAAATTTATTTATATTAAAATGGTTGTATAATAAATTACTTTCATTTATTAAAATATTGCAATTTAAATGAATACTAAGAGAAAAGTAAATAAGAAGATGTAAATATGCAAATTGCAAAATATATATTATTTAAGCTGCTTTTTTATTGAGAAGTGCGATGTCATTTATGAACTTATAACAATTGAGAAACAGTTTACAAGGCCTTTTAAAAATGAATAAAAACTTACATTAGACTCAGAGTTTTAGTTGTGAGTTGTTTGTTACATTTTGCACTTATAAATTTAATAATTTGTGTAGTGATTCATTATGAATAAATCTTATAAATGTAATGTGTTATAAAGTTTGAAATTAATAGCGATATACAAAGGTTATATATATATGTATTGTCATTTAGTAATTACTGCCTTATAAAGTTCATTTTCACTTTAGTTACAATGAAAATGCGTGTCAGAGCTTTAATAAAATTCTTTAATTCTTTACATTAAGTATAAATCTTATGAAACTGAGTGACATTAGTTTCTTTATTAGAGGATACAAAATAATTTCTCTTTAGGACGATAAAAACAGGAAATCAGTTGAAGAGTTCCAAAATTTCTCATCTCAAACAAAACTATTCTACTTAATTTGAATTAAGAGTCATAGAAGTGCAATATAATATATGTATAACAATATTATTACATGTGAAATAACTTATAATATATGTTACTTAAATATTTATGTGTCCACAAAAAATAATTATAATTATTATTTATACTTACTACATAATTTAATACTTTGTAGTAATATTTGCTCAATCATTTTATGAAGAGATAAAATTCACACGAATAAATAAAGAAATTTATTGCAATTTTTAAGTTCTTTAACAGATGCAATATACATTTCTAAAAATAAACAATTCAAAGTAATTTTTGTAATATTTATAAACCAGTTATGATTGTGAATCCATTCATTCCAGAAAATTTTCATTTTTAAATGAGAGCAATGGTTGGAATCAAGCAATATAAGATTGGATTTCTTGTTCCATTACATAGTAAGAAATGGAAATAAGAAAAATGAATTCAACTTTAAAATGTTGAATGTAATTCATTTTTAATAATATTAATAATCTATTTATTTAGAAAAAAACTTCTTTTTATTTATATTTTGTCTTATCTTATTCTTAATAACAGCCAGTATATAAATAATGATAAAGACAGTTTAATACATTTATTTTAATTACTTTATTATCAATATTATTGATGATTTGATTTTCATAATATAAAAAATACAATATATAAACGCATGAAATACTAATACATAGAATATATAAACGCATGAATAAATAATAATAAAAAAATACTTTTTTTGCTATTAAAGAACTGACAATATTAATTTTAATAGTAAACCTAATATTAAACGTAAAATATTAAACTTAATATTAAATCTATATAAACCTAATATTAAATTTTCCAAATATTTAACTTAAAAACATTAATTTTATACATACAATAAGTGTTTTTAATTTTTTAAAAAGTTTAATGAATTAACATTAAAATACTAATGAATACAAATTAGAAAATAAAAATTAGATCTCTTATTAAATAGTGTGAAATAAGTTAAGCAGTAGGAATGTAATTTATGTTATTCTTTATAATAATATCATAAAAGTGTTGCCTTATTGTCTCGAATGTAGTTTGACGAGTTTTTGATGCATTGAACTACAAAGGAAATTTTTCTAAATGGGCACAAAGTGCATTAAGTCCATTACTGGTATTTAAGTTTCCATTAGTGGTAATTATGTCCATTAATGTAGTCTCCATTATTGGTATTTTATTCAAAAACATTTCTTCGCAGAAATAAATAATTGGGAATAATCATTATTAGTATATTGAAATTATTTCTCCCAGCAACAATCATTATGCCATTAAATTACATTATAAGTTAATTCTAATTTCTTTCAATCATTGGATGTACATGATATTAAATTTAAAATCTATTTTATTTTTATTATTTTCAAAAGTTCTATAGTACTAAAATTCAATAATGTATTGAAAATTAAACTGCAGGCCACATAAAACAGCCTAAAAATACTTGTTCAGTTTTTTAATGGACAGTAAAATTGGATATTTGATTAAATTACTTAATCCAGTATCCAATTTCTTCGATCAAATGTAATGAAACAAGTAAATATTGAAGGAAAAATTTATTGTAAAGATAATCATAATTATAACAAAAAATCTAAGAACAGGTAATTAGAGCAGCGAATATATATCCGTTGCTCTAATTATCTGTTCGAATCTAAACATCTGCTTATAATGTTGCCAATATTTCTAGTTCTCTGTTATTGATACAATAAGTATATAACATATAAAATTGTCCGATTGCGCATGTATATTGCTTATTAATTGATAAAACATTATGAATTTTCTAAATCTACTCAGTGAAATATTTGTAGAAATACTTTGCAAACTTTTTTATATCATAATCATATGGATAAAATTTAAATATATTTTATAGAGTATAACTATTACATATAATTTATTACACTAATATATATATTTAGAGGTACTATTACATTATTACAAATATTTAGAGGTTGCTTTTTCTTCAGATATTATTTTTTAATAAAATTAACAATTTTCATATTTAGTAAAATACTAACAATATATCTACTGGGGTAAATTTTTTAATACTCACCCCTTTGCAAAAAATTATTAAAGCAAAACTCCAGGGAAAAAAACAGTATATCGAAGCTATATTAATTACGAGATGGTACAATTTCACTTTTATTTATTTTAAAGTATCAAGTCTCTTAAAGAAATAACAAAATAAAATGAACTTTCTCTTTAAAATGAGCGAAATTCCATCAAATTTGGGTTACATAAAATTAGTTTAATTGAGGGAACATAACTAAATATAAATATTTGAATTTAAAATTTATGTTTTATAAATTTATGCCATTACACAACAAATGTATAAATAAGACTATACATGTTAGATACCATTCACAGATATCCATAATCTTATCCATCTAATCTAAAACTTTATGAAACTATACTAGGTTATCCCAAAATTTTGAACCAACTGTCTGAAATGCCTCTAATCTTCAACACATAATGCATAAAGCAAGTAATGGACGCTTCTGTTAATTAGTACAGTAGGTAATTAGTCATTCAATAAATACTTTTCAAATTATAACACATTTTTGTATTCAATGGCTACATACAAGGAAGATTCTCGATGTAAATAAACGTTATCTAAATTCCTGTACACTTCCATAAGATAAGCACAACGTAAATGCTTAAAGGATGTTTTAAAAATAAGAAATATGTTAGGAATTATTTGCTCCTGCTTGATGTGAAGCGTTTTATTTACTTTCAAATAGTGTTAAATGCTTTATTATGTGTGTGTGTGTGTGTGTGTGTGTGTGTGTGTGTGTGTGTGTGTGTGTGTGTGTGTGTGTGTGTGTGTGTGTGTGTGTGTGGTTTAATTTAATATAGTAATACAACGAATTTGCATTTTAACAATATTATATTAAACATTATTTACAGTTACTTAGAATTATAATTACAAAATAAAGATATGAACATCTTATATTTCGGAACCGTCTTAGTTGGACCGTCGTCTGTTCTCAACTATCGTTCCTTTTCTAATCCTTGACACCAGGATCGCTGTTGAAGCACCCAGCACTTTATGACTTCATGATGTTGAAGTGCGTCATGATGTTGAATCCATATCTCACACTCGGCCATTCTAAACGCTCAGGTCCTCCTGGCGACGAGAGTAACAGCAACTGCAAAATACAAAGAAAGAGAGGAAAGCGCAACCAGCAAGAGAAATAACTAACAAAATAGAATTTTGTGTTTTCATCTATTCAACAGCAAATGAGGGAGCCACGTCTTTCAATGTTGTGAAGATTCGTCTTAACTTCTTGAAAGTTCCTCGTAAGCTGTTTGATGAATCGTCTTCTTCGTCTTTTTATTTCTCAGTTGCTCGCATTTTCCTTC
This sequence comes from Latrodectus hesperus, assembly GCA_037975125.1. NCBI lineage: Eukaryota > Metazoa > Arthropoda > Arachnida > Araneae > Theridiidae > Latrodectus > Latrodectus hesperus. The sequence continues at coordinate 8,782,438 of CM075859.1, forward strand.
CGTCGTGCTTATTTTTATCATATGCAAATGTATCACAAACATCTTGATGTAACACACAAGAAAAAATATTTTAAATTGATACTCTAATACTTGAAATAATGCTAAAGAAAAAGGTTATATATATAAGAAAATTTCTTCTGGAATAACGATATATATAGGAATAGTTCAGCAATAGACACAATATATATTATACACAAGACAATAGTTTGATAAAAATTATTTACATCTTCGACCAAGGTTTCATTATATCTGCAGAGGAAGATGTTGTATTGGGACCTTCATGATTACCAACTTTTTCTACATCATACCTGTCATTACCTTTTACAGCTTTAATTTTATATGGTCCAAAATATTTCAGCTTAAGTTTTAAACCTGGTCCGAACTGTGTTCTTTGGATAGCGACTAAATCACCAATTTGATATTTTTTGGGAGGTTTTCTCCGTTTATCATAATAACATTTACTTTGTGTTTGATATTGTAAAATATTAGTTTTAGCAATATTACGCAATTGTTTTTCATCATGTACTACATATTGAAGATGTTCTTCTTCCAGTAGTTGTTTAATGTGAATGTCATCTTTATTTCGCATTTTAATGCCAAGCATTAATTCGAATGGTGAGAATTTTGTTGTTTGTGAGGCAGTACTGTTTATTATCCGTTGGACATTAGACACATTTTTATACCATTTTGTGGGTTCGTCTATAGATAATTTAGTTAAAACTGCAATTATGGTTTGATGCACACGCTCAATTTGTCCGTTTCCGCGAGGTACTCCAGTCGTGATAGGTAGGTGCTCAATACCTTCTTCAATACAATAAGATTGAAATTCTTGGGAGGTAAAAGCTGATCCTTTATCTGAGATTATTCGACGAGGGTTACCAAAAACTGTTTGCTGTAATTTTAGCTTATCTAATGCATCTTGTGCAGAGGTAGATTTAACAGGATATATCCAAATAAATTTTGTAAAAGCGTCCACTACAGAAAATAAATGTTTGTAATTTTTGTTCGTAGATGGCAAGGGTCCTAAAAAGTCAATGTGATATGTATCGAGAGGAGTGTCACCTTTTGGGATTGGGTAGAGGAGTCCTTCAGGTTTACCTGATTTTTTGGAAGACAAGATACATATGATGCAATTGGCGATGAAAGTTTGTGTTAACTTATCTAAATTTGGAATATAATAGTCTCTTTTAATAATTTCTGTAGTCTTTTGTACTGAAAAATGACCTTTAGAATGCGCATGTTGAATTAATTGATTGCACATGGCTTGTGGGATGACTAAAAGTTCTTGATCTTGGACCAATTTGTATAAAATGCCGTTTTTAACTCTAAAATCAGAATTAAGTGATTTTTCGACTGCACTCTTCATATTTATGATAAATTCATCGGTAAATTGCGACTTTATTATCTTCTGTGTAATATCATCAGGAGAAATAATCATAACAGGGTAACGACTTAAAGCATCAATATGTTGCATTTGTTTACCTGACCTATGAGAAATTACATAGTCAAAGTCTTGTAACAAAATAGCCCATCGCGCGATTTTTGCGCTTAATTCAGCTTTATCCATTGTTTTTTGAAAAGTCATACAGTCTGTAACTATTTTAAATTTAGTGCCGTGTAAATATACGCGGAATTTTTTAAGAGCTTCTACAACAGCGAGTACTTCCAGTTCATGACTGTGTAATTTTTCTTCCTGGGGAGATGTTTTTCTGCTCATATACAAAATTGGGTGAAAGTTTCCGTTATCAGATTTTTGAAGGAGAGCTGCGCCAAATCCAAGTTTAGATGCATCTGTGTGTACCTCTAATTCTGAACCTGGCACAAATAAATGCAAAACAGGATGAGTTCTGAGTAATTCCTTTAATTTGAGAAATGCAATCTTTTCGGTGGAACCGAATACAAAAGTAGACTTTCTTAGTAAGTCACTAAGAGGTCTGGCAACAGTGGCATAATTTGGAATATATTTTCGAAATTAGCCTGCTAAACCCAGAAATGATTGCAAGTGTTTGACGTCTTTGGGTTCAGGGAAGTTAATTACTGCTTTTATTTTTGATGGAGAGGATGAAATAGTATTGTTTTCTATAACATGGCCTAAAAATTCAATTTTTCTTTGCATAAATTGGCATTTCTTAAAATTAATATTTAGTCCATAATTTGAAGCAGTTTCGAGAACACGTTTCAATTTAATAAGACCCTCTTCTTCAGTTTTAGACGGTATGATAAAATCATCCATGTACATAATTAAAGTACCATCTGCTATTAATTCTCTGAAAACACAAGATAAATATCTATTGAAAGCGGCTGGACTAATTGTTAAACCAAATGGAGCTTTAAGGAACTCATATTGTCCGTTATGGGTAATGAAACTAGTGTATTTGGTACAATTAGGGTCAATATCCACATGAAAGAAACCATTTTTTAAGTCAATAGAAGTGAATACTTTTGCACTTTGTAACTGATCTAATATATCATCAATAAGAGATAATGATCTTTAACAATTTTCTTATTTAATTTACGAAAATCAATACATAAACGTGTAGAATTATCTTTTCTTTTCTTTTCAATTTCTTTCATAATTAAAAAATATTCAAATATTGATTCTTTATCTTTAATTTTTCGACGATTTAATGTGTCATGAATTTCTGCGGAATTAATTTGTTCACCAAATTCCGAAATTAAAGCGATTTTCAATTCAGAATAGCAATGAATATTGCTTTCGCTTTTAATAAATAACAATGCAATTCCACTTAATGCTCTTTGTGCAAAAATAAATTTTTGAATATCTGATAAACTAAATGATATAGCAAACGCTTCAAATTTCTGAAGCCATAATTTGACATTTTCATTTTTATCCCCAGTATACTTAGGAACTAAATAATCAATATCATTGAAATTAAAGGGCAATCTTGTATGAAAAGAATTAGCATCAGAAATATGACTATCATGCACATTATTAAGATACACATTATCGCTTTGCACATTCGACTGAGTAGAATTTGGAATCACTTTAGTTTCATCATCAGTTATTTCACAATTTTTTACATTTTCTTGAAGAGACTCCAAATCAGTGAGGAATGATAAAATTCTTTCTGCCAATTCAGGTAATGTTCCATTAATATCGATTTTCAAAATATTAGCAATCGAAATTAATTCGATTAAAGAAAAAGTTGCTTTGGTATCAACTAATTTAGACTTAAAATTTGCATCATCTTTTCTGAAATCAAAACCATGAAAGTTTCTTATTCGAGAACGATTTAATCTATCACCTTCTTCGCCAAATAACAGCTTGTGAAGAAGTTTGATTTTTTCTCTTTTTTCAGTCTTTAGTGCAATTGCGACTTCATTTATATCACTTAAGAACATGTTGAAAATAAGAGTGACTCACCCTTCTTCGAAGTAGGAATCCAAAGCCGCGAATGTAGGAAAATCATAAATCCTAACCAAGCCCTCTTCAACTTGTCGGCGACTCGGCGGTGGTATTCAGCGTGAATGAAAACAAATATCGTCAGAATATATTTGAATAGAAAAATAACTGGCCAGGGCCCCCATGTGGTTTAATTTAATATAGTAATACAACGAATTTGCATTTTAACAATATTATATTAAACATTATTTACAGTTATTTAGAATTATAATTACAAAATAAAGATATGAACATCTTATATTTCGGAACCGTCTTAGTTGGACCGTCGTCTGTTCTCAACTATCGTTCCTTTTCTAATCCTTGACACCAGGATCACTGTTGAAGCACCCAGCACTTGATGACCTCATGATGTTGAAGTGCGTCATGATGTTGAATCCATATCTCACATATATATATATATACAGCAAGAACGAATGAATTATTTTTTATTCCAATTAAAGAAAAAATCTAAATTTAATTTATGAAATCATATGTTTGATATGGCTACCATCATGTGCAATGGCATCCGTAATATTGCATTGCAGTGTAGGCACATTAATGTCCTCGATTTGTCGTTGAATGGCACACATCAGCTAAGAAACCACATTTTGGGATTCTTCAACTATCCTTTGTAAAATTTCTCCATTGAGACCAGTCAGGAGAATAAGCTGATCCACCTAATCCTATGAGATGGAAAGAATCCGGAGCAATCAGAGGGCGTTGAAAGGTTGAGGGCTAGCTTATCTATACCACAGTAAATCGGGATTGCTTGCCGAAATAGTTGAGGACTCCAATTTCTCAATAGGATAGGGTTTGCCAGTTAGTGCCAAAATGTACTTTCAACTCCTTTAGGAATGCTTTTGCTTTGCAACAGGAATGGGGCTTCTGCTGCTTCCTTGAAATACTTCCACACTGAAAATGCACCGATGAATGATGTATCTTGGGACATTTTGACAGAAAAGAACAGGAAAAATACAGCACGCAAGATATATTTATTAGTGAGAATAAGTATTGCGGATACTCAAAGATACAACGAGATTTAAGAACAGGAGTTTTCGATATATTGCAGTTCCTTATTTTGGAAGGTGCTTATTTCTGATCTTTCTCTATATATTTAAGATTCATTTTAATATACATTTTAGATTCTGTTACGTATATTTTGTAAACTTACCCAGGAAAAGAAAAGTTAGTTTTAAGATTTGATACAGAAAAAATACCATTAAAAAACTTGAGGATATAAATGTAAAAATTTTCACAAAGGCAGCCTATATCTGTAAATAATATCCTTATTCAATGTGTTCGCCACATCTTTGTCTATATTTGAACTAAGAAGGGCGGCGCAAAAGGGAATGAAATTTGTTTAAGATGTTGGTCTCTGGCTACATTAAAGAATGGGTTGTTTCACTTTGAAATTGTGATTACAGCACTTGCCATTCATTTAAACCGCAATTAATACTGATTTGAACTCACTGTAAAGTAACTTATACCAGGATTCACACTATTCTGGAACTGCTCTTTTCACACACTGCTTGCTGCGTTGGTAGTTTTCCCCCTTTTTTAAATTGTTATTTATGCATAACCGGCGGTGATGGAGAAAAAATATCACATTGGATCCCATTTCTTGCTACTCTTTCCCACATTTTATTTTTTAAAATTAACGATATTTACTATTCTTTTGGTTTTTGAAAAAGTATTTTTGCTTACTTCAACTAAACGTGTTTTCGGTTTTCCAAATATGCCACCAATCAGAAATATTTTGAAGTGCTGATGAAAGAAGTTTCGACTTTCGTGGTGTAAAATAGCGTTTTGAAAAATTTTAAGCGTTTTAAGTAAGTGGTGAAGATCGTAAAAAAATAGTGACTATCGTTATTTTTCCAAATCGCAATTTTTCTCCAAATGTTAGGTACACATTTCTATGAGAAATCATGGTTTGCAAAAACTTATGACTTACTTGTGTAGTAATAAAACATAAAAAATATAATTTACGAATTATGAAACAAATATACGTCAATGTTTTTTTTTTTTTTTTTTTTTTTTTTTTTAAATTCGGTTTGTCCTTTTTATGAGAGCGATGAATAAAACTTACTCAAGGGTATAAAAAACTAAATTAAGTCAAAATAACTCACTGTATTGTTCTCTTACATCAGTTTTACACTAATGCAATAATTTTAGTAAAACGTATGACAAGAAAATTTTATTAAATGACTGTAGACACCTGGAGACAATTAAAAATATTTAAGATTAGATTTTAATATTTTATATACTTTATTCTGAATTTTTCTATTTTAAACTAGTCTTATATAGAAACTTACCTAGTTTGAAACATTTTTCTAGTTGGAAATATTTACAGTTTACAGCTGAAAAAAATTCTGATAGGTATTTTATTCTACTTTAATAATTGTATCATTAAATTTTTTTTTCATAATAGTTCTCATGTGATATTGAAGCTTCTCTTTTATACTACAAAATCATATCAGTACATATTGATAAAATTTGGGAATATATACCGAAGATGTTGAAATATTTTTATATAAATGTTTTCGCGAGTTTCTCTTATTTTAAGAAGCATATTTTAGTTTTTATTTTATCTTCATTCTCTGGATTGTAAGTTAAATTCGCGCTTTCCATATCAAAAGACCAGCCTTACAACTAAATCGTACAAATTTCACTCCAACATTTCATGGGTTTGATTAACGCACCCATCGTAGATATTTGTAGAGGTTCGGACTCCATTTGAAACTAGCTCTTAGTCAAATGAGGAGATGACCATTAGATTGCAGGAAATGACGAATGAAAATGAAATCGGGAAATGACCGCTGAGTGACAAACCAAACCACAATGTAAGACTTCCCTTGAAATTCTCTGGATTATTTCGCCCTTTTAGTTTTCCACGATTTTCACAGTGCGGTGATTGTAGTTGCTTTGAGCATAGAAAAAAGTTTCTGCAAATGAGATGCACAATAGTCCATAGGATAAAACAGTCGAATATTTTGCAGGAATGTGTTAAAAACGTTGATAACTTTCACAGTTTTAGTTTTTTCAAAAAGTGCAGTTTCGAATTCCCTTGTTATCCTTATTGTACTTAAACTCAGAAAACAGTTGGGATATGACACTTTTATAGTAAATATGGCTATAACAATACGCTTTTGATGAGTTGTCACGTGATAGTTCGATGCGTTGGCTTTAAAATTTCTTTAACCTTCTATTATATTTGAGGATTTCTCATTGTAAAAGAAAGTTGCGATAGTTATAAAGTCTATAGCGTAACCCTTTTCTTCGTATAAATTCTGATATCTTTTCAGATTCAGATTGTAAATTTCAATTCATAGCTTAAATAAACTAGAGTTAACGAATTGAATTCTATTTTACTAACTTTTGATACAAAATTGTTATAAATGTTCAAAATATACAAGTTTTGAATGAGGTGGTATACTTCTGTGTAAAAGTAATTTGAAATCGAATGTAGAACACATATTAGAAATAGAAATTAAATTTTATCGGCAACTTTAATATTCAGTAAAATAGTCTTACTTTAGAAGGTAACGTCAAAAATACTCGTGTTTTTCCTAAGATTAAATTTAGAGTAACTTAAGTCACATTTTTTATGTCTAATAATAATTTTAATGCCTTAAAAGGCCGTAAATCTAGTGAATTTTAAGATTTAAAATGTTCTTCCATTTCAGTTGCTTATTAGACCATACTAGCTTATATTTATTATAATATAACTATTGTATATTTATTATATATATCCCAGTTAACAGTAGAGGTTTATTTTTTAAAGACATAAAATATGAAATTCACTTTAATTATACTATTGAATTTACAGTGAGTGTAAAAAGTATTCGTACAGTAAGACAATTGATTTATAAGAGATCCGTTCATAAAAAATTATAAACATAAATTTCATTTTAATTAATTATAAATATATAATAGAACATATTTTCACTAGTTTCATGTGAAATTTACACAAAAGTAATTTTATACATGAATAAATATTTACAAAACTGAAACAATCCAACATCTTGTGGTGTAAAAAGTATTCGTACATCAGGCATATATTGGCCAACACAATCATAATGTTACAGCTAATACCTTGTAGGATATCCTTTAGCTCGAATAACTGCCTTGAGCCTCTTTGGCATCTATTCCACCAACTTTGCTGTTATTGAGCTAGATATGGCGTCCCATTCTTGATTAAGAGCTGATTCCAAATCATTTTTATTAGAAATATGTCTGGATCTAATATTTTTATCAAGAACGTCCCATAAATTCTCGATAGGGTTGAGGTCCGGCGATTAAGGAGGAAATTTCATGAACTTTGGGGTATCATATAGTATCCAGAGCCTTGTGTTTAGGGCTGTGTGCTTGGGGTCGTTATCATGCGTGAAAACGTAATCACCATTCAAGCCCATTTTTGTTGCACTATGTCCTAAATTATTGTTTAAAATGTCAATATAAAGTTGATGATTCATAATGCCTTTAATAAAGACTAATTTGCCCACCCCAGAAGCACTCATACACCCTCAAACAAGTAGACTTTCACTCCTATGTTTCACTGTTGGCACTAAATTCTTAGGATGCATTTCTGTATTGTGCTTTCTTCATACCATTCGTCTCCCGTCCGATCCAAATATGTTGTATTTACTTTCGTCTGTAAAGATAATCTTTTTCCGGAAATCTGGACTTTCATAACGTATTGCTTGGCGAAAGACAATAGCAGCTTTCAATTTTTCTCACTAACAAAGAATTTTAGTCTCGCAACACGGCCATGGAAACCTTCATTTCTGCATGCATTTTAAACAGTACTTACGGAGACTGCTGTTCTCATGTTCTTTAGTTCTGATGTTAATGCAGGAGCACTTATTTTGGGATCCTTCTTTCATGAACGAACCAGAAACTGTCTGTCAGATGATGTCAATAGACATGGTCGCCCTGTACGGGAACTGTTTTGAACCGTTAGAGAAGCAGCAAACTTTTTTTTGATTGACTGCACAGTTGAACGGGGTCTATCAACCAGATCAGAAATCTTGTTGTACGATTTACCATTTTTACGGAGCTTTAAAATCAGTTCTCTTTCGGGAACACTTGAATCTTTTCTTTCACGACCCATTACAGAATTTCTAGTTTCTCATTGCATTAAAATTTCCACTGAAGAACCTTTTAAGTAACTTACAAGATGACGTCAACTAACTACATCTTAATGGCTAAAACAAGCACAAAATATTATTAAAAAAATTTGCATTTCTTTTAGTGTACGAATACTTTTTACACCACAAGATGTTGGATTGTTACAGTTTTGTAAATATTTATTCATGTATAAAATTGTTTTTGTGTAAATTTCACATGAAACTAGTGAAAATATGTTCTATTATGTATTTATTATTAATTGAAATGGAATTTATGTTTATAATTTTTATGAACGGATCTCTTTTAAATTAATTGTCGTACTGTACAAATACTTTTTACACTCACTGTAGCTTAACTTAGCAGTTTATTTCCATTAAATTGTCTGACACTTGTTCTGACAGCTAAAAATGTGGTTTGTATAGACTAAATGACAGTAATTTCATCAAGATTACTGAGAATTTTTAATGAAATTTTCAGACTTTAAAATATTTAATTTTTACAACTTCTATCTAATATTTCTAAATGAGCAAAATAGTACTATATTTCTCTTTATTTATTAAGTTGAAATTTCTTAATACAATATACATAAAATAAAATCTATGTACATAAGCAATTAAATACAGGTTGAATCAGAACGTTCAGAAATCCACTTGTAGAACAAAGTAAATCATAAAGGTCCTGAATATATGCGCAATCCCAATACGCGAAGAGAAGACTGGTCACGAGAAAAACTGCTTAGGATGAGCGACCAAAAACATATTTGCAATTTATTTTAAAAGCCTCATTTGAAAAGCATAATAAATCATTATCTTCGGTATTTGAAAGCCTCTTTATACTCAGGAATTCTTGCAATATTAAAACTGTTAAACTGTCAATATACTAGGTATTTTTGCGAATAGTCGACTGATACGTCATTGTGCAGGGAGTTTGCAGATGGAAATTTTAAAAGAAAGTTTCAAAGTCACTGTTGTGTAAAAAAAACGTTCGAGTATTATCACGGTCAAAATTTAGAATTTTTTTAACATAAATCTTCAGAACAGTACTAATTTCTGAACGAGTTTAAATAATTTCAATAAGTAACAGGTGTCTGTGGGATCTATATGACGATAATTATTCTAATAAAAATTAAAAAACCAGCTATTTAAAGTTCTAGCTGGTATAATCAATAATAATTTTGAAAAACAATTCTCTGGTAAGATTTCACAAGGTTTTTAAAAACTATATCTTCACTTCAGTTAAATTTTCCTCATTGTAACTGCTTTTTAAAACTAGAGTTCCAAAATGATGTTCCAAATTTTGACGAGTCTTGTGAAAAAACTCAATCCTACTCAATGCGAGCTATAAGCTTAGTAGTATAAAGCTCTAAAACTGTTTCTCTCATATTACTACTATTAAAACCAGCAAAATTTCTTGAAAATATATATATATATATATATATATATATATATATATATATATATATATATATATATATATATATATATATATATATTATGTATAAAGTTTTTCATGAAATTTAATAAAAATTAAATTAAAAACATATTTTTAAAATAAAACTTTAATTAGAACAGAAATTTTAATTTGAGTATACTATTATCGAGTCATATATGTGAGAAATCATTAAATTCATGAATTTTAATATGAAAAATAAATTTTTTTGTATTATTTCAATTTTTATGTAAGTATTATGAAACAAAGTGCGTGAAACAAAATATAATTATTAATCGAATTAAGATTTTTAACTGAATGCAAATGTGTACAACTCTTTGTGCTAAGTAGTTACAGTTTCTGTAAAATTATTTCACAAATAATTTAATTTATACAATAATCTTAATTTAAGAATTTATCTCAAAGAAATACTGTCAAATGTATTTTAAATTAATTGTATGTGCACAACTTTAAAATTAAACTCTTTAAAAATGTTATTTAATTTGTGATTGTAAGAGAAATTAATTAATTTAGAACTTTTTAGCTGCCTGGAATCTTGAAGTTTTTGATAAAATTTATTTTTCATCATTTATACTTTCATTTCAAGTAATTTTATAAGAACATTTACATTTATTATAATGCAATAATCATAACTATTCTCCAAATCGATACATTGCATGAAGTTTTCCCCGTGAACAGTCGAGGAATGTCAGAGAGGAGAAAAGTTGGACTGTGTGTGTGTCATAGTGCCGGGAACACGAACTGCAGCTGACCAGGAATCGTATACAATGGGGCCCCAAACTATGATACCGCGTTGTCATGCGGTGGGACGTTCCTCAATTGCAGCAGGATTGGACCTTTCTCCACGTCGACTCGTGCGTGGTGACTATCAGTGAAGAAACAGAAGAGTGACTCATCTGAGAAGATGATCCTGTGACTTCGTTTGTCAACATCTCTCTCATTCGGCAACAATCTAGACGTTGGCGTCTGTGCTGTAGGGTCAAAGGCAATCTTCTTAACGGACGCCATGAACGCACGCCACTAGCAACAATGATTCTGCTCGATATGAAAACACCCAGGGTGTCTTGTACATCCTGCAGAATTTTGGTAGACGTGTTTTGTTGGTACACCATCACCTTCAGTCGGACTCGTTGATCTACGCGAGCTGACGTCGTTCTGGCTGCACTGACATCCTGCGAACATTCCACAGTTCCTTGTTCCAACCATCTTCGCTGCAGCCAGTGCACTGTGGACGCGTCCAAGTGTCTGTCAGTTGCGATCTGCTGTAAAGACCAACCTGCCCTTCTCTGTTCAATCACCATGCCCCTTGTAAACTCGTCTGTCTGCTGGAACTGACTCCGTCGAGGACGACCTGGCTTTATGTGCAATTACAGACGTCTTTTGCGACAAGAACAAACTTTCAACGAGTATTTTCCAAGCAGCAATAATGGCGTGAATATTGTCCACTCTGCCGGTTCCTCACCTGATATTTTACCTGCGGCGGGGAGCTGTGCATTTCAAATCATTTGCTTAACTCGATAAGGTGCGTCTATCCTGCAGAATTTTCTGGCCACTTTTTCTTGGTGTTGCATTTTAAATGTCGGGCTGTGTTTATTAAGATTCCTTATTATTTTTCACTACATTGTAATCATATTAATTTTGTAAATTGATTGTTCTGAGATAAACACTAAATTCGAGTTACTCAATTAAATTAATCTAAGAATCTTTTATTATTATTAATATTATTATCTTAGTTTGGCAGCAGTACACTAACTGCTCAATCGGAATTCTAGAAATTGGGTATACCTCCTGCAACTCCGCAAACTAAGGAGCGACTTCAAAGAGTTTTACTGTATTCGCTGCCTTGAAAAAAATCCCATCATGAAATAGATGCTTTCCTGGGTTACGTGATTGTTGCAACAAGAAGTACTGAAAAACAACCAAAATGAATGCTTAAAATGATGAATTGTTTCCCATTATTTTACAAAAATAGAGAATATTTTAATGTAATCTGTGATTTGTTTTTATCTATATAAAACTTAATTTATATAAAGAAATATTTTATTGTACATTTAAACTTATTATGAATTAACTAATTTTTGATGATAGTTTACCCTTTATAATGCTCAAAATTATTTAATGGTAAGAAAAAGTTACATTATATACTTATAATTTTTAATTAACTTTAAATTACAAGGTTTTACTGTTAAAAAATGAATAGGATTTTTTTCTCTTGGCTTCAAATTAAACTTGCAAGGCAAATAATTGAAGTATAAGTAAATTTCACAAGTCACGTTATATTATTCTATGTATATAAAATTAATTACTGGAGATAAATCTTTCTATTAAATGCACATCAATAAAGTCACACAAAATATGTGTACATATTTCATACTTGAATCATTCAGAAGTAGTTTAATTGAAACAAAATAAATAATACAACAATTTATACCTTTAAATGTGATTTAACTGAATCACTCAATATTGTTGGTGAAAAATTTATGCTCAGTAAATGCAACCAAATATTTACGGTTTTGTGATTAAAGTTCAAGAGAAAATATACTCTACCGCTTTTTTTATATATTGACCTTCATCTCTACCAGCTTCTGTTATAAAAAATACAAAAGTTTGTATCTCATATTTTTGGCAAGAGTGGTAGAATTTCTCGAAGTAGATGAAGGTAAGTCTAATTTTTGGATTGAAGATCTACTGGATTGTTTTTTACAATACTATAACGAGAGACAGAACTCAAAACAAAAAACCCAAGTCATTTCCTTAGAAGTGATCTTACCTCTCAATATCTCGACTCTTTTATAGAACAGCGAAGATCTCCTCAACGAGCGAGGTAGACCCTGTTCATTACTTCTCCAAAAACACAAAGTGGGCAAGTAGGATGCGCGCTTCAATAAAGTGGCAAAGCAGTCATATCCTGTAGATAGGCGAAAAGTTGCAACTGCCTTCCGTCTTGATTTGTCAGGAATGGGAGAAGGGCTTAAATTCTTTCAATTTTTTAGAGATGCGAGTCCTAAGATCCTGCAATGCATTAGATTTAAATAACACTTTCAAGAACAGTACAATCCTCCAATAAGAGATGGCCGTATTAGATTGTTGTAGTAAGTTGGCATCCCTTTTCGCTAGAAAATCCGCTTGTTCATTGCCCTAAATGTCATGGCCGGGCACCCAGTGGAGAGCAATTTGTTTCCCTTTCAAAAATAGAGTTCAGAAATATTCTTGACATTGAAATATTTCGGGTGTTCATGGCTGTTCAATAGCGCTAATTTACTGGATATCTGCCTGAGAATTAGTGAAGATGATCACCTTTTCAAAACTGTGATGGATAGCTAATAATTGCTTTAAGGCTATACGTATCGCCACTACTTCTCCATCAAAAGAGATACCAATGTAGCCCGCAGGAGCATAAAATGAAAAAAGTCCTAAAACATTCCAGCCCTTACATTAAGAGAAGAGTCAAATTAGAAACCATCCATATAAATGTGCAGACAGTAAGAAGGTGGATATCTAGCCGCAGTAGCCTCTAAAGCAAGAGTTTTCAAAACACTTGATAGGACATCTCTATCTATGAACAGTTTCTACTATATCTAACTTTACATTGACGGTTGTAGCCAGACAGCAAATGATGATCCTCAGGATGTTCGGAGGACGTCCTTTCAGGACCAGGTGGACTTAATTTGGACGTGAGAGAACGTCCAATGGATGTCCGTCGACGTCCTACGGATGCTCTTAGGACTCCCAATGCCGGAAGTACGTAGGATGTCCGACGCACGTCCGAGACATGCGATACGTGGACATGATTTGGCGCTCATTTGGAAATTCATGAGGTCCAAAAAAAATCAAATAATTGTGAAGATTAGAAGTAGCGATTTTTCATGATAGGGAGGTAGCAAGGTGCGATGTTGGTTTGAAACAACCGCGCGAAACCTGGAAGCTAACACTCCAAAGTCTCATTCAACACATCTTGCTCTTGATAACACATTAAAGAAAAGATGCTTTAAAAAGCATATATTGCATAAAATTACTTTTTCGTTTTTTTTTAAGTTTAAAATTTATAAATTTATGTATGGTTTTGAATCTCATTAGGATTTATTGTTTTGCAATTTATGGTCAGTGGCGTAGTGAAGGGGGGACAAGGGGGTCTATCGTGCCCTGGGCGCCGCTTTGAGAGGGTCGCCAAATAGTAGTTACGAAAATATTTTTCAGAAAAATTTTATTTCTTTTTAATTGTGTGAAATATCAATTTTATTCGGAGAAATATATTTTAAATTTAATAATTATTTTCTCCAGTTGAAGAGCTTGCCATAAATGAAAATATTCCTATTTTTATATTTCCGTATTAATAAGTTAGTATTGTTTAGTTCGTATTAAAAAGTGTGTTCTTTTAATTGCGCGTTTTCCATTATCTTTTCTCACAGTTTTTTATACTTTGCTCAAGATTTGTGGTGCTTTATCATTATTTTGTATAATAAATCGTGTACATGTAATGAGGGAAATATGTTAATTTTTTTCTGATAAAAATTTTGAAGTATAAATTATATTGGTTAGTTTTCCTTTTTATGCATTTGAGATGTTTTTAGTTTCAACTTATTTACCAAATAATATGTGCAGATGTTATATCTCTTGATTTACGAATCAATAATTTAGGGAGATTCCAAAAAGATAAGCTTATGATCTCATCTGTAACTGATTTGACTTAGTGTGAATGCAGCAAGATTCACCATGTTCTTTAGAATTCTAATTTTTTACAAGATGTCTAAATCAAGTTGCTTACATGTGAAAAATTGTAACAGCGTGCGTGCGTGCGTGCGTGCGAGAGAGAGAGAGAGAGATTAAGCAAATAAATATTTTCTACTCAAAATAAAGATGCCTAATGAATATTGCATCAACTCACAAATACATCATTAGGAACTCGCATGATGTTATTTATAATTTAAAATTCAAAAAAATTTGTAAAAACATTGATGTTCTAAAATATTATAAATAATTAATAACATAAATAATTAATGTTGCATAAAAAAATTCTAATGATTTTGATTTTAAATTTCTTCACTTGCTGATTAAATTAACTTCACTTGAGCCCTGTCCTTATCAAACAAAGAAGGGACCCTACAAGGATGAAAAAACTATAAATGTTAAAAGAATCAAATTACTTAAAGATATTGATTTTTATATCCATTTCATTTACTAAAAATCATTAAATGTATCAGAAAAATAAGGAATACAAAACGTAACTGAAAGATGCTATTGAGACTTAAAACTTCGGAGAGAAATTCTTGTACATCGCCCCCAGAGAAAAGAAAAGCTCTTTTTTTACCTCAAGCTTTGTTGTAACCTCTTATAGTCTACTGCCGCGTTATACTCGTGAAAAAATTCGCGTTGAAATGTATTTCTCATTAGTGGTCCTCTTGTCCGAAAATGTTTTGTATTCAGCAACAGATATATATATATATATATATATATATATATATATATATATATATATATATATATATATATATATATATATATATATATATATACACACACATATACATACATACATTTTCTGTCTACAACTTATTCTTTACATTTTGCTTATTTAGCAGATTTTTTAGCCATTACGAATATTCATTAACAAACATGTATAGTTTTGAAATTTAAAATCAAATTGCTTATTTAAAATTATTTGTTTGAAATCAAAATATTAAAAATTTTAAAGATTTTCGAAAGTAATTTTTGTTTGACTAGTAATTTTGTCTCCTTTATATTAATAAATTATGTTGAAAAATTCTTCTTTGTAAAGTTAAAAGATCAAAATTATTAAATATTTTTTATATGAATGCATAAATTGTTTCATGATAATTAATCTGTAACTCTATATTTCACTTTATATAATGAAAGCATCTTTAGCTTAGAAATCATTTTAAAGGAATATAATGAAATAAGGCAAAATCATGTTTTGTACAAAGTTATAGATTAGTAATATTTTTGAATATTATAAAATGATTCGTAGAATGATTCAGAATAAAAATAAGTTCTTTTTTAAATAAGAATTATAGCTCTTATTTCAATTAAGAAATATATAGTAAAATCATAAGAGCCTTATTAAACATATTAAAAATAAAATGAACATTGTCAGAGAGTGATGTTCTCAGAGTAAAATCATAAGATAGTGTTATGGTAAAAGTGACTAATCCGGCAATTATGTCTAATAACTAATGATTATACATAATCCCCACTATACTCGGTAAATGTGATAAATTATCGAAATATATCTATAATCCTACAAATATATATGTATAGTCCCCAATTCATGATGGGACATGTCGTAAATTCCGATTACTTTGTAGAAAAATGATATTTTAATTTCAAAGAATAAGCATTTTTAAGCTATACTAAATATTTCGTCCAGAAGAGTTTGAAAAACATCATGATGACTTAGAATAAAACATACAATAATCTCTCACTTTAAGAATTTAAATAATTGTGATATTTTTGTACGTTCATTTCAGTAGATATTATAAGACCGATATATTAGATAATAGTATAAGTAATATCTGACATAAAAGGTATTTCAAAATACAAAATGATCAAAATTATTAAAAGTAAATTAAGGTCTAGATTGTTATTTTAGTAAATAATAAATTTTTATTTAAACAATAAAAATTATTGAAAGTAAATTAAGGTCTAGATTGTTATTTTAGTAAATAATAAATTTTTATTTAAACAATAAAGAAATTTAAATTGAATATTAACTAGATCTTATAGATATCTTTTATATTTTGTTAATTAAGAGATCTGGAAAAAGAGAACAATTTAGATTGTTAGAATTTATAAAAGACACTTCCAGGTCAAAACAAATTAAAACCATATTCTAAAAAAGAATTTGTTTATATTTATGCTTTAAATGTACTTATTTACATACATTAGACTGCTATAACACTTAGAATTACAGTTTGCCAGATTTTTTACATTTGGACTTATCAAATTTGCTCTCTGACTCAAAACACATGGTTAATATCTACTGATGCATTTCCGAATTCTATTCTCTAGTTAAGATTTTTTTACTAGATATTTTATATCAAATTTAAAAGTACAACCTGAGCCTTTAAAATTATCTACATTTAAGATTATTTTAAAGTAGATACTTTGCTGTTGTTATTTGCATTATACTCTTATTACATGTTTATTCTAAATATTATATTACTGTTTTTTGAGATAGGGCGCCAAAATTGGTATCGTACCCGGGCGCCAATTGTGCTCGCTACGCCACTGTTTATGATACCATTTTTTATAAAAAAAAATTTATTTTATTTCTTGTGGAGCAATGATTTTTTATGTAACCCCCAACAAATATTAATCTGTGTTGAATTCAAAGGTGTTATTGGATCCGTTTGCGTCATTAGTTTGCTTTCAATAACCTAAAACGTTGGCATTTGAAATATTCAAAGAAAAGTACTATTAAAAAATTCTTTGCAATGAAATAAAAGTTAAATTATCTTTAACTTTAAGAAATTTTTTGTGCTTGAAGAAAATCATTCAAAGTTAGAATATCATTTTATACAAAATTCAATATTACTGTCATAAAAAAATATCTTACACAAAATATATTTGTGATTTGGAAACGCTATTAACGCATCATAATATATTTATAAAAGTGATACCTGTAATTAAAAATTTTTTGAGGAGCTGTCAATAACCTATCAGGAACTTTATTAGGTTCTGGGAAGGTGAAAACGCAGCATCTGCTACAAAGTACTGTACAGTAGTTATAATACTACCAGGCAACACTTCATTGCAAGACAATTGCGGTTTATTTTGTTCTAGGAGGTGATTTTCATTTGACATCTACCCCAAATCCTCCATCACTGATGTATCCATTTACACTGAAATCAATGGATCGGAATATGAGATTTGACTGCACCAGAGCCAGTAATGCAACGGACCCTTATCGTTATGATGCAGAATTATTTGGCTTTCTCGTCACGCGCGCGATGTGCTTGCCAGCCTAGTTAAAAAGATCACACCGCCATGAAATTCCATTTGATATTGCCTCGTAATCACTGAGCTTCAAGCCATTTAAAAATGAGTAAGATTTTTTTTATGATGGACAAAGACTCCTCCTGATCAATTTTTTAAACTGTTCTGTTATGTTTTCCGGGTTCCCAACCGGAAAAATTGACAATTTCCAAAAGATCATTTCCGTGATATAAAATTTTAATGCCATGGTTCCTCGGGCTTCATGGCCTTTCTGATGACTGTATCACGCTTTTATTTACCATTTAATGAGTGATAAAAAATTTTCATTCATTTTTAAGTAATTTCTAAAGGAAGAAAATTTTAAAATACAAAACCAAACAAACCACATTCCACATTAAATTCATACAGACCTATATCTCAAACCTCTGTTCCTGCTAAAATATTCGAAAGAATGCTGTCTATTAGAATCACAAATTTCCTAATTTCTAATCAAAAGATAGAAGAACGTCATCTAGGGTTCATACCTTTCCGAGACAGTCAAACTTCAATACAACTTTTTCATTATGATATGCATCAGGTAAAAGCCCAAAAGAAATTCATTATTGCAATATTATTGGATATAAAATCTGCATATGACTCCGTGTACATTGATGGATTAATATACAAATGCCTACAGTTGGGAATAACAGGAAAAACTGCCAAATGGATTCATAATTTCCTACAAGATAGAAGGCTAAAAATAAGATGGAGGAATACATGTTCAAAATCAGTACATTCAACAAAAAGAGTTCCACAAGGTAGTGTGTCGTCTCCCATTTTATTTACCATCTTCATATCAGACTTCCATGAAACTATCCCTGAAGGAGTTAGTTAGGAGCAGTATTCTACATTACATATAATATACGCAGATGACACACTTATTTACTGCACAGATGAAAAAAATGGAAATAATTAAGAAAAAATTGCAAGAAACTCTGTATAACATAGAAAAATGGAGTAATTACTGGAAATTATACAAATAGCTTATCAAAAGTGTTCAGCAGTAAACTTGTCCGAGCGTAGAGAAAATCCTGATTGGTCAATACAGTGTAATAATGAAAAAATTGAATGGAAAGACAATCTAAAATTCTTAGGAATAATATTTACAAAAAATGGAAACTTCCGGCCGTTCGTAACATATTTAAAAAATAAAGCATCTAAAAGAATAAATATTTTAAAAGTACTCTCTATAAAAATTATGGAGCAAGATCGCATCATCTAATCCAGTTAGCAAAATCATCTATCTGCATTATTCTACATTACACTAGCAATATTTTTAGCTTAACAAACCATTCAGTCACAAAACCTTTAGAAACAATACAAGCGTCTGCTCTAAAAATTGCTTTAGGGTTACCTAGATTCACTCCTAATAATTCTCCTGCGTAAGATTGCAAATATTGGCACAATAGAATCTGAATTTAGGAAGATATCAAG
The DNA here is from genome assembly GCA_037975125.1 of Latrodectus hesperus. Taxonomy (NCBI): domain Eukaryota; kingdom Metazoa; phylum Arthropoda; class Arachnida; order Araneae; family Theridiidae; genus Latrodectus; species Latrodectus hesperus. The sequence goes on from CM075859.1 coordinate 8,801,843, forward strand.
CAGATTTTGGTTAAAACATATCTCATTGGAGCAACAATCACCTCTCAAAAATATCATTCAAAACAGGTGCGATTCCGTTGTAAAGGGATATCACATATCCCTAGTGAAAACAATAGAGGAAGAAAACATTAAAATATCCCATTTCCTTCAGCTTATGTACCCACAAATTCACTTTCCAAACAACTTCTCCATCCATGTCGACAAATACGATTTCCAAGATAAATCTCTCACCAATCAAGAAATTATTCAATTTTTTAATGATTTTGACAATAGCCTACTAGATCAACCTAACAGAATAGCCACAGATGCATCTAAAAAAGAAGATACAACATCTATTGCTGGATGATCAGAAAAAGGATCATTTGGATAAATAGTAAACAATATAAATTCGGTTTTTTCTGCTGAAGCAATGGCGATCTGTGAAGCTATAGATGCGTTAATCATTTACGAAAAAAGAACTATAATATATACAGATTATATAAATCTGTCCTTATTGCACTTATGGAATGTAACTAAAAATCAGCAAGTATAATATTAAGATTAAAACACAAAATATGGCAGGCTTCAAAATTCTTCAAAGAACTTCAAATTATTTGGGTTCCAGCCCACAAAGATATTATAATAAATGAAAAAGCTGATAAACTAGCCAAAACGGTCACAAAAGATAATGTAGATATAGAGTGGATTACCATTGAAGACTTTTATCATACATCAAAACTAACATTGAAAAATCTCTAGATAAAACATTCAAAAACAGTAAATATTACCTGAGAGTTGGAGACATCCCGGAATGAAACTCGATGAAGAAATTTCTCAATTCACACAAAGAGGATGTATTATTTGAATTGTATTTTGTCTATCCAAAATGCTACTGACTCCTGCTCTTCTTTACTGATTCAATCCGACTGATTTAGACAGATGTACCTCATGCTATGCAGTTGATACTGCTGAACATATAATCTTATATTGTCCCAGATATAACCACGACTGGAAACAATTTTTCCATAATTTAAAAATACAAGTGCAAATAACAAATTACAAACAGTTGATCAAAATTGTCACATATAACTCAAAAAATCTAAAAACGTTTATTAAATTCCTCTTAAGCATCCACACAGATTTTAAATATAGATCTTCCTAGAATAATAGAGACAAAAGCCGGAGCAACTAAAAGTCTCGGAACAGCTCCCAACCAACCAAGTGTTGTTTCGCTTCTGAAGAACAGATTAGAGAGTTTAAGAGGGAATTGATTTTGATTTGACAAATTTGATTGAATTGAGACAGATATTAGAGTGGATAGTTGAACATCTCCACAACTAGAAGATAGAGAAGAAGATACTATTGACCACATAACTAAATTTAATGGAGGTAAGTGGGAAGAAGTTGAAATGTTTTTGACTTAGTGTTTTTCATCAGAGAAGGAAATAAATGAGTTTAAGAAAAAAATGTGTTACTTGAAATATCAGATGTAGAAATTCATTTTAACTTGATTAAATTCAATCAATGGGAAGAGGCTTGAACATTCTTTGCTTGGTTTGGATTATCTGCTGAGGAAATAAAAGAATTGAAGAAAGAAAACCTTTTTCCTCATGGTGCAGCTAGTGAGATGTTCAGCAAACTGATGCACAGTAAAGAAGGTAGTAAAGAATTTGTTGATTATGGTAATAAACAAGAAGCAATTGAACTATTTTTAAGGTGGTACATAACAGATAAAGAAAAAGTTCTCGAATTTAAAGATAAATTCAAAATTGAATATCGAAATATAACGAAAAAAGTTAAAGTTGTCTTAAGAAATCTTGATTTGATGACGGAGTAACGTCTGATTGATTTAGATGAAGAAGAAAGGGGAGTAAAACGAGAAAATCTGAAACTTTGTCTCCTAACAAATTAAAGCTTGAATATAGTGAAGCAAAATATGGCAAATAAACCAAAGGAACTAATAGAGTTATATTTTTAATTGGTGGTGGAAGTGGAGAAGATTTTAAAGTGGAATTTTCAAGATTAGTGAGGACGATGCTAAGAGTTCATTCACCCCTTCAAACAGAGTTTTTTCCTTATTTCTTTCTTGGATCAGTTTTAGCACTTCCGTATGTTAAGTTAAATGGTGAGATTGGTGTTAAAGCTCCACCTGTAAAAATACACAGTAAAGTGAAACAATAAATCTAGCTTTTAAAATTGAAAAAGATGGAAGGACAAAGTTAATATTTAGAACTATTACTATTGTTGAAGACATTGAAGATATTCAGCACCCGATTAAATTAATTTAAAGATGTGTTAGGAAGTTTAGGTTTAACTCGAGATGAATTGAATAAATGCGTAGTCGAAGGAGAAATAGCTCATATTAAAGGTGGAAATCTAAATATAGAAGAATTGAAGGTAGTAAAAAGAAAAGTAAAAAAGGCTTAGAAGCCCAATTAGGGAAAAAGCTGATAGTCACCGAGGGGCCAGCGAAGGCAGAGCAAAATTCAAAGATGTGAAAAAAATATATTAGCAATTTTAATGATGCACTGAAAAATAATCTTTAAATACAATGTATTATATTGAGTTTATCTCGTGTCAAAATTTTTACAGTTTACAGAAATTTATGTAACTAAAGAATTTGTATCAATGCCATCATAAAATAAGCGTTTATTGAGCTCCAGAGTTAATGAAATACGTATTTACTTAAGAATTTATAAAGTAATATTTAAATACACTTGCATAGAATATTTTTGATGAAGTATTTTAAGAATGTGTACTGTAAGTGTGCATCTTCCTGTATGTATGTTTGTACGTTCTATATAGCTTTTTTTTAATATTATAAAATTGAAGTTTTAATGTAGTACTACATTTGTTTAACATGATAATACTAAATATTGTGTAAAAGTTGTTACTATATTTTAAATATAATTTTTGCAAACTATAATATTTCGCATGGAAAGCAGTACTTATAGTCATGTAATTATATTAAAATACTTATTACATAAAATATGCATTAAACAAAGTTTACTGTCTATTGATTGTATTAATATATAAAACACAAAAACATATTTTACTTTTGATATGTAATAAAAATTAGACTCTTATTATGATTGGAGAAATTATAGAAATTTTTCCTTATACTCTAATTAACTTTGAATTAAATTAAATTAGTTGACATACAAATATTTAATTTGAGGTGTTCTTATTGGGTTGTTCGGAAAGTCATATCGTTTTTCATGAAATGAAAAACGTGCTACAAATAAATATTGTATTGCATTGCATATTGTTCAAACTAGTTCAATAGCTTTTACCCTCTTTCTGGTAGTAACAAGATTCCACAGTCACAAAGTGGTTGGTTTTTACTAGTAAAAAACTGATCCATGTAGGAAAATTGAAATTACTTTCCGAACAATGCAATAGATGATTTATTAATAAAGATCTAACGCCTTTGTGTTTAGAGTTATATATAGAAATAATTTAACTTCTACGGAATTAATATTTCCTAAAAAACATTCGAAATACATTTGTTATACATTCAAAATACTTTGGTAGACAATATGCTCTAAATAATTTAGAAGTATACATAATTTTTATACCGTAATATATCAACAAATTAATCTGATTTTTGCACAAGCTGTTACATGCTTAATTTCTCATGTTTTTCACTTCATACAAATTTGGATAAATCTTTTGATACTTTCAATTGATACTTCGCAATTCAGTTAAAAATATAAATTAAATTGAAATTAATTTTAAAGCCCACAGAAACGGAATAAACTGTTTTTTTACCAAATGAATGTGTTAATTTGAACAAATTTAAAAATACAACTCAAAAGTTATTTATGTTCAACAGAATCATGGAGTACAATGTACAAATAGGAATTTTTAATGCTTAGTGGTGGTGTCGCGAAGCGGAATTTTTATGCAAATTCTTAGCGTGACCGCCAGCGCATGTGCGAGGTTTCCCAGAGCAGTACAAAAGCTGCGTCTGCAAGAGCAGTCACCGCGGACCACATGGAATCGCCACAGAATGGGATAGCTCTGGCTACTTGGAAGAAATACTGGTAGGTAATCCTACTGATCTGATTCTCCTGCAAAGGCGTTGCGGGCATGGAACTGTGTTTATCTCTACACTTTGTCAGCACCTTGGAGCCTATGTTTGGAGTACAATTGTTTATCATTTTATCCAAATAAATTTTTTCTCGCAGTGTTTTGTTATCTACCACTTTAATTTTCTAATAGACTATGAATTCTCTAACAGATTATTGTTATCTACCACTTTAAATTTTATGTTCTTGTTAATAAATCTTGTAATTACAATTGCCTTCAGCTTGTTTACGAGCTGTACACGCAGGTTTAGAGCAGAGATACTCGTAGCTGCATTGGTATAATTACAGAATGGAACTTCTAAATATTTTTGAGTAGTCGCTAGACAATCGCTACAGCTTAAAATATGTACGCAAAAAGAAACAAACAAATCCATCAAATTTTAAACCACTGAATATGCAATATTAAGATACAACAATCACAAATTTATAAGTTCATTGAGTGGCAATGAGTAAGTAACTGAAATTTCATATAAAACCAATAGTTTATTTCTGAAAAAAATAACAAAAGGTATATAGTTCTAGAAACTTGTTACACCACCCTGAAACCATATGAACATGGAATACCTGTTGTAAATTGACCACTGTATTGAAACACAAATAACAAACCTCTGATAGTGACCTTGTTGCAAACAAACTACGTCTTTTAATCGTGTAGAATGTGTTAAAGGATTTCTAGATTCTCTCTAATGTTTCAAATGTGTGTGTGTGTGTGGTTATATATAATTAAATGTCTACCTTTACAGTTCTTTGACTAGCAATGTCATGTAAGAGTGATGTATTGTTGCTGATGTACCTAAATGACCTTATTGAAGGTAGATAAGCACTTTTGCCTTGGGAAATAGCTCCTTAATTGCTGTAACATAAGAGAAAATGAATTTCAACAGATATTCTCCTTAGACAGCTCAGCCAGTTCCCATAAAACACAACAATTAAGACTTATCGTAAATAAGACTACCAAAAGTTATCAATATTATTATTGATTAATATTATTATCGATAACTAATTAGAATTGACTCTTCATATAAAGCGTTTGCAAATGAAAAAATGTATCCTTCAATCCAGATGACGAGATTGAAGCATTGATCAGAGGAATCATCAAACATGACTGATCAGTGTTTGAGCTAAATTTGGATTTACTACTGTAGACAGTAACATTCCATTGAATTTATGTCTAATTATTGGTGATGGAGAATATTTGTATATGTGGGACTAGAGCACTATGAACTTTCAGAGCTAATAGCTGAATGGCAAAGCTCTGGTCTTCAATTCTTCAGTATGTGATTTCATCTTTAGCATATATATATAGGGACTCTGAATTCACTTTGAACCGTAGGCCCCGCTTTGTTAACCTTTGTGTACAATTCCATCACAGTACCCGTTTAATTATAGTGAGTGTAGGATTGAAAATTTGCTTAGTTTGATAGGGCATCAATAAGGAACGCTATTTTTTAATTCATAGTGATCTAAAAGAAAACTGCTTGTAAAGACCAGTTTTTATGTTCCGAGTTTTTCGTCCGAAACTTTTCAAACCTGTTGTCATTGTTAAACCGGATTGTGTAAATGTTCTCAGAGATCGAGCGCCGACCTCGAAGATAAATAAAACATTCTACATTTCCATCCGAGATTTTCATCCGCAGCCAAGCATTATGGAAGAGTGATGTCATCGAAAGACACGAAAATCGAATTTTACAATTGGAAGAATTTTCCTTGTACCTTCATATTTATTCAAAATGAATTGGAGCAAAGAATACATCGAAATATTGATTGAAGAGTACAAAGGGAGGCCATTTCTAGAAAATGTAAATTCCGCAGATTTTCAAAATAAAAGTTTGAGAACGAAAGGTGTTAGTTTTATGGTTAAGAGATGTGTAGATTATATAATAATTATTCACTCATATGATGGACCAGTGTCTTTTTAAATTATTAATTATAGACAAACATAACAAAGGATATGGGGATTAATTACCGTTCGAAAAACATAACTATTCTCCTGAATTTCCAAACTACACCTGTTTCGTTCGAAACAATATTGCGTGACGTGCGCGTATGCGCGAACATGCCACCCACCATTGCAATGTGAAACATCAAATATTTTCATACAAGTAAATAACAGTTATAAATATAAATTTTACAAAACATAAATTGCAATAATTTTACATGTTGTACACTGACAAATAACATTACACACAAATATTTTAAATGCACAGAACATAAAGTAAACAATCAGTATTACAAGAATTGTGATAAATTTTCTAAATTTATCTTTTCGAATAAAACATTAAAAAAATTTTTTTTTCATTTTTCTAAAGGGAATACACATAATTTGGATATTGGTCGTTTAAATATGCCACATTTTGTTCTGACGTCCACGACACGAATATTGTTATCTTTACAAGGATATGTTTTAATAATGCGACCTAAAATCCACTTAGAAAAAGGTATATTTTTCTCTCTTAAGATTACCATATCCCCAATTTTCACATTTTGTTTAGAAAACATTCACTTACTGCGTTGTTATAAGGTGCTTAAATATATATGATTTATGCCAATTTTTCAAAATCAATTGTACTGCATTTGTAGTTCTTTGCCATATGTTTAATCTGTTTTCACAGATATTTACCAAGGTAGGCTCTACAATTGAAGTAAGAGATCTTCCTATTATAAAATGTCCAGGAGTTAAGATTTTTAAATCCTCTATATCTAAAGAAAGAGGGGTCAAGGGACGTGAGTTGAGCATTGCCTCAACCTCAACTAAGATAGTCAAAAATTCCTCATATGTAAAATTAGAGTTGCTCACAACACATTTAAGATAATATTTGATAGACTTCACTCCCGCTTCCCATAAGCCGACAAAATTTGGGGCTCTAGGAGGAATAAATTTCCATTCAATGCTCTCTTTCGCTAAAAATTTAGCTAAAGTTTCTTGTTTAAGCATTCTGTTATGAAGTTCTCTTAGTTCTTCATTTGCGCCAATAAAGTTGGTCGCATTATCTGAAAAGATTTTTGAAAATTTTCCTCGTCTTGCTATAAAACATTTAAGGGTTGCAATCATTGATTCTGAAGTAAGGTCTGATACAATTTCTAAATGGGTTGCTTTAGTTACTAGACAAACAAATATACATACATAAATTTTAGTTAAGGAAACCTTTCTTTGGTTTTTGTTTTTAATAAAAAAGTGACCACATAGATCTATACCTACAGAGTTAAATATAAAATCTGGATTAATTCTTTCCTTTGAAGGTCACCCATTTTTTTGATTACATATTTGAGGATTTGCTTTAAAACATGTTAGACAAAATTATGTGTTAGTTTTCTTCACAAATTTCGACCATTCAAAGGCCAATATTTTTGCCTCAGTTGAAACAACAAAGTTTGAGGTCCAGAATGCAAATATTTTTCATGATAGTATTCAATGATCAATTTTGTTAACTTACAGTTAGAGGGCAATAAGATTGGATGTTTATTAGAATAACTTAAAGAGGAATTAGTTAACCTACCTCCAACTCGAATTATACCTTTTCGATCTAGAAAAGGGGATAAACTTTTAATCTTACTTGACGTAGAAACAGTTACATTTTTAAGAAGACATTTTTAGTTATCTTTAAGTTCAGTTCTTTGAGTTTCTTTGATTAAGAACATCTCTGCATGCCTTAATTCGTCAGAGGTTAGAGGTCCTAATACTTAATTCTCAGGGTACTTGAAGGTGTTGAAGAACCTGAGAAGATAGCTTAAAACACGAACAATTTTTAAATACTTATTACTAATTTGTAATAGTGTTTCCAATAAGCTGGAAGAGTTAGAAATAGAGTTATTTTTGAATCACTAGTCAGTTCTGTCTGTTGCACCTAGTCTTTTTTCATTAAACAAGTATAATCTTCCTCTGGAACTACAGGATTCTCCTCTATATAGGATAGATTGGCAACTGACAGGAAGGCTGGTCCATTCCACCAGAATGAACAGTCAACGAAAACATCAGCATTGGCTCCTCTTGATGTAGCATCAGTGGAAATATTTTCCTTTCCAGGACAGTAGAACCAAGAATTGATTTCAGTCAAAGATTTTATCTCCTTTACTCGATTTGCAACAAACTGTTTCTAGCGATTAGTGGAGCCTTTGATCCAATACAATGTTATTTGAATCAGTCCAGTAATAAATTTTGGATGAAGCTTTATGGTCTATTATTTTTTTGACCGCATTCGTTAATCGAGACGTCAACAAAGCTCCGAGAAGTTCGAGTCGAGGCAGAGAAATTTTCTTTAGAGGAGTAACTCGACTCTGTGATGCTATTAAATTCACTTGAATTTCATTTCCATTTATTATTCGCAAATAGACGGCAGCACCATATGCCTTTTTGCTGGCATCATAGAAAGTGTGTATTTCAATCATAGTTGAATCTGTAATACAGGGTATAGTTAATCTTGGAATCTTTAACTGTGCCAAGTTTGGCAGCTCATTGCACCATCGAAGCCATTTTTTGTGTACATCAGGAGGTAAAGGTTCATCCCACTGGATTTTCCGAGACCACAATTCTTGTAACCGGTATTTAATTCTTACTGTAAATAGAGTCAATAATCATAATGGGTCAAAGATTTTTCCAATGGCTTGTAAAATGAAACGTTTGGTGTCCTTTCGGTCTGATAAAATTTTCATCAAACCTTGGGTGTCTTAAAGATTAAACAATCTTTTGTTGTGTCCCAAGCTAAGCCAAGTACCTTTGTGGAATTTGATGCCAGACTAATAGATTTCTGACTAGATTGCACATCAAATTCTTCGTTCTGCCATTGTTCCATCAATTCACAATCATTAGTGATCCATTTCCTCCAGTTCATATTGGCTTCAGACATTATGGCTTTGGCTTCACGAGAAATTACAAGAACATCATTTTGATTGTATCCACCAGATAAAAAGTCGTCAACGTAGATACTTGTATCTAACAATCCCACAGTGACTGGATATTTATTTTTAAATCCTTTTAAATGTTTCTTGATGGTAACTGACAACAGAAATGGACTAACATTTACTCCAAAAAGAACGTACTTGAATCTGTAAGTTTGGAGATTGCGTTTTCCACATTTGCTTCTTCAAACCACAAGAAACGCACTGCATCTCTGTTCTTTTCCGACAAGGAAACCTGCAGAAAGGCTTTCTCTACATCAGAGGGGATGACAATTTTATTCAATCGAAATTGAATAAATAGATCAAAGAGATATGGGTTCAAATTAGGGCCAGTCCATAGACAAACATTCAGAGAAAGTTCATTATCGTGTGAGCTGGCATCAAAGGCTATTCTGATTTTAGTCATAAGTCTAACTTCTTTATGGACTGCTTGATGTGGTAAATAATATATGGGTTTGTCTACGATTTGAGCTTCATTTTCGTCAACCCGTTCGATTATTCCTTGCTTCAGATAGTCTCAAAGTATCATTATATTGAAAGCGTAAATCTGGATTTGTACTAAGTCTTTTTTGCAAACCCTGCAAACGTATTTTTTGCAATGGTAAAATTGTCATTCAATTTTAAATCTTTCAGTCCCTTTTCCAAGGTGATTCAACTTGGTAAAGAAGATTTTGAAAGGTAGTTGTTTCTTCAAATATCTCCATAGCTTTATCACCTTCCAAAAGTTTGGGGTCTTCGTGTTTTATTCCAATAGATTCGAGCTCCCAAAATTGTTTCAAAGTATCATCTATCGTTTCAAAGTCTTTGACAAGACAACACAATACCTTATTAGAGATTGGCTATTGTTTAGAGTACCGGTGGCTATCTAACCAAACACAGAATCACACATCAGGAGCTTATCATTAACATTAAATATATTGTGCTTTAGAATTTTAAGAAATAATTCAGCATTAATCAGTCTATGTATTTTTCCTGATTTGTAAAAAGGTTGGGTCAGCAAGCTCATTAAAATTAGGCAAAGTGATTGAAGAAATGTCCAAACGAGAAGCTAGAGTTAAATCTGTAATTTTCGGAACAATAAAAAAGTCTACCATTTCTACAAAACTTTCTTCTGAATTTGAAATAACTGTATTTATCTTTGATTTTATATTGTAAGACAACCCATTCAATCCAGAAACAGGAGCATTTATTATTTTTCTTTTAATTCCCAGCATATCAGCGCATTCATTTGTTAAACAATTGAAGGGTTTGCTGCAAAAAGGAGGTAGCTCCAATTTTTATAGTTTTGGGGAAACCAAAAAAAAAAAAACGTTTAAAAAATTCAAATTTTTAGTTATGTAAAAATATTGTTGTTGCTTACTTTCAATTATGAAGTTTACATATTAGAACAGTATTTTCATTCAAAAAATATCATCCAAATGTTAGTGGTACGTGGATGATCCTTGGAGCTACCTCTTTTTTGCCCAAAAGAATGGAATATGAGGAATGGAGGAATATGTTATGTCTTGGAAACAGGTGTAAAAATAAATAGAATGTACTATTATTATGTATTTTTTATTCAAAGAAAACTGAAAATAAAGTACAGCAAAATTATTGGTCTTACAAACAGAAAATAACATCATTTCAATCGTCACATTCTCCTTCTGTAACATCTGGGTCATCAGGCGCGTTGTCTGGCTGTAGTCGATTGTAGAACCACATATCATTTTGTGCGACGTATTTTTGGGCAAGGTCCATCACATCTTTATATTTTGCAGCCTTGAGTGGTAGGTGGTTGGTGTATGCTTGTTGAAGGTTGTTCAACATTATAGGGGTACTGTTTTGGATGTTGAACATTCTTACTGTTTTGTTACACAGTATTCCAACACTTTCACTAGCTAAGATGTTTCCTGCATTGATGTGGGATATTTCATAAGTGAAAACCCTAAATTTTGTTATTAAAAACTTTTCCCTTTTGCTACCATTAGAAATGATGTGAGGGGTTTTAAGGAAGAAACCTTTTAATAGGTCAACGAAGTTAAAAATCATTTCTTGAGTAACTTCCGTCACAGTAAACTTTTTACTCGTCTTTTCTATAATGCGCGTATATTCTCTTGGGACAAACACTCTTTCTACTTTCCTCATGCGCTTTTCAATGTTTCCGAAAGCTCGATCACAAGGCATAAAACTATGACCCGGTTCTGGGAACCTATGAAAGACTGTATTCAGACGTCCACTTTTAACAAGAAAAATAGATACTGTGTTAAAGCGTGATTTTTGTTTTGGGATACGCAGTTGTCCGAGAATAGATATAGAACTTTTATATCTTCACTCATCACTGAGTGTATATAATGATGCAAAAAACTGATTGGTTCGTTTGGTGTCTTTTTTCCAACGGATTCATCATAAATGTAGAAATAATGCTTACCAGATTTTGCTGATGAGATCCCAAAGTTGTAAACCCAGCATTGCCTTTTATAGAATGCATCTCCTGATGGCACTTTTGGTAACGGCATATTTTGTTGATAATCGAAACATAACATTTCAACATTGTCCTCGTTTACTGCACGAGCTTGTATTTCTTTGAGTGCATCATAAAAGTTTTGTGCTTTACTCAGATGTAAATTTTGTTGCAGCTCCAACTCCTTACGTCTGTTTTCACTTATAGATGGCGAACACATTTCGTTTTTTAAACAATCACACTTTTGACAGGTATCTGACCGAGGGCTGCCAAAAGCAAGGTTGAAATTAGCCTTGAAATATCGAAAATAAAAGTCATATGATACAGGGGACTCAGGATGAATTTGTAAATACAACTTGTGCATTTGAGTGATGTCAAGATCTGCGGATAAATATTTTCTTTTAACGTTATCTTTTCGGCTATAGTGAGATTCTCTTGTAGGAAAGCTTGCTATATGGTCGTACACCTTCTTTACTCTTTCATCATCAACCTGGTTTGGTCTATTTTTGTGTTTTCCTCGGCCATCTGGCTTTGGTGTTATAGCTTTATTTTTGAAAATGTGACTAGCAATATTTTCAATGCGTTTGCAAGAAATCCCATGAAGGGATACAAATGCTTTCTTATACACGCGTTCTTTTTTATCCCCAATGCGAACGGAATATACTCCTGAAAAAGCCCTAGGCTGACTTTGTCCAGTTTTCACTCTTCTTCGATTAACAGCTTTAATAGCAATGCGTCCTCCTAAATAAATATCTTGCGATCGCTTTTCCCCCAATTTATTAAAAGAATCAAGAAGGCTTAATTTTTCCTGCTCGGTAAGCTTATCGAAACATTTGTACTTACACATGCAATCGCGGCCAACAACTCGGCAGTGATTTATCTTTCCCACTTACAGTTTTGTATGGTTTACCTTCAGTCATTAGTCGTGTTCTTACATTTCCCTTCCATTCACTCTGACGGCTAACTTTCCGCTTTGGGCGAATGAGATCGCTTTTTTGTTTCTTGTTGGATTCAACCTCTTCACTGGATGTGATATCTTCTTCAGAAGGCTCATATAAATCACTTGACCCACTACTGAATAGTCTTTCCTCTTCCGAGACACTCATTATCCTCTAAACAAAATAAACTTTTTTCAATAAACTTATTAAAATAAACTTGTTATGTTTATTAGAATCAAAGACACGAACGACGAAATAAATGCTCTTTAACTATGAACACAATTGAATAACAGTATTCAATAGTTAACCTCCCTGTAAACAAAACACGTCAGTCGTCTGGGGTAAGAAAGACGTAGCTCCAGGAGCTACCGCTCTCTTGCTACAAACTAACAAGACAAGCAGCTCCATCTCTTGAGTAACTCTGGAAATAACGATTGGAGCTGCATCCTTTTGGTGCCAAATAAAAGAGTTTTTTTTTGGCACAAGAAAGTGTTTATAACTCCCAACAGTTATGGGATGGAGCTACCTCCTTTTTGCAGCAAACCCTTCAATTGCTTTCTTGTTTCTTTATCAAGCTTTTGAAGCACGATGTTTACTAGTAAAACATCCGATAAAGAATTTTGTGCGTACTTCAAAACTTTTAAAGCTTTTACATTTTTTTTCAAACAGTCATCCAAGTTTCTTAATTCTTTAGATGATTCAAATTGTATTTTGTCATAACTAATAATGGCAAGAATATGAGTGTCAACTAGTTGGCGATTCTCAAAACACTCAGTCAGAGCTGCGAATAAAGATTCAAATGAATCATCTGACGTTTCTATTTGTTTTGCATCACCTTTTAACGATGCACGTAAATAAAATAGTTTTTGCGTTTCATTTAAACATTCATTATTTGAAATAAGATGTTCGAATTGATTTTTAAAATTAGACCACAATTCATACTTTCCAGTAAAAATAGAGAGTGATATTTCAGGTAGTTTAACTTTCACTTTCGATTCAGAACATTCTGATGAAGAAGTATTCGAACAATTAGAATAATTTACGTTCTTAAATGAATCAATAAATAGTTTAAACTTTACCTCCAAATTTTCCAGTCTTGTTTCGATATCTTCCAAGTCTTTTTCAACATCTAGAATTTCATTGATGTTCGGTAAATCATAGTATTTCTCACGAATATTATCAATGTGATTTTGGAGTGTTCCAACTTTTTCAGATTTAACTTCCAGTTAACTCACTGTTGTACCCGATATATCCGTTTCAGAAAGTTCTTTCACAAAATTTTCAAGTTTCGTTATCGAGGTTTTGATTTGTCCTTTTAATCGATTTAGTTTATCTATAATTCGTTGGTACGACTGGGGACTCGGTGGTCCACTTTGTTGGTTTTATGATTAAGAGCTGTGTAGATTATATAATAATTATTAACTCATACGACGGACCAGTGTCTTCTTAAATTATTTATTACAGACACAGAAAAACATAACACAGAATATGGGGATTAATTCCCGCTCGAGAAACATGACCGTGCTCCTCAATTTCCAAACTACATCTGCTTTGTTCGAAACAATATCACGTGACGTGCGCGCATGCGTGAAAAAAAAATGATGAGTGGAACTTTTGTTAATTTCAAATATTCTATCTGACAGAAAAAAAAAACAATTTAAGAACCCAGTATTTATCAGAACAAACAAAAGTGCTTCAAAAACAGCGGAGTAGCACCGGTAAATTATTTTTTTATTTTGTAAAGCATTAGTTGATTTAGAAATTTGTTGCTTAAGTCTTCTGTAAAACGGTTTAAATGAATTTTAAGAAAATAGAAAAAGTGATTTCCAATTGCAATTTTCTCATTTTTAAACTTCGGAATGTGAAATTGAATTTAACATAAAGACAGTACTTTAGTGGTGGCGAATAAAATGTGACTTTCAACTTGCTGAAACACCAAGCAGGAAACAAATATATTTAACAAGTGTTTTGTTCCGAGGAAATCCGATCTTTCAATGAGGTAATTTAACTGAATTAAAACCTTGAGAGTTGTTTGTCAACTAAAGTGCAGTCAAAACAGCCCAAAGTGACAGAAATCACTGAATTTTCCGAATATGTGATTTCTAGTGTTCGAGAAATTAGAAATGGCAAACTGAAAACCAGGGCAGGGTCATAGAAGAGCAACAATGAGCAGTGAAGATTGTTATTGAACGCTAACGGCTTGGAGTCAACGAAATAGGAATGTCATATTTCTACACCTTAACCCAGCTGTTAAAATCCCCGTTTTGATTCAAATTACTCTAAACCAGCTCCACGTTGCATGTATGCTCATTGAACAATGGTGTGTAATATGTTATCAGCAAGACATTATGACACTTACATATTGGTCGAAAGAGCATGTGAATTGCGCAATATTCTTTCTCGATTCATCCAGTTTTTTTCCCCCGATAATAGGCGTATTTTCAGCTGAAGGGAACTTCGCACTAGCATTTCTGCGTTCCTGCAGATTTCCACGAAAGGAATGGCTTATTCTGTGGACGTGAACCCAGAACATACGAGAACATGTGACATTCCAATACGTTGGCAGTACATCATCCTTACAGGCTATCCCAGTTTTGGAAAAGGCTCTGCTGGAGGAGAGTAGGACAAAAGAATCTAGCTCCTTTTTATTACTCTCATTAACTCTCCATAACTGATAAGTGGTCAATGTTGCTCACCGTCTGAGTAAATCAATCCCCACACTCTTAAAAAAATCGAGTGGTTTTCACTCAGGAGTGAAATTTCACTCTTTCATTTTCACAAAACTCAACCAATCTTTTAGATAGAATTTTACTCTTTTGAAAGATGCGGGTAAACCACTCCTTTTAAGGAGAGAAACAAATCGCTTAAAAGGGTAAATTAGATAGAAAAAAGAGGGAATTTCAATCTTATATAGAAGTATTGCTGATTTTTTTATATTGACAATTTAGTGCAGAAATTAGGTTTGAAATTCTTTATTTTAAGGATGTTTTTTTTTTTTTTTTTGACAATTACAATATAAAGATATATGATTTCTCTATATTCAATAATATCATAGTACAATCGAATTTGACATTTTAATTGATTTGGATAATTATAGTGGTTTTTAAATTACGTACATTATCAAGCAAATTATTCAGCCATTTATTACATTATTTATATCGATTTAGTTTTACGTGTGAGTGTGCAGCACTCTCAAGAAAAAATCGTCACACTCTACTTATTTTTCAATTTAGTTTACTATAGGTCCATTAAATGCAAAATTAATTTTTATACACTTTATTAGTTCAACAAATTGTACACAATTTAGAAAATACATAAATATTTTATATAAGTAAATATAATTTTAGTTCTTTTGAAAAATTAATTTATTTATAGTATATAGCTAAATATTTATTTTTGAATATTGATAATATGCATTTTTTAAATTACAGGAGGATAAAGACAAATAATTAGATTATTCTGTTGAACAAAACTGACTTATATTTTTGCAAATAAATCTTGTTTTATACATTTTCCAAGTTTAAATTAAACTGAAAATATCTTCAATTTAACTTAGAATGAAATTAAAAATCAAATGCAAGATTATACAAAAAACATTTATTCAATTTTTAATACAGAAAAAAATTAAATAAAAATATGTATACAGAAATTCTTACGTTTATGATGTAAAATTAATACTGGAGCTTGACAGTTTTATTGTAAGTTTAATAAAACAAAATAAGAATAAAAAAGATAATATGCATTTTAATGATTGTATTTTGCAAAATTTAAATCTTGATCGATTATAGAAAGAATGTGTAGTTTAAATTAAATTCCTAACTGAAACATTTTTTAATTTATAAATCATATAGTCCATGAGAACATAAAATACAGTAAGTTTAACATCGTACTTAACATTAAACACATGTGATGACATTTATATAAAATATTGAACGTTTTTTAATCTTGCATATCCGACATCAATAAATCCACTATCCACACACAAAAAGATCTCATATTCAGGTCTTGCTTTTGACCACAGCAAAGCAAGAGTAGTTGACTACTTTTGAGCGTTGTTCTTCTACAAATCTCTTCACCTAATACCAAATTCGAAAAAATAACATAATAACTAAAATTTCTATAATATTTGTATTCTCATTATAGTGTCTATATAAACTTTAATACCAAAATTTCATAAGAATTATACTTCAAAAAATAAAGCCTTATTTATTAAAAAAAATAAAGCTGCAAGAAATCAGATATCTACGTAATTATATTCTCTATTGGAATTATATTCAGTTTAAAAAATACTATCATTCTGAATTCTCACGTATTTATTCCATATCACAGGTCAAGTTTTTGAACATACGATAATATTCTAGGAACACAGAATGCAGGATATTGAGAAAAGAGTCAACCTCTAGATATCAAATTCCAAATCTATCAGTAATAAAGAGAATAATCATGTATATTAAATTAATAGAACTTTTTATTGTAATTTAAAGCAAGTGTAGTTTGTTAAAAAAATGGCATTATCATTAATTAGTTAAAACGTAGTAATTTAAGTTAGTAAATTAATGATTATCTCTAGTAGTTTTTGAAAAATTTTTTAAGAATGTGGCAAAAATGATAAATTATTCATATACAATAAAACAAATACAAAATAATTTTGGATTTTTTCTTTGTTATGAAATAGATATAGCCCCTATCATAATTTACAAAATGGATTGTTAAACATTAAATAAAAACACATACATTCATAAATTTATTTTTAATGTTAAAGCATTTTGAATCAATCAACTATAACTGAAAAACAGGTGAAACTAAATGAATAATTTTTTTACAAATTACAACAAAAAATTAATTTTTAAATTTACATTATATTTAGGGAAAACATTTTTATATTTGGGGGATAAAGATGTCAACTGACATTTTGATAGTAAAGTGGAAATTCAGGGAATATTCTAGGCACAGAGCATCTTTTTTCAATAGAACTCGAGTCATCGATCTGTCAAAGAAATGTTCTTCGAAATGTAAAGAGCTGATTTTCGTATAAGGTGTTGGTGACCAATCTTTACTCCTGATTGCCTTTACCCAAAGTGCTTTCCTTTCTTCTTCCACGGGAAGCCTAATAATACAAAAATAAGTTAATAAATAGAAAAACATCAATGTCTTATTTCAAGTCATATATTTTGCAATAAAATCAGTTATTATTTTTTTCACGCTTGCTTTTAAGCATATAAAATTAAACAATAGGATGCACATGCAACAGGATTAGAAACATTAACTTTAGTGAGCAAAAAGTTTTAAAGATTAAAGAAATTACCTATGAAAAGTTACTCCAGGAATTTTTTTGAAAGTCTACTTGTACATCCATAAGCACAGCAAGCAGCCATAATTATTTAAAATTAGAAAATTCCGAATAACAACAAATTCAACAAGAAGCTTTATAGTTAACAAGAGGTTTTAGTGTAATGTTTTGGAAGACAGAGGGGATATGACTCATGCATCAAGCGCTAACCAATAGGGCGGCTCCTCTTATATTCCTTCCTCCATGGTTCGCGATATGTAATTATGATTTGGAGACATTTGGTTTGTATGTTAATATATTGCCCTTCTGAGATTCACAAATTTCATGATTATGAAAAATGTTCGAGGATTACAGATTAATATTAACCACTCGCGAAATCTGATGTTGATTAGGAATCATGTATTATTTTCTAGAGCATTCTATGCAAAAATTATTCCATTAAAACGGAATTACTAAATTTAGATTTTTATTTTGAGATTAAGACTAAGATTTAAAGTTATTAAATTTAAGTATGTCTGGCTATCACAATACTAAATTTTTTGTATAGTGAAATAAAAGAGGAAAAGAGGAGTGATATTATGTGTTTATATGTGTTTTTTTTTTTTCAAGTGGGCTTGTTTTCTGAACAATTCCTATGTCCTATCTGTGATGAGAAAAAGCGGATAGGAGAAAGAAATGACACTTCTGGTGAATATTGCTGAACGTTTCGTCAATGGAGGCATTAGAAGAAGGTCACGCTCCGTAGGAGAATTTTATTTGAAAGTTCAAGATTTGAGCTTTTAAATTCAAGTTCAAGAAAAATTGACATAACAACCATGTGAAATCTTGTTGAAGATCTCTGCGTGGTGAAACAAATGATTCGGTGATGTTTGGCCGGGATATCGGCGGTAATGATGAATTCTGTATTTTTTGGCGGTGAATTCGTCGTGGTGGAAACTGATGAACCCAAATTTGGTAAGCAATTTAACCATGTCAAGTGTGTAGGTTTTCGATGGCGTCTAAAACACTAAGAATAAGTGAATAAATATAAATATATCTCACCCAAGAGGTGAGATATATTTATTGAAAAATTATAAAGCTCCTTGATGAAAACAGAGCTTCTAATTCTAAAAGATCATTTACTTTTCAACATATTTTCAAGATATTTTTCCACTTTTATAATTAGCTTCTAAACATTAAAGAAACATTTCCTCCAGATCATTAAAATATACAGAATACATGGATAACTTTTTTTAGAAAATAGCAAGTCAAGTTTTGCTTCAATCAAAGAATTGAAATTATCTGTGTGAATATTCTTATTTTTCAATGACTGATGATCTTCCATTTGCTATTTGTTGAAGTTAAGAGAGAAGGCTTCGAATCCTCCCAACTTCTTCCAAATTAAAATAAGAGCTTTTCACAAAATCTACTGATGTATTTAAGTAGAGATAATATATTTTGTTCTACTCTCAAGTAACGACATATTCACTAGTCAATTCTGAAGTCCAAGATTCTAAAAGGAGTGATCCTGTCATGAAGACACTTGGAAGGTGAGATGCAATCAAGATGATAGGCAAATGATCATACATTCAGCAATACAAATTTTGTAGCATCAGTAAAAGAAATAGTGGTTGTCACTTCTATAACTATTATAAATTCATGTCAAAATTGTACGTGTTGATGTCAGATAATGTTTACTACCCCCTACATGTAAAGAATGTTTAACAAATATAAAAGGTGTCTCAAAACATTTACAATATATAATTAATGATATAAATGTTTTAGTTATGCTTAAAATTCCCTTCGATTCCAAGAACCTTTGACTAGTTGGTTTGTTTGTCTCTCAATGGATATCTTTTGCCCGCGAGGGCTCAGGATTGGAGGCGCATGAGAAAGAGACCTACAGCTTAAAGTAGATTCCAAACGACTGTGAAATTCCATGCCAGATTTGGGATTCGAATTCATTAACTCTTGAATCGAAACCTAGACGCCTAACTATTTAGTTGACAACTCGAAGAAACTGTAATTAGAAAATTTTAAAATATTTAATAAGCATACAGGTAAAAAAAAGTAGCATAAAGTAAAAATCTTGAAGACAAGTGATTATCAGCAGATGTTTTCGATGAAGATGTATGTTAGATAATTCTATATTTTTTGTAGAAATGTATGAAGATTAGTTAATTATTTTTGATAATCATATAAAAAAACTGGATGAATCAAATAAGATTGCTATTAAGAGTTTCTTTTCCGTTTGAAAGCTATTGTCAATTATCATTCAAAGAGTTTAGCTTTCTGTTTAATTATAATAATTGAATGAACTAATATGTATTTTTATAGAGTACTTTTAGTGAGTTTTTTAAGGAACAAATGATACTAGGAAATAAATGGTAAAACATTAATGTGTAATAACCTTAAAAAATCCTTGATTTAGAAATTAGTAGAGATAATTCTTTGAAAGATTGTATTATAACCCATGAAAGTTATGTATTCTTGATATTTGAGTGAAGTTAATTTATTCCGAATTTAAGGATTTCCATGATTAGTGACTGAGAAACAGGAATATGTGTAGCGTTTTAGTTGACTTTTTTGTGATACATGTGGTTTCATTTCTTGGGTGATTTGCATGTATTTTGATGAATGATGTATATGATTTAACACTTTCTTAATTTATTGGCATGGCAATTTTAATTTGACGCATTCTACAATATTTTGATTGCTGATTGCAAGTATATACCGAAACAGATGTGTTATTAGTCCAAATTGTAGTTCTTTTATTATATAAAGGCTGATGTATTAGGTCTATCAGAAAGTTCTGTCCGTTGATCGATGCTGTTGAAACTATATTAGAACAAGATTTTTTTCCTGACAACAGCGGAGAGTGCAGAAAGCTTAACTCAGCCCAACAAACTATTTTGGACCCTATTCGGAAGATAGTATTGGTGCGGAAATATTCAAAATGGGTGCCTCATGAATTGAGTCAGAAGAATTTTGATGATCCAGTCATCACATGCCTATCACTGCTTGTTCGGAACAAAATCGAGATCTTCTTGAACTGGATGATAACTGGTGATGAAAAGTGGATTACCTATGAAAACATTGTAAGGAAAAGGGTTTATTGTGCAGAAAACCTAGCCCTTCCAACTCTAAAACAAATTTGACTTTGAATGTTGTGTATACGGTGGGACATCTGAAGACTAATACATTATGAACATTAAAAATTGAGCGAATAGCTCATTTCGGAAAAGTATTGTCAGAAATTGGATAATTTAAAGGGAGCAGTCCAAGAAAAGAGGCCAGAGATATTCCTAGAAAGAGGGCAAGAAAAGAGTTTGTTAAAAAATTGCACAAATAGGCAGGGGAATTCTGCCCCACACACCATATTTCCCGGACTTATCACCCTTCAACTATCACTTAATTTTGTCGTTATAAAATTTTTTGAAGGTCAAATAATTCAAAAATGAAGGTATTACACAAGCACTGTTTAAATTTTTCGCATGAAAAGACGAAACATTTTTCAAAAATAAGGAATAATAATTGTCCTCACACTGGCAAGAAGTCATTAATAGTAATGGCAATTATTATATTTAATAAAGTTTATGAATGTTAAGAAAAATTTGCATTTTGTTTAATTCCAAAAATGTACAGAATTTTCCAGTACACCTAATAATTAGTAACTTTAATTGTCACAAGAGCTTTCATGGAAAAAACTGAATTTTAAAAAATATTTCTGAAATTTTCTTCAAAATATTTTGGAAGTTATCCTGAATAATTAAAATAGATCCAAAATCTAATTAAAAGTTTCATAAAATATTGGTATATATTTGGATGTTAATAAATGTGAAATGGTTTCGATTTTGAGCAAAATATTGAAATTGTGGTAGCTTATTCATTTTTTTCTGAAATATGCTTTCAACCATATATATATATATATATATATATATATATATATATATATATATATATATATATATATATATATATATATATATATATATATATATATATAATACATGTTACATTTTTAGACTTTTACCTCTATCAATCATGATAATTTTTAAATGTGTGTGTGCGATTATGAATTTAATAAGACATAAGAATCCGCATAACCTTATTTTCTAGGTTCGTTAGTCACATATAATTTTTTCACAAAGAATTTCGCAATTCTTTAGAAGTTTTTTTAAATGAAAAGAAATAATTGTTTGATTGAATTGGGCTCTTCATTTTTTATACAAACATTAACATCTTAACTAACAAGTTATAGTTTAATATAAAGAGAAGTTTTGATTGTAAACTTTCATAAATAGTTCTTTAAATAAATCATTTGTTGTAAGGTTCTATCGAAAAATTGGAAATTTTCATCAGCAGGAAAAAGCTTTAAGCATTTTACATATTATTATACGCTATTAATATGAAAATCACGTTTTATATTAATTGCTAACACAAAAAGGGAAAATAATGTTAAAATCCAAAAACTGGCTTCTATTAAGCATGCTTTACTGAAATATTATTTGGCTTACTCACGATATAAATTTTGATTATACACACAAAAATATATGCTATGAAATATAATTAATATATACAATACAATTACAAAAATATGTATGAATTTTATTATTATATTTTATTTAATTATATATATATATATATATATATATATATATATATATATATATATATATATATATATATATATATATATATATATATATATATATATATATATATATATATATATATATATATATATACATAGATAACTATAATTAATTATACTTTATAAATAACACAGCAATGTATACATGAGAATTAATGCACACACATAGAATATACTATACAAACAGTATAGCGTTAGCCATCTGCAATTAGATTACTTACTAGATTATGAGTTAAACATATCAGCTTCGTCAAAAATCTAATTATATATTTTAATTATAAATATTTTGTGCATTTATCAACATGAATTAGTTTAAGAAAGTTTCATAGTATTGTGTTGTTAAAAAACATAATACTGCAAGTACATAAACTAATAATATGTGTTTATATTAATATATTTGTATTATAAAAGGTTTCTAAATTTTTATAAGCAAAAAAATGTTTGATTTTTCCCATAAAATTGTTTAAGTAAACATAAACTTGGCAGACTCAAAAGTATGAAAGTATATTCTAATTATATTTCCCTTGAGCGAAAGAGTGCATTCTTCAATAATCTATGTTAATTTTAAAATAGTATAATGAAGACTTTATTGAAAAAACCAATATAACAATGTGTACTATCAATAAAATTAGTTTTTAATGAGTTTTCACTTCAGGTGATATATGTAGTTTTATAATTAAGAATTATATTTAGATAACCTATCTTTATTATTCCCACGTATAATAAATAAAACATCTGAGTTACTACAAGAAATATTTTATTTGTGCGAAATGAATGTACTCAAGAAATTTTCAGAATTTGTTTTATAAAGAGCAATTGAAATAATATTTCTGACCGAATAACATTAACATTTGCTAACCCGGTAAAAGATAAGAAACCCAAATTAATATTTATGTATTTTTAACATTTATAATTCAAGAATCATTAAAATATCACGCAATTTTAGCAGCACTTTACAGAAACTCATCAAATATTTTCATTTCTTATATTATTAATAATTGATAATATAATTTCAATTAGAATGAATGCTCCTGCAGTCTAAAACTTTAAATTTATATTCAATTTAAAATGCTACGGTTTCAAAATATTAATTTTAATAGATAATTCGAAAGATACATCGTATGGAAGTTCAATGTTTCATTAAATATATGGATTTTTAAAGATATTTATATATTTTGTTATACTGTTACCTGAACTCATTAAAAAATTTTCGAAACTATTTCTTGAACTATTCCAGTGGTTTTTGTAATAGAAAATAAAATTAACTCGGAAATAAATTTATAAATTAAATATTGTACCACATAAAACTAAAATATCAGTCTATTCAAATAACTTTTAACAATATTTAACAACGATTCTAAATTTCTTAACAAACAAATTTAAGTAAACATTTTAAATTTAATATTTTCAAAACTATTTTAGTATTATTTTCAAAAGCTACATACTCATATTTGTTTCTTATTCCTATGAATGCAGTTTTACTTTTCCGTGAAAACAAAATAATTTTATATAAAGTGAGAAAACATTGTGCGTGTGTGCATCACATAAAATTAAAATAATTTGAAAAATATTTAAGAACGGTTCTAATCTATAAATTATATGGGGTAATGTTTTCGAATTTTGTGATGCTTTGATTTTTTCGAAAATTGCATTCTCATATTTGTTTCTCATTCGTATGACTGTAATTTTACTTCTCTTCAAAAATGTATTCAAATAAGAAAACATTTTCTATTTCCGATTTGTAGTCATGAAATTTCATTATGCCATACATAAAAAATTTATTATATATAGGATAATTATTTGTATATAATTTAAGTATGAAATTTTACAAATAAAGAAAATATCTAAACAAAAACTAAATAAGTTCAATTTTATGTTTATTATTTCAAATATGTTATTAAACATATATTAAAAAATGGTTCAAAAAACCGTCTGAATCAGCAAAAATGTATCACTTTCAGCCATTCTTTTCTAAATTAATTTCAGAATATTTTTCTTACGGACATATTTATCAAGATATCCAATGAATCGTAATTTTAAAGCAGTGTTGTCCGGTTCTTTGAGCGGACGAATCAAGAGCTGCGTGATGAAGGGCACCACCTAGCTGTTATTAATAACCCGTCTAAAGATAGTGGACAGCAGCTTTTTCGGCGAAGATCGGAGCGATGGGATGCCAGCGAACAGTGGGCAAACACTTCCCGGAATTCCTGTGCTCTGCCTCCGTATAAAATGCCGCCGTCCCACCGCTGAGGGCAGAGATTCGTGGTAGACTCCAGCTGCAAAGAACCGCATTCAGGTTGACGAGATGTCCCTCCTCCACGAGAAGCAAGTCCGAGTTCTGAAGCTGTTCGAGCGACTCAATGTCGCTGCTTCAGGGGAGAACATTCCTACGGATCAGATTGACGAGCGACTCAAGACAGTAGGAGTGTTGCCCAACAATGCTTTCTTCTCCTGCTTCTTACCCGAACACCTGGAGGAAGCCCGAAGGCTCATTGAAGTATTTTACAGTAAGTACCTTCCCACGCATGCTTTCTCTTCCGGCGTTCAAAAATGTAACTTACTGAGGACAAAAAGTTGACTTAATTTATCTAATTTATAAAAATTTTGCTTTTTAATTCGCATCAATATTTCCTTCAATATGTAATAGCTTAATTTATTTTTTGGTAAAATAATAGATCCATATATCAATGATATAGCATTCACATATAATTTAATAAAAATTAAACACGAAATATAGAATTATTTTCAAAAATTCAAAAAAAAAAAAAAAAAAAAAACAAGAATATCTGCTACTATAACATAAATTAAAATAATCGAAAGGTATTAAATAAATTATCTAATAAAAATGTATTTTAAAATTAAATAATAAAAGAGAGAAAAGTTTAATACATAAAAAAGAAAAAGTCTTATTTCAACAGTTGAAAAATTATCTTTAGTATATTCTTTTCAGACAAGAAATGAATAATCGAGAAAATTCTCCTATCCTAGAAATGATAAATATTTGAAAAGGGAGCTGGTTAGAACAGTATTTTAAGGAAAATAACTTTTTTGCTTTCTTAAATCGAGTACTTTAGTTCCTAAATGTCATCATGAATTTAGATCTTTTACCTTTTGAACTATTTGGCTTTTGTTATAGATTGCTTAGAATTAATTTCTTAAGCCATAAATTATACATATGATGTATCTTTAGAAAACTGAATAATTCCATAAATATGCTACTATGAGAATTTTCGTTAAAAAAATTGCTTATAGAGGGCTAAATTAAAAAAACAGAAAATCAAAAAACACCTTTAGGACACTGTTTTCAAATTGGTTTAAAATAGTTTAGTTTTTCCCTTAACAAATGTTTCAAAACTACACAAACATTATGTAAATATGGCTTAAATTACTACTGCATAATGGGATAATATTTTTATTAAAATGTAAACTACGAAGATAACTTGTTCAGAATAATATTTAAAATTTATGTCATTGTTTTATGTAATTTATTGTTATATTCATAACTTTCTAAATTAAGGAGAATGTTTAAGATACCACTTTTGACAATTGTTGTTTGAAAATAGAAATATATCATGCATTGAAAAATAAACTGGAAAACATACGCAAATTTTGGAGAATTGCTTTAAAATAAACAAAATCTTATAAGCCATAAAACATGATTTTTGAAACCCTATTACCTAACTTTACCGAAATATAAACGAGGCATAAAATTAAGAACTCTATAGAAATAATGAAAGAATTCAAGTTTTGTATAAGCACTAAATAAATCTACCACACTCCTAGGCAATTTATGGGATCTATAAAATCGATCATTATAACAAAAAAAAAAAAAAACTTTCGCATCCCTAAATTTTCAGAATTGAAGCTGAGAATATTGAATTTTCATTTGATAAAGATGAATGCTCTTCATTATGATAAAATATGGAAATGTTTCATTAGGTGCCAAAGACTTCGATGACTTCATCCACCTAGCTGAACAAGCTCGTACCTTTGTGAACTCAACCTTGTTCGCTTTTGCTGCTGAAGTTGCCATCTTGCACCGACTTGACAGCCGTGGAATCATCATTCCACCAATCCAGGAAGTCTTCGCTGATAGGTTCGTTCCTGCAGATACTCTCATCAAAGCATTCTCAACTGCCACAACCAAGCCCATTGGAGATGAGGTAAAATATAACTAAAAGTTAAAAAGTAAAATATAGCTTCAAGTTATTTTCGTTTAAGAAGTTCAAAACATTTCAAAATATAAGTTAATATATTTTGAGTAATACACCAAAATATATTTTTACGTGAGGCATTTAATTACAATTCAATATATGAGTTTCATTTTTTGTACAATATATGTATTAAATAGTTTAGTTCATCAATATAAATTTTGTTTTTATTTAATTTGAAGTATTGCACTACATATAAATATAAAAATTAAAGTTAAGAGTTTCATTCATTTTAAAATAATTTTTCATTTAATATCGTAAATAAATTGATATTTCACGAATTTTAAGAAAATTATTTCATTTATCAATTATTTAACCCAGAAGTGTAAAAATTACTAATTCAAAAGAAGCGATTATTCAAATAACTGATAAGAAAAATTTTGATAATAAAAAAGGTTAGGATGTCTTAATCTTTAATTTACTTAAAAGTTAGTTTAAAAACGAAAATTTATATCAAAATTCATTGTAAAGAAAGACTAAATATATTGAAGTATATAAAATTTATACCAAATTTAGAATTCATACATCTCTTGTGCAATATAATGTGCAAAAAAAGTATATTATTTTAAAGATTTAATTATAATAAAGGTACTGTACTCAACATAATAATTCATCATAAATTATTTCAATAATTAATTATCGAATTTAAATTGATCATTTGATTAAAATTGAAAAATAAATTTCACAACCGATTTAACAGTAGCAACTAACATTTATTAACATAAGCATTGAAAATTGGAGAATTTCTTTTTGTAAAAAAAAACTTGTTATATGCTATAAATAACAAAATTATTTGAATGCAATAGTTTTGATATTGCAAATCGCTTATGGAATAGATTTTACAATGAAACTTGATGTAAAACCTTGACAACAGCATCCATTTCTATGCAGAAAATATATTCCGCATAAAAATGTTTAGTCCTTCAATTTTTTGTAGAGCGATGTTATCGTTGATGTTCATGCCACTGGTAACGTTTTGGACCCAGAATACAAACTTGCTTACTACAGAGAAGATATTGGAGTGAATGCTCACCATTGGCACTGGCACGTAGTCTATCCTTCCGTATATGATTCCAAGTTCTTCGGAAAACCAAAGGACAGGAAAGGAGAACTTTTCTACTACATGCACCAGCAGATGTGTGCAAGGTATGTAAAGCACAGACACATTACTATAAACTGCTAACAACAACAAAGTTCTCAACAACTATAGTTAATTTCAATTTTAGGAAAATACTGTTATGATAATTATTTAAAAAGGTGTCGTAATAGAACTTATGATGAGTGGAATACTTAAAAATATGAGTAAAATTCGAATGACTTAGTTATTGCAAAATATTGTTAAAAAATTGCACATGAATTTACTTCTAACAACGAAGAATATTTTAATGAGACTGATTTTATGATCGGAGCTACACAATAATGAATCCATTTAAAAATAGGATAAAATGTCTGTAAAGCATTATGTATTTTAGTTCTACGATTATTTTGAATTTGATTGGTTTGCATTAAAATGTCGAACAATAAACTATAATAATGATGAAATTAAATATTTGGCAATTATTAGACATTTTTGCAAAAAATAAGTTATAGTTTAAATTCTCTGGGAGCTTTAATTTTGAATAGTTTTTGTAAAGAGTGATAGAAGGATTTCTTGCAAATTATAAAATATTTTTAAGAATAATGATTGAAAAATTAAATTTTTATCGAAAAGACTAACAAGAAATGTTTATTATTACAAATTTTAATTCGAAACTAGTTTTTTAACTCAAAAATAATGTTTACATTTACAATATTTTTGATTAGCAATATTTATAAATTAATAAAGTTCTAAAATTATAACGAACGTTAAAATTTCATGAAAAGCAACTTATTTTACTTTCAGAAAAAGCTTAAATGTCCAACTTTTATTTCCCAATTTCTTAGATACGATTGTGAACGTCTATCCAACGGCTTGAACCGAATGATTCCTTTCCACAACTTCGAAGAGCCACTTGAAGGTTATGCAGCTCATCTGACCCACATTGCTAGTGGACGTCACTATGCCCCTCGTCCAAGTGGCTTGGCAATGCACGATCTGAGGTCTGTAGATGTCCAAGATATGCAGAGATGGACAGAACGCATTTTGGAAGCCATTCACCTTGGAAAGGTTATTGATGAGCAAGGAAACGATGTTATCCTGGATGAAGAAAATGGAGCAGACATCATCGGATCTCTGATTGAATCCAGTTATGATTCCAAAAACAGGAGTTTCTACGGCAACTTGCACAACTGGGGACACGTAATGATGGCCTACATCCATGACCCCGATGGTCGATTCAGGGTAAGATATAGACTCTGAAGATAAAATTTTGATGCGTTTTGGTCCTCTATATTTGAAATGCGTGTGCTTGATTTAGGAAACTCCAGGTGTTATGAATGACACGGCGACCAGCCTCCGGGATCCCATCTTCTACCGATTCCACAGGTTCATCGACAACGTCTTCCAAGAGTACAAAAAGACTCTCCCAGTTTACACCAAAGAAAACGTAAGATATCATTTGCAATCCATCCTTTCATTTTATTCCGTAAACTGGAATATAAATTTCACGAAACTATTGATGCTAAATAGATCTTGATAAAAAAATAGATGATCTCTCATTCGTATACATAGATTAAGTAATCTACGAATTTAAAGAAAATGTAAGCGATTTCTCTATTTAATATATGTTTCTGCATTTACAAAAATTCACTTTCTTTTATTAAAAATGTAGAGTTAATTCAAAAAAATTTTTTTGCATTAAGCCTTAAGCAATTTTAGGTTAGAGTAAAAAGTAAAATGCGCATTACAATAAATTTGTGCATGTTTCATACGATTGTTTTATTATAAGCTATTTAAATACATTTCTCAAACCTCTACTCTTTATAGTTCCTTCATAATAATTAAAATTTGCTACTTATTTTCTTAAAAAAATTTCTTATGAAAATAAGTACCGATACTCAAGTTGCATAATAATACTATAATACCTATACTCAAGTTGAAGTTAAAAATCACAATTTAAAATCATCTTTCTTAATAGAACAAATTAAAATTTTAAAATAAATAATTAAATCTTTAATATAATACACAAATATTAATAAAGTAAAGCCTAACATCAAAATAAGTAAATAAATTACTATAAATATCACTAGGTAATCTCTCACTTCATATGTTAAATTTTCTAATTATTGTATCACCAATAAACATGTAAAATTGAATCAAATTAAGTCATTCTCAATCCTTTATGAAGTTCATGCAGATACATTATTTCATAAATAAGGTTTTAAATAAAATTTATCTTTTTTATTGAAAATTTATTAAAACCATTTTCTGAAAGTACAGTTACACTACATTAAGATGATACATAGTACACAATTCAAATGAATTAAACATGCCAAGTTATTTTTCGGTATGGTCTTTCTTTCCTAATCTTAACCTTTATCAAACAGTTGAACTTCCAAGGAATCGAAGTGACTGAAATCAAGGTGAACGCCAAGATCCCGAACGTTATCCACACCTTCATGCGAGAGGATGAGTTGGAACTTTCCCACTGTTTCCAGTTCGGTACGCCAGCCTCAGTGAGGGTAAGACAATTCTTTTTTTTCATGCTTCCAATAAGTATTTCGAATATTTTTTTAATATCTACAAATAAATTCATTGATCTCAAACTGTTAAGATATTACATCTCTGATGTTTCGAATGTATTAAAATATTGAAAAATTATATTAATGCATAGAAATGAATTATTTCCATTTCTGTTTAAATAACATAGAACTTAAATAAATTAATGTATAATAATTGTAAGATATATCACTGAAATACTTATACAATAATTCTAAATCAATCCCCCCAAAAATGTATGAATTATCACTAATGACTTTCAGTTTAATGCTTAGAGAATTGCTGCGAATGTAAGAAAGAGTTATTTTAGTTTCATCAACATTTAATAATGAAAGGATTGACTATTGAAGAAATAAAATATCAAAACTTAGACCTTTTATTTGTTATCTTCTTTAATGAATTTTAAGATTTCATATTTTCAATAAAATATATGTGAAACCAACGTCAAACGATCAGTAAATATGAAATATATAAATTAAAAACGATTGCAGTGTTACAATCATTGTAATAAATTATTGAATTCTTAAAATTAAAATAATCTGACATAAAGAGAAAAACTTAATATGTGTAACTGCACCAAATTAAATATAGCTTTTCCCCGTGCAATCAGCTACATCTCTCATTTTAATAAATCTTAAAATAATAATATTATTACGTTTAAAGTATTTTCGAATTTAACTTTATATATGAATCTGTAATACTATTTTATAGATGATAAAAGATAATTTTAAATGAATCAATATTGAAATTCGAGAGTTTATTACTAAAATATTGAATTGGTGATAGAAAATTGCATTTATCTTTCTGTGTTTTAACTAGGCAAGGTACCACCATCTAGACCACGAATCTTTCTCTTACATCATCTCAGCCACTAACTCCTCCAACGAGGAAAAATCAACAACAGTAAGGATCTTCTTGGCTCCTAAATATGATGAACTCGGCAATGAAATCAAATTAGATGAGCAAAGGCGATTATACGTTGAAATGGACAAATTCCATTATGACCGTAAGAATACGCTTTAATATTTTTATAAAGGCATATGACACAGAATTTATGTCTTCAAAACGTATTAAAGTAGTAAAGGATTTCTGAACTTTGAAAATCATGAGACATAAGATTACATAAAAATTCTGGAATGATATTCAATTTGAAAAACTTAAAGAATCACGTTGTCATCTATAAAACAACAGATTAAGTCTAAAATTTATTTTATAAACATAAACACTTCAAACAAATAATTTAAATAAATAATTTATTTTTAAAATTAGTAAGTAAAGAAGAAAATAATAATCTGATCTGATTTAAACTATATTTCTCTTACTTTTTATTATTTTTCCTATTATTGTCATTTTATCAGAGGTGTTCTTCGGTGACATATTCTAATATTCTGGTCTTAGAGATGGCATAAGAATATATCAAAACATTTCAAAGTTGATTTTTTTTTACTTTTGCGTAACATCAAAACTTTAATTTTTCATCCATTATTATAGTTTTCATGGACTGAAATGTATATTTTATAATAATAAAAATAATTCAAAATTCTAGTTTTGAAAATTTGCTAGGAATTAAATGAACACTCATAAACTGCAATAAGCATTTGCAAATATATCAATTAAATTTTGTAAATAGGGTAACATCCTAAATTAAAATTGATATTTACTTTAATGGCACACACAAACTAAAAACTTTCTTACTTCATTTCAGTGAGACCTGGAAAGAACACCATCGTAAGAAGTTCAACTGATTCTAGTGTGACCATCTCATCCACCTACACATTCAAAGAACTTCTGCATGGAGAAGATTTGCAAGAAGATCGTTCTGAATTCTGTAGCTGCGGATGGCCACAACACTTGTTGGTGCCAAAAGGAAATGACAAGGGCATGATCTTTGATCTGTTTGTAATGATCACAGACGGTGAGAAAGACAGGGTGAGTATCGAATTATTTTCATAGAAAAAATATATTTCCTATAAATGCTATGATCCAAGCTATTTTAGTCCTTTCCTTGTAAATGCAATATCCAAGTGCAGGAAACTTTATTCATGAGCATTTTGGAAAAGAAATATAGTTTAAATTTTAAACATAAAACTAAAGCTTTCAAAAATAAGTGCACTTTTCATAGAAAGCATTTTAAAAAAGTGTATTTCATTTCACCAATAAATCAATAAAGCATGAAATTAAAGTTATTAAAACTGAAAATAATTTTCCTTAGATTTTTCAAATGTATTTAGGTTTAGGGAAAAAATCTCGACTAACTCACACCAAGTTATTGAGAGAAATCTATTCACTTAAAATTGTTAGTTCAATGGAACTTAACTTGTCTGCCATGTGTTCAATTGCTTTAGCACATTGTTTCATATTTGCTGTAGCAAATGAAAATAGTTGATAATAACCAAGAATGTAGGGCAAAAAAAATCTTTAAACTTAACATATTTTATGTAGTTATCTATTTAAAATAACTTAAAATACGCACAGTATGTTTGAGTAGTGAAAAAAACCAGGAAAAATTACTCGTAACAGATATAAATTCATCGAAACCTATGTGGTATATAAATGCATCACTGATACAAAAATGTGTCAAATATATTTAGGTACCAACTACTGGCAAGACATTGTGCACTGATGCTCTGAGCTACTGCGGTGTTATGGATGAGAAATACCCAGACAAGAGGGCCATGGGATATCCATTCGACAGGACCATTGTTGCTGAAAGCCACGATGAATTCCTCACTCCAAACATG
The DNA here is from genome assembly GCA_037975125.1 of Latrodectus hesperus. Lineage (NCBI taxonomy): Eukaryota > Metazoa > Arthropoda > Arachnida > Araneae > Theridiidae > Latrodectus > Latrodectus hesperus. The sequence goes on from CM075859.1 coordinate 8,834,699, forward strand.
AAAATCTCTAACATCACTGTCCGATTCCAAGATTAAACTCTATAGATTGAACTGTCTTCTAGAATTAACGAAAGCTGTAATAAATTTCGGACTCTACAAATTATTCAGGACCAGCAGGACCAAAATTATTATTCTCATGTAACTGATTTATTAAAAAAAAATAAATAAATTTTAAAATCAATATCAGAGATGAAGTATTTGTGTTTTCTATTCATTGAAATATATTGCTACAACCATTTATAATTTTTTTCAATTGTGCCTTTAAGCGATAATTTCCTTGAAAAAAAATTCTTATTTTAGAGCTTACAGTATGCAATATAGATGACGATTATTAATAATCGTCGTGAAATAATTTCAAAATAAATATAAATTAAATTTATTAACAAATGAACAAAATTTAAGTTTTTTGCATTGAGTAGTTTTGAACTTGATTCAAGGAAATAAGAAGTAATCACTTTGATTAATTCTTAAAATAAAGGGTTTCGCTAAGGAAACTTAATCTTCTGTTATCTGAAGATTTAACAATCAAATATTTTAATTCTCCTTGGAATAACTAAATTTTTTCAATTTTATAAGCTTAACCTTCTAAAGAAGTCAATTTTTTCTTAATGATTTATTAAATAGCTGCTTATCATTAGACAGAAAATAGTTAATTAAAATAAAATGCATTTCTATGCAAAGTTTAAACCGTAGAAATAGCTATTTTAAGTAATACTTCAGATTAGTCTTATCACTAGTGAAATCAAAAAATGGTCGGAATACCAATTTTAGATTCAAACTTATGAAAGAAAGAAAGAGGTTAAAATGAAAATAATTTGATATAAATAAACAAAGCAATAATTAATTTAAAACACATTGAAAGCTAACTTCATGGAAAAATTTAGGTTTAAATCTCTCTGTTGAAATAGATATTTATTTAAACATTAAGCAAATTAAAAAAATGAATGCATAATCTGTAATTATAGAAATAATGCTTGATTTAATTCGAAAGGTTCTAGAAAATAAAATTTTAAAATAACTAATCTCTTTTTAGATTTTTTTATAAGGAAGATGTATGAAGTTTCAAAGAAATTCAACTAATTAATGTAACATGAATTTCTAATATGATATGATTTTTTTATTAATTTATGTAAAAACATTTACAAATTCAGCCTCATCAGATTGATTTGAATAATACTTCTTTATTTAACTAAATCCTTACAAAGACTTAAAACAGTTCCTCCCATTCATGAACAATTGATGGTAATACAAGCATTTCCTTCAAATAGAGTTTAATGCAGCCTTTTAAAAACTGCTTCTGGGTTTCGTTTTTTACTATTAAAGGGTTGTTTCGTTCCTTCCAGTTGAAATCACGATTACGACACTTTATTACAATTCTGATTGATTTAAAATATCCATGACGTCAGATAACATTTCATCTACGTCACACATCGTATTGAGAATGGCGTTGTCAATCCGACTTGACGAATTCGCTGCCTGACTTCAAATCGGATTCTTAGAGGGGCAACAAACAAGGCGAAGTTCACCATCGAGTGCTATTGGCGATGAGATAAAATATATTCATACTTTTTACCAGTAATGATGTATTTTTTCAGTTTGCTTAAGTTTTGAAAATTATGAAGAGTTTGTTGTTCTAAAATTAGTTTTGAAATCTTTAGCGAAATTGCTTTTAAAATTGTTGATAATAGAATAGAAGAAAAAGCAAAAGAAAAAATGCAAGACAAAACATCCACTTTATGGTTAGTTTAAATCGGGAAGGATAATTTTATCACACACATACATTTTTTTATAGTTTTCAAGCAGTTTTTAACCAATTTTTATATAGTCTACCAGTTAAATGCACATTTTAATATTTCCTCTCATATCAATATCTCTAATTCAAAATCTCATAGGTTTCTAGGTACGACTGATTATTTTTTATAAAAGTATTAAATTTTCTCAAAGTGCAAGATTTTTTCAGGGATCAAAAATAATAATTATACCATTTTATCATCATTAATGCGTAACTCACATTTTCACACAAATCGGCATCCGTAAATAAATATCCCATTTTAAAATGAAAGGGTATGGAATTCTTGTATTAGAGAGAGAAGTTTAGCGACATTAACTGAAAATGTAGCACTCTTTTTCTGGCTATATAATTTCTTAAAAAATATATTTTGTAAAAAAATTGAAAGACATAGGTTAATTGATGAAAGCTTCATCTGAAAAGCAATACATTTTTTCTTACAAGAAAATGATTGCTATTTTTTTTATATATATGTTTAACTAAACTAAAATTATGTTTCATAAATTGATGTTGAAATGATTTACTAATTTTAAGAGAATCCAATTAAAATTGTAAAACGCATGGACTACCTTAAAAACAATAAAAAGCTGTTTTGTATTTTGACTTAGAAAATCGTAAATGTTTCATTTGAGCTTCATGACAAAATGTATCAGTTTGCAATGTATAAATAGTTGGAGATGTAACATTTCTGAAATTTTTTTTAAATAACTTTACACTGAAATTCAGAAACAAATCTGGAATATCCAAGAACATATATAGGGACAAAATTCAACCAATCATATTTAACCTAATGCATTTTTTGAAAATCATGTTATGAAGAGTAAAAGGTAGCAAACTATAAAAGTAATAAATACATTTCTAATTAAACTTTTTAAATTTTACTTCCAGAGAAATTTTATTATAAACGTAATAGTAAATTATAATTTGGCTTTTAATAATAATGCTAAAATTTTATTATCAGATTTTAAAACAAACAATATGATACTTGTTCTTATATCAAGCTTATATAATAAAAACACATTGGTAAACTATCATTTATAATCAGCACAAAGCTTTTAAAGACATGGGACCATTAGGAAGCACTTCATGGAAAGAAGCTATCCAAAATTTTTTTTTCCTCATTATAGCAGCCGGGAACATTCGTGTTATAGCTACAGTTTCTTTCTTTTCTAGGCAACACTAGTTTACGTCTAGATGTAATTAATGATACCTATGTTAATATTTGAGCATAGAATTTAAGCAATCTGTAACATACTACATATTCAAAGAGACCATTGAGATAGGTTTGAATCCCTTGAACATTATGTTTACAGGGTTGTGCTAAAAAATTTGCATCTATTTCATTTATTATAACTACATCGGTTTATTTTGTAAAACAATTCAATTATTTTGAGAATGCATTTGTGGCAATGCAAATGTAACAGCCACAAAGTATAAATTATTTTATGTAAAATTTATTCTAATTATTCAATAGAAATTAGAAAGATATTTATTATTAACATCCAGAATGAAGGACGTTTTCCCTTGACTAATGGATAATATTAAGAAACTACACTTTTAAGACAAAAATTTATATTACAGCCTTCAGAAAATTTTATACGAAAATAATAATGCACACAATAGATATCTTTTTTCAAACAAACTATAACATGATTGTTACATCTTTAAAAGAAAAGATTGAAAAATTTTTTTAGTTCTTTTCTTTGACTGTTTCCATAATAAGCCATTTCTTGTTCCTATTAATAAAATTTTAACAAAGACAAACATACATGGAAGTTCACAACTTTTAAATTTTTATCAAAGTACATACACACTTTCCTTATTTTGTTTATTTTTACAATAACCTTTCCATATATGCCTTGAAATGGAATAAACTAGATAATATCAATGGATTTATTATTTTATTTATTAAGCATAAAAATGTATGATGAATAATTACTCATTTTTTTATTTACTGTGAAAAAATGTATTTCTCTTTAAAAGTAAAGCAGTTCATTTTCACATGATTTATAGAAATTCTTTTTTATACATCCGATTTCTAATCAGTTCATGAAATTGAAAAATAACAATCCAATTTTGTTTGGCAATGACTAACTAAGATATACATGTCATACATAATAAACTAATGACAACTATACATAAAAAATTCCGAATCTAATATTTTGTTGAATCATCTTTGGAATACTCAACTTTGCATTGAATGTATGCAACAAATGCATATTTTCAATTAAAAATAGCATCCATTTTACGACGAGATCAATTCATGAAGGAGCGATTTTCTTAATCACTTTCTTCCCAAACCCTTCGTGCCCTGAGAATGTCTCATCATAAACATTGGTGTTTGCGGTCCTTCTCTATTCTGTCCTTCTCTCCGCAATGGATTCCCAGTTCTTTTGGCCTCCCCCACACTCTTTCGGTCTTTGATTGGAGCAGGCAAACTCGTCCTTCTGCTTACATTTATACACTTGAAATCGTCGTTATTAAAAATCGTACATATTTTAAAATTGCATCGTTTTCTCAAGTTATTATCGAAGAGGGTTAGCTTCCTTTCGAAAGTCGCTCAGATGAACTTTTTTGTTAAGAATCAGTTTGGTGCAATGAATACCGGATGAATATTACGTCATCTAAAAAAATCCTTGTAAGAACAGTGACTGTTTAATAAACACACAAGAGATTTCACTTTATAGCGTTCTATTATTCCCGAATCCTATTAATAAAATGATTCCAGATGATAAGACGCTTTACAGGCGGCGATGATTCCACATGTCTTGAAGGAAAGCTGAAAATGAGAGCATTTTCAATAGTCTATGATAAATTTCCTTCTTTCCGGTTGTTTACAGTAAGTAAATATTTTTTTATTGTTTTCCTTCTCAGTCGTCTTAGCTTAAGAAATTTCGAAAACCATTTTACTTTACTGCTTAGAAGCTCTGAGACTGATTTCTAAGATTACATTTCCCAAATAGAGTGATCTTCATTCACATTACACTATACTGTGAGGTACCGATGCTGATTACTTTTTCAATTCCTGTAAAGAATTTCTACCTTTTATGCAATCCAGGGATTTACATATTCTTTTATTTTCATACATCTACTTTACATTTTTCAGAACAGGCTTAAGTATTTAAAGGCAATAATCGTCAGTGTCTGAAAGGTAGCTGGTTCGATACTTGATACAACAAAAACTGTAGACAGTTTAAACTAAACTCCATGGCACGACAGCCCATGTGGGCCAAGGCCTACTGTGCCCATAACTGTTTTCATGACCGAGGGCCCTGAGGTGCGAATCATATGTCCCAGTTAGGTGGTCAGCCTAACGCGAAACCCCCAGTGTTTAAGTCCCAAGCACGCTTGGTACTCAGTTAATCGACCCATTGAAGGGATGAAAGGCTGAGTCAACCTTTCCCAGCCCGAGGATCGAACCTGTGTCATGGGAACGCTGCCACTAAGCCACCGGGCTTCGTTGACAGTTTACGCACTTTAAAAAGGATTCAACGACCTTTAGTAGCGAGGAGAAGAGGGCGCCAGTTCAGGTATCCCCCTCATCTCTTGACTAAAGCAAGCACCAATAGGAGAGGCCCGAAAACGGATTTCTATAACTTAATAAAGCTAACAATTCTCACACAAAAGGAATATTTCTTATCAGACAATATGATTACATATTGGTATCTAAGCTGCATTGAATAGTTTTGACTAGGCAGAGAACTCAATTAGACTGGATTACGATTCCAATATCTGTTAGCTATGTTTATTGACGCGTCAAACATTTAATACAAACACAGCAATAACTGCATGATAAAATACTTAACATTTATATACACATTTTATAACACGTAATGGATTCACAATTTTTAAACATCACATGCAATTATTTTAGTGTTTCTTCAAAATAATTAATTAATAAAACACGAAAATAGTAATTATTTATATTAGTTTGTTAGTATAAAATAAATTCACACAAGATAATTTCATTTTTCAAAAAAAATTATCCCAAGATTTCGAGTAATTTTATGTGTTTATATATTCCACAGAATACTTTATTATATTAATAAAAATAGAAACACTGATGCAGATCTCAAAGGTATGAACCTCCTCTAAAGTGATAGCTGTGTTATTTTTTTTTCGCTTGTTTTAATTTATTGTCACAATACCAACTTAAACATAAAGTTTATTGACACTTAATTTTATGTTTGTGCATAAACATATTGACTTCAAAATTTTGTCTTAAATTTTTATTTCCTAATAAAAATATTCCTTTAGTCTGATAAAATTTTTCTAAATTGTTACAGATTAATGTAATTCAGGAATCTACAGGACATTCACTAATCAAATAAATATTCAAAATGCGGCAAGACACTTATTTAAAAACTGAGACCAGAAAAGGTTATTAGTTTTGATTTAAAAAATTGTAAAAGAGAAAGAAAGAACCAACATAACTACCATGAAATAACCTGTTTTGTCTTGGAAAGAGTACTGAAGGTTTATTTTTAAACATAGACTAAAAAATTAAAATAGCAAATACCTACACAAAAATGTAATAAATAATTTTATTGTAAATTAGTGTGCGAACTTTTCTTAAACGGTGACTGCAAGGCAAAATCAAGAGTTAAATTTTCCAGAATGCTACTCAGGAAAAGGTGAATTCAATTTTTTTGTACCAAATCAAATATAGGATTTCCTTCTTGTAACTTAAAAACGCATTGCAAAACGATCGGGATACATCGCCAAGCTCCTTTATGAAAAATCAGTCAGCATATTTGCTATTCTATAAGAAATAGATCCTCGTTTCATTCAATTGTACTTGAATGTTTTTAAACTATCATGTTTCTTATTTATATCCTAAATTTTGAAAACTAGAATAGTATCATTCAATAAAATTTAAGCTTTATAATATTCATAGCCCACTTTTATAGTAAAATTCACTCCACAAAAGTTTTGAGTAATTTTAGAAGTCATTCAATGAATTGACTTTCACAGAGACTTCAATCTTTATATTGATAATTAATGAGGAAAAAAGTTTTTTTCTTGTATTTAAAAATCTAATAATACTTTTCTGAAAAATATTTTGGAAAATTATTTTCAAAACGAAAGGAAAATTATTGGAAGAAATACTGCAATAACACATTGAGTGCATTAAACTTTAAAATTACAAAACTAGATTCGATCAATTCATAAATGGATTCACTTCAATTAAAATTTATATTCTTAGCTTGTTTTAAAAAAGACTGTAAATGACAAGAGAGAAAACAAAAAATCTTATTCTTTTTACACAAAAAGCGATGAAATCATTCAGAGATGCATTGCATTCATTAACATAATTTGGCTCAACAGGAAGAATATTCAAATCGATAGCTCTATTTGTGTATATATAAACTATATAAAAGTTAATAAAATATAACTTTATATATATATATATATTAATAACTTAAATAAACTAAAAAAATTTAAAGCTTAATAAAACTAAAATAAACTAAATAAAGAATTAATTGGCTATATTTTTATCAGCTGAGAAAGAATTAGTTACACAATAACAATTTTTAGATATTGACTCAAGTTGAAAGTCTCATTTTTTTAAGATTCCCTTTGCTTCCACACCTACATACTTCAGGATAAATATATATTTCTAGGCAGATAACAGAAAAATATTCTTGTATTAACATTATCATTGCTAATTCAACATAATTATAAAGGAATATTATTCACAAATTGCAATTCTACAAATCTAACTTATCAATATGCAACAAAATAGCATCAAATAATAGAATTCATTTAAAAATTCAAAATCTCCATATAGTAAAAGTTTTAGATTTTTGTTCCTTTATTAAACTTTCTAAGTGTTTCTATTTCTTAAAAAAAATAATTTTCTTACACATAGAAAAAAGATAAACAAGTTTATTTAATGATAAAAAATAAAAAAAAACATGTAGTGTTTAACATTTTTAGCTTAAAATGAAAATGGTATAGGTAATAAAAACATTTCAATAAATTTTATTTTAAATACTTAATTTGTAGGATATAAAAACAAATATTGAAATTAATTTTTCAATGAAAGACATTGACTCTGTTTTGAAGCGGCTGAGGTTCTGTGGAGAACCTTGTTTAAAATCTGCTTGTGCTCTCCCGACCAATGCAGCGAAGCACTTGTCTTCCCTCAGAGATCATCTTGATGATTGGTTTACAGTGGGGATATCCATCAGCCTATATCACCTGAAGAAACAATCACATGTTTGCAGTTTACTTTGCAAATGTTCTTTCTGTTCAGAAATTTTTACTAGTATTTGTTGCAATTTTTTACCACATTTAATATGAAATTATTTTTTAAATACTTTCTGTATTTTTGCCCTAAAAATTTAATATAATTATACGTAATTTTATACCATTCAAATGCTTAAAAAATGTATGATAGCATTTATTATTGAAGATCATATTCTATTGTATTTCGAATTTCTATATATTTATAAAATTCATTAGAATTATATACATGGCTATTAAATTTTACTTTTTCCTACATATCTTTTACTTTTTCACAAACGAAAGTAATTTGTAATTATTAGCTTGATAAAATGGAAATATGTGGCTTGGTGACAAGTTTCAAATATAAGAAATAAAACAAGCATAAAATTTTAAATAGTAAAGATATTTAATTTTAAAAATGATTAAATTTCTTTAAAATTATATAACAAGTTATAAATTGAAAAAGATTATTTTAGGTTATAAACAGATTCAGTGTTATAGTATTTTATTCATTCTCAATTTTGCAATCAATCTTTACAGTAATTTTGCATTTTACTACATTAAAGGAATTCTAAATATTAGATCATATATTTTATTGCTAGAATAATTAATTGTATTAATCTCTTAAATTTTAATTAATTTCACAAAAATTCTTAATTTTTCATAAAAAATTTAAGATATGCTAGAAGAGTAATCATGTTAAATAATATTTGACTTCATTTATATGAATTTGCTAAAACAAACAGAAAATCTTACTTTTAAAAAACCAACTTTTCTCATTTAAATTAAATAACAATTATTTTTCCTCAATATCACTTGTTTTTCTTCCACATAATATTTTTAACTTTTTGTCACTCTATTGTTTATCTGTAAATTATTTTACTGTAAATGAAATCCAAAATATAAATCACGTTCGATGCACATTTCAAGAGTGGATATAATTCCTCCTCATAGTTTGAATCAGATATGATTCTCGAAAACTGATAATATTTCTTCATTTGAGACTAGCAAGTATGAAAATAAATATAAGTGAAATTACACATATACACATGTATGCAAACAAAAATGACAAAGTAACAAATGTACTTTCAAATATTTGCATATAATCACCTGAATGAGATTTATTGAAATTTACTTTTGTCTTTATTATGGATTGAAAATTTAGAATATTTCATTGGAAAGCGTTTTTTGAATGGAATCATATCCGTTGTGTGTATTACTGTTATAACAATTTAACTTCCACAATTTTCCCAAGAAGCTTCTACTGCTGAATAATATCCATTAGTTCCAAATTTGTAATCTAAATCAATCCTTTCGTTTACTGTGTATAATCAGTAAGAGTTATCGATCCATTTCATGCTATCTTTTGACTTGTTAGGAATTTCAATTTAACAATATGTGCACCAATTTTACTATTTATTCTAGAATTTAGCTAAATATCTCCGATATTGATTTTTGCTTCTCATATTCTTCAATACCTTGTTCGATTGCTACACTTTATGGTTACATATTTATAAAACATGTAGTATAAATAAGCACTATTTTTTCATTTGGGAAAACAAAAATATCTCCCTGTGCACCAAAGAATACCACAAAGGGCCCGAAGGTACAACAAATGTACTACATAACAAATCCAAATAAATCATGAGATGAAAAAAATAATAAAAGGCAGGGAGAAAAAAAGAGATATAAAGATGAAAAAGGAATTAGATAACAGCATGGATAAATTTTATAAAAAATTCAAAATTCTCTTTCTTAACTAGGTCCACCATAATCGGGGGCCACCTGTTATTTAAGTCTTTACAAAGATCGTTCCTTTCTTCTGAAATAGATGGGCATCAAGAAGAATGTGAGAAGGGTTGTCACTCCTAGAGTTGCATATACACACCTCACTGTTTTTAATGTGGAAACGGTGTACATAAATATTGAATTCCCATAGCCAGTGAGGAATTGCGTAATTTTAAAGTCAGAGTCAAACCAGTAGTTCTTAATTCTACAGTGAACTGAAAGGAAAAAAAGATTTTGTCCACTTACAGTTAGGAGAAGAAACGAAACATGAGTTCCATTCGGTGATAATCTTCTTTTTGGTAGTGGTTTTGAAAAAAGACTTGGGTAAGCTGGTATCGAGTTTATTTGGAAGTGAAAGAGAAGATTTGGCCAGGAAATCTGCTCTTTCATTTCCATACACACCACTATGACCCTTGACATGCGAGAAAGTGAAGGAAATATTTTTGATATCACACATATTAATTGATGTCTGGGCACTTCTACAATAAGTTTTTCAAAACTAGTTACAGCTTGTAGAGCCAGTAGGGATGACATCGAGTCACTGCAAATTAAAAATTTTTGAAAAGGCTTGCTTATGGCATCTTTAACAGCAAGATTAATGCAGAGTAACTCCGCTTAGAAAATAGAACTGTAATCACTAATGCGGTATACCTGATGACTCATTTCAGAACCATTCTGAAAGCATACGTATGCAAGACCTACTTTTTCGTTAACTTTACATCTGTAAAGTAAATTAGATCATAGTTTTCTTCCCTAACGCATCAAATGCAGCAAGAGGAGCAGGAAATCTTGTAGATGGATGAGGTAGGGAAGAAAAGTTCAAATCACCAGCAAGATGGTTAGAAAAAGAGTCTTGAGCATAATGATAAGTCTCATTTTGATGAAGTATCACAACATCAAGAGGTGGAAGACCAGAGAGAAGGAAAAGAGCATCATAACTGATTGTTCTATATCCTCTAACAGTCCTCGAGAGCAGCTTTCTTTGTATTTTTCTGAATAAACACTATGATATGTTATTTTTTTTTCATTTGATGAGTTTTCGAAATAAAAATTAAAGAAATAAACTAGGACGTTAAGAATTTAAATTTACAATAGAGAGGATGTTTCTAATACAAGAATAGATTATTTTGAAATAATAAAATAATAACTGAAGACAAATAAAAAGACAATTCTTTAACAACTTAAAAACATTTATATAAAATTAAGTTGTAGAAATTAAGCAAAAATTTTGTGTAGATCAGTTTATGTTCACAAAAAAATATATTTTATGAATACCTACTACTTTAATCAATACTATTAAAATATTTGATTAATCCTATCAAAATTAGCTAGATATTTTTTTATTTTATAATGATTAAATGAAGAAACAAATTTAAACCATATGTTTATAAAAATATTTTTTTAATTTTTTCATTAAATTTAGCATTTATAATCATTTGTATTACAACATACATATATTTCATTGAAGAAAGAAAAGTTAGAAAAAAATTTAATTGTGTAAATAAGTTAAATTATTCTTTGTAAACATTTAATTATTAGTATACTACTGTTAACAATAAAGTGTTAAGCTTTCCAGAATTTTTATTCTTTATTTTTTGAAAGACATTTTCACGCGAGATACATTGATTTCAACACTTGTTCAAAACAACTGGAACAACACTGCTCATTTATATTTCATTTTTTTTTTGAAAACACAATATGTAGTTAATATGCATTTTGTTTTAACGAAACTTTATGTACAATTAATTAGTATACTGGAAATCATTCTATTTAAAACATTTAATATGAAAATATTTATAGATTAAGTATTTTGAACACAAAAATTTCAACTGTAGTCTATATTTTACACCTTTCACCGTTTCCTGATTAGTTAAATTAGTTTTTTTCTTTTTAAAAAAATTATGAAAATATGAAGGAATTCACACTTAAACAGAAAATTTTTCGCTTACCAGGTGTATGCAAATGAAATTAGGCCATTGTTTTAAAGAAAAACACAATAAATTTGCAGAAACTGTTAATATTTCTTTATTCAAAATAATATGCATCGCTAGCTACACATTTTTTCCATCTTTCAGGCAATTTGTGAATACCACGCCAAAAAATTGATCGGTCATTTGAGGCCAGCCAGTCATCAAGCTAAGATTTGATGTTTTCGTAAGAATTGAAGCGCTGATCAGCCCATGCGTGTCCCAATGATGCAAATAGGTGGTAATCGGAAGGACACAAGTCTGGAGAATAAGCCGCATGCGCAAAGGGCTCCCAGCCGAGCGCCTTAACGGTGTCATTGGTCGGTTTAGCACGATGACTAGGTGCGTTGTCAAGGAAAATCACTTCGTGCTGCCGTTTCTTGTATTGCTCGCGTTTTTCGAGTATAGCATCGTTCAAACCAAGTAATTGTTGCTTGTAGCGATCAGTATTAACGGTTTCGCCTGGTTTGAGAAGCTCATAATAGATAGACCCATCCTGATATCAGAAAATACACAGCATTGTCTTGAGGCCGAAGTGATTCGACCTTGTGGTCGATTTGAACGGTCGTCTGGGGTCAACAAATGATCGATTACGCTTGGGATTCTCAAAATAAATCCATTTTTTAACCCGTCACAATACGATGGAGATATGACTGGCGCTTGTACGGGAAAACAACATTTCGCACACGATTTTTCAGTTTTTCTGCAGACTCCGTTAGCTCGTGTGGTCCCCATCTACCGACCTTTATTATCTTGCCCACTGCTTTGAGACGACGGAAAACAATGCTCTGGTCAACATTCAATAGTTCTGTAAGATGTTCTAACGTTTGGCCATCATCTTCATTGAGTAATGCTTGCAATTCAGAATTCTGAAATATTTTTGCTGGTCTGGCACGCTCCTCGTTTCTCACATGGAAATCATCATTTTGAAACGTTTCAAACCACCTGTAGCACTGCACACGGCTCAGAGCATTGCCACCGTATGCGTCTACAAGCATTTGATGCGATTCGCCAGCATTTTACTTCAGATAATAAAAAAATAACGCTGTCCGCAAATCATGGTCGGAAGAGATAAAATTTGACATTTTCAACACAGTAAAAAATTACAATGCACGCTGAAACTCGTCCAAATGTATACTAAACGTGAGTATCAAAGGTCGAACTATAAAAAAATCACGTGTCATGGTTTCATGTTTGCACATATGCATGGTGACATCTGTTAGCAATCATTTCATTTGATATTCATACACCTGGTATATGTGTTGAGGCAAAATTAAAAAGAGACTTTTCATTCCATTGCTTTTATAATTTTAGAAATAATATGATAATACTAGAAATATTTTATTAATTTTAAAAAATGACTGCAATGGTTCAAATTAACTAACAATTAAGCAAACCATCAAACTGATTAGTACAACTATTTGAAATCACAAAAATATTTTTATTTGGGAAATTAAAGGAAAAGTAGTTTTTGTTTTTATTACAAAAAATGATAAAAGCAATTGAACTTGGACAATAGTTAAAGTAACTATTTTACAGTTTAATCAAGCAGTTTTTTACTTTTAAAATTATTAAAATGAAATAATCAAATGAACAATCTTTAAAAAGTATGAACAGAATATTTTTCTGTTGGCCAGAAACTTTTCAAATCAGCTGCATGCTTAAACTTAAATCTGTTTCCATTCTTTCATATTAACAAATAGAATTCAACAATTTATATGTTTTTCACCATTTTCGAGTAAACACTCACAATAGTTAAATGAACCATGACCGTTCATCCTGCGAGTTCCCAAGCCCCAACTTCACAACAATCTAACAAATCTGGTTTGAACTGGAAGCTTTGCAGTGAGCTAGTTGCCCTTTGAAGGGGCTCCGGATAGGCGGTTAATGCACAGAAATGTTAGCCCAAGTTAATTCGGGATAGCCAGTTAAGGGGTTAAAAAGTAAAAATCTATTGCTTTTTAATATAAAAATCATTTAGTAAAAATTTATTAAATCTGATGTAAATCATAATTGATAGCAACTTCATATAAATTCTTTCATGACAGCAATATTTAACAGTTTGTAATGAGAACTAATGTACTCATAAGCAAAAATTTAGATAATTTAATTTAGCACAAATATTCAGCCAAGAATAAAAACGTAAAAGAACATATTTTTTAGACACACTAATACACAGAACAAGGGATTTAATTATACTTTGAAAATTTCTTAGTATACCAAAGTCTATATCTTCCTAAAACTATCATTTTGATTGTCTTTTGAGTTTTGAAAAATATTTATTTTTGTGTAACCACCCTTATGCCTCATTTCATTTCTACCACATGCACTGGTCATTATAAAAATAGGACTAAATGATAATATGTTTCTAATGTTTAATGCAATTAGATGTTTATTAAAAGATATTAAGAGAAAAAATATGATTTTTCCTATTTTGCATCCACTTTTAGTATGTAAAAGTTATGGTTTGGTTTGTCACTCAACTGTTATTTTTAAGCCCACTTGGACTAATTGACTGGAACCTACAGTTTAAAGTGGACTTTCAAACATCACAAACATTCATACCCGAGATGGGATTCAAACTGTTGAAATGAAAGCTATAACGCTAGCTGTTCAACTGCCAGTTTGTTGTTAAAACTATGAAAATTCAATCCTTCAGATTGCAAAACATAATAAGTGAATTTTCAAAAAAATTAAATACAAAGCAATGGGGCTCATCGTGACAAGTGTTAGGACATTGTTCTTCAGAATGTACGACCCTGGGTTTGGTACCAATCATCATTGAACAGGAGATGGATGTTTCGCTTCAGCCTTCCGCATGTTCAAGTGAATGCTTGGGAGATTTCCAGTTCTTTTCCATGTGACATGTGAATACAATGAACTACATAAAAAAGTCCCATGGAGGTAATTTACATAGTGAATCCTAAAACGCCTAACAATGGCTTTCAGTTGACAATTACATAGTGTCAAAAGTACATAGCAATTTTATATATTTTATAAAATGATTATTAACCTTTTAACATTAATTTTTATACTGAAGGGTAATCAAATACTATATTTACTACTTAGCTAAGAGTAAAAGTTAAAATTCAGAGCTGTATAGTTTATGGCAGCAGTTAAAAATGTTAGTATTTATTTAACTAATAATTCCATAAAACAAACAGTGAAATTTTCAATAAAGCTAAATATTTCTTTAGCAACATTTAGTTTGTTGATAAATGTATGGTCACTTTTTACATATGAAAGCTAATTCGATTGGGAGCTATTTTAAAATTTATTTAAACCACCTCTATTTTGAGTTATAGGAACAGAAAAATGATAACTAACTTGTTATTTTCATATGATAATTCAAAAATAAAACGAGTATTTATTAGTGCGATTGACTAATTAACTACACTAATCGAGTTAAAAATATTTCATTCTTCCCTTATTTGTAAGAATAAAATTTTTTCTTTAAATTTAAACACCAATATAGAACTAATGTTATTAAAATAGAAAACTTTGAATTAAACTAAGTCAAATTTTTATTACTAATTTTAAAAAGTGAACTTAAATCATCATTTGGAGACAAAAACTCACTTTATTATTGCCAACTGAAATTAAATGAAATAAGTGATAAAAAATATCATAAATGCACACAAAATAGAGGTAATAAGATTTTTAAAATATTTATTAAATCAAAAATAATTCACTTCTCAGGAAATTTGAGTAAAGACCATGAGAGAAAGAATATGAAAAACAATTCTTTTATATTTTTCACTTATTATATAGTTTCTCCTGTCTTATACTGTCAATCATTCACCTGACGCAGTACGATTCCTCGTGTATTCAACATACAATATTTTTTAAAATTAAGTTGTAATAAGTAACAATGTTTTTCAAATAAATGATAGTCTTAAAAGAATATATCAAAATCTTTAGACTCATCATCTAAAACATTTGAAAGAAAAATGTTTGACAACTTTCATCAATGTGCACTAAACAAACATTTTTATATTTTTGATATGTAATGTCAGTTTGGCACTTATATTTTTTATATGCAGTGTTAGCTCAAAAAATAGTTCAATTTCATACATTTTACTTGATAATAACTGTAACAGCTACTTTAATTTATCTTGGGAAGTTTTTGCAGAAATGTTTAGCAGCTATTTCATTAGCAAGAGTTATTCCACATTTGTATTTTAGACTTTTTAATAAATTTACAAATTAATAATCACATCCTTTAGTCAACCTAGATTTGCAAGAAATACATAAATTTCATTCCACAATGAAAAAGTAATATCAAGTCACCATTATTAATTAGATGATACTATCTCACAGTTGACTGGTTGAATAAACTTCCATCAATATGTGAGTTCATTTTGCATATTATAGTCCACATACATCATTAAAACTGTTCGTTGATGCATCATAAAACTTTACCCTGCAATATCTTTCATGTATAATTATACTTTCAAATTCGATTTTGTTGTTCTTGTTTATCTTGAGATTCCCCATAGATCTGAAAATATCAAAAATTTATAAAAAAATATGAAGGTCTTGCAGAACCTCGTCCTTGCTAAAACTTAGACACACCAAAATATGCACAGGGAAAGCCATGTTATCTGTGCACCATATGCACTTCAAGTATATTTTTTGACTCTGCTAAAAATGAGAGCTCCTATGTGGATATTCAAGTGTGGAAAAGCATAAGATCTCGGTCTAAATTGGAAAGATCCCCTTGCGTATTTTACAAGATACCAAGAGTGATTGGAAGTTTTTGAAAGAATTTTGTTTTAGCCAAGGAAAAAATCTTGAAGAAGGTGAGCTTCCCACAATGATTGACATCCTCCTCAACAGCAGAACTGTCCAAAAAGTCAGTTTTTTATTCCCTTCAACTCCAAGATGTGGATATGAAAAAATCCACTGAAAATCAATTTCTGTAGCAGAATAGCCTTACTCTAATAGCACCTTTACTTTTCTTTATAAATTTAACTGTTAATTCCTTATCTAAAATCCAATAGTTTTTCTAGTGAAACAATATATAAATTCCTATAACTAACTAAAGAGCTTTCCTTTGACTTGTCTACTAAAAATTCAGATAAAGGTTAGGTAAGAAATTTTAGGTGATTAAATAGTAAATAGAAAATAACAATTACTGTTAATTGATAAAATTATTAATTTTATGCTGTCGCTTTTACTTTAAGTTCATATAAACTGTTGTATGCTTATTGTTTATTCAAACATCAATTATTAAGTTCAAAATTCTATGCAAAAAATTTATATTTACAAGATTTGTTTTCTGCTATGGCATAAATTCATTAAAAAGGAAGCCATTAAATAAAAAGTATGTAATTTTTTTAAAAAAGCTGTTGATTATAAAACTATTTATTTTATACTAAAGAACCTTAACTATATTTTTTAACAACTTTCTATTAATCTCCAAAATATCTCTTAGAGATATTACGATTATAGATAACATTAAGATTTAATTGAAACAAAAATCACAAAAAACTTTTTGAAAGTTCAGATGAATGCATTTTACAGGATCAAACCACTTATTTCTAATATATGCTTGAATTGTCCAAATAAAACTTTTAAACTAGTTGATATAAGAATTTTTGATTCTTTAAGATAATAATATAATTCTACTGAAAATTTTTAAATAAAACAGTACAATAAAATATGTGTAACAAATTTATAACAGTAAAAAAATTTACGTTAATTTTTCTTTACTAACATTCATGAAAATATTTTAAAAAATCTGATGTAATTTCAAAATGTAATAAATTTTATTTTATTGACAAATCTTGATATACATATTATTTTACTCTAACAATGAGATTTCCCACCTGATTATATTCAAATTAAGAATAAAAATAAAACAAATGTGGAAAATGTGAAAAAAAAACAATTGAAACAATCACATTTTATTAAAAAAATATATATATATATATAAACATGGATTTGGTAACAATTTGATCATTGTTAAAGTAAATACTTAAATGTGAATTTTTAGACATTTTATAAACGAGAGTATATTACTATATAGAATATGTTAATTGATAATGCTTTCGTAAATCATGACCAAGAGAAGGTTTATTTTTAAAATCTTTTATTTGTTTAAAATATATTTCTTTAGGAAAGCTGCAATCAGTGTAAATAATAAAACTAAAACAATTTTTTTTAAATTTTAGAACTCTCAATATTGTTATTCTGAAACTAAAGTTTTTGGACAGGATATTAAAATAGTATTGGAAAGGCAAAATATAACTTTATTTCTGGAAAAATATGCTTCACAATTCCTATGCAGAGGCATCTATGTATGATACCATTAAAAATAATTTATAATAAACTATCAACAGTATATTTTAATATGTTACATAAATATGAAAATTTTTAAAATTGCACTTCATAATTTTATATATATAACATATAATTTTAAAATAATAAGATAAATTTTTTTTTGGTATTTTAATGAAATGTTTCCACTAATTTACAGAAAATTATGAATACAGTAATAAAAAGTCAAATTATAATAAGTCATGATTATTTACAAAATATTATTTAAAATGTAGCAATTTCAAAAACTATATAAAATGTAATTTAAATCATTACAAAAAAACATCACATTAAACAGTTTGTAATTTATAACAATGCGCATTCATATTAACTTACAGCACATTATTTACAAAATGTACACATATTTGAAACATTATTAGAAAAATGAGATTTGTGTATATTTTCAGCTTCTAAAACTCAGACCACAGAATAGCTTTTCTGCTTTTATCACAACTGAGAAGATAAGTTCCACACCAACTCCATGCACAAGCAATGACTGTAGCACTGAAATGTTAAAATTTAATTTGATAAAAAAATATAATTTAATACCAGATTTTATCTCATAGAACAAATCAAAGTAAATTGGATGAGTATAATTGAATTTTTTTCATAAATTGTTTCAAGAAAAATGTTTCCTTATATATATTATATAACATAATGAATAAATTCTGTTAAACGAGAAGACTAAAAAATTGTACTGATAATAAATATTAAATAATCATATAGTTTTATAGTTAAGTTTTTTCAATGAAAGCAGTAAGATTGAGAAAAACTATAATAAAAACTATAATGGGTACAATTAGTGAATCTTACATTTAATAAAAAAATTATCAGATACAAATATTACTATCAATATTTTGAAATTTCATATAATCATAAGAATTAATTTATCAAACTACTATTCTGAACTGTGTGAATTAGTAGATAAGAAAAGTTTTTGGAAAATTATATATTTATAAGGCACTGATTAACTATAAAGAAAAACTGCATTATATCTACTGTATTGTACCATATTTTTAGTAGTTTAATGACAACCAAAGCATTAGTTAACTATTTTTGAATATATTTTATGCATTTAAACAAATAACTTTTCTTTAATATTTCTTTTGCAATCCTGTTAAAATTTCCATGTATGCACATATTTCCCTAAGGATGCTGTGACTATAAAATGATGTCTTTTGAAAATAAATTTTTTATTACAAACTTACATTCAAGTAGTTGTATCTTACTTATATAAGTTAAAATAAATGACATTGCTGAGAAACTTAAATAGCCAATTTTTTCAAGCCATACTTCTAGGTAAACTTAAAAAGATTTTTCTGAAAAATGTATCAAAAGGAACACATTTTATAATTAGTATTTATCTGGGATCAGTGTGTGTGCGAGAATGTCGTTCTCATAAATTATAAATAATACAGTATCATCTATAAAAGTATTTTATAAGTACATTTAATTGTATGTACTGAACATTTGTTTACTGCAAAATATAAATAAGTAAAAAATAATTTCAGAGATATAAATAAAAAAATTTATAACTATTATTACAAAATTTTATAACTATTGCAATAAAATAAATCAAAATTTATAATAGATTAATTCTAAGTTACAAGGCAAAAAATACTTATCATTTTTTGTAAATAGTCAAACATTTTCTTTTATATTTTAATTTAACGAACAAAAATTGCTCTAATATTCCGTAAGAATCTAGTGGGAAGCTACTATAATTCAATTAAGATGAAATGATATTATTCACATATTTTGAATTGTTTTTAGAATAATAAAAATACATAACTAAATGATTTCTAATCCATCAAATTGATAATTTTTCTAACACATATTCTGCACAATTAAAACAATTATTTCACAAATTATTAATGGTATTCTGTCATGAACACAGTAAATTTTTACTGATATAAATATTTTTAATGAAATTTAATGTTACAAATAATCACTGAAACTTCATTATAATTAATACATTTGGAAAAGCTCTAAAAATGTCTTGAAAATATTTAGGTTTTTACTCAGATCATGAAGAAACAATCAAATCAGTTCATTTTAATAATTTAAATTTCCACTTCAAAACAGATTGCAACTTCTTAATCAATGAAAGTAGATTATAAATATCCTTATTATATTTTTATAATACATTAACAAATACTAGGTGTTAGATTTTGATGCCAAATTTTCAATTTTTCGAAATTATCTGTGACTGATTATGGTCAATAGGTCCAGTTTAAAATAATTATTAGTAAGCATTATTCACTTTGAAATAAAGGTAAAAAGTAAAACAAGTCATGATTGTGAATACCATTAATTTTAGGTTGCACTATTAATTTTGGTTGGGAAAAATAAAAATATTTTCTGAACAAGAAAAAATTAAAATAACAAATTTTGCACTGTATTTTGACTGTTGACAGAAATCTTTTGAAAAATATATATGAAATTATCTATCATTTGTATCTGACTGATAAGTAAACAATTTAAAATGCTCTTGTTTCAAGCAAAAAAAAAAAAAAAAAAAAAATTGGAATCTCAAATATTGATTTAATTCATGACAAATTTAAATTCAGTGTCACACCAGACATAAAATATCCATACGTTATTTCTTAGTGGTTGATCACAGTGGAAGGTTTGATACTAGCTGTTATTGAACAATTGAATGTTGCAAATGTGCTTTCTGTAATGACTAATGGAAGCAGGTTTTCTAAACAGTATGTAACCAATGATTTATGAGAAAAGTTATCCCAGAAACAAAACACTATAAATAAAACTGGCAATAGTTATCAATGTTACATTATTCACTATGTAGAGAAACTATCCAACATATAAATAATTTACCATGTAGTTTTTTGCCATATTATTGTATTTTAGAATAATTTTGGAGACTAACACTATGAAAAGAAATTATACTAAATTCAGCGATACAATAATAAGGAGAAATAAATTTAAATAAAAAAAACTTAGACACAATTATATTATCTTAAATATAAATAACTCCTTTAAATAAAATTCATAAAAAACTTTAGTACTAAGAGTAAGAAAAACTTACGCATGCTCTCTAAGAACTTTAACAATCGAACCAGTAGATGTTTTCCAAATATAAATGCAGCCATCTTGAGAGCCACAGACACAAAATTGACCATCAGGACTGAATTTGGCTCGAGTCCAATCACATCCAATTAGGAAAGAATCCGCGCTGTTGGAAATATTTTTAATGAGAAAAAGCAATATGAATATAATAAAATGTATTATAATTAGATAACACTAACATGATGTAATCTAAATATTTTATAGAATACATAAGATTTTCATTCACATAAGTTAAATGCAGAAAATATGATTTTAAATATCAAACGAAAAAAATTGCTATAACTTTTTTTTTCAGCTAATAATTAAATCATCACATCTTTAATAAATAACTTTTATATCACTTTAAAAATACAAATATTAAAATCAAATTGGAAAAACAGCATAATGGATTCTTTTTCTTGTAACTTAAGATGTTTCTTCACACAAATGAAATAAAATAAAAGCAGTTAAGAGTATATTAACTACAGAATTGTTTCATGTACGCAATGTTAAGAAAGAATGTATATTTTTAATATGCATTGTGAGCCTTTCAAAGTACACCTTACAAAGTATGTGTTATCATTAAAGGAGATAAAAATTCAGTATTGAATTTCATTTCTCAGCTCCATAAAATCATGTTTTAGAAATCAAATTTAACGCTTTTAAAATTTAGTAACCACATTTAAGTAAAATAATGAATGCATTTAATGATAATCATCAAAATATAAGGAATAATCATTACAGAATGAAGCTTAAATAATTTCAATGCATATACAATAAAAAAATACTTTTAAAATGTAACATAAATATTAATACCGTAATTTCAATTACTTTGTATTTATTCATAAAAGTAAACTGCACAAAAACTAAGTACACAATAAACAGAACTACAATACACAATATTAATTATTCCAGTTAAATGGATTCCTTATGAAATGTAGAATATAAACAAGTATTAGAATTCATCTACAGCAAATATACATACTTCTTCTCCAATCAGAGTTTAGGAATAATATTAATTATGGTTTAAGTCTTGCTTTCTAAAGACATTAAATATATTAGCACGATCTAGAAAATTACTATTTTAATAAGCTTTATAATTTAGAAAAACTTCTAAGAAACTTTCAACAGACATCTAAAATTACTTTTCTTTCAACATACTACATTCGTGTGCAAAACAAAAGCAACAGGTGTGATGGAGACATTTTTGCCGTAACTCCATGGGAAGTTATCTGAAAGACATATGAAATTCTGAAAAAAAAACAGCATTTTCCCCAGCAATGGCAAATGTATAGTTGTACAAAGATAAATACAATGCATAAAGTATGGAATTAAACAGAAAAGCAACCATCTCTTCATATTCAGCACCAGATTACCCAACAGTTCATGAGGTATAAGAATATCCAAGCAGCAACATTTTCAGTTGTTGGGTGTACCCTAAAGAAATTTGTGACCCAAGTCTTCTATCCAAAACATTCCACTCATTTTCTATAGGATTTTAATCAGAGAAGTAGGATGGTTAATCCATTTGAATGATACCTTCCTTTTCAAGTAGTTGCTGAATGCAAAGAATTTGGTATGACCATGCACTGTCACCTAAAAAAAAACTCAGTCTGTTCCGATAACACCAGGGAACAGTGCAATGTGTAGATCCACATTGAAAAGGACCAACTCCTTAGAATAGTGGTCTCTGCTTACAGAATCACTATCGAAAACAATTTAATTTGCCCATTCAGCATATCTTCCTATATGACAAATCCAGGATTCTGTCACGGCCTCTTCCCATATTGTTAGTGAAATGCCTGACCAATCTTTACACAATTGTTGTTGAGAATCACTTGTTACACTGAAATAGCAGTTATCCCTAAAGAGGAGGTGATACTATTGATGAGATGTCTAGTTTTTATGCTCCTTGCATCACTAGAATCAATGAAGCTGATTGCCAACTTTTAAAGGGATGCTATGTTTAGGATAGCAAGTGAATAGGACACTTAATTAGAACAAGATTTGATTTTGGAATGTAGAAACCTTCTTACAGAACTGGCAACTAAAAACAAGGTGACCTTTGTATGGGTGCCAGGGCACAAAGGTATTGAAGGTAATGAAAGGGCGGATGAACTTGCTAAACAAGGATCGTCTTTTGCTCCCATTGGTGCTGAACCTTTTTGTTGGATCAATTTGAAGACCGTAAAAACCAATGTTCTTAGATGGGAAAAACGGAAGATGTATGAAGCTTCCCTCAACACTACTGGTCAAACCCACTTAAAAAGTATGATCTGTGGATCATCAGCAAGAATTGCCTCTGAAATTCTAAGATGCTCTAGGCAGAAGATATGTTTAATCACAGGCTTCATAAATGCGCACTACTATTTCAGAAAACACCTCCATAAAATGGGACTGTTTCAGCAAGATCTTATCTGCAGGAAATGTCATACGCAAAAGAAAACGACCAAGCATATCATTTACGAATGCAAGGCTCTTGCCCTCCCTAGATTAACTTCTTTAGGCATCATCCATCTAGAGAGTTACACCTAGACTCCATTAAAGGGTTATCGGACTTTATTAATAAAGTGGGTGACCCGAGCAACTGGAACTAGGAAACATTGGCTTTGGAGTTAATAGTATAAAATGCTGATAAAAGCAGAGGTGCCCAATGACATACAAACCCAACTCTAAGAAGAAGAAGAAGAAGAGGACACTTTTATAAAGGTGTTTGGACACAGTAAACTGTGACATTTGTTACTCAATGCTATACAGTTGCAAAGAAATGGTGCTTGCCAACTACTTTTAAGTTCTTTTCACCTGTAAGATGATATATCAATTTTCAACTGCATTTGTTTTTTTTGGTGGGGCCAAAACAAACCTTTCTAATAGCAGTACCTATGGTTTGAAAGGCTTTCCAAGCATGTGAAATGAACTTTTTTTGTTGATTTTGAACACTTCAACTACACTGGTCACAGTACAGCAATCCTCAAGCTTCATAATCATTTTTTCATAAGTGAAGTTATGCGGGTAATTTTTTCTAGCTGTATTTCATACAAGAACTCACTTGCAGTGAATATTTTTAGTTAACCTTTGTTCTTTCTTTTATTTGTAGTTTTGAGCTGCGTTCACTGACTCTACGTTTTACAAAGGCTCATGTTACCTGTGACATTTTGTTCCTCATATCTGCATACACATTGTCTTTTTTATTGAATTTCTTGTTCATTTAGCTGACGGCAAGAAGCTTCTTTCTGCAATTTCAAGGTCATCTACTAAAAATTTACATTGCTGCTAAAATTTTGCTCATTAGTGCATACAAAATTTAGAATAGAAGTATAAATACTTTGTATCATTCCCCAACTGTTTCTAAACCTGTCCCATTCACAGTTACTCATAATGAATACCTTAGTTCCAAATAAAAGGCTTGCTAATAGATACTCACAGTAAGAATTAATAACATGTAGTTAGATATCAGATCATATAGTGAACATAAAATAGAGTAGTATCCAAAATTGTTAGAATAAACGAAAATTGATAAACAAATTAAAATATATATAACTAATTAGTCATGTTGGATTGGAGATTTTGACTCAATTAATAAATAAATTTCTTCATGTTTGTATTATATCATTCATCAAATTGGCAAGACGGAAAATTTTTTATTAAAATATTCATCAATCATTTTATGCAGTTTTGCATTATAATTAATTTGTACTATAAAC
The DNA here is from genome assembly GCA_037975125.1 of Latrodectus hesperus. Lineage (NCBI taxonomy): Eukaryota > Metazoa > Arthropoda > Arachnida > Araneae > Theridiidae > Latrodectus > Latrodectus hesperus. The sequence continues at coordinate 8,859,568 of CM075859.1, forward strand.
TTGTGGGTTTTTTTTTTTTAAATGCTGTAATTTTTCATTTAGACGAATTATTTTCCTTTGCATATATCTGGTATCATATAAATTTTTAAGTATTTAAAAAATCTTAAAAGGGAAAGGAACTGGAAAATGTGAAGATTATTAACAACAAACTGATTCACATGAAGTGGAATTATTTATTTTTATTTATTATTTTTTAAGAAATAATGTAGTTCAAAATTTATCGAGGCCTTTAGGCTTAGAAATCACAGTGAATAGGAAAATCAGAGTTCTAAAAAATATAGAGTGTATGACTGACAACTCATATCTTGTGAATCCTATTACTGGCACATTCATCTGCAATGTGGTATTAACAGATTAAGCACTACTAGTGAAGGTTATTTTACTTCAGCCATAAATCGTTAAGTGAAGCACTATGAAGATTCTCTTTTGAAGAAAGGTAAAAGACCAATAACTCCTGCCAAGCTGCTCTGTCTAAGTTTATGTCTGCATTCAACCAATTATCCAAATTATTAAGCAATTATATTCCACTACAATTTATCAAAATTATTCCACTAGAAACCTCAAAGCAAAGCTTTTAAGAACTAAGAAATTTAAGAATCATATTTTCCTCTCCATTTCAAAATCCCCATCTAATATCAAAAGATATTTTCTTTGTAAAAAAAACTATTCTCCGCTATTTTCAAATATCTATGCATGGTTAGGTAAATATCAAATAACAGCTCCTTACTTTACAAATAAAAATGCATTTTTATTTCTTTTATTTCAGCATAAATATTTTTAATGGTTGATACATTTTACCTTTTAAAACCTAAATGAGCAGTAAACATTTTATTCTTCTTATTATCAGATTTTTTAAACTTATTATTTATTATTTTACATCAATTTTATTTGTAGTTTTATCAATATTAAATGAAAAAAAATATTAATTTGGTTATAAAATTATCTCATATGTTTTTGGTCACACCACAAAGCATTGATACATATTGCACAACTTTTTCACATCTTTAATCTGAACAAAGCTAATATAGTATTAGCTACTCTCTGCTTGAGTCAATTATTTTTAGAAGTAAAATAAAAATAAAAGTGTTTTTACTTAAAAATGGAATGGTAATTACTTTGTGTTTAGTAGCTTAATCCTATACAAGTTTTTAGGTTTTTGAGAGTGAAGGCACACAACTAGTTTAATCACAGGTATACATAGCATGATGGGGATAATAAACTGCACTTTGAACACCAGATAAATTTTGGATAAAACTAGTCTCTGACTATTTAATTGAATTATTTTTTTATAATCATTAATAGGAATTTTTACACTTGATTGAAAATTTCTCTTAACACAATTTTAATTGAAATTCCAACTTCAAAATTTTCAAAAGCTACAAATAAGTCCCTAGGGTTGAAAAATGGAACCTTTGAACATCAAATTTTTAAGTAACAAATAGTTTTTTTCAATAACAAATGTAATGAGGAATAAAACCAAAATTGAGCTAAGTGGCAAATTCTTAATTAAAAGATTTTGATAAGGAACTGTCTTCATTAATACGATTTTAAATAAGACTATAAAAATAGCATTTTGAAATGTCATTTTTTTATCAAGAATAATTAACTTCTAGCTTTTCCTCCAACAAATGTGTAAGCATATAATAAGCAATACATTAAACTAACAATATCAATATAGATTTATACTTTAACAGTATGAGTAATCACCTGAACGTCTTAATAACATTATTCATTCGAAAATCAATTAGCTTGATAGAATCATCTCTAACACTACTCAAAAGAGTGAAGCCATCTACAGAAGAACAAAAAAATATTGTATTAAATATATTTTGACACTTACTAAGCAATTAACTAAATCAATTAGTCAAAAATTAGATAAATAATGAAATCAAAAATTGAATAAATCAGAGCAACTACAATTAATTTCTGATAAATTCAACTAAAATAATTTTCATATTATTTATATAGCACATTCTACAGATACAAAGTTTTAATTTTGATAAATAATATAGTTTAAAGATTAGAATAAGTTACACAGCTTAATACCCAAATAATATGAAAAACTTAGAAATGTAGTTTCATGAAATCAATTAGAAAATAATTTTTAATTCTTAAGCAAAATAGCAATGAAATTCAATGCAAACCAAATACATTATTTTGAATTAAAAAAAAACAGGTTTTGTTTTCTAATTTCTGAGTAAGTTGGCAGTCATATTTTTATGAAAAATTATATTTGTGAAGCCAACATCTGGAATACCAATTAATGTATGAAAATTTGGATATAAGAATATGTACTCTAAGACAAAAACAACACAGAAAGAAGGCATTATCTTAACAAAAGGAAAAGCAGTAGATGTGATATATATATGTACAAAAAAATAAATCATTGTAATTTCAGAAAATTTGGATTATTTATTCGAGAGAAAGAGCTTTACACTTTGAGCAAATAAAAAACAAGCTGCACCACCCCTGGCCTTTAGGCAAGGAGTTACTCATCTGGGATTGATCAATAGAGTTGGTGAAGGTTCTTTTTTAAGATATGTTATCATATTCGGTTATAATCGGCTTGTTAGATTGGCAAAATCTCAAGTTGGTTGGAGGATCCTTTTCAGAATACTCCAAATGTTCTTAAAGAGAGAGAGAGATCCAAAGACCTTGTGGCCAACGTAATGTTGGGCAAACATGAAAACAAGCATCATCTTGCTGAAGTGCAATCCCAGGAGATAGTTATAAGGGATGATAAAATGGGGCGTAGAAAATCGTCCACATACTACTTAGATTGCAACTAAAGAGGTCTTGCTATCGAATGAAATAGCACCCCAAACCATCCCTCGTGGCTGATGGACTGCATGCAGGTCAGCAGTCATATTGGTATCCTACCATTGTCCGGGACATCTCCAGACATATCTTTGATTGTCATCGGGACACACCACGAAGATGAATTTTATTTCAGTCAGTAACATCACAGGTTGAATGTGCTTAACACCCCTGCAAATGGGTTGTCGGTGTAATGAGATCAGCAGTAATTGATACACAGGGTGGCTAGAACACAATCACAAGCTAATATTTTTGCGGTCACTGATGCAGCAGTTGCACTTCCTATCAATGGTAATGATGAATCTGGGTCTGTAAGTGTTGCTCTGATTGCTCAGTTTTCACATTTTGTCATTTCTCTAAGACTACTGCTTCCTTCTTGACACTGTGTTTGAAGCCATCCTTGCTTTTATGAGAGGCATCATTACTGTCTGAGTACACGGAATGAATATTTAAGAATTCATGAGTGGGAATTTAAATTTTCCCCTGTACAGTTGTTGTTGAAAACAAATGTTGCACAGTTAAAAGTTAAGTATGTTGTAGTGTCACATATTGTGAATTTCTGTTTAAACATGTTTGAATATCAATTTGTGTCCAATTTGAATTACTCCTTGGGATGGCGTTTCTTTGTCTTAGAATGTATATACATGCAATTCTAGATAAATGACACACAACAGCAGCATCAAATATAAAATTTATAAAACCTATGTTTTATCAGAATAAATTTCATAGGTTAAAACTAAAATAAGGAATTATTATAAATGTTTTATATAATTATTATAATCTTTATGAATTATCTCATTATTGTGTTACTCAACTTATAAATTTATTGCACCTTTTAAGTAATAAAATTGTTTTATTTCACAATTCAGTTTCAAAAATAAATTGGTGTGCACTTTCAATTACACACATTCTTAAATAACTTAAAAATGTAATACTTAAATATAAAATATTTTATTGTTTTATATTCTTCCTCTACTTACATATACATTTATTATTTTGCATACTTCTACTTTACATTCTCTTTCAATATTGTGAACAAAAATTAGCATAGCAAAATTACCAGAAGATAAATCAAGGCTTGTAATCCTCCCCTGAAGTAGGATTTCATTTGTGCTGGATTCTGATCTCATGTCCCAAAATCTGATTTTTCGATCAAAATGGCCACTTACAATATTAGTACCACTTCTATCACTTGTTACAACATCATTAACACTAGATCCAGCTAAAATTGTTCGAATACCTAAATAGAAAAAGGATATTTACTAATAAAATTTTTTAAAATGTTAAATTTCTAGGATACAAGCATTCATTAAATAAAAAGGAAATGAAATATCTCTAACACTTTTAATGAGGAATAAAGAATATTCTACAATTTAATTATGGGTATTGAGATTCTACAAAGTAAATATAGCTGTGCGATGAAATTTTATTCTGAAATTATATTACAGTAAAAAAATTATAAAAATTTTCACATCATTTCATTTGGTTTCTTTCATTTTTATTAAAAAAAGCAAAAGAAATAAACATATTACACAGAAAAACTTAATTTCGAAGTATATTAAAATAATGCATATCTAACATAATAAGGAGATTTGTATGTTATGTTAAAATAAACATCACCAACACAATATTATCTCCTTCAAACAATTTTATTCAATTTCCTTTTCCTTTATTATTGTAGACATTTTAAAATTTCCAATCGTGTACTACTGGCATAGCACACTCTTCATTCCTGATCCCTCTTACTAGGGTTACAAAAACTTACTTAGCGCGATGGCACCGAACTCTGGGATTCACCACAGAGTATCCCCCCAGTGACAGAGGGCATATAGCCCAATGGAACGATATATGCATATATACATATACATATATCACATATACTTTAAAAAAAAATAACAACAAAATTTCAAAAGAACAAACACAATTAAAAATTTTATACAAACATAGAAACAATCACATATAAAATTTTAAAAAATACAAATGACAGATTTAATTAAAATATTAAAATAAAACAATTAATAAGTAATGAAAGTGGAAAGTTTCTTTGGAAAATGTACACATCTCCCTGATCTGGTTACAGTATTGTGCATTTTACCAACTGATGAATTTTTATCATCAGATAATGATTTGCTGGCATTAGACACTGGTTCAGTGGATGTTTCTGTAAGAAGATGTGCCGGTTTTACACGGTCAAGAGAAACAGTAAATTTCTTTCCATTAATGCCAATGGTAATAGTCTTGTCAGTTCGTTGTAAGACTTCATGAGGACCGGAGTAGAGTTGGCACAATGGAGGACTTACATGATCGATTCTTAAGAAAACGTGTGTGCATGATTTCAGCGATGGATGCACATAATATCGATCAGTACAGTGGGCGGATGTTGCAATAGGATTTAGTTGTTGCATCACATTTCAAAGATTAGTGATAAAATCACTGTCACAGGATGGTATAACTGCCATGTCAACCATGTCACTAGGAAGACGCAAAGTAGTACCATATACAAGCTCTGTACAAGAAATTTGCAAGTCTTGTTTAACTGCTGTTCGGATGCCCAAAAGAATGAAGGGATTATCTCCATCCAATTATCATTTTCATAAGCTTTCATTGCTGATTTTAGATGGCGACGAAATCTCTCTACAATTCCGTTTGAAATCGGATGATAGGGAGTTGTTTTAATCATTTCAGAACCTAACATGCGAATAAATTCAGCATACACAGCTGAACCCAGTTGGGGTCTTTGGTCAGAGGTAATTACGGATGGACATCCGAATCGTGCAATCCAGTTGTTGAATATTTCACGGCAAACAGTCTTTGCAGAAATACATGAACTGGGTATCGCTTCTGGCCATCTGGTGAAACGGTCAATTATTGTCAAAAGGTAATAGCAATCACCAGAGTGCGGTAGTGGTCCTACAATATCTACATGGATGTGTGAGAAACGAGCATCTGGAAGAGAAAAAGTACCTAAAGGCGTTTTAGTGTGTTGTTGTACCTTCGATCGTTGGCATGGTTCACAGCATTGAACCCATCATTTTATTTGTCGTTTCATCTTAGCCCAAACATAACTGGAACAAATAAATTTTGTTGTTGCTGCTATTCCAGGGTGAGAAAGATTTTGCAAATGATCGAAAATCAATTTGCGAAAAGAGAAGGGTACAAAAGGACGCTGTGTTCCAGTTGAAATATCACACATCAATTCACAATGAGAAAAATGACAAGGTTTTAATTTCAGTTTAAGGGAGGTGATATTAGATTGCAGAAAACTTTGTATCTCTGGATCAGTTTTCTGGGCTTTTGCAAATTCATCAAAACTTAAATTTGGAGATTTTGTAATGGAATCAATTTTTATTCTACTGAGTCCATCAGCAACCACGTTCTTACAACCCTGCACATGCCTAATGTCAGTTGAATACTGAGAAATAAAGTTTAAATGGCGTAATTGCCGTGGAGAAGATTTATTAGGGTTTTGTTTAAAAGCGTGAGTCAATGGTTGTTGGTCTGTATATATTATAAAATTTCTGCTTTCTAATAAGTGTTTGAATTTTTTTATAGCAGAATAAACTGCAAACAATTCTCTATCATAAGTGGACCATTTTTGTTGACTTTTATTAAGTTTCATTGAGAAGAAAGCAATTGGTTCCCATGTTCTTTCCGATAACTGACTTATAGTGCCTCTTACAGCAAAATCTGAGGCATCGACCGATAAGCTCAACTGAGATCCAGGAATAGGATGCCTGCTGAAGATGATAGAAATGTGGCTTTGGCAATCGCATTTTTGGCGGCAATAAAGGCTTGTTTTGCATTTTCATTCCATGTAAGTTGTTCAGATAATTTACGAGCATTAGAATAAGATTTCTTTTTATTTCTTTGTCCTTACAAAAATTGAACAATGGGTGCAAGTATACGAGCGGCTTTAGGAATAAAGCATCGATAAAAGTTAAACATTCCTAAAAATCTTCTCAACTGTGTTAATGTTTCTGGTTTAGGAAAATCTAATATGCATTTAACTTTATCTTGTAGAGGTTGAATTCCTTCTTCGGAAAGATTAAAACCTAGAAAATCTATTGAAGAAACACCAAAAGTACATTTAGAAGCGTTAATACATAACCCATATTCTGCCAATTTTGAAAATGATGCATTTAAATGTTCATAGTGCTCTTGGGGAATTTAAGAAGCAATTAATATGTCATCGACAAAAGTATAAATACCTGATAAATCGCGTGTAAACCTCATCTATAAAGCGTTGAAAAGTAGCAGATGTGTTGCAAAGGCCAAATTGCATCCTTGTATTTTCGAATAAACCAAATGGGGTGCATATAGCTGTTTTATGTATATCGTCAGGGTTTATTGGGATTTGATGATAAGCTTTTATTAGGTCTATGCGACTAAATATTTTTGATCCATGTAATTCTGCAGTAAAATCCGCAATACAAGGTATCGGGCATTTGTCTTTAATTGTTTGAGCATTTAAAGCTCTATAATCACCCACTGGTCTCCAATCTAAAGTTCCTTTTTTAGGGACCATGTGTAGAGGTGAAGCATAGTTACTTCTTGAAGGTCTTATATGGCCTAACTGCATCATATTTTGAAATTCAGTTTTTGCAATTCTAAGACGATCAGGAGCAAGTCTTCGAGGTTTTGAAACTACAGGAGGACCTTTCGTAATTATGTAATGTACAGTATTATGTTTAACTGGTTGATTTGGATTAGGTAATTTAGTAATAGAAAGAAATTCTTTCAAAAGTTTATGATAAGGAGTATCTTTAAGAATAGAAACTTGAACTGAATGAAGATCTGTATATTTTAAGTGGCCAGGGGATAGTAATTTCGTTTTTGTGTCTCTAAGACATTTATGCCTGATATCTGGAGCCAATTCAAAATAATGGAGAAAATCTGCTACTAAAATTGTTGTATTAACATTGGCTACTAGAAATTGTCCAAGTAAACTTTCTTCTCAAATTAAAATTTAAAGAGAGTGTCTTTTATCCATAAACATTAATTGATGAAGAATTTGCAACTAAAAGCGTTTGTTGTGAAGAATTTTGCTTCAGGTAATTTTTAGCAGGGATAAAGGACACGTCAGAGCCAGTATCGACCAGAAATGAAACTTTTGATGTACGCTTGCGAATGAACAGGCGACGTGATTCGCGAGGCAAAGAATATGTCGCCTCTATTCTTTGCTGCATTCGTTTTCCTGCCATGCACAGGGCTTAACGCCTTTATCATCTCTACATTTCTTTCTGAAACGTCTGTGATACCAGCAAATGGAAAAATTTCGTTTGTGGGAATTACTTCTTTCACGACTGCTTTGGTTACGACAATATGGTGAACAACTACGAGAAAAAGAAAGTTGTTCAATTTGTTTATTTAATTTTCCAATTTCGCGAAATATTTTAGTTTCGAAAGATTCATCTGTTTTGGAAACTGAAAACGTTTCAACAGGAGATGGCGTAACATCGATGATGCGATCGGAAATTTAAGCAGCTTTTTCAACTGTTAGATCAGAAACTGCAGCTAAAATAGTTTGAACATTGGATGATAATCGCTGTAAAAATATTTCTAACATTAGTTTATTGGGAACATTATATGATTCTGCGCGACGCTTCATATTTCGTAAAAGATTTGTTGGTTTGCCCGATCCTAATTCTTCCCCTAATAATAGGTTTCGAATTTCTTGTTGCAATGATTCTCCCGAGTGGTTTATTAATTCCTGTTTAATCTGTTTGTATGGATTGGTTGCATCCGGTTTCATAAGTACATCACGAACTAATGATGCAGTTTCGGGAGGAAGATGGGAAACAATATAATTATATTTAGATATCGGTTCTGTAATGGGTTTTGGTGTGGCAAGAGCAAACGTGCTTTCACACATAACAAACCATAATGCGGGATCAGATCTGTTATATACAGGAATCTGAACAGCATTAACTTCAGGCATGATACAAGGGTTAAGAACAAAATTGCGTTATATTTAACTAATAGCAATAATAATGAAGATATTTTAAATTACATAATAAGAATTATACATACTTTAAGGATTTATAATAATTAATGAACCTCTAAACAATTATAAAATGTAAATAAGAAAAATGAAAGCAACAATGAAATCGAATATGATATTAGAATCAGAAAAATTATGCATTTTTGTTACGCAAAGCAAAAGCACAGAATAAAGAAACAGAAATTAAAAAAAACTCTTTTCTGCGATTCCCCTCTCGCTCTTTTCAGAACACACCACAAGAAGACGCACCATGGTAATAAATCACCACCACTTGAAAAATGTTACCGCTGCACAGAAAGAGCATCAGTAGTTTTGATTCATCTTTTTCAACAGGCGAAAATTAGCCGATAATTTTAAAGCAGGTTGATATTCGTATATTATAGCCACCAATGAGGACGAACAGGTCACCATTAAGGAGATTTGTATGTTATGTTAAAATAAACATCACCAACACGATATTACCCCTTCAAACAATTTTATTCAATTTCCTTTTCCTTTACTATTGTAGACATTCGAAAATTTCCAATCGTGTACTAATGGCATAGCACACTCTTCACTCCAGATCCTTCTTACTAGGGTTACAAAAATTTACTTGGTGCAATGGCACCAAACTCTGGGATTCACCACAATATCATTAGAAGTAACTTTAAGCAGTAATTTGGTTAATCATATATTTCAAACTAGTTTCTAAGAGTCATATACTTAGATTAGATTAGATTTAGGGTAGGATGGTTCCAAAAGAATCTAGCATTGTGATCAGAATTCCATTCTACTATACCCCAAAAAGAAAGTCTCAATTCAAAGAGAGTAGTGGCTGAAGCAAACTACAGCAGACATTTAACAAGGATAAACTGCAGCATGTAAAGTTCAATTAAATGCTGACCAAAGTGTTCAAATCTATGAGCGCGGAATATGTTTCATACTGTCTTAGAGTATGTAATGAATTTATATAATGAATTAATGAAGGAATAGTTATAAAGTATATAATGACCATAAAGAGAATTCTAATACTGTGATTATGGTGAGATGTCTCTTAAGGTGGCAGTGTCCAGTAAGAAGTCTCACTCTTCTCTATAAACAGCTTCTACTGAGCTTTAATAACTCTTTTTTACCTTTTATTATTTAATTATAACTTTGCCTGTCTTTGATTAGTGGCTTTATACCAGTTCAAGAACTGTGGTTTCCTGAAGAAATCCAAAACACTCTTTCAGATCAAAATAATTGGTTGTTAATTCAGCTCTCATTAACTCACTGCCAAGAACATCAGAGAACCCAAGGACCCATATTAAGGTAAGGAAATTTTTGTTAGCTAACATGTACAGAATAAGGTAGCATTTGTGTACAGAAACAGAAGTTAAAATTTATTGCATGCAAATCATAACAGGAAAGGGTGAAAAATGAAAATACAAGGATGTAATGATAATATAATGAAACTGCTAATTTATTATATCATAAAAGTTGTTAACTATTATTAACATGGCATGTGTGTACTTGCTTATTACCTAATCTTAGTTAATTTAATTCTGTAAATTTAAATTACAGTGAACTGCGTTTACAATACAAAAATAACTGAACTGAAAATAAGATATATTAAGCTAAATAAACATGCATTTTATTAAATACTTTCTCTCTTACAAGCTTTTCGTTGCAGATCCCATATTTTTAAAGTTCTATCATGACTTCCAGATACCACTTTAGAAGTTTCACCTATAAATTTAGCAGACATTACTTTCCCACTGTGACCTGTCAATGTGTGCTGAAAAAGAACATAAATTAATAGATTAATAGCAGCCATACTTGGGTGCTAAAAGGTCATATCATGTAAATAAAAAAAAATAAGATTTATTTTCTCTTCATAAAATGTAAAGATAATATATATAAGAAACTATTATCTTACATTAAAATATATTCACTTACGCGAAACATTAAAAATGAAGTTTCAAATATATATATATATATATATATATATATATATATATATATGTGTGTGTGTGTGTGTGTTATAGAATGGGAATCTTATAGTTTATTTAGTGATTCTCTTAAAATAACAAACTTTGTGGTAGGTAGTTCTGAAAGAATTTCACTTGTAATGGCTAGCTTTGTTTGCCACTCTAACATAACTTTTTACTTAGAAGGGTAACTTTGACTGCAACCTAGTTTTAAGTGGATTCTAATCAATTAGAGTGAACACATGTTTTTATGATCTCATGTAGACAGGTAAAACAGTTCTTAAAAGAGAAATTTGTAAAAAATAAAAACAAATATTAGATTATAAAGAGCTGAATTTTTACCAAAATACTTTTTTTATACAGCACTATTAGAAAAATTATTTAGAATGCGCTATAATATGGAAAATAAGATTCATACTTGAAAATAATACATAATTTAATTTCATTGATGAGAAATCAGTAATGCAAAGAAATCATAAATCTTTTTCTCTGCATAAAACTTTTAATTTTATAAATTTATTCTTCCACTGTTTCAAGGTGTAAAAGCATTTTGTTGCTTTTAGCAGCAAGAAGGTATCTTAGTTCCATTTACCATTCAGCTGCTTGTTTTGCAGACAGTCATTGCAGTACATCATTTTCTTATTTGATATCTGAAACTCTTTCATTCTCATTCATTATATTCTCAAAGATTTCATTGATATATATATATATATATATATATATATATATATATATATATATATATATATATATATATATATATATATATATATATATCTTCAATACATATTACACCTTAGTCCATATTCAAAAAATCCTGGAAGGAAATTTTAGGCAGCAGAAAGATAATTTGTCAGAGTTCATGTATGAGGGACTCATCTTCGCTGAGCTTATCAAGTAAATTGTTTTGTCTTTCTGTGGTTATGGTATTTTTAACAAAACTTGCATATTGAAATGATCTCGATACTGCATTTTTATCAATGTCATTCTAAACATTGATTAACAAATGCATTGTTATTAGAGGTCACTTTAATAAGGATGGTACAACTCCAGGCACATAATCAATTTTTGGAAAGTACCCAACTATGTCTGTGCTTGTAGCTGTTGATTATCCACTGATCTATGGGTTGAAAAGCAGAAGTTAGACAAGGTGTAGAAACTCAACACGAATCTATTCAAGATCTGAGACTTTAACGTGAGCCACCAAAATTACAGCTTAATGATTTAGCAATAAAAAACGTGGATTTAATTTCAAGCCAATTTTACTAAAGTTTCCAACCATACAAGCTTTAATGTTAGCATGATATGCAATAGGTAGTTCTCAAATAAGTTTGAAACGTCTAGGCTTAAAAAGGTGAAAAACAGTTTTTCTGTTAAATTAACGTAGGGCGTGACTTGCACAATGATTCCTTGCTTCTCTTATCACCATCAAAGTTAAGGTTTCTTTCAGGAAGTCTTAAAAAAGAAGCTTGTCCCATGCACGCTAAAAATATTCTTTAAGTCTTTATAGCAAAACAGTGATATCAATGTTCTTTCTTTATCTTTAATTCAATAGTTTTGAAAATTTTATCAAATAAAATTTTCAAAATTTTATTCATTTTTCCTCTTTTACCACAAAAATTTCTAAAACTCAAACCCTGTCAGGTTTTACATTTTTGAAGCCAGGTTTTTGTCAGGTTTTACATTTTGTATGATGCTTTGAAATATTTATATTCAGCTCCATAGCAAATTAGATTTCTCTTTAAAGATATAATCAAAACAAAAATGTTCAATCCTCTCATTTTTCTCAGCCAAGTAAGCAAAGCTTTTTCCAGCTTATGGGTTTCACTTCTCTTCGATATTTCCAAAAGAGAGCACTTTTGTTGGTAGTTTTCCTTTCTAATAATTTTTTCAAGTCCTTAAAATTATCCAGAGGTTGTTCTTAGAAAATCCATATTTTATGGTAACTTTTGTCTTATTTAATATTTTTTGTCTACTTCTTTCTGTCTATTCTTTTTCAATTTGATTGATACATATGCTCATTTTTTCAACTTCTACGTAACAAATTTCTCAAAGGAATTGGCCCAAACTTTTTCATAACAAATGAATAAACTGCATTGTTCATAGGAAACAAAATGAACTACAGAACGATAGAGCATAATCTTTTCAAGAATTTTTTTCTCCTTTCTATGTTTTCACATACAGGGAAAAGAGGGGTCGAGTTTGATATCACAGTTCTTCCCCATCTTAAATCTGATAACCACGTGTCTTCAACTATTGTTCCAACAATGCTTGGAATCTCTGCATGTGTTGCTTGGTTATTAAAAATAAATCAAATTCTCATATTATATATATAAAAGAAATTAAATAAAAAAATAAAACTATCAGGTCATAAAAGATATAAAAAAATGTAAGAGAAAACTATTTGTTAGAAACAAAAGTGCACAAAAAAGAGATTTTTCAAAATTTTAGGTTGTAAATTGCAGTTAAAATCATCATTGTGTCTATGGTGTCATATAAGGGACATGGCATTAGTTTGTAAAAACGGGCATCTACTGTACCAACATCGTTACCCAAAGTAGGAATCCAAACCAAAAACTGTTATGCTAAATTCAACAGCATTAATTATTCAGTTGCCAGTTTCATGTGAATTTTATAAATGAGTTGTTTACAAAAATGTTCTTGAATAAAAACTTGAACAGTAACTTTGGAAAAAAACAGAGAACATGGAACAAACTTACTACTATTTTCCATTTTACAGAAAAAGGAATTGATAGTTATTTTAGCTTTGTTTTAATCAACAGACTCAAGTACCTACAAAAAATATACTTGATATCTTTATCACTGACTAGAGAAATCACAGTAGAATAAATAAAATCAAAGCGAATAATTTAAATTATGATTTAACTTTGCAGAATTTTTAAAAGAATGATGATGCTAAAAGTCTGTTGCATTATCTATATACTATACATATAGATAATTTAGGTATTGTGCAATACACAAATAATTTAGGACTAAGAGAAATGGAATTGTTATGTATACAGTTATATACTGTAACTGTAAAGCAAATAAATACAAAATATATAATCAAAGCGTGTTCAGTACCATAATTGTTTTAGAAATAATATAGGCGATCATACAGGATGCTAAACAACTGTCACCTCTCAGGTTTATCTTTATATCATATGCCCATACCATTACAGATGCTCCACCAGCTAGAACAGTCACTAGTTGACAAGTAGGTACATAGATTCATAAGGTTTCTCCATACTTTCACATACTTGCCTTTTCACTATATTTGAAAACATTCATCAGACAAAGTATCAATAGTGTAATGATGGTGTTAGTGGGCTTAGGCAAGATACAAAACTATAAGCTATGTAATCACCAATGATATATGCATCGGCTTGCAGCTCCAAAGAACATTATCAATAACTGTCTACTGAATAGTTTGCACATTGATACTTGTTCACACCACATCAACACAATGCACAGCAATTTGTAAGTCTATTATGTTTAAAAATATTGTTAATCGATGGTAATGTTCCTTCAAGTTCTTTTGTAAGTCACAATACTGTCTGAGATTTGAGATTTTTTATAATAGTTGACATTCACAACCCATTCAAAGTGGTTGAACACGAAAATTTAAATTTCATTTTTACCTAGGAAACAATAAATTCTATTTCTCATGCAGCAATATAGCAACATGTTTAAAGAGTCTTAAACCCTGATAAACTGCTATTGTAGAAGCAATAACCAATGTAATAACTTTGTTAATCACTTGTCTTATATAGAAATTGTCTACCAAATTACATAGTTCAATAATTGCATACTTTTTTTGTTTTACAGATGAATGCCTGTACTGACTTTTCTTCTTGAGTGTATGAACTAACTATAAACGAAATTTAGTTTTTGATTATCTGAATATAAATAAAAATAATGTAGAAAATTTTTCCTAATGTTTAATATTTCTGAATATAACTATAGCAGGTGTTTGAGAGCACACAAAAACATTCTATTAAGGTTTAGTCAGAAAAAGCTAGCAAATAGGAATGAAATATAAGTACAAGTAAAAGTGATAGAAAATATTTCCAAGAGCTAATTTGCCTTAACATTTTATTTAACAATGAACTTTTGAACAACAAAGCAAATTTTTTCATCAGCATTTTTTAATTCAAAATTTTAAAACAAAATATTATAAGTAATTTAATTCAATTTAAAATTTTTTATAAAAATATATATTTAAAAAAATATGTGCACATCTAAGCTTTTCTTTCAGTCTCAAAGCTATTTTACCCATAAAGAAATTTTTTGTAGAGGATTCTTATAACAAAGTATAATGCAGTAATTATAATACATAAATATTTGTGAATATATCCTGAAGTAGGAATATTTTAAGAAAATTATTTTTATAATTACATTGAAAAAACCACTCACTCATAAACTTAATGTATAAACAAAACGCTAACACATCAAGAAATTCACAAAGTTACAAGTTTGAAGCATTAACACCATTTTTCACAAAGCTAGAAGATAAAAAAATATTTTCTTTAATTTTAACATTAGAAGTAAGAATTTCAGTTTTGCAATTAGTTTTTTTAAAAAAAATAAGCACACATAATGATGATGGGGAACAACAGGTAGTAACAATTTTTTGAAATGCTTTGATACACTAACATCAAATAAGTCAATCACAAGCCAATAACAAGATCGACACCTGAGACGAATTTTTTCTCTTTATAACACATGAGATTTGTGTTGTACATCATTTTATCATGATGATCTTTAATCAAGTCAAAGAAAATCAAACAAAAAGAATTTTCTAACTTGTTTGATATCAGTAACTCCAAAATAGGAACATAGTAAGGTAGTGATGAATTTCTTGAGTGCTATTTAGTTAATAATCATTCATTCCAATAGATTGACAGAAATCATGTAATTTCAGAAAAAAAAATTCTAAAAGATTCAAAAACTAGAAAAACTTTTAATGTATATTAACATTTTACAAGTAGCTATCAAGATCATTTTACATTGTTTCACATTGTAAATTTTTTCCATAACTAAAAATGGAAAACGTTTTCTGAAGTCGAATTAGTGAATTAATTCATGCATATGGATACAGAAATGTAAAGAAACTCTAAACTATGCATGCTGATTAAAAGTTAATACTCATTAACATTATAAGAAAGCTTACTCTAGTGACAAAGTCAAAACTTTAACTGCACATTCTTATCCCCACAGCAGATACAGAAATCATAGGCATTATAAATATTTAATGAATATGAATTTTCTCAACACAATTATTATCAATTGGATAAAAAAATCTATTTGAGATGTTGATACCATAAAGAATACATGGTAAACAGCACCATATGAAGTAGTATGATAAAGAATTTAAAAGAGATAAAATACGCTTCATATTACAGCATTTTAACAGCATATTTATAATAATTAATTTTTAAGTGATGCTCATAATTTCAATTTTATTACAAATAACTCTACAAATTATAGTCTGTAACTGTTCATTTCAAAATTTAGAATTCATATTATTCTAAATAAATAATTACAAAACTATAAACAATGTACTATGATTTCACCAAATTTTGAGTGGTACACAGAAACACAAATGATTGAGAGATCCTACTATAAAACAATGAGAGAAAGTGAAAATTCAATATAAGTTATGACTTATAATTTAATCCTTAATGTACATTACTTAAGATTTAATATATATTGTCCAAAGTTTGCTTTTTATTTTAAAATATGTTAAATCCTATTTGCATTTTTTGGAAAAATAAGTAACAATGAAGAGAATTAAATTAATTTTTAAAATTCTATTACTTAAATTCTATTAGCTATTATTCTCCACTATTTACAAATAAAATCTGATCAACATTTTTAAAATTCAAATAAATCTTAAATAAATTAAATTCCTATATATATATATATATATATATATATATATATATATATATATATATATATATATATATATATATATATAGATTTATTAGGAAAAAAATGTTTAAAAAAATTACCTTTATTTTCATGTCATTTACAGTCCAAATTCGACTGGCAAAATCACATGATGCAGCAAGTATTAATGTTTCCTGAAATTACAAAAATTGGCATACTTACTTTAAATAATTTGATGTTCACAAAAGATTTATCATTAGATATTCAATGATTTAAAAGGAAAATAGATATTCAGGCAACAAAACAATAGAATTTTAATTATTTGATTAAACTAAA
Source organism: Latrodectus hesperus (assembly GCA_037975125.1). NCBI lineage: Eukaryota > Metazoa > Arthropoda > Arachnida > Araneae > Theridiidae > Latrodectus > Latrodectus hesperus. Next base: position 8,876,566 of record CM075859.1, read on the forward strand.
AGAACTCTTAAAAATAATAATAAAAATGCAAATAACTCAATCGAATATTTAAAAACACACTATAACAGATCGAATAAAAATAATGAATTATGAATACATGTTATTGTTAAAGTGTGAAATTCGTTATTTCATACAATAACTGAGTATTCTATGAAACAACTAGACAAGTCAGTTAAAAATACATAAATATAATGAAATCTATGATTTAACTAGGAATTCTATAAAATAGTTTTTAGAATTACCTCAGGGTCAAAATCAACAGAATAAACAGATGAAGTGCTTTCATGAGCTACCCCCTTTAAGCTCGACTGTCCTATTAAAAAAAGATATATTTAGTATAGACACCTAAATAAACTTAAAATCAGAGCATAAAGAGACTTATATGTTAATACATTAATGATTAATTCTAATATTAAATGTGAGTTTTATAAATAATTACATAAATATATTTTGCTGAAAAATAATTACTTCATTTAAAATAACTATGGAAAATACAACTGGAGGCATTAATTTCTGCTTAATTTTAAAACTACCATTGCAAAATAACTGTAGGAAATATGTAAATTCAGCTCAAATATTTACTAACAAGAGCTTTCAATTTGTTTTTTTCATCACCTGTGATTATTCCATCACCTATCATTTCAAAAACAATAACTGCTGTCTTCTAAAATTTGCATTCAGTACATTAATATACAATATTTGTATATTACACTTCATTATAATTCAATCAATTATAATGGAAACTTATAACTAGTTTAATCATCATAAAACAATCTATATTAAGTTTGCATTTTTATTTTAAACCATTTAGGAGCAATGTATTTTTTCATAACTTTGTTGAGATTTTGTTTTGCAAAAACATTTTTTCAACATCTAATTTATTTCTTTAGATTATTCTTAGACTTTAAGAAGGATTTATAATTTACCCAATTTATGTAAACATAATATAAGACGCTTGTAAATTTAAATTATTTTAACTTTTTATTCTGTTAAATAGGACAGTTATGAAAATATACTTGTAAATAAGATTTAAAGATAAGGATAAGAGGAGATTTATATATGAATACAACAAAGACTACATTAACTATAGAGTGCATACACAGTAAACCTTAATGTTAGCTGTTAAAAATGATGCGGTAATCCTGACTGACTGCAAATGTTAGACCCTTATTTCTATATAAACCAAGATATAAAATAGAAAATTTAGATGCCAAGTTAGGTAAGAATACACAATTTTTGCATTCGAAATAGTGGAGCAAAGTTGTAAAAAACCAAAAAATTCAAATTTATAAAAGCACTAATAATTAAAATTTTGAAAAGAATTTAAGACAAATACATTAATTTGATAATTACTAAACACTATAGTAAATACTAAAAAAGAATGCAAAAAATTTTTAAAAACATATCAAAAGTTTCAGGTAATCCAAAATGCAGCTCTGTTGCAACTTTCTGCCTTTTGTTTTATTGGCCACCTGCATATCATATTTTAAACCAATTCTAATTGCATATTTTGTGATACTAGAGAAATAATAGGAGCCACAGACTTTAAAGTAGGGCTCACTGTGGTCTTGTGGAGGACTGGAAATACTATGAGGTAAGAGCGCTCCTTGAGTAATGATTTGTATCTTCTTGTGTTCATAGATCTAGTGTTCAAGTCTGTTTATAATATTAAGTAAAAGTCTGTTTATAATATCTCAGTTCATTAAATTTTATGCCTAGCTATTGCAAGTAAAAATATGTAATGAAGAAGTAATCAGAAGTGGGAATATTTACCCTATGGTTGTACATAAATCACTTTTGAAGTACATTAAGTTCCTTCAAGTAAACTTTATAAATTGTTTTGCATAAAAAACAGAATTTGTATAAATCAACATTCATTCTGTCCTATTACTTTATGAATATTTAAAATTTCAGTGGAACATTTAATGCTAAATTCTCCTTTACTTAAATAAAAAAAAGATTCATTAAAGATTTTAAAATATAAAAATTTTTACAAGAATATTTTTGTCTTATACGTCATTAAAAAAGAGCAATAAAATGTGAAATTGAGGACACTGGAATACCCAGTTTTTTTATTATCTCATAAGCCTAAATAACAAATAGAAGTTGAGATCAGAATAGATTAATATCATTTAAATGAATTACAATCAGACCAACATAAATGCTTTCCTCTTATTTCCAGTAGAACAAAATAGAAGAGTAAGAAGTCGTTTGTGAAAATGATCCATGTGAAATAATAAAAGATATTAGGATACAAAGTGTTATAGGTAATTTAATAATAACCAAATTATGATATTCATAAGATACTTAAGAAATATAATAGGTTGTAAAAGAAAATTAAATAAACTGCATGAGCCAAATGGATTGAAAAAAAGTTGAAATTTATTATCAGTAAATCACCTAAATGAAGCCTAATATATGTGTGGTAGCACTTTATTCTCTCATGAAACAGGTCCAAAGTTTGGTACTCAGGCTGGGCAAGGTTGACTCATTCTTTTATTCTATTAGTAGGTCAATAAAACTAAATATCAAGCATGCTTAGGAACAAAACACCTGGGAATTCGTATTAGACTGACCACCTAACTGAGAATATGCTTCATTCCTCTAGGCCATATGTCATGAAAACAGAAATGAGCACTGTAACCTTTGGCATCCATTCAAGGTGTCATACCAGTGAGTTTAGCTTTTAAATCACCGAAATGGTTAAGAAATTTTAAAATTCTGTTTTTTCTGCCTGATTTCTGTAGAAAATTTTTACAGAACAACATTATATACACAGTACAAAAATGAACCAAAAGGGCTATATGAAAGTTACATAAAATGTGAATGATTGACATGCTGATCATTTGGACCGTGAAAACATTGTTGTAGTATCCCAGAACTATACACATGGATTTATTTAAAAATAAATGAAACACACAATTATAACATTAAATATCCATAAGTTAACCTCCAACTTGTTAGTAATGTAAGGTGTAAATAATATTAAAACAATATCCATTAAAGTGCCCAAAATTTACAAAAAGGTTTTATATAATAAAATGAGCAGAATATTTTTATACTCGATCAAAAATAACTCAACCAGTTATTCTAATAGTACTTACATATTTCAGAAATATAACTTATTATTTATAAAATAGCTGTTACACAGTAATCAAGAATTAAATTATATTTTACATTATATTTTGAACTTCAAATACTGTTACAAGTACACTAGTATATAAAAATACAAACATAAAAATAATCATAATCTAAATTATCCAAATTAAAAATATAAAGAAAATCTATATGCAGTTAAGATGAAAATAATATATACCAGAAACAATATCCCATATTTTCACTTTACGATCACCACCAGCAGTTGCAAATTGAAAATCAGAGTGAGTCCAAACAAGAGCATTAACTTCACCTTCATGAGCTTCCTATACAAAAATTAAATAGATGTTTTGTACAAGCTATGAACTTGAGAGATAATATGACAAATTTACAAACCAAAAGTAATGGTGTTACACTAAACTAATCAAGAGTTAATATACTCTAGTGTAGAATATATGTTTGAACCTAACCATCAGTTACTTTGGCCTATATTTAGAAGTGGTAGAATAAAATAATATTTTGAGCTTTCTCATAACTATATAGAGAGAGATGGTGAAAATGGAATTTTTTAACAGTAACAAGGTAATAAAATAGTTGAATCAAAATAGCAAATATGAATTAAAATATAATAATTTATTATTTACATTACCCAAAACATGAGGAGAAAATTGCTTAACAAATGAATGAAACAGTATATCTTCAGCTTGGTACTTTTACTTTTGAATAAATTACCAAGGGATGTTTTAATTAATTTTAAACTCCAGCAAGATTAACTGATGTTATAGAAAATCATTGTAAAATAAGTTTTAAGTGCATAGATAATAAGCAATTAGCTGGAGAGTATATAAAACTTTATTAAATGTATGTGTCTTCACTTGCACAAAAAGATGAATCACTAAAAACTAAAACAATGTATTATATGTTACTTAATTTATTCCTTTCTTGTATGAAACAGCAAATTTTAGTTCATCAGTTTTCTTTTAAATAATAATGATTTAGTATTAAGACTGAATAAAAACAATGTTTATAATACATTAGTCACAAAATATACAACAGCTCAAATAAACCTTACAACAAAATCATTCTCTTCTTTATAAAATAAACATGGATGCGATTAATAAAACACATCGTTATTAAAGTGGGGTTTTCAGGAAAAACGACAGACTATAGATCCCTACTAACATTTTTAAATTAAACCCAAGACTTAAATAACAAACATAAACAACTATTAATAAATCTACACAAATTACATGAAACTTATAACTAGACATTCTTCTATAAATGTTTGCATTATATAAGAAAATACATTATAAAATACAATATATATCAAAATTCACATAAAATTAAGTTTCATAAAGCTCCTTAACTTATAAAATATTGCAAAAGATTTTAAAAGATGTTTATTTTTAATTCTGTTTGAGAAAATAGTAAAAATTCATAAACACTGATTTTCACAAGTAATTAAGTGATGTGTACAGAAAATATATCTTATTTTAAACAATTAATGAAAAATAATTGCCAAAAAAGTTAATAAGGGTATTGAACAGTAATGCAAAGAACTTGACAAGTAAGATTTATGCTTTGCAATCTCTTTATATATATTTTATGAATTAGAAATATGATACTTCTATTAATGGAGAGAACTTAAAATTAGTCAACGAGACAAATTTTCCTGCCCATGATTAAATACTATGGATTTAAGCATTTTCATAGTCTGGTTGTATTTACATTGATTAAACACTTGAAATAAATTTAACATTTAATTTCATAAACTGCATTTCTACAAGTTTCTCCAAACATATATAAGTGCAAAAAGTTAAAATATTTTATATATGAACCTTTATAGTCTACATAAAGTTTCATATACTATAAATCCAATAAAAGTTTTAATAAACCGTTTTACAGAATATGTTAATGATACAGTTATATTTGGTATTTTCAATATGAGAATATACTGTAACTTCAAATGTATATCATTTGTACATAAAAATTATATCATTTATGGAAAAATAAAGTATACATATATTTTTCAAAATGCAGCTTTCTATATTAATATTTTCTCTTTCATATTCAAATATTATTTAACAAGCGATTGCAAAGTTAAATATCAGGTAATCATGTAAAAAAATTGGTATGTGTATCTTGTAATCATAATTAGAATAGTGACTATAGTCATTTAGTGGTAAAAACATATTTTGCTAATTTAAGTGAGTTAAGACATAGAATTAAAGAGAGAATGAAAAACATTATAGTAAAATGCAGAAGCAAATAGTAAAAAGCTAGATTAAAGCTAAAATATGACATTATAGGAAACTTCAAAATCAATGTCAAATTAATAATTATAGTACTTATGTGATATGTATAACTAAAAAATTACACTTTTCATTTAGAGAACATACAATGATCTAACAGTAATATATAATTAGGTCATAAAAACTCAGCAGTACACAAATTTCTCTACTATAAATTATGCAATCTAATGATACCAAACGTTAAATAACTTGACAGATTCTCAGTAGTATTTTAAGTAAACAATTTAGCTATGCTAACATTCATTATACACAATTTAAAAAAAGATTTTAATAAAATTTCATAATTTCAAAATATGTTTGTGTTTGCTGAAATATTGCACAACATATATACACTTACTTCCAAAAGTTAAGCACAAAGATGTAAAATGCAAAAAAAATCAACAAATACTGCTTTGATTGAACACAAAATTCGGCAGGAAAGTAGCATATATATTTATGCTTAAAATAAAATCAATAATTATAAACAGAAATGAAAACAATATTAAATTTTTATAAGTTATCAGATAATGACATACTGGAGATTTAAACAGAATAATGTATAAAGTGAAAATAAACAGTATAAAATGGAAAAAAGACATTAATAGGGTATGTGATCCCCCTTCATCAGTATACAAAGTTTACACCTTGTGACCATGCTTTCAATTAGGTGGTCAACCACCACAGAATAAAGCAATAGCCATTTTTCTTGTTGAACAGTTTCCAGCTCAATAAGAGTGGCTGGAGGGGGGAAACGTGAAGATACAGCATGACTGAGAGCATCCCGAATATTTTCAATTAAGGTTGGGCGAATATGCTGGCCACGCCATACGCGTAATCTCTTCACTCTCCAGGTTGTCATCGATGATGTCAGCTCTATGGGGACGAGTGTTGTCGTCCATTAATACAAAATTAGAGCCAATTTCTGCAGCGTATAATCTCATAATTGGTTCTAGGACTTAAATCTCGATACCAGACAGCCGTCACAGAACCCCGTTTAAAGATGTGCAGGTCGGTGTGGTATCCTAATGAAATCCCTGCCCACATCATAATACTTTCACCTCGGAATGCGTGATGTTTGGTGATGTTTTGGGGCTGATTGCGTGTTCCTTGTTCACGCCATATTCTTATACACTTATCATCTGGCTCCAGAGAGAATCTTGACTCATCAGTAAATATGACATTGCCCAAGTCAGACACAGTCCTATTGACATGTTCATGACACCACTTTAATCGTGCCCCTTTTGATTGGACGGATAGACAAACACAAACTCGAGGTACCTGGGCGTACAGTCCACTCATATGTAATCTTCAGCGTCCAGTAGCTGCAGATATCACCTTACCAATGGACGCTGTAACCATAGATGTCATACGTGTGAAGGTTGCTCTGCGATTCCGCTTGGCGAAAATCGCAATATATCGATCTTCCTGACACTCTTTCGGCTACGGGCTTTCGGACAACTAACTATGTGGTTTGGAATTGTTTCCATAAACCTGAAATTACAGAATGATGAACGCTGAAGAAAAGAGCAACATCTGAGATTGACTGTCCTGTTTCAATGTCCCACAGCACACCAATGCTCAGAATCTTCCATTCGTCTTCTGGAAGTCATAGAAACATGTATGTCTTGAAAACAAATTGTATGAAAGTTTTAAACACCTTCTATCAGCACTTACAATCAACTTCTGTAACCCTTCCTAAAGCTGGTATCTAATAAGACAGCACTTTTTGCATATTTCTTGACATGAAAGCACCATTGGCTGTTAGTTAACATACTTGCATACTTCCATCTCTCCTACAGCAATTTGCATCCTCTTCAAATCTGATTGGTTTCCGGAAATTAGCATCTTCCTCTCCATGCTTACCTTTTGGAATTGAGTGTATATAGTTTACTTTTATATCTTCACAAATAAATTTGGTGATAGAAAAATGAAATTTAACAGAATTTTCTACCCTTCATATAGTCTTTTACAATATACTCACAAATCTGTATTGTACTTTCCTAGGAATTATAGCATCAAAGCAAACAGCATTCTTTTTCCTAAAAATAAAATATGCAGTTTAGAAAGAAAGAATATATATTAGGTACACATTTTCATAACAAACTCCCAAAAGACTTAAAAGTATAGAATCTATTTTATGTAATTGAATACATTATAAAGAAACCTATTTAATAAAGAAACTATCAACAATATTTTAAACACAAAATGATAAAAAATACAAAATAATTATGCATATAAAATTATGTACATTTTAAGTACATGAGATATGCATAATAGATACAATAGATATCTTATGATAATATTAATCCCACAAACATGTTACATACCTCATGCTCTTAAAATGAATGATTTCCACTTTAACACACACAATTTGATTTTCATAAATTATTATTTTTTACTTTCAATAATCAAGATTGGGATTAAAAACTTGGTTTGGTTATTTAAATAATTAAAACATATTAAAAAATAATTAGTTAATTATGTAGAATAAAATCGTTAATCTAAATCAGACATGATAAATTTAAAAAAATTTAAAATTTGAAAAAGTAAATTTAACAGGCATAAGATACTAGCAAATTTGAATATACTTTTAAAATAGATAATAGAAACTAGATAATCAAATATGAAATTTACATTGAACAACAGAATTATAGTATTCAATAACCACAAATTTATACTTAAAAATGATATTGATGAATTAATCTCTTTCATTTCTTATCATATTTAGGAATGTTTATTAATATAATAAGAGCTAATCAATTTACACTTCTGACATCTGATATATATGATTGAAAAAAATTAAACTTTTATGATAGCCTATTTTTCCCCAATAAGATTCATAAAATATTAAAAATTTATAAATGTAGTATCTAAAATTGAAAATGTCAAACATAAGAGTCAAATAGAAAAACAGACACAATAGAAATTATTTACAATGATTTGTATATTATATAGTATGAAAAAGAATTAAACATTTTCAATAATTGCTTATAAAATTTTAAATAAATTGAAAAACTTGACTTTTTGTACATATGTTCAAAAGTTGACTGCTAAAACATACACCAGTCTTCATTTAGGAAATCAAATTAATTATATGGTAAAAACAATTGTAAACGTTTCCTATACAAATATGTGTCCATCATCTCAATCAAATAATTTTTTAATAAAATTTTTTCACAGAATTCCATTGCAACAATGGTTTATTATTTGACAAGTATACAATTCCCATGGGTTAATATTATAAAATGTTGGCAATAGTCAAAACTGAATTTTTTATAATGATATGGGCAGTAATTTTTATAAGTTCCATTTAGATTTTTACTTGAGATTCATCATATCTAAGAAAATAGTAAAACTTGATAACTGTTTGTCTCATATTGCAATATATGATAAGAAGACAACACACACACAGTAAACAATAATCAATCAACATCCAGTGACTTGACAATAGATGCCAAACAAAAAAATTGTAATATCTGCAAGCAAATTTGTCAAAAGCATAAAATTTGTATTTAAAAAATATCATGTTAGATACAATATAAAATATATATCACTTCAGAAAAAAGGTTGTAATCAAAAAGTCAGAATATTTAATAATTCTGCAATATTAAAAATTTAATATTTACTCAACAAATCATTGCCTTAATAAGCTAATTTGGAGTTTTGACTGATATTGTTGCATTACAATTCAATTAACATCTGTGTCAGTAAATAATTTAATTAAAAAGACATTTTAAACAAGCTAAAATTTTTATATAGTAAAATGACTCCCATTTTATAGTAAATTAGTTACATAACATTTTAGTCATTTCCACACATGAAGACATACAATAAATCATTGCACAGCATATTTAATTCTAACACCCATCCAATACTTAAAAACTAATGTCTTACACCTACAATTTTATTTCATTTCTTATACACTTTGCAAAAATGAATAAATGACTAGAACATATTCAAGATTAAATATAAGTATTCTAAATAACATGAATTTATTTATAAAGAATTTTTGACAAAATGTTTGCTTTATTAGTCTAATTATGAAAACAAAAATTATCGATTTTAACAAAGTGTTAAAATTTTCCTGTAGTGGTTTCATTCATTGTTCTATTTTTGGATGAAAATTTTATATGACAAACAAACACTTTTAAGTAAAATTGATATATAATAGTTGATCGAAAATATATGAAGAAATAATTTACAGAAATTACTGTTTCTTAAAGTAAAAAACAAGAAACTAATTTGATATGCATATTTAAAATGAAGTAAAAATCAACATACACTTAATTAATGAAAATCATGTACCTTATTCCAAAGAGTTTATTGCTTTACACAGTCAGTTAATCATTACTTCACAATTAAGGAAAAATTATTTCAAATTTCAATTTGAAAGCAAGCTCTTCTTTAAAATTAATACTAAATATATTTGCTTTCCGCTGGTTTAAAATATTTTAAACTCTATCTTGAGTATTATAAGATATTCTAAAATCTTCCCCAACAGCTAAAATTGCTAAAAACATTTACAGTTTCGTAATGCATCAAGCAGTATTTGATTTTAATAAACTTTCCTTAAAATGCTATACAAGATATATATGTACACTTTGTTCAGTAACAATTGTATGATCCAAGTCAAAATTATATGTGAATATAAACTACATGTTATAGACCAAATATCATACAATTTGGAATACATTAAATTCCATTATTAAAATGTTAGTTGGTTGGTTGGGTTTTATGGCCCATTATTAAAAGGAATTTATTTTTAAGTCACACTGAATGCTACAAAAATCATAATCAGATGAATAACTTTTCTACATTTTAGATTATGTTGTCATACAGTAAAAAATGTCACTAATTCAGAATGATTTAGCTTAGAGGAACAATCACATATGCAGTAATATTTATCATTGCGAAACAGATTTCTTTGATACCTTTTATCAATGTGGAAAAAACCACAATTTTACAGTAAGATTAGTTTATGAATGAAACAACTGCTAGATTTTGTCATAAATAAGTATATACTAAAGAAAAAAATAAAAAAAAGAAACATTTGAATATAATGATTAACTTTTTATCAGGTTTAACAATTTTCATTATGAAAAGTTTCCAATAAAATAAAACTTTAAGAATTGAAATTGTAGAGATATTAATTGACTGTGTGTGTACATGCAACAATCATGGGCAATCGCGCACTTTTCAAAGGCCATATTTATTTTAAATTATCCTTCACTAAACCTTATTAATTCAAACTGATTATTGAACAGTCATTGTTAATAAAATTAAACTAAATTAAAATTTGATGGAAATTGATTTTTAAATTAAAAAAAAATTGGCTCAATTGAAATCAAGACAGAAGTTTTTTTTTTCTTTTTAAAGAAATATAGTAGATAACATAATCTGTGCTTTTATCTCTCACTTAATACACTTTATTTATGTGCAACACATATTTTACAAAAACTCTAACCAATCACTTTTAAAAAACTGGTGAAAAACTTTACATTTTAGACTAACAAGATGATTTCTACAACTTAAACGATTGGCTATATTAGAATCCATCCAGAAACTGTAAAATTAGATTTTATGGCCAAACCAGAAATGATGGCAACTATAAAAATGTGAGATGTTTTCCTGAAGATTAAACAAATATTTACTATTCTTAAAACAAAAAGGACAAACGCATATGTAATGAATAAAAAAACAAAAAGTTTACATGCTAGATTATCTGCACTGTTCACTTTCCATGTAAGCCAATTAATAGAATCACTTGTAATTCTTATATCACACAATCAACGAATACTTATACATTCAATGTACTATTTTTTATGTTAAAATTATAACAATTTTAAGAAATACAAATTTTTATTAATTTTAAAGTAATAATTTTCTTTGAGTTATAACTTGATATATACTACTTTTAAGATATTCAAAAATAAAGATGCACAAAATACTATGATATTTAAATATGAAAATTGGATTGCGCTAGTAACACATCATTTAGCAATTCTAAAATTTTTAAACAAGGGTTTTAGTAATACAAAAAATTTCAACCTCTTTGTGTCAACAATAACTGGTTCGTTAGCAGCATCTTCAAGCTCCTTTTGTAGCTTAGCTTGTTTCTTCCTAAATAAAATAAAAACTTAAAATAATAAATATATATGCAGTTATTCCTTATATTGAAAAATCAAAGGAATAGTTTAATAAGAATTAGAAATAGTCTATTGAAATATTTTAATAAATGTAATAATTGTACATAATATACACTAAAATGCCTTGCCACCCTATTAACTTCGGAACAGCTGCTGCTATATTCATAAAAGTGGTGTCTAGGTATAGTAAAGTAGCCATGCCCTACTGCATGAAACCACCTACCGCGCCACCTGGTGGAAAACAGTGGGATTAGCATTCGTATCTCGAAAACAGAACAAGATAGATAAAAAAAGTGATTTACAAAGCTGTAGAGCATCCTTGATTTAGTATGAAAAGATACCTTGTAGGCATTAATGTGAAGAATTCAACAATAAAAATGCGCTTTTGTTGTTTCGTGCTGTGACATGGCACATTGTACGCGTGCAATGGCATGTACAATGGGCAAAGCACCCATTACTGGGCGCTGGGAAATCTTAAATGTTTCGTTGACGTTCGACATCAAATGCGGTATGCTATTAACGTTTGACGCGCAATTTACAATAACAAGCTGATAGGCCCAATATTTTACAATGGCACGTTAATGGGTGCATGATATTTACAATTGCTACAGAAGGTAATACTTTGATTTTGTGGAGAACCTGCCGTTGCTTAATCTTAAGAATCTATGGTTTCAACATGATGGCGCGCCTGCTCACAAGACATCTCCAGTGAAACAGTACATGGAATTTGGCAATCAAATACTAGGGTATGGCGGTTTCGAAGAGTGGCCTCAACGTTCTCCTGGTCTGACTCCACTGGACTTTTTCCTGTGAGGATACTTGAAACAGCAGGTGTATGCAACTCCTCCACAAAAATTGCAGGACCTTAAATGACGCATTATGGTCGTGTGTTCCAACGTGTGCAACGTGATCTTCAAGTGAGGATACAAATGTGCATTGCAGCTGACGGTGAGAAGTTTGAACATCTTAAAGTATATTGTTATAACTATTTGTTTTTTTTCTTTCTTAGATCGTTTTGTCACAACACAGCATGAAACAACAAATGCACGTTTTAACCATTTTATTCTTCACATTAATGCCTACAAGGTATCTTTTCATACTAAATCAAGGATGCTCTACAACTTTGCAAATCACTTTTCTCTCTATCTTGTTCTGTTTTCGAGATAGGAATGCTAACTCCGCAGTTTTCCACCAGGTGGCACAGTAGTTGGTTTCATTCAGTAGCGCATGGCTACTTTACTATACCTAGACATCATTTTTATAAATATAGTAGCAGCCGTTCAAAAGTTAAGAGGGTGGCAAGGGACTTCAGTGGACATACTGTATAAATATATTAATAAAATCAATATTTTATGCAACTTTTAGATGACAGAAAGTTGCATTTTAATTATTAAAAAAATAAAACTTATTCTACAGTTAAAATAATCTTATTAAAAAGTATTTGGAATAAACAAATAATTAATAAATATATAAGTCTATAAATATTTTTACTCAGAAATTATTTTACTCAAAACTATCACATAAAATCCACCTAATTAAGAGAAGACAACATTTAAAACAAACTTTTCAGGTGATATTTATTTAAGTAATTAAACCTTTAACTTAATTAAATTTAGTTTTTAATTCGATTTATAATGTTCACAACCACTTGAATAATGTATTATTAAAATCTAATATATTTAAAATATTTTAGATGACTTATTCTTACACTAAGTGTGAACCTGAGTGTTAAGTTCCAATTGAGCTTAAATTTAAGTTGTTAATTTACCAAAAAACCATCTTTAATATGTAACATTATAAAATAGAAAAAAGATAAAATTATATAGTTTTAATAACTTATGAATACTTTACATGTATTTTAAAAATAAGAAAAATATTCAATTTTCAAAGGTATATTGAATTTAAAAAGTCCACTCCTTTCATACCAAATATTTTAAATTTATAGCATATATTTGATGTGATATAAATTTTCATATATAATTATGATACATATTTTCATAACTAAAGCAATGTAAAACATAATTAAGGAAAACTGTGAAATAACTGTAGATTAAAACTATCAAGTTTTATTAAAAAAAAGGTTAACAGTACATATAATATGCTATATACTTTTGTATAATAAATTTGTATATTAAAGAGTATGTTTGGATTTGTAATGAGATCAAAAGATGCACTTTCCCAGATTATTGCAATAACTCTATACCTCTTAGAAGTAACGTTTTTCCATCAAACTGACTAGTAAGATTCTACATTTCTTTTTAAAATGAGCTTTTGGTTGAACAGAGACAATTCATATAATAAAATTTTCAAATTAAATTAATATCATTAAAAATATGTGACAGAAATATTGTGAAAAATGGTTAGATAAATTAAAGCCAAAGCAAACTAAACATAAATAATGATAAAAAGAGAATTAAAAGTTAATCAATTTACTTTGAATCACATTTGAAGCTGGATTAATTTACACATCCCCAAATTAAATACAAAAATATCACTTAATCACGCATGGGGCATGGCTGGCTAACAAAACATTTGGATTATTTGATTGTGAATTTTAGATGAGGAAACATTCTGCTTGCAACTCAAAAGAAAATAACATTTCTAAGAATTTTAAGATTTTGATCACTGATGTGATCAAAATCTCACAAAACTATTGTCAGGAAACTAGCACCATCTGTGTTCCCTATGGAGAACAATTATATACTCTATGATATAATTTATTTCTCAAATATCGCCAGTAATGTTGGTTTTCATTCATTTTTATAAAAAACTATTTTTTAAACATAAAAGTGTAATAAATTTTTTTATTTCTATTTATAAGTTTGAATATTTATAAAATTAAAATTTTATTTGTAACTTTTAATATTTATGAGGTTACTGCAAAGAATGATTCAGCAACATTTTCTGGTTAAAAGAAAATCATGGTAAGCGCAAATATTTTTGATGCTTACTGCTAACTGTGAAGAAAGTATTAATTACATATTAAACTAAATTTAACACCAGCACATTAATCAATATTGTCAAGCTGTTAATGGTTATCTTTCTACCTCTAAAATAAAAGCTTTTTATCTTATTCAAAACAATGTAATATACTTTTATCATTCAAAAATTAATAGTGCACCACTGCTCAGAGATTACAAAGCACAAACATATATCATATTTTAATATTAATTTATTGAGGATTGATTCAATTCAACAGATTACTATATATACATACATAAGACTAACATTTACATACTTATATTTATAATTTTATTGAAATTAGTTTTATTTATTTATTATTTAATTTGTTTTGTAAATATTTATTGTCCACTGATATTTCCAAAGTATTTGATTATCAAAATCAATTTATATTTGTAAATTTGGTTGGCAATTTTTAAATTTATACAGATAAAAAAGTGCACTAAATGAAAATATTCTAGTTACCAAGACTGCAGTTGCAACAAAATAGATATTGTTTGAAAATATTAATGTGTATTATGTTTTACACATTAATATTAATTAATGTTTTACTTATAGGTTAATAAAAGCTTGAAGAGTCTATATTTAACTTTTTCTACAAAATTCTAGAATACTTGCATCATATAAGAGACAAAGAATTATTGTTCTTCTGGAGTGTTTGGAAAAACTGACAAATATGATTTCAGTTACTCTTCATATGATGATAGAAATGTGATACATCAAAATACTTTTTAAATGAAAATTTGGCTAACAAAGAAAAAAATCAAATAACTTTACCTCTTAGGAAACAAAATGCTCAAAAATTAGACTTACTGAAATAACTTTATGTATAAGGAAGAATTTATACATAATAGAAGTGTTTAACTTGTTACAAAAAGCTAATCTCAAAATACATTAACTCACAGACAAAATACATGAAGATCAGTTTAAAAATATCTAAATATTACATTGTGAATTTTTTTAAGTCAAATATTTTCAAAAATCGTATAAAATTAAGCGAAATAATTTAATAAATTAACTGTACCAAATATATTTCCAACATAAAAATGTATTCAATTTCTATACAGTTATTCCACTTAATATGTTCTCACTATAAGTAGACAACATTTTCTCTTTATATAACATGCGAGTATTTATCATTAATATTCAAAAATACATTTTAATTAAAATAAACCAAATTATTTATTATGTATAAAAACAAATTATAAGTTAAATTGTTTAAGAACAATTTAAAATAAAATTGAATAAAAGGTTGAGAAGTATAAAATGGAAAGATCTTATATGAAAAGGCTTTCATTTTTAATTATTTTAATTAATTTTCAAAAATCTTAGCAGTTATATATACTTATTTTTTTAATAATTATAAATTTTATAGATACATTAAATTTAAAAAGAAAGTACATAATTTAATTAATTATATCTTATCCATGACTGCACAAACACCAATGGACAATATATCCACTTATAAAATTATATGCATATAATTTGAATATGAAGTTTCTTATTCTAAAAATTTTAAAGTTAATAATTGCATTGATTTTTCGAATCCTAAGAAAGACAAGAATCTAAATCCATGTTTAAAAGTTTACTATATTTTAAATTCGTAAATTTTCAAATGATTTTAATGAGAACACTAATGAATAGAAACTTTAAGTACGCCTAATTTTTATTTAAAAATACCTATTTGATTATAAATCATCTATATCACCCCAAAATGATTACACTAGTGTTTTTTTTTTTTTTTTTTTTTAGGTTGGTTAATAATCAGCAACAGCAAATAATTTCTAAAAAACTACTATTTAGGGTGATCACAATTTTACTAGAAGTAAATTAAAATAATTCAAGCACCAAAATCTGAAAATCTTTGCCATTAAATTTTATTTTAAATAACTCTTAAAATAAATAACATTTACATTTAATTTTCTTAGTATTTTTTTAATTCATCTGCATAGTATTTTTTTAAAATTATATTCAAAAACTTGCTTTCATCTCATACAATTTTCAAAACTTTAATATTATTAGGGTTATTCATATACTTTAATATTATTAAAGTTATTCTTATTTCAATAATAATTGACGAAAAAACTTAAATATTTTTTGCAAGATTTCAGAAATCATTAGAGTTAGAAAAAATTTAAAATTTATATATTATCTTTTTCAGCCAATTCACTTTATAGGTTCTTTGACATTATATAAACATTCCAAGATCTTTCTAAATGTATACCCATCTTTACAAGAGTACATTAATTTAGTTCATATGTAGGGAATAAAAATTAATTTTGTCCTGTAATGGCAAAAGCATCTTAGGAACCTACTATTTTTGCACATGATATTTAATGTTCATGCAAGTATTATATTACATCTGCCTAAGTTAATTGATTCAGCAGAATATAGGAACTAGCAACTAACAAGATAGGAAATTCAAAAGCAATGCTAGTGACGTAATTTAAAACATTAAATTTCATAAATTTAATATAAATTCAGCAGAAAATGATTTTAGCATAAATAATTTTTAGATGATGAGGATTTTAAACAAAATATGGTTTGAAAAGATCATTTCTAAAGTCAGCCAAATTCACAAAAAAATCTATTATTGGATTAAAAATAGAGTTAACATGAATAGCAGCAGGCTTATCTTCTAGACAAGGAATCTATATCACTCTCCATAATCTTCAATAAAGAATAAATATTATTGTAATAATGATATTTTAAATTGTTGAAATTTCAAATTTATTTACCCCAGTTAAAATTCTGTTTTTCTATTCACAGTAATTCTTCAACATAATTTAAAATTAATTATCTAATGCTTACATTTAATATAAAAACAGTTCAAACAAAAAATATATATCATAATATTATATCAAAAAACTTTACAGAAAAATCAATATTTTGTAAGCTAACTTTTTTAAATTTAAAATTGATAGCTATCTTCTTGGTATTAAGCAATCCAACATGTCATGTAGGGAAGAGTAATGTTGCTGTATAAACGTAATAAAAAAAAAAAGAATTAAATTTTTTTGAAATATAAAACATAAAAACTAAAATTTTATAAAAAATATCAATAAAAAAATTAATTGATGATATTTGTCATATAACATGAAAATTGATAGGATTTTAGAACGGAAGGGGAAAAACGTTTAAATAAAAATATAAAATAGTATTGAATACTTTTGATATCAAAACGATAGAAAAATATAATTGAGGAAATGAAGTCTATCAATTGATTAAAAATAAACTGTCATTGACAATGACATTGGTAATAAAATTATGTACCAAAACAGAAAATATATACAAGTCTTCAAAATATCAATCAACATGATTATTCAGCATCTTAAAAGTATATTATTATTTGACAAAAAAGAAGAGTAAAAAGTTAGAGTTGCTTTTAATTAAAGGTAATGAGTCATGAATTTAATTTATTAGTAAAAATAAAATACCTTGCAGTTTTTAAAGTAAGTTTTTTCAAAGCATTATTTATAAACTAAGAAATAATACTTAATGTGTAATAAACAGAAAAAATTTTCTTTTTGTTTGTGATTTCTTTTTCTTACCTTGCAGATAGTATGTCAGGATTATATAATGACTTATGGTGGTAGACTATGAAGATAGTAAGAAGACCTACAGTTTGAGAGCATTTTTATATTCAGATTTTACATTTTACCTGAAAATTTGTCTATATATAATAAATGTATTTATGTGTAAACATTAAAAAGGAAATGATTTTCTATTTTAAATTAAAAATGTAAATTCCAAAACAATTTTATTCATTAATGAAGGTTTTATCCATAAAATCAACAAAAACTTCAAAAATAAAATTTTTAGACTATAATTCAGTTAAAAATATGTTTATAGGGTCCTTTTCTACATGATTTTTATGCAGTACATGAATTCCAAAAGTGATAGAATTGTGACACTGTTCTAGTACTTTCTAAAGATGTACAGTAAGGTACTGTACTTAACATTACATTCATTTGTTATCAATAGTTTTCCAACAAAATAAAATCCTTTTCATTTGACACAATAGCAGCATATGCTCATCTGTTGTCCTGAGCATTCAAAGAATTTCCATGACTTGCCTGGTTAAAGATTCATTTATAGACTGAGTTAAGTAAATTGTTCTTATTTCATATGATGATTTAAAAATCACACCATGTGTAATGTAAGTAAATATTTTTAATGCTTCATGCATAATTTAATAACTTTGTTTCAAAGTATTTCTCACTACTTCATAATTTTTAAACATATTTTCTAAATATATATAAAAGGCATTTTCACTACATTAAATTTTTCTCTAATATGAAGTAAAAATTCACTTCTTATATGTATATGAAATCTCTGGTTATTTTTGTGAGGTTTTTTAAGTAATTTCTATATATAAAAAGGATCTCATTGTATTCATAGAAGTTTTAAATGTTCAAATAGTAAGTCATTTACGATTATTTCCCCACTTTCCCTTTTACTGAAATTTTTTTGGGATCACACTTCAAAATAAAGAAACAGTGCTTCTATTTGAAAACAAGAATTTCATTTGATCATATGAAATACATAATACCAGATAAAATTAAAAATACTTACAGAATATAGTAATAATATTTATATCCCAAAAATTACTTTTTACCTTCTGTGTTGAACACAGTGCAAATCTTGAATTATAGCAAATGAAATTTTTTTAATAAAAATAAACTTCATTTGCAATAATTTTGGACAATATTTCTTTAAAAACATTGGACTATAACTACTTATATATACCACACCATAACGCGAATAACTAAAGAAATATTTTTGACTAAAATCAAAAGTTAAAAAATTCCAGCACTAGTAAAACCTGCCAGAATTATTTTAGGCTGCATTAAATTGAAAAAAACATAATTAAATGCCTAATATTTTAAGTAAAAAATGTTAGTAACAACAGGCATTTTTTAAATATGTGTTTACACACCAAAATGATACCTTTATTAAAGTTAACTTAAAAGTTTTAAAATCACATATGAGATGATTAAATTTTAATACAAGTTTTTTCTTTTAAAAAATAATATAACAGAAAACATACATAAATCAAACAATGTTTAATTAGTTTTTCCCTTAATACTATACATTATTGTTTAATACATTATAGCAGTGTTCCTCACCTAGTAACACCTTTTCTGTTTGAGATAAAGGAGTGAAATAATAATCATAAGTTTTATAAGAATATTTATAATAAAAATTATTACTGTTAAGTATGTAAATTTTCCATCCATATTATTGAATAAAAATTAAAACCTTTTATGAAATTTACAAAGCAATTATTTTATTATAATAAAGAAGTTGTTTTTACAAAATTTTTAGCATAAATTACTTTATTTAAAAAATTAGGAATTTTTATGAAAGAAATTATGTTTTGAAATATCAGAAGTTTTATAATGTGTTCAGATTTTATTAAATTCATTATTCCCTCAAACTTACACAAGATAGCATTTATTAATATTAAAAAACTATATACATTTATTTTTTATTCAGTTGAAATTTTTTCACTAAATATCTTTAAAACTGTGACATTTTTATATTGAAAACAAAATATTTTTGAACTAAACATAATTCTGCTATGAAAAATTTAACTTAAATATAGATTTATAGTATTGATTAGCGAAAATAAAAAGTAATTTTACTATTTATACACA
Source organism: Latrodectus hesperus (assembly GCA_037975125.1). NCBI lineage: Eukaryota > Metazoa > Arthropoda > Arachnida > Araneae > Theridiidae > Latrodectus > Latrodectus hesperus. The sequence continues at coordinate 8,896,720 of CM075859.1, forward strand.
CACAAAAATTTCATTATGCTTAAATTTTCTTAAAAAATTTTAAAATGTTCCTGCCATAAATGTAGTTTTACACTGCTGCTCTGCATGTTCTGTCCACTTAAAACATATGATAAGTTTATAAAATGTCATGCTAGCAACCTTTCTTTAATTTAGGACATCTTAAGACTTTTACAAATCATTTTATGGTATTCATATGAATATACACTTACTATTATTTATAATTTGTGATATTTAACAAAAAGCGCAATCCTGCTTTTATTTCTAGACACAAGATGGCACAATAGAGGATTTTGCTATTTAAAGATTTATTTTATGGAAAAATTTCTTCTTGGATAAGAGAAAAAGGTATAAAGGAAAAATAGGTAGAATATATATCAAAACTGAGACATTTTACAGAAAATTATGTTTACTTCACCAAAGTGAGACTTCATAAAAAAAACTAAAAAGTTATGAGCTCTTAAAATATTTTGTAATGTATGCAATATTTCTTTTAAAAAAGGTAATTAAATATTTCAGTATTTTCTAAATCTATAGTACTATGTTTTAAATATCTTATCTTTGTAGAATTTTTATTGCTACTAAGAGCAATACTTGAGATAGCAATCAAGATAAGATTACTTAAGAAACTTGAGCAATACAATTAAGAGATTTACAAATGTATTATCCCCCTCAAGTCCTGCAGGTCGCCTCAAAGTGTGCTTTTTAGCAGGCGATGGGGTCTACCAGGGCAGAACGGTTGAAGTACGTCGGGAGAGTTTTCTCCTGGTAGGGTCACCCAAGGCGTGAAGGCTGTTCCACTATGCTCAGCTAAGCATCTGCAGGCAACGGAGCAAAGCCAGACTTCTCTCCAATGGAGCTCCAAGTATCTTGTACCAAAAGTAGCTGCTTTTTCCCTTCTCCATGAAATTATGTCGCCAATAGTAAGTCATATAGCATCGTCTGTCACGCTGGATAATCAGAGAGAGGGTGTTCGCAACAGCCCTCTTCTGGTGCTTGACTTTGCTAGGGTGCATGGAATCATGAATTTGATCTAGCTGCCGCTAGATCCTGAAGGATTGGACACAACAACAACAAACATATTATTTGTGTTTCTATACAACAAATTTTAATCCTGAACTAATTTTTGAATATTTATTAGAAAATTATAATTATGATTATTAAATATGTGATTAAATAATTGAGAAAAAAGTTCTGATATTAGTATATCATTGACTGTTATCATAAAATAATGTGATAGGCATGTTAAGGTTAAAAATGATTGGGATAACGAAAATAAAAACTATTTTGTTTTTAAGTATGATTTGAATATATTTGATAACATCAAAATATTTAATTATGTGTAACATTATTTGCCGTTAAAATTGAACAAATATTATGAAAACATGTATTGAATATTAAAGTTATTGAGTACTAAATAAAAAATTATATTAAACATGCAAACACTTTATTGACATAATCATGTAAACTTTTAAATTTATCAAATCATATGAACATTGAACTGTATTTGAAAATTTATTAACTCTTGTAAATTAGCCAAGTATTAAGCAATCATTATGATAAAATCTAATGCAAATACTTAAAGTTATTGGAGGTAGAATACTAGTTATTAAGTTTGTAGATTAATTACCACTTGTATATCACATGTTTATTACATAATTGTAACTAATTTATAATCTGTTGGATTCAGTTAATGATAGAGAGTATGGACAAATATACATTGGTGTAATTGGGAATTTTTAAATGAGAGCTACTTACTACAGGCCCAACTTAATCAAGTAGTACTTACAATACAAATGATAGATACAGAATTAATCAAAGCATTTGAATGAAAACATTTTCAATGAGTTTTGAAAAATTTACGATGACTTTAACAGTTTATTATGCGATTGAAAAATCCTAACCCTAAGGGCATAAAATACTATAACTGTAGCATTTGTTTTTCTGAATTACTCACAGAAAAATACCTGTTGTTTTTACACTGTTTTTGAAAATATAGCAGAGAGGTTGTAGTAAAATTTTAAAAATTTTATTTTATTAAACGAATTCTATTTAAGAAATTAAATTAAAAGTATAATGGCATATAATATATAACTGTTAATGAAGTAAAACAATCATATAAAGAAAGAAATATAGCTAGTAGTGATATTTTTAGAGAATTAAAAAAGTTATAATTTTGCAGCAGCATTATGCATATTTATAAGCAAATACTATCAAAAACAGCTCGCAGGAATAAATTCTATTGAAAACAATTGAAAATAAAGAGAAAAATAACAAGTATACATTCTACTATACATAATAAAATAATCGTCAAAATTTAAGTTTTAAGACATATCAACCAAATTTTAGAATTATTAAAGAACTTTAATTCTTTTTAAAAAACAAATTTTATCAAATAATTTTTAATTCTCCACTTCAAAGAACCATTTAACTGGTTAGTAAATCAGTCAATTCAATTTACATCTTACAAGACTAGAACAAACAATTAGCTACTGCAATTATAATAGAACAAAAAACAAATAATTTTTAACACGATTAATAAATAAATAGGTAAAATGTAGGGTTTGCATTTATGTAAATATTGTATCTTAAGCAAATAAAATTTATAAAATCATTAAGTGTTTTCAAAAGAGATACAAAAAATTTTATTTGCTTCATTTATTTTATGTGCAATTAGTATGCTTATCAGCTAATATTAAGCTACACGACTAAGCTAAGTCTTGGTCAAATGATAAATTGTAAAATAGAAAAATTATTTAATTTCCCTTTAATGTTTATATAATTTTTTGTTATTAAAAAAAATTCTTTGCCTCTTTAACAGTTTCTTTTTTTCAAGATAAGATATTATATCACATTATTAAATAACAAAGGCTATCATTTAAAATATTTCAAATTCACTAACTCACAATTTTTCTTCAAAATATTATTTATGTAGCACAATTTACTCATTCAGATAAATTCCAATATTGAGCAAGAAATGTAAAAGCAAATTTTAAAAAATTATCGAACAGATACATTTCCCATACAGAATTCTTATGCTGCTCCTAAAAATTTCAAGTTTTTACATTGTTTGGTAAATATTACTCTATGAAAGCTGATTATAAAAATATTACACAAATAGTGACATGCCTAGAACAAACTTCTAATTGAGGAAAAAAGGGAGAAAACTAAACCCAAAAGGAGAGCATGTGTATTTCGAACCCAATGCAGAATTTACACAAGATTGGAGTTTAACATTGATTTGGTGTTTAATGTTAACTCATAAATCAATCAATTATAATTTTAGAGTTTTATAAGATTTAAATTAAAGTAGAAATTTACTCAAGATAATATTTTCATTAACAAATATAAAGTAAGTGATGATTTTTACGTATTATTCAAAAGTAATTATAATTAACAAGATAGGGAGAAGTGATATTTTGTAAAATAATTGAAATAGTTTTTCTTGACTATATACCATTCAATAAGATTACTAATTTATTTCAAGTCATCATTATAGACCCTGAAGAAACAAGTGAGCCATTATTTCTTGAAATAAGATATTTCACGATTTGAGGCACTAGTGTTTCTAAAGTTAATATAAAAATATAATTTATTAACTTAAGGAAATTTTGTACAGTGGCAAATTAAAGGATTATATGTGGAATTCATGCACATATAAAAAAATATACGAATCATTATATTTTTTAATAGTTAATAATAATGTACTTTAAATATCATACTGTAAGATAGTATCATGGAAAATTGGACTTCTGATTTTAAAAAATGGTAAAATTTTCAAGTTATTTGTGCAAATAATACACAAGCTTATATGTATTAAAATTTTGTGATAAAAGCAATTATTGTAGTTTTAACGAGTCAGCTAAACTGTTTCATTTCTAGTTAATTTTGAAAACATGTTTTCAAGTACAAGCTTGTAGAGAGTTCATAAAATTTTCATCAGAAGTTAAAATATTTTCCAAGATTTATACATAATTTAATAGTTGTTATGAAAAATACTACTGTAGAGGACCAGTGCAAGTGCAAATGTAAAAAATTACTGTAGTACATTAACTAATTTAATATCTTGTTAGGTACCATATTTTCATGTACATAATCTGCAGACTACGAGTTAAAATTGTTTTGAATTTTGTTCTGCATATTATGAGCTGCTGCGGAGAATCTGATAACATTCTGCCTTAGAAAAGCTTACAACAAAATTTTGAGAAAGTGTGATTTATAATATAAACAGATGGGGCTGAAAGTTTTCATGACTCAGCTGACACATCAGCAATAATCAGTTTTGTCCAATTGCTTTCAAGAACAATTGATTGGATGGAACAAAGTCCAAAATAGGACAAACTGTATCTCATTTAAGAGCAAATTTGGTGCAGAGGAAAGATATTACAGTTGCTATTGGACAGTATTATTTCATATTCTGCTGACCTGAGTTGCTTTGTCTAGAAAATATTCAAGTTCAGATGCTTTCAGAAGTGAAAACATTTAAGTTACATGGAAGATTTCAGCTATAATGTATAGAAACTAACAGAATGGTGACAAGTATGCTAATTTAAGGTGAATACAAAAAGTGGGCAATATGAAAAAAAATTTATCCAATGTGCAATTTCAAAATAACTTCTTTTATTTAAGCATAAATGAAAAAAAATTATTTTTAAAATGTGTATAGCTTGGTTTTAAAAGCTATTAAAGCTTAACTAGAATCTTCTTGGGATTATCACTCTTGGCTATTGTGTGTGTGTGGATTGAGTACTTTCATATGGCGATGAGATGGGTACAAATAGAAGCCAATCAGATGTTTTTTATAATAAATGTTTCTTCTCCACAATTTATATATTATTTTATAATCATATTGTATTATTTTATTTTATGTGACCCTACATTATCACCAGTATATATTTTGAATTTTTCACCAGTAAAATTGCAATGGTTTATATGTTTTCTTACATGGGAAAAAGGCTTTGCAGATAATATTCTACTGTGGATTACATACAGGAAAATATGGTAAATTGATTAGTCATCTGAACTGGTACATATGAAAAATACTGATACAAAAAAATTCACAACACATAATTTTAACATGTATTTAAACAAGTTAATTGAATGATTTGATATCAATGTTTGATTGCATATGGTTATAGATAAAAAATTGGATGGCATAGTTTAAGATCAAGTGTTTGTAAACTGTCAGACATTTTTCAAAGTAGGTTACTAGACAAGGAAAAAATTCATAAATTTTTATTAAGCAAATATTTAAAACATATTACTAGGGATTTTATTACTATAATAATTAAGTTTACATACAAAATTACATAAATATATATATTTTATATTAATAATATCTAAATACATAGATTATTTGTACAAAAAGGAATGAGTTGTATTATCAAAAATTAGCAGCACATAAGAACACAATTAAACTTTCTGTTTACATATTGAACAGTATAAAAATATCAATATTAAATATAATCTTTCAATGCATAACTTTTCCTAACCTTTGGAATGATTCTGTCTCTGCATTCAACCTATCAGCATCTACAGCTTTCATTTCAATGAAACGAGCAATCAATTCTTGATTTTCTTTTTCCAGTTTTTGTTTCTTTTCTTCAACATTTGTGTAAGTGATGAGAAGAGCATCATACTCATCTCTGATGAACTAAATTATTAAATTATTTCATTATTATAAATGCACATATAATGATCCTTTAAACATGACAATAAATTTATTATTACAAGAAAAGAATTAAAAATGGCATTCGCAACTTAAGTAGTATATAGCCCTTTAAATAGGATAAAAAGGTTAATATTTTAAATGTTAAGTTTTTAAGTGGAATCAAATTAATTAATTAATTATTAATTAGAGGGATGCCAAGATCTAATAATATGTAAATACATACATCATATATTTCAATTATGAAACTACTAAATGGTTATGAGAATATTAATGTTTATATATAATAAATATAAAATATAAGCTCTTTTCCTACACCACACACACACACACATCCAACTTAATAATATATATTTAAGATATTTTTTTACAAATAATTAATAATTTCCTAATTAAGTTACAAGAATATTTGAAAGTCCCCAAGAAGTCTAGAGATCAAAACAAGGAAAATGCAATTGGATTTTAATTTGTTCCCCTATAATTTGTGTATATGCTTAACATAACTAGTTTAACAAAGAACCATTGTTCAAAGTTCAAAAGATCCAAGTACAAATTAAGGATCAAATCTATAAACTGATATATACTTGATTATATGACTAGTCAGCATACAGTAAAAATATATTTGCAATATACTGTAAGTCTTAACAGAAATATAAATGAACAATAAGTCCCACTTCATAAAATACAGTAAAATTGCACAACAGAATTATAAAAAATATTTATTTTGTTCAATCCTCAATCGGGTAAGTTAAAATTTATGGTGAAAATGGAAGCACCAAATGTTAACAAAAATGAATTAATCACATAAGTTTTTTCATAAATAAAGGATTCTTCACCCAAAATACAAAATATTATATACATAATACAGTTAGATAAAGAGCAGCTTACAGTATTTACCTTTTATGTGAAGTTAAGTATCTTGAAATTCCACGACATTAAGTTAAACTAAAATCATTGACACTAATAGCATTTTCTTTCCATTTTATATGTCTTAAAATTAGTACAATGTAGAAGATTAAAACAAATTATCAATTATTTTATAATAAAGAAAAAATTCTCACAATACTATTTATCAAATCTGATATGTATTTAAATGTTTTCCAGTCATCTCTTCTAGAACTTAATAATATTTTGATCCATGTTTCAAAGTATGATAAAATTCAACCAATAAAATTAAAATTAGTTAAGTTATTTATGTCACTAAAATTTTAGTCTTATTGTCAAATAATGTTCAGATATTGTAGTTTTATGCCCAAATCATTTTATACCTTAATTTAAAACAATAACTTCTAAGATATCTTTTTTTGTAAAAGTACAGATGTTGAAGATTGAAATTGGCAAATGTTAATATTCATCAATTAATGTCAACATATAATTAAGTACAGTAGTGAAAGAGAGTATTTAGTTATATTTTGTATATTGAGACTATCACTAGCCAACAATTGCCAAAATGTTTTTCCTTGGTGAAGGAAGCTGAGGAAAACAGAGAGACAAATTCTACTGCTAAATGTTTTTTTGATCTGCTGCAATTGAAGTTACTTGCCATGTATTTGCTGTACTCTTGAACGACACTATTTATCACACTTATGCAAGGTTCCATAGAGTGTGCAACATTTTCTTAATTTTATTTTCTTGCCTAAAATCCTAATTCTATTAAAAGAACACTGCAATGAATTTTGATTTCTTATTAAAATTAAAAGCATTAATTGCAATTAAATGAGAAAAAAGAAATTATAATTTTACTTAAGAAAAAGTACTTTAAAATATTTTCTTTTATAATTTCAGCTGAAGCTAAGTGTAGCACACCTTTGAATTAGATAATTAAAGATGTTTTGACTTTTAAAAATTATCGATGAAAGAAATTTAATTTTATTATTAAAACAAGGGGAAAATATACTGAATTATATTATAATGATATATGTATATATTATAGTGTTCAGTATATTAACTTCAAATAATTTAGTACAGTATTTGAAACTAAAATCTGAATAGGCCAGAGGAAAAATAAGCATGTTTAGATATTCTAATTAAAAACAAAAATATTAAATATAAAGTTATATTGTTGTAATTAAATTTATCAAAGTAATGTCAATTGAAGTGCACCTAAGAAAGGTATTATGTTACCATAGAAGGTTATTACCTTAGAATAGTAGCATATGAAGTTAATGGTCAATTCTCAATTAAATTCAAGCAACTAGATTGCTTTAATAGATCTACAGTTTTGCACCGGAATGCTGAATAATGTGACAAGATGATTTAACCCCTACCTTCTCATATCCATCATCACAGGGTGAGTTTCATTCCCTTATTTCTTGTGCCTGTGATATTTCCGGGCTAGAGTGTTCGAGAGTAATGCACAAAAAAATTAGAATAATCTATTTTTTATGATCAGAAAATATTTATTTTATAATTTTACACACTAGGTGGCAGTACTACATTATTTTTAATGTAATTGGAGATAGTTGATTTATTTCCAGACCACTTTAATAATTAAGTATAATATAAAAACACAACAAATTTAATTTTATTCTGTCTATGGAGGACCTAATGGCATGGTTAAAGAAGAAAAGTTAAGAGGAAAATATCAGATTTGTTATTGGCTAGATTCAAAATTAAAATTTTAATGCATAACCATAGTAACTTCAATAATCATAGAGAAAGCAAGTAACATTGAGAATCCATTCTCATTTTAAAATCTTAAGCTATGTGCTCAAAAAAATCCCCCTGAGTTGCCATTCTAATCTACCACTTCTTTAAATTACCCAAAGTTACTCTCACAGGAAAAATTTCACTATAAAATGGTGAATCCTTCTCAGTCATTGGTGAATCTTCCTCACAAGAAGTTTAAAACTTATATGACTTTTGCAACATTTCGTTGTGGCTAAAATTTAGAGAAGAGAATGCAAATCTGTGAAAACCTTAATCAAATCACCATTTGAACATTGTGAATATCAACATTTGCCAATGTAAGTCAGTCATACAGATATTTAGCAAAGCTTTTTGACATACACTAAAAAACTAGTTGAAACTTGACATTCTCTAGATTTTGGTCCTCCAGAGTTATACTTACAAACTACCAGTAAAATGCCAGGCCACTGCAGGCAAAAATAAACTAGGCTAGAGCTGGATGATAAGTAGCGAGCCATCAATTTCTAGACATTGATGACCCTAAAGTTGTTGGTCAGCAAAATTAACACAATTAGTTTTTATTGCTATTTTTGAATTACTGAAAAAAACTATTTTTCATAAAAACACTTTTTTTACTGTAACTTTAGAAAATTTTACATATAGTTTTGTACTTCTTAAGGTTAAGAACTATTTTTCAGGAAAAAATAGATTTTCAGTATATTTTTTATATTGTGTGACAATATGATGTCAAATACTGCAAAGTGCTTGTGTCAACCTCAGCCATTAGTGTCAATTGGCGAAAAATTCAATTTTGCCTAAGTGAGCAAAAGATAAGTATACATTTATTATTATTGTTGTCTTTATCAGGGTAGAAATTCCTTGGTAATATAGTTTAATAATAGAAATGTTATTTAATAAAGATTGATATATTTATTGTATGTTGAAATATTATTTAATTTCTTGCTCTAAAAAAACTTCGTAAACTGTTGATCTCACGTAAACAAGATAACAAAATTTTAAATGCTTTTTTTTATGTTATGTTTCAGAATAGTTTTATTACCGTGTTAGGAATAAAAAATTGCATATCGTACAGAAATACTTTTTCATTCTATTCATGTGCAACACTTAAAGTTTTATCCATTAATATAATAAGAAAATTAAATTTTCCAATACTCAATTATTTTTAGAATTTAGTAAATCTGAAACCTATTCGATTTCTTTTTGTTTGTTACAAAGTAAATTTATGTAGTAAATGACAGTCTAACAACATGGTGTTTGAAACAATTTAAATGATTATTTTAATTAACCTTAACATAGGGTTTTGTAATATTTCTTTATGATTATAAATTGTGCATAAATTCCATATGAACTTCGGCCCTTTTGTTTTTAAAATACTTTTTTTTTTTTTTTACAATTATTTCTCAGTCAATTGTAATTTTTTTACCAAAATAAGTAGTTTATGCATGTTTTGCCTTATACAAGTGCATTGTTTTTATATCTTACATATATACTTTGCATATTCCTCACACAAAATTTTTGATGCATGTATAATATGGTATTTATGTATTAACCTGTCATCCATTAAAATCATGGGGATTTCTTTACCTGTATTTAAACTTGAAAATATAACATAAAAAATATTTATTTTAGAGAATTTTACATATTCTTAATTTCTGTAGAAATATGACATATTAATTGGCACTCAGTTAAAATTATTTAAATTCTATGGTTGAAGAAGTATTTAAAATTCTATTATTTTATAGCTATACTAAATGGTTGACAGAGTAATGGATAAATAATATATATATAGTCATGAATACGTATATGTACATTTAAAATAAATTGTTTTCTGCTTTATAGCTTTGTGTAAAGATTTACAAAGTCTAAGGATTGCAATGATAATGCCTAAGATAATTTTGTTGTAAGTTTTATTTTTATTTAAATAAATCTTACATATTTTAAGTTTCAATCTCTTTAATGATTTGAAATATTTTACATACTTTCTAACTTCTGCAGAAATATCAAACATTAATTGGCACTACGTTAAATAAAAAACTTAAATTTTAAATAATCAGCAGATTATGTGCTAAAAAAGTTTAAAATTTTTTGGGCATATTAAACGTTGCTGAGGATAATTTGATAAAAAGTAAGCAATAAAGTATTAAAGGAAATGCTGTTTATGTTTCATGACATAAATAACAAATGGTGTCATGACTCAACTAACTTATTTTAAAAATAATCCGCATTGTCTAATTACGTTCAAGAACAAATTGGATTCCTCAGAAGGATATTATAGTTGTAATTGGCTAACATCATTTCACCATCTACCTTAACCTAAGTTGTTTCACTCTGAAAACATTCAAATTTATATATAGTCATGTAAAAGCAAAAGTGTTTAGGCTAAATAGCAGATTTTAATCCCTATCTAGAGGTAGGAAACTACAAGTTTGAAACTGTTCACAACTTTAAATATTTGGGATCAGAATTGAATGCATCAAACAACATCGCACCTGAGATCCGCAGCAGGGTTACAGCTGCTAACCGATGCTTTTTCGGCTTAAAATAATACCTAAAATCTACTTTTGTCAGTTGAAAAACAAAAATTTTGATATACAAATGCTTGATTCGGCCTATTTTCACTTATTCATCTGAAACGTGGACATTGACTGAGAAGGACAAAGAAACCATCTCCATTTTCGAAAGAAAAACTTTAAGAAGCATATTTGGTGGAATAAAACGTGAGAATACATGGCGAAGAAGAACTAATTCCGAGCTCTATAAACTATATAAAGAACCAGATATTGTTAAATTTATCTCAATACAGAGATTAAAATGGGCAGGACATCTGAGACGGATGAACGAAAATTGGGTGGTAAAAAAAAATTTCTTGGCTCGCCCCATTGGCACCAGAAGAAGAGGACGAACGAAACTCCGATGGCGTAACTTCCTTGAAAACGACCTAAAAATACTAAAAGTGACAAACTGGATGACCTTGTCTAAAAATAGGGGGTCCTGGTATGCACTTCTGAGGAAGGTAAAGGCCCACCCTGGGTTGTCAGGCCAATGAAGAAGAAGAAGCATATTTTAAATGAAAAACTATAGGGAAAGCAAATTTAAAAAAAGGCGCAAACGTATTAATGTAAGGTGAAAAACAAAGCATGTGCAGTACAAAAGAAAAAATATACCCAATGCATAGACATACCTGTCAACCTTGGAAGAAAAAAAATCAGTAGATTCTACTGATTTTGTGGGAAAAAAATCAGAAGACACTACTAGTGATATTTTTGCTTGAAACAGAATATTTAAAACTGTAATACCGTAAAGAGACACAATTTCGCTCTTTAGATTATACATTCTGAGAATGATTTATATTAAATATATTTTGTGTTTGTCTTAATTTTCATGAACCTTATAAAGAAACTATGAAATATAAAAGAGTACACTATATGTAAAAAAAATAAACATCAACGTTTAAGCCCCAATATCTATTTTATAAAGCAACTTTTACTACACTAATAATTTATAAGTATTAAACTTATAAAATTAAGTAGAAACATAAAAACATAAACATAAAAACAAAAATTATCTAATTTAATTCAGTGACAAATACTTTGTTTGATGGAAATATTTTCCAAATTAAATTACTAATGATTAGTATTATTCCTCCTAATTGAACTGTTTATGTAAACAGTCACCTAGTCAGTTATGTTAATAATATGATTGCCCACTCATAAGAGCCTAGGTGATCAAGTGGTTACAGTGCCATCCTCCCACGGCAGACTCAAAACTCAGAGGAAAATATTTAAAAAAAGAATATATACATATATATGTGTGTATGTATATATATATATGTGCTATCAATACATTAATGCGCCCTCTGTGGACTATTTAAACTCCTAAAGCAAATCGATAGACTTTTCTGGCAAATTTTTGGCCGTTTTTAAGTTTTTAACTGAATTTGCCAAAAATTAGTAGATTTTCATATAGTATCGAGAAATGGAGAAATGTATAAAAATCAGGAGTTTCCTGATAAAATCAGTAGAGTTGGCAGCTATGCATATATAGAAAATAACTCATTTCTTTCATTGAAGTAATAACAAAACAAATATGTTTTATTTTTAAAATATGCCTAACCTCATTTTAAAAAGTAATTAAAAGCTAGAACAAAATAAGTTTTACTAGAATCTTCTCAGCTCATGATTAATGTTGAACTTTCATCTCAGTTTATTGCATTTTGGGTTGAGGTGTATAAATACAGATATTTTTCATAATAAATATTTTCGGTACAATTTATATTTTTAATCATACTGTGTGTATTTTATTTTATATGGCACCACATTATCAGTAGTATTCAAATATTGGTCAAAAAATTGCCATGGCTTATATAAAGAATATGGTATATATATATAATTTATATTTTCCACTTTAAAAAAACTACCTAAACTTCATATTTACTTTATTATACTGTGTTATTCCACGTAAAATAATGTAAATATGTTAGTTGTTAGTTGAAAGGAAATTATAATTTAATAGTGTAAAAAGATAACAAACAGCTTTAGAGCAGAGGTTGGATTTCAGAAAAGTTTTAGGTTTAAAATAAGAATTTAAAATAAGCAGAGGTTTAATTTCGGTTTTAAAATAATATAATTCACCCATCAAAAAAAGTTCACAATTTTCTTTCTTTATATTATGCAATTACACCAATTAATTTTTTAAACTTTAAAATTTTTCCAGAGTTCTAATTAAAATTTGAAAGATACAAACTTTTGCTCGAGAATGAAACAACCCTATTATTCATAAAAAATATTAAGCTATAAGAAAAACAAAAAGCTTACAAAAACTTAAAAGAATATTTTTCATGTCATGCACAATACCTAAAGGTATTAATTTCATCTAATAAAATAATGCCTGAAACAAGAAAAAGTAACAAAAATCAATACACATAAAAAACTGTTAATCCCTAAAAATGAACAAAACATGTAGAAATACAAATAAAAGAAATTTAAATGAAAATATTTCTTTTATTCATTTAAGATTAAGCACAATTCCAACATATCATAACAGAATATTTTTCATAAAAAATTTGGATATATAGAAAAACCACTAAATATTTATTTTATTTAATTTTTATGTTATCTTCTCAGAAGCTTATATGACCTTTATAAGAAACTTATTTACTAAAAATTTCTAGCTCATAGTTACATATTTTCAATGCATTTAAATTAACAAAATATTTTGAATATTGGTGTTAGATAAAAGTTACGAAATTATGTTCTAGATTTACCCATGTAATTTGTGCATCTCATATTTACAAATTAACTACTCTGTACAGATTTTAAATTTTTCCTGAATTGTATTAATAATTTATTGCTTCAGTTGAAATGAACTAATTATATAATATTATCAACTTTTTCTGTAATTAAAATCAACAAAAAATAAATGTACTGCTTTTATTTATACAGAATGGATAGTTGAAATTAAAAAATTAGATAATCATCATAAATTTTTTATTCTTCTTTGACATAAATTTTCTTTTTAAATAATATTGCAAAATTACAAATTTATATCAATTTTAATTCCTTTTATGAACAATCAATTTCAAAATAAAATTAATATTTTAATTTTACTAAGTAATATTTGCAACTTCCTTCAAGGCCGTCTGTTGCTACACAGTGGTGAAGGGGTGTTAATGAGTAGAATGGGTGAATGGTAGGCCCACCCTAGGTGTGAAAGCCATTCCATTATACCCAGCTTAAGCAGACAGCGATCCTTTTGGTATCCAATACCTTCAGGTCAATTTATGATGCATATTTTTCTAAACATTTTGTATGTTATCAGATTCTTTGGGATTGTCCAGCTCAACTAGATAGTCCAAAGATTAGCAACAAGAACAACATTTTCAACAAAATTAAAAAGGCATGGATCCAGATGGGTTTTTCCAATATTCATGGCCACTATCATACTTTTAAAGGGTTATATTTACTTTAAATGATTCTTTATTAACTTTTTATTAAATTATAATTATTTAAATTACAAAAATCAATTATAAAAATTTACATTTTATATATTTTGTAGTCTTTGTTTTCAATAAATGGTTATAGTATTAAAAAATTTAATGAATTCAATATGACTTGAGAACTTTTTCTTTTCCTTTCAAAAGATATACTGAAAATTCTTAAATTAATATGTCACATTTGTTATACATTAACATTCATATATTTACACAAGTAAAGCAATTAATGAAGTCAATGCAGCACAATATGCAAAAAATACATACAATATAGTTACACATAAAAGGCATTTATAAAAGCAATGATAACTAATAAAGTGATCTTTTCCTTTTATTTTCATGATGAATTATAACATTCTTACCTGAAGATTGTGATCAGTTTCTTTAAGTTTCTGCTGTACTTGTTTTAACAGTTGTTCTGTCGTTTTCAAAGAAGCTACTAATTCTTCAATTCTATTGAAAAAGAAAATAATTTATATATACCAAGCCACAGTATACAATATCATCACAATGCGCACACAGAAAATGAAAATGATGCAATAATATTTCCTTAAAGAAAATCAAAAAAAAGTATTATAAATACATTGTTGAACAAATACATGTTTAGTAATATATATATACACACACATTTGTATTTGGTAGGAGTATTGGGAATTATGTGCAAAATACAAAAAATATTCTACAGACATTAAATACAACAGCTGTTTTCATATTATTAACCCCAGTATACTATAGATTTCTAAGAATCAAACTCAAAAGTTTTAAGTTTTCCAGGAGTCAAATCTAAAATTTCCAGGTGGTGTTGACATTCATGTCAAATAATTTTTAATTTCATTTAAAAAAATTTTCTTCACTAAATATATATATATATATATATATATATATAATGAATATGCAGCATTTTTTAATTATATTTATAAATAATACAAATAAATTATTGCAAAAATTAATATGACTATTTTTTAATTAAGTTTGACTTATATTTAATGATTGCTTTAAAAATCTTCAATGAATTTACAGCTATAACAGCGAAATTTTTATATAAATAATCAATATTCTTTACATTACTGAATTATACATTGTATAAATTAATGAAAAATTTTAGAGTTTTTAAACTTCTTCATTAGATTTCTATCTAATAATTTATTAAATATTTCAAGATGTGTATAACAATCTCTTTTTAGATAAACATACTGATTCAAAACAAGATGAATACAACTATTAAATAGTTTCCAAGATGTGACATTTTTACCCAATTATTATTCAACAAAAGCAATTCTAAATTTTTCTTCTGTTTACTTTCAACCTCTTATACAATTACACATCTATATTCTAGACTTTTCTATTTCTTTAATCATTCATCAGATTTTCACATTGCTTGGTTATTTGTACATACATAATATTTCTATTGGAAAATACTAACTTTTCATCATTAAAGCTTTTGATTTTAATTCATTACTAAACTGAGTAATTGTTGCTTTTCTGAAGCACCACAGCAACACATGTTTGATCTTGCAATTAATGTTAACTTACCAGTTCTTTCAGCTTCCTCAGCAATTCTGATAGTAGATTTGTGAATTTCATATATATCATCTTCCAAACGCTTCATTTTGATTTTCAGTTCATCAATTTTTTTTTAAGTGCTTTTTACTTTCCTTCTGTTATCGGCTGCTGTTTTAAATCATTTAAATATAATTTATACTTTTTCCTGGCACTAGCAGCAATGTAGGTGTTTGCTAATTATTATATTGTTGACACCTTCTATATTTGGACATGAACATCAATGACCTGATTGATTACTTAAATTTTCTACCATCAAATTTTTGTTCCCAGAAAACCGACTTTCAATAGATGCTTGACTATGAGAGAGTAGTAAAAGCAAATAAACTACTTTCTATAAATGACAATAATTTTGTCCATTTGAGAGTAAGTTAAAATAAAAAGTATTTATTCTACCTTTAATAGGATCAAATTTCTTTTCAATACTATCTTGAAATCTTACAGTCAGTTGTAATGATTTAAACTTTTCTATAAAATTAAAAAATTCTTTTTTTTCAGAAGTCAATTTTTGTATGGCTTTTCCAGAGTCCACTGGTCATTAAAAACACACTTTTCATTATTCATAATAAATAATTTATTTCAGCCTTTATTTCACTGATAAAGAAATTCATCCTGATTCACTGAAATTATACACAATTTTCACAAAGGAAGACATGGAAAGTATATTTTGAAACAAAAAGTTTTGTATTTAAATATTAATATTCAGTGAATTTTATACAATATAAAGAAAACAGAAGCAAACAGAAAAAAAATGAATAAAAATCCTTCTTTACCTAAAATCATCAATCTTTTCATTGCACAAGACGATCTTGTTTGGTGATTACTTCACTTCATTTCACACACATAAAAAATTTGTTGTTGTTGTTGTTACTTATGACATTTGGACAAGCCAAGCACGCTATGCCATTGGCTATACGAATTTAAGTCCATAGGGAATGTCTTTCGTTTAACCAGCGTAGCACGAAGGTGAAAGTATAACTTTGCTCTAAACTCCTCTGATAGATGGAACCATCAGAGGATCCACTCCCTCAATTTTGACAATGATCTGGTGGGGAAGGAAATTTTCTTCAGACCATTACACCCGTGGTAACTGCTTAATGACTGACTACAAAACTTTCGATTCCACAGATTTAACAAGCACGTATATCGCATGTACTCGGTGGGTCTTTAGTGGCATTGGGAATTGAAACCTGCTCTTCTGTCAGGAAGGGCAATGCTCTAACCACTAAGCGACCATGGCCACAAAAAATCTAAATACTATTAAACCAGATTATCATGAAATTTATTGGGGCTGAGCTAGATCTTTGTACAGTATACAACAGTCAACAGTTAAGAATGGAACAATCTAACATTGATTATGCTGTCATCTAGAGGTAACATGAAGAGCTAATACTCTGGTTTTTGGACAATTTCATTAAAAATTTCAAAATATTAAAACGAAAAATTTGTTATATTTTCTAAAAAAATAAATGCATCAAGGTAAGTAAAAATTCCAGAAGTAATTCATGATTTTCAAGGGGTCAAGTAAAATTGTAAGAATTTTAAGGGCCCTTAAAATTTTTTTGGAATTTAAGGAGTTTCAAAGAGTTGAACCCTGATAATATGCAATATTCATCAAGAAAGATACGGGTAGTATATTTTAACTAAAAAATTTTATATTTAAATATTAATGTTCAGTTACTGTTACACAATATAAATAACAGAAACAAATAGAAAACGAATAAATTTAAATAAACCCTCTGATTGCACCACATAACTAACTTATTGGTGATTACACTTCCCTTCACTTCAGACATAAATCCCAATACTACATCTGGTTCTGACTGAATTGGCCCATCATGAAACTATTGTGGCTGAACTAGACCTTTATTTTAGTCAACAGTTATAAATACAATCAAATATCAACTGTGCTGCCATCTAGTGGTAACATTGAAAGCTAATGTTTAATTTAGTTTTTGAACATTTTCATTAAAAATTTTAAAATACAAAAATAAAAGATTCAAAAAGTTATAACATTTTTTACCAAAATATAAATGTATGAAGGAAAATAAAAATTCCAGGTGTAATTCCCGTTTTTCAAGGAGTCGAGTCAAAATTCCAGAATTTCTAGGATTCCTAAAAATATTTTCCTAATTTTATGGTATAATGTTCAATAATGGACATGCTGTGCCAATATTAAGATTTTTATAATGAATTTTGATATAACACAAACATAAATATGCTATATATATAATATTGAAAACTAAATATATATGTAAAAAACAGAAAAAATATATAATATAAATAATTATATACACAAAATTTATAATATAAATTAAATAAAATGTAAAAAACCTATTGCTCTTAAGAATGCAAATAGGTTTCTGTAGGGTTTAAAAAAGTGTAAACATACATAATTAAAAACATAGCATGCAATTAAACTATGGTGATTGTATACGATTCTTTACGCGTTTCACATGGATTTAATTCACTTAGAAACAAATATCGCTGTACGAAACGTGTGTCTCAGATATGAAGCCGAGTCAAATGGACAATAGCACTTTGTAGCAGTAAAACTGTGAATGAAATGAGTAATGGAAAAATGGTGCTTAGTCTTTCCAACCTGAGTGTTCCATGACTCCAACCAAAGAAAATGTACAAAACTTTTTATAGCCTTTCTCACGCCCGAGAGTGGAACCAATAGTAGAAGTGGGTCCAATGCAGCCTTGGCAGCTGCATCTGCTCTCACATTTCCATGAAGACCCATATCATTTGGTAGCCAACAAAATATAGTATCATTGCCCTTGCCAGCAAGGGAGTCTTAATGATCTGAAAATCCTTGACACAACAGGATGACATGCAAAGCTGTTGTTTCTCAAAGCTTCTGAAACACTCATGTTGTCAGTGTATACACGAAACTGATGATGGTCATCTGTTTTCATATGCTGAAGAGCATAGTAAATAGCTGTCGCTTCAGCAGTAAAGAGGAAGCAGGATAAATGTAGGCTGCAACTAAACGAGATATTATTAATAAGAATTCCACAGCAGCATGTCTTGACATTTTTTATTCATCTATTAAAACAAGTTGGAATACATACAGTGATAAGAGAACAGCTGTTGAAATACAATAGGTGTTGTGTCCTCCAACTCTCTATGATGAGAAAAAGTAATTTTAATAACAGATGTTGGGTCATATCAAGGCAGATGAGCAAAAGGTTCTATTGCTTCAATCAAAACATCACATAGGTCTGATAGCCACATGTATAAATTGGCCTGAGTGAGAAAGGGTGGAATGCTCGATGGTCGACCATCATATAATCTTTTAAGTGCAAAAGAAGATATTGTGGAATGTAATGAATGATGAGGGGTCAACATAATGTTTGCATAATAATTGAGAGAGTGCTGCATTTGTCTCAGGTCTAAAGGTAATTGTTAACAAAGCATGTATAGACTCTGGATGGGTGATGATCAGAATGCCCCAGAACATATCCTTAAAGCAGAGTGATGAACTGTGTCCAGTCTTAGTCGAATGGAAGACCTAACTGATTCATAAACAATACATCCATAGTCAATATGGGATAAAATCAGTGACTGATGTGCTATCTGCACCCCAAGAAGTATTTGATAATACTTTGAGGATACTAAGCGATTGCTCACACTTCTTCCGCAAATGTAAAAACATGCGGAAGAAAGGTTAATTTTTGCTCAAAGATAATTCTCAGGAATTCTATTTCATTGAGTACTGGTATAGGAGTGTTGCTGATAGAAATCACAGGATCACTGAGAAAGCTACTCTTTCTACAGAAGTGGACACATCTATTCTTGCTTGGTGATAAGGTATGGCCATTCTCAGAACAGCAGACAACAAGTTTCGTAACTACTATTTGCAGCTGTCTTTCAATTCACCACATATTGGATCCCTGACATGATATTTGCAGGCTGTAAACATACAAAGTACTACTAGCTGAAGGTGAAAAATGCTATTAATGTGAAGGCTAAAAATAGTGACACTTAAAATAGAGCCTTGAGATACACCCTCTGCATGAACAAAAGTATTGGACAAAAACTGACCAATAGAAACTTTAAAAACATGGAAGTGTAAAAAATTTTGCAGGCATATTTAAAAATTACCATAAAAGCCAAAATCATGTAATGAAGAGAAAATACAATTGCACCAAGTACAGTCTTAATCCTTCTTTATGACAAAGAAAAAGAAAGCTAGTGATTCCTCTTCACAAAGGTATTGAGGATCTGTTTCCAAATAAGTGATAATATCAAGAGTGGATCTCCCTTTGCATAAGCCACTCTGATTAATATGTATACATTTATTTTTTCTAGGATATGTACAAGATAAGCATTAATCATATGTTCGAGAGTTTAACATGAGCAACTTGTCAGGGCTATTGGTCGATATTATGAAGGATCTGAAAGATCTTTACCAGGCTTAAGGATTGGAATCATTATTGCTTCATTCCAAAGTGACAGAAATTTATTTTCAGTTTAGATCCTATTAAACAAAAGCAGGAAGTGCAATAGGAAGTCTTGACTTAAATGTTGAAGCATATGATAGCTGATTCCATCAGGTCCTGGCCTGGTATTGTTTGCCTGCTGTAATGCTTTTTTCAGCTCCAACATTTCAAATTCGCAGTTGTAAGGCAAAGCTTGCCTATGGTTGAAACGAATTAGTGTTTTCTCAGTGAAACTCTCAGTCCTTAAAAATGAAAGACTATATGCGCCAAAGTTGGAGATGCTAGTAAGGGTTTTTCCAAGGATGTTAGCAATGTCCATAGGAGAAGAGAATATAGCAGCTCCAGTTTTCAAAATGGGAAAGGAAAATGCCCAATATATTCTATTGGCTGCTCATTCACTTTTCTCCACAACTGTTTACTGGATGTTGAAGATGTAATTTAGGATATATAGTGGGACCAATATTCCTCTGACTTCAATGATGAGCTCTGCAAGCTATTGCTTTGGTATACTTATAGGCAGTTAAATTCTCCATTGTGGGATGATTCTGAAGCAAGCCCGATAACTTCCTGTTTTTTATAATGTTTTTGGCATTCATCATTCTAAATTGGTTTACAATGCTCGTACGGTATATAGGAACTTTTAAATATTGCTACATCAGCTGCATTGAATGATTTTGAGTATGTCTTTATCAATACTCTTGATCAAAACCATTTCACTATCAATAACTGCCAATTGCATAAATAACATTGAATCTGCCATACTGTACACATAAATAGGTAAACATTGTCATACACTACTACTTACAATCAGGGAGATGATGCATGGAAAATAATCACTGCTGGTCGGATCATTTCCAAATGTTAAGTTTAGCAATGACAGAGAACAAATAACAAAATCGAGAGAATGAAAAATGTTTGTGAGTGCAAGGAATTGTCCATACATTGATATTAATCAAACAGAGACTGTTATCAGAAATAAATTGTTCCATCTGATGACTGTGAAAATTAATATCATCACTTTTCCACAAAGTATTATGCTCATTAAAGTCACTGAGTGACAAAGTTGGCAGCTGATCAATTAAATCTTCTAGTTGCTCTTGACAGATGACATCATGAGGTGGTAAATAAAAACTACAGACTGTAATCAAATACGTTGTGTGAATTCTCACAGCTACAGCCAATAGAGTAGTATTCAATGTATGGAGAGTGCTGGGAAAATTATTAAATGTCAGTCCACAAACACCTCCCATTGTCACTACAGTCCTTTCTAAAATATTTAAACCCATGCATGAAAAAGCTAACACTAGGTTTCAGGAATGTTTAATGAAGTGCAAAACATGCAATATTATAGGTCAAAATTACGGACTTTATGTTATCATGATATGAATGCAAACCATGGCAATTCCAATAAACAAAAGAAGTTATCTTTTAAATATGAAAGCTCCTTTCCCGTAGCTGGAAGTCATATCATCTGCCAATTATCTGAAGGATATATCAAAGAAAATTATCTTTTAAATTGAAAAACTCCTTTCTCGTAGCTGGAAGACATGTCATCTGCCAATTCCCCGAGCAATATATCATTGTCCAAGGAGGGATGCAGAGATACAGCATCAGTTTCCAGGGCTAAGACTTTTTGGGTGGACATGGAGGCTCGACGAGAGCCCTATTTTGCAGATTTTAGTTTGAAAGCCTAATAGCTTTAGATTTGTATGTTGGAGCTTTTATAGAAATAGGAGGTATCTTAGATTTTGGCTTTTAAGCAGAGGTTGGAAGTAATCTAACAAGTTACAACTGTAAAGGAGTCTGTTTGAGTACTACTTGATCGGATGACCTTTTAAGCTACGGCTGCATAGCTTACTTCAGACTGTAGCATACGAGATATAACAATTCGTCAAGCCTCGGGGTAAAAAATTTTATTTGTTATCTTAAGCGTAGTGATTTTTTTTCCAGGACCCATATTTTGGATAATATCGAGGGTAGTAGGGGTGGTCACACCTTAAAAGTTGACACACGCTTCCTTTGAAATACAATTTGTACTCTCATGGTCAATTATTGTGCAACAAGTGCAAGTATGTTTTGCCTTGCAAGAGTTTTTAGAATGTCTAAAATGGATACACTGGAAACAACACAAGGCTTTAGGTATACATGTCTTAACAGGTAAATGTAAGTACGCAACTTTGACATTGTCTGGAAGGTCTGGTCTGGCATATGTCAGAATGAGATGTTTCATATCAATAAATTTTCCAACTCTTCTGACAGTCATACGCTTAATGACACAGACCTTCTGAATTTTGGGAATTTTAAGGATTTCATCCATAGGCGTATTTAGTAAATCCTGTGCTGAAATCATTCCCTGCGAAAAACTCAAGTTCCGATGAGGCGAGACAGGCACTTCAATATTAGTCAACAGTCTCCTTTTAGCAATAATAGCTGATTAAGTAGCTGATTCAGCCTCCACAAGAATATCTCCTGATCTCAGTTTTCTGATACCCCTTATTTTCCTAGATGTTCCTGATATTCCCTTTTAAGTTAGGAAAGGGGACACATTTTTAAAAGATCTCTCTTTCCATGTAATAAAATTTAGCATTAGCCAGTTCCAATTGTTGTTCCTGTAGGAGAAAAGAATAATTTGAATTCTACATGAAAGAATTTATAAAATTTCGGGACCTGACCATGCCACCAACCACTAAGCCCAACAAGGGATGCAGACCAGCTGCACCAATGCTAGCCAGGTCCTATATTCTCACAGTACATCCCTGAGATGGCTTACCCCTTAATGAGTCATCCAGTAGATGCACTGATTGCTATATCCATAAAGCCAATTGATTGATTTAGTCCCCAAGAGAAGCTAATTGTAATAAAGTGGCGAAAGCAGCTCAAGGGGACCTAACCACAACGACGAAGAAAAGGAAGAAAAAGCAGAAGAGAAGGATGGGGAAAAAAAAAGAAAGAGAAAAGATCACTGGAGCACTTTGAAATTGTTTGATACCCGCTTGTTTACCTAAAGAAAGTAACCCCCCTGAGGGGTCAAATTCCAGGAGTTTATAGAAGTTGTTATGAACCACGTAAGTCTTACTTTGAAACATCGTTAGTTTCAGAAGCAGAAACATATACTGATAACCCTCAGAATGGAAATAGGCTCTAGAATTTTCAAAATTTCATTTCTTCAACAAAAAGAACATTTCTGAAATAATTTTCATGGTCACAGTACTAACCCCAACCTACTCTGGCTTATTGGAATTTTTTTTAAATTTAAAATAAAATAATTCTAATCCAAAGATAGAACGATATTAAGAATATTATCAACAAATTACTTGTCAAACCTAATACATAGTGGCATTTAGTTGTATGATCCACTTTATAAGCAAAAATTATTAAAGAAATGAATTACATTTAGCCGACTTTAGAAAGAAAGTTATAAGTTTCCATCCTTTATAAAAAATGATATTGTTGAAACTGTCACATAGCTTACATAAAGACAAGAATAAATATGAGTTTTGCATTTTTTTTCATATCAGATCAGATTATATCATTTCAGATATCACATGATATCACTATCTTAAAAGTTTAAAAATGAATTTTATCTGATTTATTTTTCAAATGCAATTTTAATTTTGTGGACTTTCACAATTAATTAATTAAATTTTCTAACTAGCTACAACAAATCAAAATAAAGTATTTTTCAAATAATTCTGAAATATAATATAATGCCTCTTTCATACTTTTTTACTTCCAATACCTTCAATATGTAACAAAATACCATTAAATGCTATTTTAATGATAAACAATTTATAGCACATTTTACACTGACTATCTAAATTTCCAATCATTCCAGTTGTCTATCTCTGACACAAAAAATTGACAAAAAATTGAGGATATTTAAACATTGTACAACTTTTAACAAAAATACATTTTATGATTCCAAAGTTTTTTTTTTTTCCTTTAAAAAACTTTTTGCATAGTTAGAAATCAATTCTCGAAATTATTCTCATGGCTGATAGAATATAATTTCTTATATTTATTACAAGCCAGTGCATGATCTATATAATGTTTTTTCATAAAATATTTGGATATTTTTCAAAGCTATTGAATATTTTCCTTATTTAACACAAATGGTTATCAGCAACTGATTTAACTAAATCAGATTATCAGATTTTAGCTCAACTATTCTTTCTCATTGCTTTTAGTTAAAAAAATATATTCTGAATTTATTAAATAGAAAGATGCAAAAATAAATTTATATTACTTCAGTAAAATTGAACAAATAGCATTAAAATTATCAACTTATTCTCAGTAGCTAATATTCATGAAAACAAAAATTTCATTAAAAAAGAAAGAATTTCATAAGTTTGCAAACTATAACTAATGTATAACTATCTGTTAAATAACAATTCCAATTAAAAGGCAACAGTTGTATAATCTTGGATTTTTATTAATGTGATGGTGTAACTTAAAAGTAAAATTCTCAAATAATAATCATATATCAGTTTTAATTCCTTCTATAAATATTCTTTTGAAAACTAAAGTTAATGTTTTATTTACCAATTTTTATCAACAAAACAAAGCTTCAGGAATTTAAGGGGCAAGCATGCATAGTTTCTGGTCACTTATACTTTTAAAAGTGTATATTTACTTTAAATAACCCTTTATTAATTTAAACTGATTGTTCAATCGGCACTAAACAGAATCAAAGTTTTCAGATATTTAAGTTAAGATCTTTTCTTTTAATGCAGCATAATTGCTTTCCTTCTGCCCTTTGTGTTTCAGAGTTCCAGGTGATGGAACACCAACTTATAACTTTCTACCAAACTGTTGCATTTAGCTATAAATGAATGAAATTTAGCTTGAAATCTTCTTTAATCTTTCATTTAGATAATAAATGGCAGCACTACAGAAGACGACCAATAATTTTCAACTATAGCTGTTTATTTGAATCCCTTTAGTTTGAAAAAATATTTCGTAATTTTTTTGTGATGCAAAAATAATTGTTTGGAAAGAAACTTTTGTGTTATTTTGTTGCCTGTACCTTGAACTATTTATTCCATATTACTTTACTTTTTTACACAAATAGTGCACATATGATTATCTGATAAAACAAAATGTACCATCATTTGGAATATTGCGGTGTAACAGCACTTTTCCATTACATGATTAGCATTGAACGCAATGACAAGGAAAACAGCTGTGTTTATTTTTACTGTTTTTCGCTCTTTTGGGGTTAGAATAAGCTAATGCTGAGGAATTTACAGGGAAGGATTACTTGTATGGGTAATGTTTTTACACCTTTTTTTGCTCTCTTGAATTGGGAAGATTCAATGGAGTCTAGGATTATATCAGTTAGTTAAAACCATCTCTAGTTAGATAAACATTTTTTGTGCTCTTGATTTTCCTTTCATTGTTATTCATTTCATATAGTATAGATATTTTTTTAATTTATATATTTTTAGTTTGTTAATTGCAAACAAATGGCAAATGGCATTAGTCTTTTTGAAGCAATAAAAATGCTTCAAGAATTGCTTTCTGGCAGTGAATTAGAGCATGTGGATAGTGATACAGAGGAATATATTCCTATACCACTTGATCAATCTCAGTCTGATAGCGATGTGTTGGATGCAAGTGAAGATGATGGCATGATTTATCACAACAGGGCTCTCTATGCAGCCCCAAAACATTTACTTGGATAACTAAACAGACTGCACAGTAGTAGTAGTTTTTTTTTTTTTTGTATAGAGTAGCAGGCCTCCTTGTGGTGCACCCTGGATCCCGCTCAATCTGCTACACAAGTGTAATGGATTGTTTTTTTATTCCTTCTATTTTGTATTTTCTGATAATACAGTAAGCAAGGATGATTTTATTGTAAATATTTAGAATGAAACTAAAAACTATACATTGTACGGCCAAACCAAATAAGTTCAAAGCTATGATTTTAATTCATAACATTGTCATTTATAAAAATTTAGTGCATTTATTTAGTTATTTATATCTTAATACAAAATATTTAAATGCATATTATTCAATCAAACTTACTCAAAATTTTTGGCAGCAATTTCTTTTTCCTTTTCTTCTAGAGCAGCCCGTAAAGTTACTACTTGCTGTGCATACTATAATTATAATATAACTACATAAGTACACTGCAAAAAGTAAATATTTACAAATGATTTAAAATTTATTTATTAAACACATGAATTTTTATCTCTTAATATACATTTGTATTTTAGATAATATTTGGATAAATTAAAAATTTTCATCCCTAAAATTTAAGCTTAAAATATATTATAAATGAATTAAGTAACATTTTTAAATTATATAAATTTTTAAAGCCCATTTATTGTTTTTTAAAATATGATATAAAATTACATAAATTAATCAAGGAAGAATATTTCATTTGATGTTTAAAGAACTTATAAAATAATACACATCGATTTTTGTTTGTGATTATACATGAAATCTCTCAAATCATAACAAATAAATAATAAAAATGTCAAATATTAATATTTTAAGTAGATTTTGAGCTACTACAAATATCCATGCCCAAGCCAGGAATCAAATTGAAATGAAGGCTGGATCAATAACCATTTGGCTTCCAGTTCAGCTGCTCTTCACTTGAATAATACTTACAATAATTTCAGTGTTTTGTCCCAATTCCATAAGGAGACTTCTTAAAACATTAAAAAATTTATTAGAAAAATGAAAAGCGTCTTTCATTTAAAAATGCCCCTTCAACGTCTTGAAGCAAGATTTAAAGAATGACAGGAAATGCACTTATTCTCTATCCTCCACATTTAAGTATGAAATTTTAAGTGCTCTACCTCTGTTTCTACCTTTTATGTTCTCATACTGCTTCCTTCATATACTTCACTAATTTGTAATTGAATTTCATCTGCTTTCACGTCTCATGAATTAAGAAAACAAATGGAATAGCATATTTCTCAGTCAGTGGAATTACCAGTTGACTGAGCTATTTTAAATGCTGAAAAAAGAGGCTTTCCCTCTAAAGAGGCTTACTCTTTAAAGTGAAAAGTCTTGGATTTGATCCCAGCTACAGCTGAACAACAGGAAATGAATGTTGTGCTTATGCCTTCAGCATGCACCTCTGTTGAGAATAGTGCTTGGGAGTTTTCTAAGGTTTCCTTCTTTCCAACACATGAATTCAGTTCGCTATCCATGAAAAATCCTCATGAAAGCCAATTTACTGGGTGAATATTAAAAATACCTTACAAGTCTAAGGCTACTTATGTTATCCACTACACAAAGTCAAAGTACACACCGTAATCGAATTCTTCCATAATGGTCTCTGTGGCAAGATAATAAATACCAGAACTCAATTTACATACACAGAACAGCAAAACTTCAACAGTATTTATTTAAAACATATATTTGGAATTGTTTCTATTCTCTTAATGATGTTGCCTTACTTGAGAGTTCACAACTACATCTTTTGTTGCAATGAGTAGTGTTAATGATGTGATGTTTTAATGTTTAAATGATTTAATAACTCACATAATTCTAAAACCTGTCCAAAATTAAATATTCTTTTCTTTTAAGTTACATTTTAAAACAGATACAAAATAGCAGAAAAATATTTCCACAGTTATTTGAAAATTAAATAGTTCTTTACAAGTTTGAAACTTCTCAAAGTCAAAAAGCAGTTAATACCAAAGATATGAAAAACTTAAGGAAATTTAAGAAATATATCAAAAGAAAAATGCTTTCAGTTTGGTAGATTACATATCTAAAAATCAGAAATTTTCTATGTAAATCAAAAGAATTTGCTCATATGATTTAACATTATTGGTATAAGGTAAGGTTTCATGCCCTTTTAGAAACTATAAATATTTACTTTTCAAGGTTGAAAGGATTTTTGATAACAAAGTTTGTTTTTTATTTATAAAGAAAATTATTCTTTTATCATTATTAAATGTTAAGCACAACTGATTTCAATAAGATTAATTACTGTAACTAATGTTTATTATAATATGAATGTATGTATGACATAAAATGAAAAATACAAAAAAAATTATGTTTAATATATTGCCTTAGTCTAATAAATTTT
Source organism: Latrodectus hesperus (assembly GCA_037975125.1). Lineage (NCBI taxonomy): Eukaryota > Metazoa > Arthropoda > Arachnida > Araneae > Theridiidae > Latrodectus > Latrodectus hesperus. The sequence goes on from CM075859.1 coordinate 8,925,084, forward strand.
CTTTCTTATCCCTAATCAGTGCAATCAAACATGAACATTTTTGTAGTTGAACAATATCATCTTAATTTTTTACTTTCTTTTTCAATAGGATATTCACACTCTTTATTCTACCTAAGAAATCAGTAATTTTGATTTGTTTGATAGTTTTTATAAGGCTGAATTGCTGATTTCACAATATGAAGAAATAATTTTACAGCTCCCTTTTGATTCTTCAGCTTCTTTCAGTTAAAAGGTTACATAAATAACACATTTTCCTAAATTTTGAAAAATGACATCATATCAAAATTATATTATAAAGTTAATATTTTTAAATGAAGTTCATAGTTCTTGAATATAGAAGTTTTAATGTTCTGATCACTTCTAGTGATTTTTAAGAAATTCCTGTCCAATCTCCACGTCCCTTCATTTAACTTCCATCTTCTCAATTGAATTGCTTGAATTTCTATCATTACTGATTTACCAAAGTAAATTTAAATTACATACAGTAAAAAAGTATATTTCTGATTGACATTCTTAATTAAGACAATATTGTCAATATTTATCGATTTCTCTGGAGCTATATTGAAGATTCTTTGATCACAGTTTTGAAGGTACCGCTACTTCAAATTTTCTATAAGACATATTTGATACTGAATACTTTTAGAGAAATCCAATTTATCTATGTGAGCCAGATCAAGAACACCCACTTCCTTAATAGGTTGCAGGCACATTTCTAGAGTTAAAGGCTCCAAATCACCAGGATTTTCAGACACATATGTAATTGACCTTGTGTTTATTATAGATAATCCCAAATTAAAGTTCACATTTCTTGAACAATCAAACTTACATTACCTGTTTCAGTATTTTTTATTGATTGAATAAAGCCCTAGTACTAAGAAACCAGCCCCCTTTTTTTAATCATAGCATTAAATATATATAATTTCTTTTCTATTCCTGGAAATATTTCTTATTTGATCTATGTATCAGATTTTGGCGACAAATCTTCTTTGTTTTTCAATCAGAAAAGTGTTTCTTACTAATGAAGTCAAGTTCTTTACAGTACAATATCTTGAAGCTAAATAGTGGTAATTTTCCAAATCAGATAACTGTTATTACAATTTTACAGTTAAGGAAATGCCCTCAATTTCCTAAACTCTATTTTAAACAAATACTGTTCACAGTCCTTGGTTGTGTATCCAATGTAATACAATCAACGAAGCTGTCAAGAAAAATTCTTAAGATTACAGGCTTTTTTTTTAAATGAAGAGATAGTCTTATACCACTACTGCAAGCCACTAGTTGAAATTTTGAAACAAATATATCTCTAACTGAATGATTCCAGAATTGGTAAGTACTAAATTAATTCTTTCACTCTTCATTTCTATATTATACAACTGGTACATAATCTAAGACAAATGTATCATAAAATGTATGTAAACTTATTGAAGGACCACCATCCACCAATATAAATCTTGAAGGTTTCACATCTTAGCACATAAAATTCATTACACACAACCCAATTTAAAAACTTTTTTTATCAGAGAGAGTTCCTTAGATATCTCAGTATCCCAGTTCAATTTTGATTTCCTGCTTTACAGGAGCCAATTTTGGTAGAGCTCTTAGACTAGGGAATCCAACAGGATGGCTGAATCAATGAGAACAAACTACTCCTAGTTATCAGTTTATCTGGTTGAGTAACTGCACTGACATTACAAAATAAGGTACTTTTTAGCAATCCCATAATAGATTAAAGGCAGGTGTTGTTTTAACTAGCTTCTGGACTAATGAATTCAGTCTACACCCAACCTCTAAATACAAATTTAGCTCTTTAACAAATACATGCATTTCTTCTTCTAAGTCTACAAAAATTAAGAAGTTATCTGAATTTAAATTTTTTTCAGTTTTACATCACTTCATGTTTTATATTCTATATATAGTATTTGATAACAATTCTATGAATGAGAGCTGCTGTTCCCACCAAAAAAAATTCCCTTTTGTGTCTAAAAATGTGTCATTTTAATTTTTGACATCTTTTCACTATAAAAAATAAAGATAATCTATCCTATCTCGAAATGGAAATTTGTAAAAATGCCTTCGTGTCAGCAATCAATCCTATTTTTTCTTTGAGCATAAAAATTATTTCAGATATCAAGTCAGCAGCATCTTATTCTTTTTCAATCAATAATCATTTAAAGAAAAATTCTGCTTTTGTTTACTTGAAAGATTGATATCTAACATTTTATCCTTGAATTTCCCTTGAACCCTCCCAATGAGGAATATATGATGGATATGAAAATTCTTTGTAAGATATTTTCAATAATGTACTGTAATTGTTACCCACAATCAATTTCAATGCAAATTTATCTAAGCTCCAATAATTTTACTATAAAGATTTCTCATCTCTTTCCATGCCAATATAACATCATCATTACTTACAGTTATTTTCTTTTTAAAATGATCTGTGATCTTTTTTCACTGCTGCACAGTTCTTGGGGATGTTTATTTCCAATAGTTTACTAATCCCAAAGTTTAGTTAAATTTTCAATATGCCTCAAAAGAAACAGATGTTAAAGAATTTCTTGCAATATCAATTTTTGATTTTCCCATCAAAACTCATCCCATATAAATTTCAACCACTGTTAGTCCAGAATTTAATTTATGAATTTTTTCCCTATGAAAATTTTTTTAACAAAATCTACTCTATTTAAAAATTGAATAGTTATAATGTTTTTTAAATTACATCAGTGTCAGTAAGGTCCATATTTCTCAATTCTTCAGTAAATTGTCCATTTGAAATATTTGTATGTTTCCACAAATAGTTTTTATTATCCAAGGCAAATAGTTTCAAAATGTGTATAACAGCACTTTTTAGTTTTAACAAGTCTCATTTTAAAATCTACCTTAGAAAGCTGATGAATAAATTATTTGGTGTGGGGACATTAATCTCACACTATGCATTTCTGTTTGAATGTTAATACAAACATTAATGTGAAAAAATCATAATCTCTGAGCGAACTTTTATCTTCAAAAACAAGGAATCAATCTAATTATAATGTTCATTCAAGTTATTTAATAATTGATTTTTGTACCAATGAGGTCTGTGAGCCAGAATCAATAAAGACTTATAGCGGATATTTCTTTCCATCTATAACCACTCCTACCATTGAAGTTTAAAAATAGACTTAACCAAAAAACTCATGCTAGAACATTTTCTTCATTTCTAACTTTTAAAGAAAATTTGATTTTTGTTTAACTTCTGGGCAGAGTAAAATAAAATGTCTTGTCAGATATCTCTTGTATTAGTTTCTGACCACATTTTATCCTCTTCGCCTCACTCAAGAAGGATTTCTTAGCCAAATACACTCAATATTTTCTTTTGAAATTTATTTTACTGGTCCCAATAATTCTCTAACATAAAAGTTAATTCAAAATTCTTTACCATTACATCTGTTTTGTAAAATTTATATTGTTTTCTTGTGTTCTATGCCATTAGAGAGGAACTATCAATTATTTTTGGCCTTTATACAAGTGGAGCCATACACTGAAGCTAATAATGGAATTTGTTTCCTGACTCCAAGTTTATCTTTGTGGATTTTGCTTAACTGAATCCAAAAGGTGAAGTAGTCTTTAACTTTTAATATCAATTTCATCAGTTCTATATTGGAAAGTTTGCATTTTTCTCAATATTCAAAATTATTGATTCTAAACAAGAAATCTCTCATATTTTGTAAAATAGAATTCACATGTACACTTGCGTTATCCTATTTTTCATTATACTAAACTGATTCTTTCTCAGTGACATCACTTACTGTTTCATTGGCTACCAAAAATTCTAAAATTTGTTTACTAATTTCATTTAAACTAATTTTCCTTCTTTCCAATGAAGCAAATTTAATTTCAATGTTTGATGTTTTAAGTTTCCTCACTAAAGAGTTACTAAATTATCATACAATTTTGTAAATATGGCTCTTAGTGGTATTGTTTCTGTTATTAACCCCTTGCCAGTGTCGCCCGAATCTAGTTCGGGCAACTACTGCATGCAGTATTTGTGATGCCCGAACTGGAGCCGGGCAGAAGAAAAATTAACATTTCTATTCTGTGAAGTCTGAGTTGAGTTCGTTTCTACTTTAGGATACTTAATTCCACATTTTCCTGATAAATGGCACAAGTGGTCTTAGTTTTTTACCAATTCCGACTTCGGTTGTAGGAGGGGAAATGTGGGTGTTGTCAGCTGCTCAGATAAAAAAGGCTTGGGTTGATAAACAACGACAGAGTTTTGCTTTCTCATTTAGTTTCGGCTGCTTTTTGGTGAGGTTTTTTTTTTTTTAAATTAATTTTTTTTTTACAATGTCCTATTCAGACACTGATGAAGAGTATAGCTAAGGTTCCTTGAGATCAAATACCCATATTTCAAAAAAAAAAAATATTAAGAAAGGTGAGGTTTTTGTTTTTCAATGTGGAAAAGTTACTGCTATAAAATGGACTGATAAAAAGGATGTCTGTTTGCTTTCTTCAGTCCATACCGCCAAAATGATTGAGTTTGAAGATAAGAAAAAAGAAAAATTCAAACCGAAGGCAGTCCACGACTACAACACTATGGGAAGTGATAATAAAGTCAATCAACATTTTACAGATTTCGCAGTTGCTAGAAAAGGAGGTAAAAAAATATTACTAGAAAATATTTTTCCATCTCCTACACCAGGTGTAATATAAATAATTCCTTTATTTTGTATACTTCAGCAGGAGATGCGAAAAATAATATGAACTTCAGAAAATCAATTGAACTATATAAACCAAATATTCAGTTACCAGGACAGGGGCGTCCTAGTGTAAACTTACAGCACGCCACAGATCGACACTTTCCAGAACACAACCCATCAATGGGGGAAAAATCTACGCAAACCAAGCAGTGTTTTATATGCCGTCATAAATCCGGTGAACAATAGAAGAGAATAAGGCATGAGACAAGAGTTTATTGTAAAGAGTGCAATATATAGGTTTGTGCGCAGTAATGTGTTTTGGGATATACCACACTGTAAAAGATTTGTAAAATTTATGTATTGAAAAACATAATGTTGTGTTTATTATATTATACTAGTTTGTACTAGTTATTCTTAGCTTCAAAATTTCGTTTAATTTGCTCAATATGAGTAACATGTATGTTTAATCAATGTTTCATGTATATGTAAAATTTATAAATATAGTAGTTATTGTATTTAAAATTTTATTTTTGTAATAAAAAGTCATTTTCTAACTCTTATAATAATATAAAGAATAAAATTAAACAGTCAAAAATATTTTTCATTTTTGGTCCATTTTTCTGAAGTATGTCACAGTTAAGGAGTTAATGTATCCAATGTTTATTTTCTATATATATCTGTTGTAAACATTAAGTAATAATCATATAAGTTACAATTACATTATATATTTTTAATATATATAACTAAACTTATGCAGGCTTCAATCATATCTACTTTGTCACAAGATGTTGAATATGATAAAGTAAATTTAAATTTTCTTTAACCTCTTATTTTCTTTCAACAGCAGCAAAATATTTTTAGAAAAAGTTAAATTACTTTTTTTATATATATAATATTGCCATTCATGAGCAGCAAAGCTCATATAAACATGATAATAGCTGGCACTTTTAATTACATTAATAATAGTATATCACCAATTTCCTTTTCAGATGATTCAAACATATCTTTCATTTCAGATGTAAATGACCATATTTTCTTCATACAAACATTTAATGACTTGATTGTAAAGTTGAGGCAATGTCCAATAGAAAATTGCTCATACGTTTCTATTACATTAATTGATTTAAAATTGTGTATGCTTAAAATCAGTTGTAATTTTCTTTTTATTACACATAAGTATTAGATATATAAACAACATGCCTTGACTTAATGGTTGGAGGAACAAAATAGTGTTAGTTGGTAGAAATGCTATTTTGATATTCAAATTTCTCAAATCTTCTGATTGGCATGGAACACAATATATTCCTTTATCTAATTACAATGAGTAAATTAAAAGAATGGTTATAAATGAATAAATACTTTTATTTGCATATTTTTATGTAAAAGGGTGAAATCCTAGGAGCCTGAATTGGTTTGGCATGATTTCCAATTTTCATGCTAAGAGCTGCAGTTACCTTATCAACCCAAATTACCACACTTTACGCAATATTAGGTTTTTAAAATCCTGACCTTGCTCTAACTTGAATTTTGAACATTGCACTCTCGCACTATTTTAAATTTCAAATATCAAAGTACATATATTTCAGAATCCTAATTGTTCCGTATTTGTTATGTATACCCTTGGTTACGGAGCACCCTCTTTGGCGCATTCTGTAATCACGCCATTTATGGCAACCTTCTTTCTCGTAAGTCTTAATGTTGTACTCTTACAAAACAAAATGTGCTGTGAAAACACTCAGCAAAATAAACACTTTATTTACAATTCTTTTGTATTTAATTAACACAACCTCCACACATTTTGGTTCGTCGAGCCGGAGGTGAATCATATCCTATGGAATAAGCAATTTTATACTTTACAACTGAATTAAAATAATAAATTCAGATCGCTAGGATGACATATGTTACACCGCTAAATCGGAAGCGCGGCGGCATCAAAAGAAAATTAAATAATGTCCTCACAGAAGGACAAGATGATACGAACATTCCTGAGCTTCAGGCTCAATTGGACATCTTACTCTCTATGCAAGAGATTTGAAGTGCTTAAAGATGAATACTATAATAGTCCCAAGGAAGAAGAATTCCAAAAGATCGAGGACTCTCTTACCAAAGTAGACGATGAGATTCAAAAATTAGACGTAAGCCTCAAAACCTATATTAATAAATTAAAAATTATAAATATAGATTCTGTTAAAAACAAAGATATTGAATGTATTATAAGTAATCAACCTAAAAAAGCTTTTATAAAACTTCCAAAAATCCCACTTCTGCTTTTCAGCGGAAAATATGAGGATTGAAACTAATTCAAAACTCAGTTTAATATCTTGATTAGTGAAAATTCAGAACTTACTGAAAATGAAAAATTACATTATTTACATGGATCACTTAAGGGAGAAGCCAAAATCATAGAAACTGTTGACGATAACTTTTCATCTCTTTTTAAAGCTTTAGAACAACTATATGAAAACAAAAGAATGATTGTTAACAGTCATATCAAAAACATTTTAAATCCTTATCTTCTAAAACAAGAATCAGGTAAAGATTTACGCAATATTCTAGATGCTATTTTGAAAAATCTTAGATCATTAAAAACTGTAGGTTTCGCAAGAGATAAATTATTTGATGCTTTGGTATTAAACATTGTACTTGATAAATTAGATAGAGAATCTCGCAAGCAATTTGAATTAACATTGAAAGATAACAATGTACCTGAATTTGACGATTTCCTGGAATTCTTACAAAAGAGGTGTCAAATTTTAAATAATATTCAAACAAACATTACATCTAAATTTAATGCCGAGAATTAAAAACCTTTTTTTGTTAACTCTGACAAATCTTCAAAATTGTATATTGCTTGTAAAACACATGCTCTGTATCACTGTAATATATTTAAAGAAATGAAATTATCAGAAAGATTAGATTTAATTAAAAAAAAGGCTTTGTAGAAATTTCATAAGTGGATATCATTCATTAGCAAGAGGTAATACTAAAAGTTCTTGTTTCGTTTGTAAAAAGAAATTAGATCACACACTCCTTCATAAATATTCCACACCGCTTATGACAAATAGTTACCAAGAGAATGAACCCGTACAATTGACACCTACGCAATATCAAGAGTGATATCAGCAAATTAACAGTTCAGAATCCATTGATATGCAAGTGCCCGAAAACCCTCAACTTTCATTTTTCTGCAACAGAAAGAAGAGAATTTTAATAAGCACAGCAATAATAGTCAGAGAGGCTTGGGGGGAATTCAAACCCTTAAGAAGGGTCCTTGACTCTGTCAGAGAGTGATGTTTCCTTTCCTCCACAGTTGCAGATTTATTAGGTCTGAGAAAAGAAAAAACAAATATTTCAATTGCCGGTTTGAATGATACATCTGTAAAGATAAAGAAAGAGATTTCAACTTTTTTGTCGAATGAAAATCAGGACTCGCTATGGGAAATATTTATTAATTGTTCCTAAGATTACTAGTTTCACGCCTTCTAAAAGATTAAATATTTCAAACTTAAAAATTCCAAGTGAAGCTTAACAAGCTGATCTATTATTTTATATTCCTCAAAAAATAGGTATTCTTTTAGGTGCAGAATTGTTCTTTTCATCATTGAATGAAGATAAAATAATGAGAGCAGACAACTTATTTTTACAATCAAGTTGTTTTGGTTATCTTGTTTCAGGTGTTATTTCAGACAATCCTACTTATAATACACCAAAACAATGTTTTTTAACTAAGATATTCTTAATAAAACTCTCAAACGCTTTTGGGAAATTGAAGAAGTAGACACTAATGAAACTTGCAACGATGATTTAAGGTATTGTAACGATAATTTCGCAAAAACTCATTATAGAAAACTGAATGTTAGATTCATTGTGGAAATGCCATTCAAACCTTGTTCTTCTGAAGATATGTTAGGACATTATAAAGCAATCGCATCAAAAAGACTATGGGTATGTTTAGAACGTGATCTCACTATGAGAACTCTTTATTCAGATTTTCTCAGTGAGTATGAATTATTACAACATATGGAAGAATTGAAAGAAGATTAAAACACTGAAGACGGGTACTACCTACCGCATCAGGGTGTTTTACATCCATCAAATAAAACTACTAAACTTCGTGTAGTTTTCAACGCAAGTGCTAAAAGGTCTTGTGGAAATTCTTTAATTAATCCATTAAGCAAGGGAGGAGTGCTTCAGGAAGATCTCTTCTCAATTCTAATAAGATTTAGAAAACACGCTTATGTATTTACTGCAGATAAAAAACAAATATTCTGAATGATTGAGGTTAATCCTTCGCAAACTAAACTTCAAAAAATTCTATGGAAGAATAGTAAAACTGCACCCACTATAGTTTTTAAGTTACGAACGGTTACATATGGAACCGCATCCGCTCCATACTTAGCAACAAAGGTTTTGCAACAACTTGCTCTCGATGAGGAAAGTGACTTTTCTTTAGCTTCAAAGACCGTAATTCAAGATTTTTATAGGGACGATTGTCTCACCGATGCTTCAGAACTTTGCGAGTTTGAAAAACTCAAATCAGAATTAACCCAGCTGCTCCAATGAAGAAATATGTCTTTGCATAAATGGTGTTCCAACAGGGCTTCATCAACTGAACTTAAGGAATTCACACTTGATCGAAATTCTTAGGAAATAATGGTCAAAACTCTAGGGATGCTTTGGAGGAGTTTAAGTGATTCCTTTACATTTAAGGTTAGCACCAGCACATATTGCAATTATACTAAACAGGATGTACTTTCACAAATTGCTCGCATGTACGATCCCCTTGGACTCCTAGGACAAATCATTGCCAAAGCAAAAATATTCATGCAGCAACTGTGGTTACTCAAACTGGACTGGAACGAAATTCTACCACCAGATGTGTCCAAACAATGGGAAAACTTCATAGAAACTCTGCCAGATTTAGAATCCATTCTTGTTCCCAGATGTTTTTTGCAAGTTAACACAAAACTCGTAATGTTACATGGATTTGCAGATGCATCTTCAAAGGTATATGGTGCTGTGATTTACATAAAAACTGTATCCAATACAAATGAAACAACTAGCCAGCTTTTGTGCTGTACATCCCGAGTGGCCCCAACAAAATCCATGATTATTCCAAGACTTAAACTTTGCTCTCGCCTGCTTCTCTCAAAACTCACACAGAAAGACATTGCTGCAATAAGACTACAGATAGACTCTGTCACACTATATTCGAACTGGACTATAGCCCTCGCATGGATAAACTTTCTTTCACACTTACTCAAGACATTTGTTAGCAACCGCGTATCTAAAATTCAGCAACTCTCAAAAAACTTTCAATGGCAGCACATTCCATCAGAGCATAATTTTGCTGACTTACTTTCCAGAGGACTCGATGTTAAAGCTCTTGCAGCCAGCAAATTGTGGTTTAAAGGACCAGACATTTCAAAATTAAGTTTACCCACCTTTCAGATTGTACAAATTTCTAGTGTCTCAAACGACAAACTTTTTATGGATGAACTCAAGCCTACTTCCAAAATAACATTAACTTCAATTAATGACTCTAAATTTTTAAATGATTTACATTACATACCTCAATATCACTAATAATTTTCATAAACTAATCAGAATTCTAGCATTTATTTTAAGGTTTTTTCGAAATTGTAAATTTTCTGAAAGGAAAAGGGGACTCCTTGAACAAGAGGAATAAAAAAACGCAGAAAATGTACTTTTAAAAATGATTCAGGTAAGGTATTTTTCTCCAGAGATATCAGCTTTAGACAAGGAATTGCCCATCCCATCAAGTAAGTTGAAATTTCTTAAACCATTCATAGATCCATCCAATGGATTGATTAGAGTAGGTGGTTGACTTGCACATTCTAATTTAAAATTTAATCAAAAACATCCTATCATTCTGCCGGCTGGAAATAAATTAGTTGAACTTATATTTAAATATTATCACAAACGAGATTTTCATGTTGGCCTTCTATCCCTTATAAATACTGTTCATTTAAAGTATTGGCCCACTGATGGCAGAAGTACAGCACGCAAAGTAGTTCATGAATGTGTAGAATGCTTCAGACACAAGTCAGTTGTCACAAATCAGATTATGGGAGTCCTTCCTGCTGAAAGAGTTAACCCTAGTTCAGCATTTTTAAACATAGGCATTGACTTATGTGGGCCCTTTGAAATAAAATATATGGGACAGAGAAAGGGTACTCTACAAAAATTATATGTCGCTTTATTTATATGTCATAACCAAGGCTGTACACATAGAATTTGTTACCAACTTAACTCTGAAGCTCTAATCGCTACATTGAAAAGGTTTTTTGCAAGTTTTGAAAAAGCTCCATTATTTTCAGCGATAATGCGACTAATTTTACAGGCACTTCTACAGAGATTAAACACTTATACAAATTAATTCTAGGAGAAGACGTTTCGAATATACTTTCCTCTGAAGGTATCAGCTGGATATTTTTGCCCCCAAGAACTCCCAACTTTGGCAGTCTTTAGGACGCTGGAGTTAAATCTTTTAAATATAATTTTAAAAGAGTGGTAGGCTGCACAAGACTAAAGCTAGAAGAGTTTCTAACAGTAATCACTCAAATTAAGGGGATCCTTAATTCACAACCCCTAGTTCTTTTAGATACTGATGAATTCTCAGTTTCAACTCCTGGTCACTTCCTAACAGGAAAACCTATAAATTCTATCCCAGAACCTAACTTTATTGACAAGGGATACAATCTACTTACTAGATGGCAAAGGACTCAAAATAAGTACAAACTACTTGGAAACACTGGCAAAGCAGTTATTTGTCATTTACAACAGCACTCAAAGTGGCTGCTTAAAAAACAAAATTAAAGTCCTGGCATGTTAGTTTTAATAAAGGACATTCAGCTTCCAACTTACCAGTGACCTTTAGGTCAAATTATTAAAGTAATTTCAGGACCAGACAGCAATGTCAGAGTAGCAGATATACGTACGGCGAAATCAAATATCAGAAGACCTATATCTAAAATTTGCCTTTTGCCTATTGTGGATAATTTTCAGTCAATTTGAAATGTTTAATCTTATTTGTAAAATCTATATGCTAATTGTATTCATTATTAGTTATATTTATTGTGTTATTTTTGTGTTTATATGTCAATGAGTGATATAACTTTATATATTTTCATTGAAACATATCCATATTTCAACGTCATGCGGTATGTTCCGTATTTGTTATGTATACCCTTGGCTACTGAACACCCTCCTTGGCGAATTCTGTAATCACACCATTTATGGCAACCTTTTTCTTGTAAGTCTTAATGTTGTACTCTTACAAAAAAACTGATGCGAAAACACGCAGCAAAATAAACGCTTTATTTACAATTCTTTTGTATTTAATTAACGCAACCTCTGCAAACTAATGATAAGTAGAAAATTTGCTGAGTAATAAGATTAATATTATAGAGATTTTCCAAAACATTATTTAATAAAAATATGATAAATTACTTCAAAATTCAGTAAAAAGTATCCTTATATCAAACAAGCATTTTCCATTTAAATGTAAACTCAGTAAAGAACTCACTTCTCCTTTCTGAACATGGAGCTCTGCTAACTCATCTTGTAATAGAAGAAAATTTTTCCCCGAAGAAGTTCTATCAGCTGGTCGAGGTGAACTAGAAAAAATAAATGTTATTGATTCACAACATTATAACAGAACTGCAATCCATAATGGATAACATTCTACTTTTTATAAGTATAAAAATTTCATTGAAATACTGAATGTCTAAGAACAAAGCATTAAATTATTTTTAAATTTGATATTCAATTGAAATCTTAAATGTGTAACCATTCAATAGTATGCTTAAATAATTGAATTTAGATAATTTTGGATTAACTTCAATAATTTTTCAGAAAACCTCAAAAATTAATACAAGTTCGAGAAAATAAATACATAGAACCACAAATAATATAAACTACATAAGTATGTTCAATAGAAAAACAAAATATATTTTCTAAATATTGAAACAAAAAGCATTTTAATATACATTTAAAGCTTAAGAAGCCATTCAAAATGCTTTGCAAACACAAGTATTTTGAAGTGCCAAATTATTTAGCCATTTATTTAAGAATTTTAGAAAAGCATAGATAAAATTTCTAACACACAATAAGTACAATTTAAATTGCGTATAATATACATGTATTTACATTGTATTTATGTTTTAGTATTATAATAATTTTTGATCAAATAAATTTTATATGTAAAGTTGAAAAGATAAAGATATCTATGAAGATATTCTTATTTATGAAAAACTATGTCATAATTAAATAACTTATTTTATATAACAAGTAAATTGTAACAAATTTATAGAGAATAGAAAAATAAAATGATTACATAGATACATCCTAATTTTTTTTTAATAATTGTAATTATTATGGAGTTATATGCATGTGTATATAATGTATACACAAATACATATCACTTCATAACAATTACCATAATTTAAATAATGGTGGTGAAAAATGATAAACATTAAAGGCATATAAATAATGTATTTTTTTCTAACTTTAGCAGAAATTATATTGCTAATTTTGGTAAAAATCCTGGTATACGCAATGTGTTTGGTGCTACTTTAAAAAAATGATGCCAACAACAAAATATGCTGTTGATGACAAAACATATTTAGTGGAATTTTAAAAGATGTTGCAATGTAGAAATGAAGCCTCAATGATTGTTGCCAATGAAAGAATTACATTTTATTTACAATAGAAAAACTAAAAAGAATGGAAATATCAAAATAACAAATACATAAACATACCATGAAAAAAACATAAATCACAAATGATTTGTTTGTTTGTTTGTCGCTCAATGGTCATTTTTTGCACACAAGAGAGAAAAGTGTATTTTCAGCTAATTAGACTGGGACCTACAGTTTAAAGTGGATTCCGAACCATTACAAATATCCATGCCCAAGGTGGGATTCAAACCCACGAACTGTTGAACCAAAGGCAAGAGTGCTAACCATTCAGCTAAATCATTTATAAATTTCGATAATTGTAAAATTATACAAACCATTATTCAAAACAACTAAATTACAAAAGAAATTAAAGTCCACATATAAAAAAAATTGCGAAATCTGTACCTATTTTTTTTTCTATGCCAGTTACTGCACCGGAGTAAACACAATCAATAGCAACAACAAATTCTTTTATTTTCTGCAAAGATGTTTTATCACCATGCATATGCCACCATGTGTATTCTGACAAATATGAATCAAATTCTTACTTCACTTTATTTATAATCATTCTGTACTTTATTGCGGATCAAGGTCCTTCAATAGAATTCAATAATTTAGTTTGTCACTCAATTTTTTGCAATGAAGACTAATTAGTCACGGACTAATGAGGGGGTTCAAAGTATACCAAATTACTATAATCATCCCTGCCTATGGTGGGATTTTAACCCACAAACTGTTTAACTGCAGGCAAGAACCATTTAGCTTACAACTTGGCAAATAAATTTAGTATGGGCATCGGTAATGAGATCTCTGAAAGTTACACTAAGATTAAATGTGTTGATTGAATCCTTTGTCTTGAAGATGTCAAATGCTTTCCAACAGTTTGATACAATGATACTGCTGAATAAAACGGATGCTTTTAGTATGCCAAACAATGTTTCTTTGGACCCATCTTTCATAGCAATCATCAAGTATTTATTGCTAGAGTTTTTGACATCACTGAAAAACCACTGGTTCGCCACACACTTGCTACCTGGTTAAATTTCCATTTACTAAATTCTGATTTATTAATTTTCACCATGGAGTCATAACAAAGAGGCAGACAGAATTCATTGTTATCCATTCAGCACACATCCCTGGCAAAATATCATCCAATCTACCACAGTCTGTTTCATAACAGAGTTCTTCAAACATATAGTTGAGACTTGTGCCATACACCCATTTGACTATTATTTGCAGGATTGCACCTGCATCATGATTTCAACCTTCAAACCATGTTGCTTTACAAAGTATGAAATTTTTCCAATGACCCTATTGATGGCATGTCCACCTACATCATGTGCATCATGATTTCAACCTTCAAACCATGTTGCTTTACAAAGTATGACCTTTTTCCAATGACCCTATTGATGGCATGTCCACCTACATCCATCAAAAATGTTATTTATTTTATAAGCATGTTTTTCACCAGATGTAGGACACAGGAATAGTTCAGGAAACAAGTCCACTTAAAAACACTAATTTATAATTGCTCTTTTTTTAATTCCAAAAAAATTTAGTATTAAGATAAAAACAGATACTTAAATTCACTAATTTCAAATCTTAGTCTCAACTTTGAAGAAAAAAATTTGAATTTAGTAGTTCCATTTTAAAAGAACAGTTTTTTATAGCATGCACAAGGGAATAATGCACGATTCATGATCATCTTGCATAAGCAATACATGATTATCAGAAATCATGAGCAATTCATAATCATCATCAGCATGAACAAAAGTGTTTCATAATAAAAATGTGCTAATCTCAAAATGGCAATACACAAACATAGCAACCAAATCTCACCAAATCAACTATTACTGATCGCAAACTTTATTCCCCTCTCAAATGTCACCAAATACATCATGTTACAGATACTAGGATTAAGTTACAATTTTACTAGACTTGTATAAAAAAATACATTTTGTTAATAAATTTTTCTTATAACTTCAGACTGAAAGTACCTAGAATCAGGGTTCCTTTGTAGATCAATAACATCTTGCTCAAGATTTGCTTTGCTAACTCTCAGTCGCAAATTTTCTTTTTGATGATAATCCAAAAGTGCATAAAGGCTGTTGGCTGTAACGATAAAATTTATATTTTATATGAATTTTTAATTCATATATTAATAAAATAAATCAAACAAAAAACAAAGTGAAGTATAAAATAGGAATATATAGCACTTTTAAAACTAAAAAATTACAGAATAAATTTAAAAGTTTGAATTGTTTATTGAAGAGGCAATTAAGCAAGAAAAAATGTCCTTATTAAGAACATTCAATGAATAAGAATACAGAAATAGCAAAATAAACTTATTTTTTGTTATTAATTATACTAATACAGTTCAAAGTTATACAAACCAGAGTTAATAGTATCTAGATTGACCAATTACTTGAATATCAGCTAGTCAGCAATAATAATATAACATTAAACTCATAATTAGTAAAAATGCAAAATAAAGAATGTTTAGGGCAGCAAAAGACTTTGTTTATGGTTAAAAGTTGTTTAGAGCAGCAAAAGAAAACAAATAATCCAGCAAAAGGAGCAAAATCCATACATCTGGTATACCATTGAAATTTGTATCCTTCAGTATACAGTATCTTGGTATACAACGTTAATATATTATACAATATGAAATGAGTACAATTACTTCTTTAATGACAGACTTGACTGATTTTTAAATTGTAATTACTGGAAAAAAATTCCACAGTACAATAGAAATTATACATCTATTCAAAAAATATATTGAAATTAAAACCTATTTTATAGTTTAGATTTATTTAATATTTTAGATAAAAAAAATAACATTGTTGTAGAATAATAAGAATTATAAGATCGTCTTACACAAATTTGTATCAGTAATTAAACATGTGAGATATGATTCTATCAAAACTTAAACAATCTATTTCTTTTTATATGGCAAAGAATATTTTACATGACCAAATGTATATTGATATAACAATAGCCTTATTTAAATGAAACTATACACATATTAATTTACATATATACATAAGTATATTTACACTATACATATATCAAATACTTATTTTATGTGGTGAAATAAATTTAATTAAGATACAATTTAACAACAATATAGTAAAAAAATTGGAAGTAAAATCCAATATTATATTTTATTTCCGCTTATTTTAGTTTTTATTAATTTTTTTTTATTATTATTGCTTTTAAAGCAGTTTTGTATTTTAGAATATTGCAATGGATACTTCTCTATTAATTTTTTGCCGAAAATGATTTACAATTTTAAATTAAATTCCATCTTCTTTCCTGCTAATATTTAATCTTATGAAACTTAACAAATTTTCAGAACTTTCACACCAAAACATGAAATTTACTTTTATAGAAAAACTTTTGCTTAGGAATGAAAAATTTTGTTACAAATAAATACAAATTATAGTAAACATAAAATTAAAAGGAAACTTGTACGAACTTAAATTAGTTTCTCATCCCAAGTAAATCAATAACATTCATTTCAGCTAATACATTAATAAAGTATAAGTAAGAAAAAACTGACAAACATATACTCTAAAGCAATAATTCAAAACTAACAAAATACATTTAATGAAACAAAATAATTTAAGTACAGTAAAATTGTCTAGATTGACTTTACAGCTCGGGATGGGCATTAACCTGTGGCACAATCTCTTTCCGGAAGACTGTGTCTCCAGTTGGTTGGTTACCTACAAACATTTTAGGTCATTCAACACATTGTCCAGCCATCTTCTTTTTCATCTTCTCCTTGGTCTGTTGCACATTGGCTTCCGTATAAAAATTTTGCCTTATGATTATCAGATAGTTCTCAATGAGGCTAAGCCATGATAAACCTTGTGCCTTAGTAAATTTAGCTATGTCTTCACTTTTAATGATTGCTTCCATTTCCCTATCAGTTCTTATTCTTTATAGATTATTACTTACCTGAATTGATCCATAAATCTTTCTCAATATTTTATATTCGAAAATATTCTGAAGTTATTAATATCTTTTATGTCAAGATGAAAGTCTCACAACTATATGTCACCAAAGGTCATATAATTGTTTTGTATACCCCTTTAATTTGATTACTTTTTTAAATTTTAATTAGTTTATTTCCTAAAAGATATCAATACAAAAAAATAGCATCTATTCTCCTTTACAAATCTGCAATTAATCTCTTCTGAAGTTGTATTTAAAATGTTAATGACTGACCCTAAATACTTAAAACTATTAACATTTCAAATCTGTGATCATCAATAATCAGACAATCTTTATAGTCACTGGCAAATTCAGTCTTCTCCATGTATTTTGTTTTATTTTTATTAAGTGAGAGACTGACATTGCTTGTAGATTCTATTAATTTTCTTGCCATATGAATGCATGCCTGCTTTTGTTCAAAATCACACTGTTTTCAGCAAATGCGCAAATTTGAGTCGTTTTAATGGAAATTTACTACTATCCAACTTTCGAATGCTCAAGAAAAAAATTAAATAAGGGAGAAAATGCATCACCCTATCAAACACCTGCACTTATTTCAAAACCCTTCGAGAAGTCATTTTGAATCAAAATGGTTGCTTGAGAATCTTTAAAAGTAATTTGGATTAGTTTAACTAATTTTGTTGGTATCTTCAGCTCAGCTAAAATTCTAATCATTTTGACTCTATCCACCTTGTCAAATGCCTGTTTGAAATCAACAAATGCAGCAAACAGATCAATATCGTATTCATTGAACTTCTCAAAGATATTTTTCTCTATTTTATTATTTGGTCAATAGTAGAGTAGTTTGACCTAAACCACATTAGTAATTATCCATAATTTATTCCACTATTGGCTAAAGTTTCCGGTAGATTAAGTAAAAATTTTGTAGGTGACATTTAATAATGTAATATTCTTCTTGTTACAACAGTCCATTTTGCCACCCTTTTTATAAATCAGGAGAATAATTCCTATGTTCCATTCTGCTGGCATTTCCTTCAGTTCCCAAATAGGTAATCAGTTTATAAATTTTATGCCATAGTTTTGCTCTTATATGTCTTATAAATTCAACTATAATCTTGTCCCTTCCTAGAGTTTTATTATTTTTCATTTTCTGACTAATTAATTTTACCTCTTCAAAAGATGGCACTGGAATTTCTTCCTGATTAGCACTTTCAAAATTATTATTCCATATTGTTCTATTGTCTGACTTGAGCAGAGTCTGGAAGTAATCCTTCCATCTTTCTCTAACAGGTGGCAATGTATTTCCCATCAGTTCCTTTGCAGTTAAGAACATGTGGTTGGAACTCATTTACCAACCTTTTAGTATCTCTATAAAATTTTCTAGATTTCTTTTTTCTCTTACTTTTAATAAGCTCTTCAATCTTATTATTTTAAAATGCTTTTTTCCTCTTTCTACACATCTTACTTGCACAATATTTCAATAATATTCATAATCCTTATTTGTTCAGTTGTAATTTTAAAACTTTTTCTTTCCTCTAGTAATATTTTTCATGTTTACAGCCCTTTTACACTCCTCATCAAACTATTCTTTAGTTGCCTTCCATCTCTTTTCATCACAACATCAGCAAAATCCAAACTAGTTTCTTTTTGAAAATTCTACTCTGTCTCAATAATTACATTTAGGTTTGAGTTAAATATCCTTCCTCCAATTTTGCATTTGTATTCCTGTTTCGTGTAATTGTCATTTCATTTTTCTATCAAATATCTGTTTTTTTCTCACAAGAGAATTCTTAACCATGGATATTCTATGTCAAAATTTTGCAATCACCACAAAATGGTCAGAGTTGCAATTAGCTCCTTTAAAAACTCTTAAAATCTTTGAATGACATAGCCCATCTTTTTTTAATTAAAATATAGTCAACTTAATTGCAATTAGTTGTTCCTGGTATAATCCATGTCATCTTGTGAATTGTGAGGGAAGCATGTATTCATGACTTTCAGGTAGTTCATCATAGTCATCTGAATCACAAGTCCTCCATTTTCATTGATGTCTTTGCGCATACCATGTGTTAAAAAAACATCTTTATAAATAATTTCCGGGCCAATCTGAGCATTCATATCTCCAAGTATGATAGCGCTGTCTACTTTCTACATAAAATAGTTCTTATATCAACTCATCTGAGTCATTTGTAAGAGCATAAATATTGATTAATGTAATATTATAAAAATATCAATTGATCTTGAGTTTACATATTCTTTCAATGACTAGAATTTAAGCTCAGAAATAATCAAGAAGTTTTTTTTATTTAGCATAAATCCTACACCATTTCAACTTTGTTTCTCAGGTCCACTTTATAGCACTATTTTTCCATCTAATTTCTTATAGTACAGCAATTTTTGTTTTATAACGGATTAGTTGCTCTGCCACCTCCATCATTTTTCCTGATGAAAACACTGACTGAATATTGCAAATCGGTGGCCAAAATTTATATTTGTTCCATTTCTTTTTTTTTTTTTTTTAGTCCAAACAGTGTAGCATTTTTAGTGCAGCATTCAAAATTGAGTGAGTTTTTCAAGATAAAGTAGTCAGCATCATGCTTAACAACCAGCCTGGAAGAACCTGATATATCTCTAGTATCAGGGTATCTGGCAGGGTATGCTTGAGTGCTGGGTATCTATTTTAGTCGCCTTTTATGACACGTAAAGTTATATATGACACGTGAAAGTTACATTGGGACAATTTTTCCCCTCTCCAGTCATGACAAGGGCAAAGAAAAATTAATTTTTGAATTCATATAAGCCAAGGCACATTTTAAAAATATCTTCATGGATATTTTTTAAATATTCAGATATTTAGGAAACAATTGAACATTTTTATTATTTCTGTGATTTCTAGTGGCCAGTTTAATAAAGATAGAAAACTTATTCATTAACAAATTCTAATGTATAATTGCATCCTTCCTCAATGCTTTTCATTAACAAAATATATTTTCATTTTACATTACATTAAGAATTGTCAAATTACACTCAAAATTTAATCACAGTATATGTGTACACAAAATATTATAATTACTGATAGGGATAGTCATGATTTCTGAATTAATTATTAATTTAATGCTTTGATGATAATGATAGGATTGCTTAAAAATAACACTCTATTTTGTTATAATTATATTTATAAAAGATTAGAATTTCATAAAAAGTTTGTGAAATATTGTTTGCTTCTATTCCTTTTAATTGAAAAATAAATAATTACTGTAAAATTTTAGAATTTCTATCATTATATTAATTTTGCTTATACAAATGGAAACATTTAAATAACAATTAAGGATTACTTTTAATTCCTTTTATAAGCATTCAATTCAAAAATAAAGTTTACTTTTTACTTCAGTTTTATTAAATATTATTTCTCATAAAATGAAACTTTATGAATTGAAATGGATGTTAATGGATTGAATTTCAAATTCTCATATCCATTTACACATTTCTAAAATGATGCATTTACTCTTAATAGTTCTTCATTAACCTTTATGATTTTCAATAAACTGTTTGATTGTCATCACAGACAAAATCAAATTAAATTAAAAATTAAAATTTGTTGAAAACTACTTTCAAAAGCAAAAAAATAATCTCTATTTAGGTAAGGATAGTGATTTTTATTTTTTAGCATATTAAACGATATAAATTACATTCACATTTCTCTTTTACCTATTCACACAGTCTCATTTGTTACTATAATAAATCTAAACAATTTTAACACATGATCATAAGAATTTACTCTCTCTCTCTCTCTATTTAATAAAATTCAAATATAGTATGGCCAAATTATATTAGTTGGCAACTACAGACATTTTGCTTTACATTCAAAATCTTATTTACATTATAACATTAGTTTTATATGTAGTGGAGATCTTTTCAATCTACCTCATAGGAAAGTTATTAATATAATGTAATAATTAAACTGGTAAAATTTTCCTACAAAAAAAATAAATGTTTACAGGGGAAAATAAAAATGTCAAGTAGTTAACTCAAATTTACAGGAATTTCATCAACTCTGGAAAAGATAACTATTTTCAGGAATTTCAAGGAGTTATACAAACTCTGAAGATATTTCAACATTCTATTTAATTTTTGAAGAAAATAATGACTTTTACAATCTAAGTATTTTATAAGCAATTCTATTACTTAAAGGATATTTATGATTAATTATCCAAGCCTATATATTT
Organism: Latrodectus hesperus; assembly: GCA_037975125.1. NCBI lineage: Eukaryota > Metazoa > Arthropoda > Arachnida > Araneae > Theridiidae > Latrodectus > Latrodectus hesperus. The sequence goes on from CM075859.1 coordinate 8,946,651, forward strand.
ATGGTTCATAATCAAAGTCAGTGACTCATGATCACTTTTTAAAACTACTTTGTAAACATGTGTAAATTATAATATTTCTCAAATGCATTTCACTTAATACATCAAGTGCATAATCTGAATTGAAGTTTGAAGCTCTTCCTTAAGTTGGCCAACCTCTCTTCAGTTCCTGGAAATTAAGGAACAGATGAACCTCTTTGGAGTTCTAACAACTTTCTTCTCATGAATTGTGCAATTCTGCACCTTACAATGGATACTGGCACACATTGATATCCCTGGCAATGAGATAACCAATGAGCTTGCTAAAGAGGCCCATAATTCTCCTCAGCCATCCAAATGCTTGACCCTCATTGACGACAATGCAGTTGCCAGCTGAAAATTAATTTGCCAGCAAATCAAAAAGTTTTCCATTCCAGAATTAAACAGCAACAGAACCATTTCATCTATAATAGCTAGACTTAGAACAAAACACTTGAAAGGCATGAGAATTTCTACAGACAAATCCTTTGTCCTCACTGTCCAGATAACGCCCAACTGTCTCCACAACACATCTTCAGTTGCCCAGCAATGCTGACCAAGCCTTTTAACATCAACATAGAAGATCCTGTGGAGCTTTTTTTAGAGATAAAACTGTAGAGATCGCCAGCGCTGTCTTTGACAGCATCGGGGACATTTAGGGTTTTTGCACGTACACCATGGACACATCATCTTCAAAGGAACAGATGCTCCTATACACCCAACAAGAATCCCAATCACAAATCAATAACATAATATCTCTTTTGAACCATCACACTTAATAACAATCTTTTTCGAATACAAAATACAGTTAATACAAAAGTGATAGATAATATTTTTAATTGAATAATTTACTTCCTTATTCAAAACAGCAGTTTAATTTTATATGAAATTGAACATTCCAAATAATCTTTAAGCTTCTAACTTATAATCTATTTTATGTAAGCAGAACCAATTTTCAGGGCTTCACTTATAATTAGTAAGTCATTGTTTTACTTTAAAAAATTAAAATTTATTTATTTTGAATTTTACATGTAATTTATTAGCTGCTTTTTTGACTTTAAATGTATTTATGTTTTCTGGTTATAATTAAGCATATTCTAAATAGACTTCTATAATCTTTCTAAATATTTTTATATTTTTCTCAGGAACAATTAAGGGCCAGATATGATTTTAAATGCTATCATATTACATTTAAATCTATTGAATAACAAAAAAATTTACACAGCTAACAGCTGTTTGTTTTGAAGGTTACTTGCCAAACAGCAAATAAGTAAACCTAATGTGACAAACCCTTTTACCTTATATATTTTAAGTAACACTTTTACCAAGAGATTTTGACAAACACTTTTAAATTAGGGATTCAAAACAATGTTATTAGCTGAATCAGTGATATACAATTAGGCTAGGTCCAAACACAATCTAAAACTCTTTCGTTAAATTACTGAATTAATTAACCATTTCTTTGCTTATACTTTTAATTACTGCTTTCTTTTTCATGAAATTTAACAAAATGTGTTAATTAATAACTATAACATTCTGGGAGCCTTAATCAAAGGGTTTAATATTTTGGTTCTATTTTATGGGAAATTCTGTAAAATGCACTGAAATATATACACTTCTAAATATTTTTACATATGTCAACTTTACTGCAAAAATTTATACTATCAATCTTTTCAATATGCTTATATCCTTAAATGATTCGACCAATAGGTATCAGATAAAATTTATCAAATGATAAACTTATTTATTTTTAAATTAGCTTTCTTTTTCGAAGTAATTCAAATTATGTTGGTCTCAGCACAATTGCATGGAGTTATTAGTTTTAAAAATTTTTTAAATATTAATTTTTGTACATTGTCTATAGGAATCTTATTTACACACAGTGTAACATCAAAATATTAATTATAATTTATATTTGATACGCATGTAAAATATAAATTATAGTGTCATCAATATTCTTTTTTCATATCAAGCCAGTCTTTCTTTTCACCTATACTTTTATTACCATTACTGTTATATTTCAATATGTGAACTGCAGTTAATGATAGTCTACATTACACTTAAAAACTTTTATATTCACCAGCTCTGGCATTGTCAATTTTTTGAAGAATAAAACATGGCTCTCTTAAAAGTCTCCTTAACGACTTATTTTATAAGGAGACAGCTACAAGTGACATTTTTTGCTTGATACAGAATGTTTAAAATGGTAGTACCACAAAAAGACAATTTTACTCTCAAGAGTAAAATTGTCTTTATACATCCTGAGAATAATTTATGTTAAATGTATTTTGTGTTAATATTAATATTTTAATAAAATATTCATCAACCTTATAAAGAAAAATAAAATATACTATACATAAAAAAAATGAATAAACATCAACATTTATGTTCCAATATTTATTTTACAAGGCAACTTTTACTACGCTAGAGCAATTTATAATATTTAATTGCAACAACACTATTGCAATTTATAAAATTACATAAAAACAAAATATAATAGTTAAATAAATTTAACTCATTAACAAATACTTCTAAGAATATAGAAATTATCAAATACTTTGTTCATAAAAAAACACAATGCATTTCAAATTTGAACAATTCGTAGCAATTTATTTATTTATTTATTTATTTTTAAATCCTTGGTGACTTACATTTTTTAGAAACGAATTGTAAAACTGCTGTTCAAAAAATTTTTTCTCATTTTGAGAATATTTAGCGATAATTACACTTTCTTCGCGCATCTTCTGTTAACTGCTTAAGCTAATAAAACAACTCAATAGACTTTTTCCATCAAAATTTCAGCTGTTTTTAAGTTTTTCATGGAATTTCACAAAAATCAGTTGCTTTTCATACATTATCAGGAAATTGGGAGAAATGATGAAAAATCAGAAGATTCCCAATAAAATTAGTGTTGTTGTTGTTAGTAAAGTTGGCAACTATGTAAATGATACAACCTTATTTTATTTTTTAAATTTTGACTTATGAAAAGTAAAGTAATGAAAATATCAAAGGATTACTCTTTTTACAAGTAAATAAAGAAATAATATTCATGGCATGCTGAAATCATCCCTAACATAAATTATATTTGATTTAAACTACATAAGTACCTTCAAAATACTTTCAAAGAACAATATTCCTTCCTTAAACTTGAAGATGTATAGCTCCTTTAAGCTTCTAAACATTTTACTGCTATTTATTTTCTCTGCTACAATAATGACTAAAATTTCATATTCTATTTCTTAAATTACTCCGAGAAATTTCTAGTTTTTTCACTTTCTTAAAAGATCTTTATATTTACATCTCCAACATCAATACTTTGTAGAGGAAAAGTTTATTTGAGACCTTTTTTTTAATTGATATCATGTTTTACATAGTATGGTAATTTCAATAAAGATAATTTCAGATTAATAATATCAGAATAATATTGACACCATTGAATATTTTATAATCGATTTCATACTATTTTAATTCAGAAATGGGAGCACATATGCATGTTTAACTAACATCAATTTGCAAACAGCCATAATCTTGTTATGCAACTGCTAAAAAATTTTTAATGTATAACAGTATGTATATTATTGATGACAGAAATTTTTTAACTGTTTAGTTATTTATTGGGGCAAGAAAATAGGATATTTATTTAACAACTACAACCAGTTCACTACACCACATATGCCAAATACATAGTGAAATCTATTTAAAATTCCAAATTTCAGCATCCATATCATCTATAAGATTAGTGCAAATGTCTAAAACATCATCTTGAAAAATTGTTTACAAGGAACTTAAACTGAAATTTTCCTTAATCAATTCACACAAAAATCCATATCAAATTAAGTATAAAAATTGCCCCTACATGATATTAATGATGAAATTTTAATGTTCTTTAAGGATATTTAAAATTTTAACCCTAGCTAGGGGTATTTTAAATAAATATTATCACATTTTTTTAAAATTAATAACTGAGCAATATATTCACAATTCTATTTTTCTTGTTTCACTAATTACTCTAAACTTTGAAGCATAATTTTTTAAGATTTTTATTGATTTTCAATAATAATGAACAGGTTTTAAAAACAATTTATTCTCTTTATCTCCCATAAACGAATATTGTAACAACCATCTTTAGTTAAGAATTTTTTAGCATTATTCTAATTTTTTGGTTACAAAATATTTTGACATAGTTTTCTAAATATTTTATGATCTATTCCATTAATTTCAACAACTCAATTCTCACCAATCAAATCAACTTAATAAATAAATCCTCAACTAATTTAATATTTTTTTCGAACAACTATAATGTAATCATTTAAAAACTGAAAGGTAAAAAAATAATTTTATCAACAAATGAAATTAACAGATATTGATAAGGAACTGAAAACAAAACTGAAAATGAATAAAGTAAAATGATATTCTGACAAGAATCCTTCACTGAAAAAATTTTCTTACAAATCAACTTTAAATATTAAATGACATAATAAATTCTATTCAGCAAAAGTCCAGTCAATATTTTCTTGGATTCTTGAAATCGCTGGCAGTTTAACCCTTTTCCCGAAATAAAATTTTACACGGGTAAATGACTATTTTGGATCAAGAACACAACTCTGTCCAAAATAGCATAATAAATAAATCTCCTTCATGTCATTTTCTGTATACAACAATGGCTGTTCTCTATATTACTTTTTATGCAGAAAAATTAATTTACTGAGAACTATATTTAAACTGGACTCAAAACTATTAAAACAATCTATGCTTAAGGCAGAAGTCAATTTCATTACTAAATTTGACTAGTTAGCTGCCATAGTTACCTTTTCTAAATAAGGGCTTATTTGACATGTGGACTCCAAACTAGAGAAGAGCAAAATCATTCATTTTGAGGATCAGATTAAAAACTGCTCACTCCCTGAAAGGAACCAGCACTTTTTCAAGACACACTACTTCACTTCTCAACGAAACACTTTAACACATTTTTTAAAACCAAAACTTAATTTTCAATTAAGAATTGCATTATAAATCAATAAATACATTATAAATCAATAATAAATAAGCAACATGAAATGAAAAAGTTTTTACCAAGTATTCAAAAAGTGTTAAATAAATAAAATACTAGAGTAACTTGATGGAATTATTGCATATAATTATGACACAAATTCTATTTTGATAAAAATTTATTAACAAGAAAAATATGTTTAATTGTTAACTGTTGACATCACTCGAAAGAGTGAATTAAAAAGAGTCTCGGCAGCCAATTTGCTGATTGAGCTAGAACTAGTAATTAAAGAGCAATACAATCAAAGCAAATGTGAAGAACGGATTTGAACCGCCAAATCTCGACTGGTCGATGAGTGACCACATAGCAGATTGGTTTGTTTATAGCTCAACAGTCATTTTTTGCACAAGTGGTCTAATAAGATCACAATGTAATTTTAAGTAGATTACAAACTACTAAAATCCAAGCTCAAGGTGAGATTCAAACCTGCAAACTGTTGAATTGAAGGCCAGAATGTGAATGCACGTGTGAATTCTTGCTTCTGCAGCTCTTAGTAGCTGGAGAAACAAGAATTTATAGAACTACCACTCCTTTTATTACAAGTGGTCATTCACTTGATATGTAAAAGGAGCTCAAAAAAAAGATAACTCACCTCTACTCCAAATACCTACAGTAAAAGTAGGAATTGAACCAATAAACAGAAGTCGAAAGGTACCAATAATCGACCAATGACCAAAGAATCCAATGACAGACAAAATTTACAATTATTTATAAATTAACCATGACATGACATCTATTTAGAGCTTGAGAAATCCTGTTTAATAAAAAATTTCTACACGTGAATTTTTTATATATTTAAGTGTTTCCAAGTGTTATTATCATTTACAACTATTTGATTTGCACAGTTAACTTTCTTATCAACTAACATATAATCAATAAATTTACGCAAATTTATTTACTATAAGTTAAATAATTAATAAATTTATGCAAATTTTATCGGCATTCAGTAAATCTTTTTTACACCTAGCTTTTGATAGTAACAGTAGGATATTTTATATGGATAACAAAAATTTGTGTGTTGATAATAAACTGACAACCAAATATAAATTTACTAATCTAAGGTGATATTACTGTTTTAATTTGAATTATGCAAAATAAATGAAGTATTAATAACTTCTAGTGCAGGAAGCATCACTTTGCTTTAAAATCATCAGTGTATTAAAAAAATAGTCTTATTATAATTTTCATTAACAATAAGTGAGTTTGAAAGTTCATGAAAACAGCTTACTTAAATTAACTATATCTTCATATGGTTGTCTCTCAATTTCATTTCGATGCCGCAATTTGGATAAAACTTCCAGTTTAAAACCAGTATATTTATCATGATTTTCCATTGATTTTTTGATTTGGATGAAATTTCCAACTTAAAACCAAAATATTTATCATGATTACATGATGGTTTATTTATAAATATTTATTCTCTTGATTTGATTACGATAAAGAAGTTTCTTTTTGAAACACCTTCGATTCTTAGAAATTGTTCTTTAAATATTTTATAACCGTTTCTTAAAACTTAAAAATAGCATAAAATTTCTTATTAAGGTAAGAAATATTTTTAAAAAATCATGAATTCTGAATAATAGCTCATTTCTCCAATTTATCAAAGTTGTTTTATCAAGTATGTAAAAATAAAAATTTAATTTCAAAATTTACAGCATTTCATTATGCTTTCATTGATCAAGAACTTTTTTGATAAAGTTGCTGAAAACATCCAAGAATATAAAAATAAAGGATTCTTAAGAGTGGAGTACGCTACTTCATTCTTTACAATTTGTTTTCAAAAAGAAATTTTAGTGTTGGCATAAATATATATATATGTATATATAAGTAAGTTTAGTAGCAGCATAAGTAGAACGATAAAAAACTGAAACAAAACAAAGTTTGAAAAATGGCGGATTGTTCTAAACTGCCAAATCCGTAAATTTTGAACACTGATTATTTTGTCATTATTTAACGTTTTCTTTAGTACTTTTTCTCCTTTTTCGTGTTGAAATTATCGTCTGACTTTGGCTTAATCTTTGATTGACTAAGAATAATGTTAGTCTTTTTATTCCGGCATTTTCTTGTTTGGAAAATGTTCCTACCATGGCTTGAGAGAACAGAGGATTTCGACTTCCTCCTTCGACCCCCTCCTTACAAAAAGGAGAGGGTCATTTGCTCCACACTCTGCAGTAATTTAAAGATTTCACCTTGACGAATCTTTATTTCCTGAGAAAAAATTCCCGCGCAAAGTCTGCCATAACTTCCTTTAAAAAGTGGTTCGGCTAACCATAAATGTTAAGCTTTTCGATAAACAATCTACTTTTTTCATATTCATGATTTGGAAATATTAATAAAATTTTAAAGGAAATCTTTGCTACATTTAATTTTTAACAACTGAATCTATTGAAAATTTATAAGTTACTCATTTAGAATATTTTTTTGTGGTTTTCTTCCATTATATTTGAAATAATTTCAAGAATATCGTAATGTGTGTGATATTAACCATCAATAATAAACCTTAGATACTATATTTATTATATAATTATACATTGCCTTATAATATATTTATAGACAAACTTTAGTTTACCTATTTAAATCTTGCTGCGTTCAAAATTCTTATAATTTATTATATAAACTTTTTTTTAATTTCATGTTTGATTTGTTAGTTTATTTTGGTCTCAGAATAAATTTCAATTCATGAAATCTTGAAAGGGCATTTCTATTTATGTAAGAGAAATATCCTGAAGTTACTTATCAAGATAAATAATTGAAAGCATTATATATATGGTAAACCTCCTTAACCATCAAAAGGTTTTGAAAATGTCAGATATTTTTAAAATGAAGCAAATATAATTGACTCTAAGAGAACTGATGCGCAATAAAATAGTTAAATGAGAACAATGATATTTCGTAAAGCAACATATTCGATGTTAAAATTTCAATGTGTATAAAACTATTGTGCAAATACGAAAATTTTAAATATCGAAATTTAGAAATTAAAATTTTTATAATTTGAAATTAAAAAAGACTGGAAATATATAATCGCATTTAAAAATAGTGATGGTTTAGCATGTTTTACTACTCTAAATTGTTGTATTTAAAGTAAATTCTATCTTCTGTTACTTAAAAATATCACTTATTTTAAAGCTCGTTGACTTAGATTTATAAATGCATTTTCACTTCGTGTGTTTCACTGACTAATCAAGTAAAAATATTTTCATCTACATGTGTGAAGAGAATGTTGTGAAATCATTCATAAAACTAATCTATAAGTCCGCTATAAAGATGTATATTAATCAGGCTAATTATTTTATAATTTTTTTGTTGTGCAGGAGAATAGTAAAATTCTGTTCCTTCTCGAACACAGTGATTTTTTTATTCTATTTATTCAAAATAAGAATTTTTTTCTCTGAATACATTTCAAAATATAACTGTAATGCATAAAATTTTAAATATATATATTCTAGTGCAATATTTATTTCTTGGAAAAGGAGAGGAAAACATAAAGACATCACTAAATTTACTTTTAAATTTAAAGTTCTAAAATTTTTCAAAATAAATTTTAATGAACTAAATAGCTTAAATTACTGAAATCAAAAATATGTTTAAGTGAAGTAGACATTTTGATACCGCATTATAGGCAGCCTGACAAGTGTGAGTTTCAAAATCCATTGGCATTCCCTTCAAAACATATAGTATTTTAAATTTTATTTTTATTTAATTCTAGCTACACTTTTTTATAGCATTGGATTAAAGGAGTATGCTTTTCAGGAAAATTTTGCACAATTTAAGGATGGTATAAACACGTCCTAATCGGAAAAAGCAGAAAACTCTCATGCACAAATCTCGATACATGTATATCCATAAAGAAGACAGCACTATTCTCACTTTGTTCTATAATGGCTTGATTGAACCAGAGATCCTTTATCCTGAAGAACATTTCTTAACCAATCAGCCGTCGAAACGGTTTCAAAGGAAAAGAATCCTGGTACAAAGGAGAGTGCTGGTAATCTTGGTGTTGAAGGAAGTGGAGTTGCCATTAGGCAGCACACAGACACCACAGTTGGGGAGTCGGGAGTTCTCATAAAAACTCGAAGGCGCCGAAATAAAGCTAGGGAACAGGTGGAGATTGCTCAGAAGGTGGGAGGTATCAAAATACTTATTTCTAAAGCCTCAACCACTTCTCAAAGTAGCACTGCTACCAAGATGATCAGGGAGGATCATCAACCTGAGACTTTTGCCCAGGCTGTTAAATACCATAAAACAGTCATTGTAAAGGATGGATTTCCATCCATCAAACTTAACAAGGAAGATGTTAACGCCCTACAGCTGGAGATCCTTGCCAAGACAGATGAGGTACCTAAAGGAAATCATCTGCTTAAGGTTCATGGCTTCAGCTCAGTATCTGAAGCACTGATCCTCCTTTGTGATGATCTTGGAACTGTGAAATGGATTAGAAATGTCTTTTATGGTAACAAGTATTTATTTGATAGTGAGGGACTCAGAGTTTTTGATCCCAATGATCTCCCTAAACCGGTAAAAGTGGCCCTGAAGACAAAGGACACTCATAACAAGGATCTTGCCGTCCTACTGAAATTGCTTAATAAACTCAACCCGGAGCTGAAGTCTTTAGAATGACGTGCTCTGCAGAAATTTGTAGTGGCACATTATATTAGATAGAACTTCCAGGTTGATATTAAAGCCCCAGAAGTCCTCAAAAAGACTAATTATGGTGCCTATACTGGTTTAGACTGGGGATATTTAAAATTCTCTGTGATCCAAGCCTAATGGAGACCCATAATATTGAAGAGATGGAAGTAGTGCCAAAAGATCAGGCAACTTCCTCTCAAGTATGTAAATCCTCTCTTACATTTAGTAAGGAAAATGAATTACCTAACATTGAAGAACTTGAATTAGATACTGGTTCTGATACAACCCTGCAGCCTAGCTCTCCTATATCTGTGAGGGAGTTAGAAATGGCTTTGCAGGAAATTTAATAGTGACTCTCTTACTTGTGGTCAGTTGAGAAGCAGTACTTTTTCTTAGCTTCTTTGATGACACAATGGTAAGCATAATCAAAGTAGCATACATAGTTTTAATTCAGGAGCCATGGACTTGCAATGGTTCTGTTTTGCGCTAACGTGTTCAGGGTTTTAACATATTTTATGATAAATGTTGTATGAGACCAAGAGCGTGTATTGCTGTTAGTAGCAAATTAAATACCCTTATTCTGGTTAATTAGATAAATGGGGATAATAATGCTGTAAAAATATCTTGTTTTTTCCAAGGAATCGAAGATGAAATCATCTTTACGTCTTCTTCCATTTGAAGATAAAAACAAATTGAATGTGCAAATTGTTAGTCTTTTAGATCATAACAATTTGAGTAAGAAGCTCATCATAGGATGTGATGCAAAGGCTCATCACTCCATGTGGGGAAGTAGTGATTATAGCAGTTTTGGCGAGGATCTTCTAGAATATATTTCGTATTATAATCTATTTATACTTTATAAAGGTAATGAACCTACTTTTATTACTGTAAATAGAAAAGAAGTCATTGACTTTACTTTATGCAACAGTAAGTTTGTTGACTTTATTAAGGATTGGAAAATGTCTGGTGAAATAAGCTTATCTGACTACCAATACATTAGCTTTCCTGTTTTAGAAACAAACTGATTAGAGGTGGTAGGTAGGAACCCAAAAATCAGCAACTGGGTCTCCCACAAAAAATATCTAGAAGTTCTGATCAAGGAAGGTAACTTCAGTAAGTCATCTTCGGTAGCAGAATTAGAGTTGATCTAATGCAATATGCCATTCTTCAAGCATACTGCAAAAACTGTAGGGTCAGTAATGCTTACTCACCAACATTAGTTCCTTAATGGTCTAAAGAGTTAAGCAATTTACTAAGAAGAGATAATGTAAATAGTATAGAAGAGATAATGTAAAAAACTCTGTAATAGAACTAAGAAGAATGGTGAATGACAGAAATATAAAGTGGCATGGACCACTTATAATAAAGCTATCAGAAATTCTAAAAATAATTCCTGGAAAAATTGCTACTCTGACATTAAGACTGTGTCTGCTACTGCAAAACTCGTTAAAATAATGTCTAAAGACAAGTAATACTGTCTAAACACCCTTACAATGCCGAATGGTAAGTTTTCAGAGTCTGGGAGGGATACCCTGGCTGAATTGTTCAAAGTTCTCATTCCAAGTTCCAAAGAAATAATTGGAACTCCTACCTTTACATTCTCTACATCAATTTTTAGTAAAAGTAAATGTAGGATGTTACCAAAAAATCATAAATTATGATAGAACAAAATGGGATATAATGTTCTTTAAATCTTTTAAATTACCGGGAATGGATGCTATTGTACTGGCTCTATTAAGAAGTCCAGTGCATTACCCCAATTCTGAGGAAAATTATCAGAGCATGTATAGCATCTTGCCATAAACCTATAGCTTGGAGGCATACAAAAGTGATTTTATTAAAATAAAAAATATAATTACTATGAAGCAATATCTTTCAGACCTAACAGCTTAACATCTTTTTTTCCAAAGAAAATTGAAAAACTGAGAGACAGATTTATCAGAGAACTTTGCTGAGTGGATAAACCACTTTCTAACTCACAATGTACATACTGAGCAGATAAATTAACTGATAGCGGGATCTACAATCTGTCCTTCATTTTAGAGAAGAACTTTAAGGCTAAGCTATTTTCTTAGATATTGAAGATGCCTTTGATGAGATACCTATTGAAACCATTCTACTATCTCTTGCTAGAAACGGAATTAATGACACTATCTGTTCTCTGATAAAAAAAAATAAATAAAAAATAAAAAATACGTACTTAATAACAGATTTGTCAGTGCCTCCTTTTTAACTTGATGATCCAAGACAAAACTGGTTGTCTGCAAGGTGGGATTCTTTTACCCATCTTTTGGTGTTGTGCTGTAGATTCTCTTCTAGAGGTGTTAAAATACCAAGTCATTAACACCATTGGTTATGCAGATGATTTAGTTATTATCGTCAAAAGTAAATTTGGCAAAACGATCTCTAGCAATGCCTATGTCCAATGCCCTCAAATAGTTTGACGCTTGGTGTAATAAAGAAGGCCTTTCTGTGAACCCTCAAAATACTTCTATGATTGCTTTCATAAAAAAAAGGAATTGAAAAAAGGAAAAGGGAGAGGAATGAAAAAGATAACTATTTTTGGTCAAGAATTAACTTTCTCTAAAGAAGTTAAATTCTTAGGAGTATTTCTTGACATGAACTAAAGATGGAACAAGCACTTTAACTTTTTGTATTGAAAGAGCAAAAAAGCTTTTTGGCCATGTAGAAATGCATTTGAAGAACTTGGGGTCTGAACTTAAAAATTTTTCTTTAAATTTACATTATGATAATTTGTTTCATCATTACCTATGACTCAATGGTCTGGTGGTCTAGAATCAGAAATGAAACTGCTAAGGCAGATTTAACAAAACTTCAAAGTAAGCTCTGTGTAGTTATCTCTAGGTGCATTAAAGCAACTCCCACATCTACACTTGAGCTTTTACTTGGTATGCATTCTTTTTCCATGCATACTGAAGCAGATGTAATGATTTGCATGAAAAGGCTTAAAAACACAGGTCAGTGGAAAGACTACTCCAGATTTTGTCTGGGACAAACCTTAATGTTGACTTAATTAGTCATCCTTTTGTAATTATGCCTACTTTATTATATGATTGTTAAATATGCTTTTGATTAGCCTTATACAATCAAATTTCCCTTGTGAGAAGACTGGATTAATGTTGTCATCAGTGAAAATTATACTTACTGGTGCACTGATGGCTCAAGCATGAATTCCAACGCTGAGGTTGGGATTTGTTGTCCAGCTGATAGTACGAAGCTGTTATTCTCTTTGGGTAAACATACAACTGTATATTTACTACAAAAATACAACTGTATTCCAATCAGAAATCTTTGCCATTCTCAAGTGCAGTAGAATATGCTTGGACAAAAACTATTCTCATGAAAGAATAATAATCTGTTCTGACTGTCAAGCTGCATTACAAGCTTTACAGAATTCTACTATAACTTATTGGGAATGCTACCTTACTCAGTGCAGATTGGCTAACAATAATCCCCTTACTTTAATGTAAGTGCCTGGACATTCTGATGTTCCTGGTCATGAATTAGCTTAGAAGTTGACAAGAGTTGGATCAAGATCTGATTTTTTTTGTTCCTGAACCAGTGCTATGTATTGCAAAAGAACTAACGAGGAACATTGTTTTTCATCTCTTCAGAAAACAACAGTTTCTGAACTGGCATAATGCCAGTGATCAAAGACAAGAAAGGCTACTAAATAGTAGATGTTCTAGTAAAATGCAAAAAGAATTATTAAACCTTAGTAGAAGCTGTTTAAGGAAAACAGTGGGACTTATTACAGGACACTGCCTTGATCTTATTACTCATCTTTCTATTGCTTTGATTTTTTGATTTGATACAGCTTTCCTTCGAAATGATTAAATTGTTTATTTGGATATTTTATTGTTCATTAGATAATGACTTTAAAAAAAGTATGAGTAAATGTCAGCGGCAAGGGGAAAATTGCAAAGAATGGTACTCCAACAAAATTGTCAAATATATTTTACTGTAAATCACTGTATGTCAAAATTGAGTTGAATTTAAAACTGTGCAAAAGAGAGCAAGCATATGAAATTAAAAAATATGTATTTTTAACACAGGTTTTCACAATTTGTAAACTAAAAAGAAATGAAAGAGCTATTTTTGTAATGTTAAACTTAAATTCTTACTAAAAGTATTTTTAACCATCTTTGTGAAGGATTTACAGTAGAAACTAGACGTATAATATACTAAAAAGGTATTGTATAATTAAAAATAATAAAATTAAGTAAACATAATAATTTTTTATTATAAATTTTATTGATTCCAAAGCTCCACTCTTGGTTTCCTCATCCTTTATTGAAATCAATTGAATCCTTAGCAGAAATAGGTTGTAAACATTTTACTTTTTAACTAAATGACACAATAAAACTGTTTTAACTAATTTTGGTGCTTATGAAACACATCTGATTGTTATAATTTACTGTGTTCATTTGCAGAATACTAAAGATTATCTTAAAGTGCCACGAAGTCTGCTAAAATTTATTTACAGATTTCCTAAATTTTGAAACTAAATCTTACATGCCCTTGTATTATTAAAAGAAAATAATTCAAAATATTGACTTAAAATGTAAAGCAGTTCTAAATTAATTGATGAAATACAAACACATTTTTATTCAATTAAGTAGATAATTAGTTTATAATTTCATTAATTACAAACTTCAATTGTATGGTTTTGGACAATTATGTAGTATATTTTCGAAAACCTTTAATGGGTTCATTTTCTTATTTATTAACTATTAGAAAATCAAGGAATAATCGTTGCCTCCAAGCAAAATATTTTTCCCACAATTCATAAGTGTAAGCACACACACACACACACACACACACACACACACACACACACACACACACACACACACACACACACACACACACACACACACACACACACACACACACACACACACACACACACACACACACACACACACACACACACACACACACACACACACAAATATTTAATAATTACTAAGAAAAATTTCAGAATTTAAATTTTATTATTTATTTCTCACTTACCTTACTTAAAATAAAAATGTTTAATTTTGATTAAATATGTGAATAACCGTACAAATTTATATATTCAGATAAATGAAACCAAGTAATAATTTTTATTGCAGAGAGTTTAAACAGATTTATAATTAGCATTAGCGACAGTGTTAATATTTTTACATAAAGCAAATACAGAGAATTTTCTATTTTTAGTAAGTGAGTTAAAAAGGGTTGGACACTGTTACTTCGAAAAAAAAAATTCGGTGGAAACATGATAAATGACCTTCAATTTATAACCGATGAAGTGTTTGGTGCTAATGGTCAATATCATTATTTTCACTTAAGGAAGGAATGAGAAAATAGTATTTCCATCAATTGAGTGGAGAAATTCGATGAAACATGTTTTTGCTGAAAATAAACTTAATAACTTACTGTGAAGAAATGTCTTGTTTTCTCAACAGTTCTCTTTGATCACAAGAATGCTGCTGGAGGAGTATTGATCGCCTTCTTAAAACTGAGGGTGAATTTGGTGGGCTAAGAAATGGATACTTACCCTGCTTATTTACATCGCATCTAATGTTTTTAAAGAACATCAATCAAGGCATTTTCATTGGTTTTTTTCAAATGTGTATTAGTATCGCAATAGTGGAAGTATTTTAAAATAGAATTTAAAGGTCCTTAGGATAATCACTTGATGTGGTAGCGAAAAAATTATTCAAATTGTTTTGAATTTTAACTGATTTAAGTCAATCCTCCTACTGATTTATTTAAAAACACTTATAATTCATGATTCCTCTATATTTAAGCTTATTAAAATTGTAAATGCCTCACAAATGCGGAAACAAGTGCTGGTAACTGACGGCACTTGCAGTTACTTTCTTTTAATATCCTTAATCAAATCTCTAAGATTACTTAGCTATAAATTGCAATATTCAGGAGCCATTCAAACAAAAAAAATTATTTAGAACCTGTGGAAAACCATGAATTCTAATCTTCAGTTTTTACTTTTTTGTTTCTTTATCATACAAGATCAGAAATGTATCATATTTTTCACTACTTCTGGGTTACGAATTGTTATTGCGCTATAGAAAAATTGGTAATGGAGATTGCGCATCAAATTAAGTAATTGAGAATTGGATAAAATAAGTTACTTATCTTTCTACCATATGACTGTAATCACAACTCAGTATTATCTTTATTGCCCAACTGATATAAAGTGCAAATGATGGTGAAGGATTTTCAATTTCCTTCTATGTCAAAAAAAGAATAATGTTAAACAATGTATAAATGTTAAATACTTTGTAATATATAAAAATTTGAGATAAATTAAGAGAAACGTAAATTTTTTTCTATTCGACATGCTTGGTGTAATTTTTTGTCGTGTTACTCAAAAAAAGAGGGAAGAAAGTAAACAAAAGTAAAGAAAAACGGTACACCTGAATGGGGATAAAAAGAGAATTCACGTTTAACAAAATGTAATGCAGAAAAAAAGATGCAAATAAAATTACGGGAACTTTAATCTGTTGGAATGATCCCATAAGCGTGAAGAGAGGACTTGAAGCAATCGATTCAACCTACCATGCATGTAAATGACCAAATTCATAGAGTATGGTGTAGTGATGCCAAGTGAGAAACATGACGTAAGGATCCCCTTCAACAGAGCTGTTTCCGCGTTGCACCAGCATGCTTCCCTGTACCTAGCATTGAGTGGTTCTCTACCATCTGTGTAAACGCCAGCAGAGGTCTCTGTACCTAACCCTGAAAGGGTTTTACCAGATTGGATGGACCCGCTGGAGAGAAAAGAAAACGGAACACAGTACATACAAGACAATACAATTATGCTTGCAATCATATGGAGACACTAGAAATTATTACTTTTACACAGTAAAGAGGGTTTGTATAGTACACTACTTAACACAAATTGGGTTGCAATTGAGAGTTAACACGTGGACACATAAGAAGCATTCAAAATAGGTATCAGACAAAATATATGGCAGGAAATAGTAAGACAGGCATATGAAATACATATCAAATTGCATGCATATAAGAAATAAAGAAAATAAATGGAAATTAAAAATGGTAAAACAAAATTTAAAACAAATAGCTGCACTTACTGCCAATTAACAAGGTAATAATGATTAATAAATAAAGCATTTAGTATGGATTTGATAGTTGGGTATATCGGCTCAAAGTAAGTTATGTCATATAAAATTCTAAGCTATATATACAAAAAGTTTAGATAGGTAATACATAATGCATTAAAATAGGTCAATATAACATGATGACAATAATTGTGACTAAGTAATTAAGTGAGAGCGCTGGAATGATGGTGAGAAAATAGCAAACAAATAATTATGAACTATATACAAGGAGATGAAAAACAGGCGAAATGTTACAGGTAGAGAGGGAAATGTCTAAATGTAGAACATGAGAGAGATGGAGTATGCGGCTCATCTTCTTCCAGGTGAAGTCTATCACCCTCACGGGCATCATTATCCCCCTATTCCTCTAGAATTATTAAGTCCCTATATTCAAGGAGAAAGTTTATAAGGTTAATAATTTTTAACTTTGCAGCCTTGTTGATGGTGATGTTTTTGAGCCAGACACTTATCAGATTGTCACTGGGCGTAGTGAAGTGCCAGAAACTCGTGATGGGGCATGACGTAGTATAATGAATTGGAGTACCTTCTTCTCCACATGCACAGTTTGGAGTGGGCTGCACTCCTATTCTATGCAGATAACTTAGAAAAGGGCCATGTTCCATTACAAAAATCGTGATTTGTCTTGGCCAGCACTGTTGGTTCAAATTCACTTTTGGCAGGATAGAGTACACTAGGCGTCCGGTGGTATTCTGATCCCACAGAGTTTGCCAATTCTGAATTAAAGCAATTTTCCTGATCCTTTTGAAGTGAGACCGAGGAAGAGGGAGAAAGATTTCCAATTCATCTGAAGAAGCAGCAGTTTTTGCTAGGCGGTCTGCCAATTCGTTCCCTTCAAATCCTACATGAGCCTTTATCCAACAGAGGGAGATGTTTTGTCGGCTGTTAAGTTCCTCTTGAATTTGCCTGGCTAAAGGACTGATGGCTTTCGGATTGCAAAGCGCATAAAGACTTGCTTTACTATCTGACCAGACGAGGCAAATCTGTTCTTGGTTTCTGGCCCACTCAATAACCTGCTTAATTGCGAAGAGCTCAGCCTGGAAGACTGAGCAATTGGCATTCAGTTTGTAACTTTCATTGTGAATTATGATATCCTTTAATGTTGTGACAAACGTGGCTCCTACACCTCCATCCATCTTGGAGCCGTCAGTGAAAATATGGCAGACCTGCTTATTCAGGGTAGGGTCGTACTCCGTGTTAGGGTTGACAATCGTATCAACTCTGAATATTCCTGGATGTATTGAAAGTGTGGGTACTCTTGCCTCCATAATGTTACTGCTTGTGGTCCTAATTTCTTGTTTTATTTGTGCCTCAGTATTGATGGTGAGATGAAGGGGAGGTATGCCAGTAATGACTTGTAAAGCTGCCGTCGATGTTGTTTTGTAGGCTCCAGTTATATTAAGCAGAAACTTTCTCTGTATTTTGTCTAGAAGTAGCTGATTTTTGACCCGAAGATTGGCTCCCCAGAGTGTTGCACCATGGGCTAGGATTCTTTCTGCCACTGTTTTGTACAGTACAATGCGCTGTTTTTGGGATAATACCTAGGTTGAGCCAGCTATTCTAAGTAATTTCTGGTGAATGCGAAAGGCTTTGGCACCTTGCTGTTTGATATGTGCTGACCAATTCAACTTTCACCTAGGAGTACACCCAGAAGTTTAATACTCTTGCTTCTCCTTATTCTTAAGTTATTTAAAAATATTTGTGGTCCACATTGCAGTCTCGTGAATAGGAGATAATTTGATTTTTCAATTGAAATTCCAAGGTTATGCTTATGGGTCCAGTTGCTAAAAATCTTAAGGGCTTCTGTAGCGACGCGTCCAAGCTTCCTTTCACTATCAGCTGACACTACGAAGGTGAAGTCGTCAGCAAAGGCCTGGAGAGCAACTGTTGCTTTAGAATCAATATCTTTACCAACTGTGGACCAGTCAAATTGTAGCGGCTCATCAGCAAGCAGATTCCATAGGATGGGTCCACTGCAGGAGCCTTGTGGACATCCAATGGCTTGAGTTTTCTTCACAATGCCCATATTAGTATTGAGGGCAACCTCTCGCTCTTCCAGGTTGCTGATGAGAATGTTTTTAATGGTTTCTGGGCATCCTTTACTTTCGAGTGCTTGTTTGATAGCTGGATGTGGTGCAGAGTCGAAAGCTCCTTTAATATCTAGAGAAATTATTGCACAATGTTTTGCTGAGGCTTTTGCAATCTCAATTTGTCTTTTCAGGTGTAGGAGAGCATTGTCCACTGACCTTCCTTGACGAAAACCAAATTGATTTTGGTGAAGAAGACCATGGCTCTCTAAGAAGAAAGTCAATCTTGTAGTCACAATTTTCTCCAGTAATTTTCCCATTGTTGGTAAGAGGGTGATTGGCCTGCATGATTTAACTTGCAGTTTGTCTTTTCCTTCCTTATGGAAGAGAATGATTATGCCAATTTTGAAGCACTTTGGGAAATAGCACAAATTCCAGCATTTTTTTACTAGGGTTCTGAGAAGCTCTGGATAGTGACAGTCCAATGTTTTAAATATAATGTTGTCAATTCCATCAAGTCCTGGTGCTTTTCCATTGGGAAGTGAGGCGATAGCTCTGTCTATCTCTCCCTTGCTGGGTTTTGGAACATAGCTGTCATTGGTGAGAGATCGCTGAAACAGTGGTAGGTTGTGTAGGAAACAGCTCTTCTAAGATACTGCTGGCGATGCCAATAGCGTTACCTTCTTGTAAATTCGTGCAGAACAGGGCTGATGGTGGAGAAGATTTCCTAAAGGTGGCTTTATAAATTTTCCCATAAGGGTTAGTTGCTGAAGTACACAGTTCTCGCCAGCATGTGCGCTTTGCTCTTCGTATATCTTTAATATATGCAGTCTTCAGCTTTTTGTAATCAATTTTGAGTTTAGTTTTGTCTGGATTACTTAAATTTTGCATTTTTCGTCTTTTGGCATTTAATTCTTTTTTCCTGAGATCAAAAGACTGCGTCCACCAGTTTGGCATCAAATTATTTCGCGGCTTCGTTTTCTTATAGGAAATTCGACAACACTCAATCAGTTGTCTTTGCATGATTGCGGCTGCATTGTCAAGTTGATCAGTTGTTTGACTATCCTCTAACAGTTGTAATATATTGTTTACGAGTGGATATAGATTTTTGATGAACTTATGATGATTTCCATATTTAGTCTTGAATCTGGTAATTTGTGTCGTATCTGGTGGTACTGTCAATGTGATCTGGATATATTTATGGTCACTGAGTGTTTCAGTGTCTAGGACCTCCCATGTACTTTCTATTGCAATGTCGACATTAGGAGTTAACGTCACATCCGGCCATCCTTCATTGGTTGAGGAATTAAAAGTTGGAGGAGCACCCATTGTGTTTAGAAGATGTAAATTATTACCAATCAGGTAATCCAAGAGTGCTTCACCTCGTTGGTCATTGTCTTTATATCCCCACATGATGTGATGGGCATTAAGATCTGCACCGATAATGATCTTTTCATTTCTTAAATTTTGTAGGAAGCTATCAATATCCTGCAGTGCTTCACTGATTCTCGCTTGGCTAGACTCGCTCGTAGTATGCCTGTGATTTGGTGGGGCGCTATATGCAGAGATTATTGTCAGTGGGCCAGCATTAATTGCAATTTTAACTGCTACCGCGTTTTCCTTAAGTCCAACTAGGATCGGGCTTATATCAACTGTGGTGATTACACCAGCCTTTCCATTACCCGAGAGCCAGTATTTCCAGGTGCTTGGAATTCCCATTATCTGATGATCTTTGTTTATATGTGGTTCTTGTACCACAAAGACTTGCACATTCAGACTGTAGGCAATTACTTGCAATAAGTCAGTTGGGGCACTTGACCTCATAAGGTTTATTTGGATAATCTTTGTTGTGTGCATGTTGCTGCTCACTTGTGCTTGAAGATTATTTGTTTGTGGGGCATTGTTGCAGGTTGGGTAAATGTTGCTTAGCATATTTAGCTGTTGTTTGAATTAAGTAGAGATCTGTAGATGGGAGAAATTGCAGAGTAAGCCTCATGATTTGAGGGGAAATTCGCTCCTTTTTTGTTGACAATGTGGCAGTTGATGCAATTTTGATATTGAGCCTGACAATCATTTTCTGAATGTCCACATCCACATCTACCACAAACCTTTTGAGATTTACAGTCCCTGCTAAAGTGTCTAAAATCTTGGCAATTGTAACATCGGATTATGGTTTTATGGTTGCGTATGTATGTAGTCTGAAAGCCAATGTGTATCTGCCTCCGTGCAGCAAGTATCTTAGCTGCTATGCTGTTTGCTTCTATAACTATATGTTGTAGGTTTGCATTGTACCTGTGTGACTTAATTTCTGTTATTTTAATATGCATGTCTCTGTCCATTTCTGGAAAGTTATTCAATATTATTTGGGTTATGTTGTCATCATTAACTGTAGCTGGCATATTTAGAAATATTACTTTTCTAACTAATTGTGAGGGCTCTAGAATATTAAAGCGTTTCTCATCCAGTTGTTTTTTCAGGTTTTCTTTTGTTGCAGTTGAACAGCACTTTACGTGAGCTACATGTTTCCCCCATGTTACTTTTATTGGGCAAACATTATTATTTAGTTTTAGGAGATTTGATTTTAGGGTTGTAAGGTTTTCGTTTTCAGCAGGTTTGATGATGATTGATGTTTCTATGTCAGTCTCTGTTCTTCTCTTTAATATGTCACTATAGGTAGGTTTAGGAGGAAAAATTTGTTGCTTGGATGCAGTTAGAAGTGATTTGGTTTCTTCTTGAAGCTCTTTGATTTTCTGAATGTTGTTGTTGAGTTGATCCATTTGCTGTTTTAGAGATGACCCATCGTCATGTTTGGAAGCGGTGGATGATGGAAGGAGTAGTGTTTTCAGTTCATCAAGCAGTTCCATCGCATGGTTTCTTTTGGACCCAGGTAGATGGTACTTCCCTCTGGTCTTTAACAGAATAATTTCTTGGATACCTTCAATTAGGTGGAGTGGAGAAGGTTCAGTATTTCTAGAATCTTCTGAGTGTTGATTCAATGGGGTAATCTTACTTGCTTCCACTGTAGTTGAGCTATTGGTTAATCTTTCATGTGGTTTGTCATCTTCCTCTACCATTGTTCCAGAGTTTAGATGATTTGCAGATATATTTTGTGACATTATAATGTTCTTAAGATTGACAAGCGAGATTGATTTCGTGAGTTGTTTTTTATCCATTATTTCGGAGTATGGTGTCCAAAAGAATAATGGAATGGTTTGCTAGGTGGGAGTGAAATACAAAATTGCAGAAATGCTACTGCTGGAAACAATAGGGGGGAAATGAAGTCAGTAGTAGATTTAGAATTTTACTTATTATTGTTAAGGTTTGGAATTTAATTCATAAGTGAATAGAAGTGACCCAGATGCTATCGCCATCCCGTCCCACGCAACTATCCCGGCATTCACTGCATAGATCGGGGCAGATTCTTAAATAAATATAAATTCACACATATACATTCAAATAAAGAGACAGGGACCAAGTAGCTAGTTGTATTGAGAAACTGGAGAAATTAGTAGATTATTATTTATTTGATGTAATATGGCCCTTTGGTCATACATCCTCCCCAAGCCCATTTTAACCGCAATATTATCGTTTGCATGGGAACTAGATTAATTTAAAATGTAATTGGAATTATACATTAAAGTAAAATGTTAGATTAAGTATTGAAATAAAATTAAAATGGATAATTTAATTTAATTATTTTCAATATAAATTAGAATTTGACTTTAGAAGACTTTAAATACTTAGTTAAGAACGCTGTAAATTTAAAATTGAGAGCAGGAGAATTAATAAAAGAAATAAACTTAAAATTAAGAGTTATTTGAATAAAATATAGAACAGCTGGGACAATTTTATTTATTTATTTATTTATTTATTTTGTTAAAGTCCCCAAATTTAGATTTAGCTATTATGGCCAAAGGGTTAAAGTCCGAGAGAGAAGGATGGAAAAGGTTTAAGTCTTGGATTTTTAATCTTAGCTAGCTTAATTTTTTTTTTTTTAGAATAAATAATTTCTAAGCTGGCTCATTGGAAGCACATTTAATAAAAGGAATTTAGAAAGTAGTCCCAGGTTTCTGCGACAATTAGGAGCCGAGAAAAACGCTGATTAATATTCAAATAATTTAATTAATTAGGCGCGGGATATTGGTGCTCAAAGGGTTAAGACGAAATTGAGCAGGGGGACATGGCAGGCAGCAAGAAACGGGACTTAGAAAATATTCAGAGTCAATGCATATACCAAGGGAGGAACGAAGAACCACTGGGAGAAAAATAAGAAAAATATTCAATATTCAAACACACTAATTAAACTATATCTCATTAACTAATGTTTATTTTTTGAACTGTAATACAATTTTTGAGTCACAAGAAGCTGCTCCGAGTAAACATAGAAAGATTGGAGTGGATTGACTAAAAATTAAAAAGCTATGGTAACATTAAAGTGAAAATAACCTACAAAATTTATAAAATAACACAGAAATTTAACAACAAAAATAGTATTAAAAATTTATGGAAAATTAACTGTTATTCGAAGAGCAAAAATACAAACATTTCCAGAAACGTTAGAATGTCCACTCCAATCTAAAATTAGTTTAAAGATGATAGGACAATTAGGGCCGAAATTATAATTGAATAATAATTAAGATAAAAAAAATTGACAAAAAGTGCCGAAAAAAAGGAATTTTTCTAATTCATTAAAATGCTTACATCTTCTGGCTTAATTATCCTATCTACACAATCTATGCATCAAAATTCGCAGAACTATTACGCGGAACGAAAGAAGATAACATCTGGGCACTTACTTAATTAATTAGCCACTCATGATGTTGTTAATGTGTAGAAAGTAGAGAAAAATGCTTGAAGAAAAATCAGATGTTCTGGGTTAGGATTGTCTGGGAATGAAGATAAGTTATCCAAATTGCACACAAATTTGCACCTAGGTAGTTCAAAGGGTTTTTGATAGGCCTGCAGCTGAAATTTAATGAAGAAAGATATAGCAGCCGAAATAATGAAGTGTGAACACAAGTCACTATCCTCCGTTGCTAGGGTTATGCCTTTGGTTGCTAAGCCCTGCTTTGTTAGGATGGGGGGATCGCCATATTGTAAATTTTTGTGAAATATTCACAACAATGCTTATATCTTCGCTGTTTTGGCACTTATTGATACCAAATTTTTTGGCAAGATGAACAAAGCGTTAGCACACACAAAATTGTAAAAATTCTTATTAGATCAACGTTTAAACGCGATATTAAATTGGAATTAGAACCACAGTCAGGGAAACACAGACATCTCCCAGTCCGCTTCACCTTCCTCTCTGTGAGGCCGTGGTAGCCTTGTGGTTAGGGTATCGGACTTCCATCCGGAAGGGATGGGTTCGATTCCTAATGTCGCCAAAGACCCATTGAGTACATGCGATATACGTGCTCGTTAAATTTGTGGAATCGAAAGTCTTATGGTCTGTCATTGGGCAGTTACCATGGGTGCAAAGGTCTGGAGAAAATTTCCTCTTCCTCCAGATCAAAATTGAGGGAGTAGATCCTCTGGTGATGCCATCTATTGGAGGAGTGTTACAGCAAAGACGTACTTTGCTCTGGTTAAACGGAAGACGCAGCTTTCTGACTTAATTCGCATAGCCGTTGGCTAGCGAGCATGGTTTGTCCAAGTATCATAAATAAAAACAACATTTCAGTGAAAACGTCGAGACTATCAGTGAGGATGTGGAATACTGCTCTACTGTCTAATATTTCCATCATATTTAGATCTGGAGAGCACGAGGACTACTTCGTAGGCTGTAATATTTTGATATCAAGTCTGTTTATTACATGGGGAGCTGTATGAGATCTGACATTGTGATTAATGTTGTAAAGATGGGAATAACCTTAATTCCCGAAAATTTTAGGAGATTTCCAAAATATTGAAATTTTTCAGACTTAAAAATATTTTGGAAATTTTTTATCTCTAAACATTGATTAAAACATAAAACTTAAGAAATTTGCTTATAAATAATTAGGGTAAGGAATAGTTTGTAGTGAATGATATAAAGTTTTCAATAAAAATGGCATAGCTGTTAAAATAATAATTATTTGAACAGAAGTCATTCATTATTTTTTAAATATAAGTTCAACTAATACCCTCAGAAACTGCAATACTACTGAAACTTAAACTAAAAATTTCATATTAAAATTAACTCAATAGTAAGAGAAATATTGTATAATTATTTGGAAGTACAAGATAACACTAATTCACTCTTTGTAAAATTATATTGTACTCACAAATTGTCACATAATGTTGTATGTATGCTGTTTTGTTTTAATTTTCTTGGGGGGATTTCTGGAATTATTTTAGATTAATTGAAATATAAACAGACCTATATTAACACTTGTTCACATTGCTCACAAAATTTGATTTGAAAGTTATCAATTGAATTCTAAATGAAGTAAAATAGAATTTGTGTTTTATTTATGTAATAAAATTTAGAATTGTGCTAACAAACCAAAAGGTGCTTATTTTCCACGAGGAAATCGAATGTTTAAATATATGTTTACCAAATAATATTTAATAATAAATTGTATGTGAAATGCTCAAACACTTATATAAATAGATATAGGATATATTTATAAGATAAATTATACACTTATAGTATAAATTAAATGTTTACTTTCATTATATTTTAAGTAAAAAGTATACTGATCATGTTTATAAAAAATGTTGCTATGTTTTCTTAGGAAAAATTTACTAAAATGTGGTATCTAATATTTTGAAACAATAGAAAATATTGAGTGATTTTTTTTAATGTCATCCCTTACTGTTTAAAATTTTTCCGTGCATGTGATGGATCTGTGTGTGATTGCAAAAATATGAAATCAAAGGATTTTAATATTGTGTCATATTACTAAAATTGGTAAGGAAGTGCTAAGAAACCAGCAAAAATATGCTTTTCATAACCCTTCTAAGTAAAATGCAGGAATTTGTCTGTCATGTCAAAAATAGCAATTTAAGTGAGCATTTTGGAGATTATCTCTTAACTTAATAGGTAATTATGATAAAAAAATTATAGTAATTTCACAAATTTGTTCTATGATTTAAACAGGAATTCCTTAGATAACTTTTATCATGTAACAATTTAGGTATAATTGTTCCATATCTTACATTTTATCTATGATTTTATAACCGAGAAGTATAGTGTATCCAACGTCTGGCGCAGTTCTATCGGTCCGTAGGCCTAACGCCATTAAACTTCATCAATAAATCAATTAGAGGGTAGCTCTTTTATTTGATTCCCAGTTGTAAATATTTCAAAAATTTTGTAGCAATGCTTATCATTAAAAATGTAATAATCCAATTTGTATCAATAGTAAATTATAGTATTTACATAAACTTGAATGAAAAGTTTAATTCTTCCTTCAATTTTTATATGTATGTATATTAAAATATAAGAACTAAATGCTTTGATATAAAACGCTATTGAAGTACTTCATCATATTCAATTCGATTAATTTTTGTGATAGTAAAAGTGCATTTAGAAATTCTTTTTTAAGGCCTGCAATTATGTTTAAAATCTGCGAGGAGATGATATTATTTTTTGTCTGCACACATACATAGATATATGTGAAATGATGTTAAAGCATTACAGAAGCTTTGTGAGTTGGGATCTGTTTTCAAGGTGTGTTTTGTGCCATCCAATGTAACAAACTATTTTGATTAGCACGCAATATACAAAAATAGAATTCATTCTCTGATTGACATCTCGTTTTCTCTGCAATAAGACAGCAAAGTACCTGTTCGTTAAATTAATGTATGCAAAGATTTAACCAATAAAGCAAGTTCATGCTCTAACATTTTCTCGAAATGCATGCTTATTGTCTGTAGAAGCTGAAATATTCCTCATTTTATAAAAGGCTAAAATTTTGCAATTTAGCGGAATATCACTATATTTTAGTAAATTATCAGAAGCAAGCTAAAAGAGAGGGCAGTATAAAAAGGCTGTATAAAAAATAATAATTTAATTACTTCTATTTAAATTATTTGGTATCATCTACTAAATAAAATTATGTTAAAGATCTGTTATGACTGATTGCATAGAAATGTTTTGATTTTTATATTAATCGGTGTGACCCCGCTTAGTGAACTGTATTACTATCTGAGGCTATTGTAATGAATTTTTTATCGAATAAATTGACTTTCGGAAGGACCTCTCACACATATGCACTTATCCCAAAGGAGGAAACCTGGAAAACTCGCAGCCATCCACCCCGATAGACATACACACCGAAAACAGAAGGGAAACATCTGTCTTCCGTTGTTCAACAGAATCGAACCCAGACCTTCCACTTGGATATTAAAAGATTTAAAATTCATCTACTCTGCTGCAATGTTCTCAGCCTCTATCTTATTTTATGTTTGGTTATTATGTTCCTCAAAATGTTCCAATCAGTAGAATCAACCTAATAGTTTTATACTAGGAATAGAACGTGTATATTTTTTGTAGTTGAAATAAAACCAAGATTTATTTCATTAAGGAGTGTAACAGGTGTCAGCAATTTTTGATGGGATTTTTTTTACTGTGCAGATCTCTAAATGTATCTGTACAAATTAGAAACATTTCTGAAAAAAGAAATTTGTCTATAGCTACAAATCATCTTTTAATTGAAAACTTGCCATTTGCAGCGTTATAGAACAGACACATGGTGCAAAAGTTTTGTATTTCATATAAATTTTTATTTTCTGTTTAAAAACACAACTCTACTTAAAAATACGAATTTTGGGGATTTCAGTAACATTGAGAGACATTTATATAATGATCCTTTTTCTCTCTTTCATAATATTTGAAATTCGCGTTATATATTGATGTATCCAAAGACGCAAGCACTACTTTTTTAAGCAATGGATTAGAAAAGTATCCTTTACAAACTATTATTTTGCACACCCCTGTTAAAAGTAAAAAATTTGCATACGCATACTTCTTCTTACTATATCTCGCACTTATTCTAATTTTCCACATTTTGCTTCCTTTCATTTTGTGGTTGCTATGGATGATAGTGTTATCCGTCCTTAACAATTGTCCAGCAGTGTAATACATCTACTGATAAAAGCTTAGTCTTTTTTTAAAAAAATTTCACTATAGTTTAGTAATTGGAAAAGCGGTATAAGTGATACAGGAAAATTAAGTGCAGAAACTCACTTAGCATTAATACATACTACAAATGCTCTTCTAGAAATTGTACATTATTGTTCAAAAATATTAAGCATGGAATTTGCTTTAACAGGAAAATTTTAAACAGATTCTCTCGAAGAACATATTGGTCTTTCTAGACAGTTGGCTGGATCTCAATATAACATTTCTCTCACTCAAATATTCGAAATAGAAACTAAACTAAGAATCAGAAGCCTTATTCCTTTAACATCAAATTCTGCTGTTCATGGAAATGTTGAAATTAATTTAAATGATGATGTTGATGAAAATCTAAATCTTGATATTCCCGACCCTAAAGAATCAATGTTTAATTTGAAAATAAATTCAAATGATTTTAAAAAAATATTCTTATTTGTTATTTATTTTAACATACAAAGCAGGTTATTGCGTTCATTCTCTCTTGAAAAAAATTAAATGTGAAATATGTTGTGTTTATTTAATAAGCGAAGTTGACGATGAATGTGAAAATTATCTTTTAATTAAAAATATAGATAGGGGTGGTTTAAAATATCCTTTTGAGGAAATCGTCAAAATAATTCATTTTACTTATACTGTTATTTCTAAGCTATTATCTTCTGAATATGAAAACGACTTTTTGAAGTGTAACAATCATAGATTTATTGCAAGTATAATGTAACATTAAAAAATCTTCAATTAGCTGAAATTAATTTAACTTCAGAATGTTGCAAACATGACAGTGATGATTTAGTAAAAAATTTTGTCTTAACTTCTACTAATATTTTACTAAAAAAATTATTGTAAAAAAATTAATGTTGATTTAATAAATAAAAAACTCCTTAATTCAAAATCAAAAAGAAACTTACAAACATTAAGAAAATAATATAAATTTCAGAGAAGAGTTTTCTGTAGGTAAATATAATTATTAAATTAATGTTCATAAACTTACATCGTTATTTACATTTTGCTTATTTCAAGAAATTATTTTGTATATGAAAACAAATTAATTACATTTTGATACTAATTAATGGTACATTTTAATGAGGAATTGAAGTGTTTAATAAAGTTATTTAAGCATACTGTTGTTGTCTTTACTCTATTTTTATTATCTGAGCAAGTTATATATTTTGCTATTTTTATGTGATATTTAATAAAAAAATTTAATAATGCAATAAAAGCAAATGTTTCATTTACTCCGGTTATTTGTATAATGGAAAATTAGAATGTTTTTATTTGGTCACAAATTTAATTTAAAAAAATATTTTTTTATATTTTTGGTATTAATGATTTAATATATGCCTATATATTCAATACTAATACAAGAAGTAATGTTAATACGAGGGTTACTCTGAAATTTTTGAGATACGCGCAGACGAGAATTTACAAAATAAAAATAACGGTTTAATATTAAAGAACAAAGTTTTTTAACACAGAAGACGATTTTTACTGACTTACTTTAACTTATTTAGCGTGGAATAAATTTTAAACAGAAAAGAAAATGGATTTGACGCGAGAACATTTTCGCGCTATGATTTCCTACGATTTCAAAGCAGGATTAAATCAAGAAGAATACGTTCAACGGTTGCAGTTAGCATTTGGTGATGAATCTCCAGCTCGTGCTACTGTATTCAGATGGTTTAGAGAATTTAGAAGAGGTCACAATTTTCTTCAGGATGAAGAACACACAGGAAGGCCGCCGTCGGCAGTAATCCTGGATAATGTGTCTGCCATACGAAAAATGTTAATGGATGATAATCGCTGTACCTATCAAATGATACAGAAGGAACTTAACATTGGATCCGTAGCCATACACAAAATCATTCATGAAGAATTACATATGAAAAAAGTAGTTTGCCGTTGGGTTCCCCGTAATCTAACTGAGCATCAAAAAGAGGAGCGTGTCAGAATCAGTAAAGAAATTCTTAATATGCTGAATGATGGGGGCCACCGCATCATTTCTAAAATTGTAACAGGTGATGAAACGTACATACCGTTTTTTGACGTTCCAACACGTCAAGAAAGCAAAGTATGGGTCTTTGAAGATGATCCCACGCCGACAATGGTAAAAAAACAACACGCACTGAAAAAAGTGATGTATGCCGTTTTCTTCAGAAGTACGGGATTGGTCAAAGCCATCAAGTTGGAAGGACAGAAGACAGTAACAGCAAACTGGTATACCACTAAATGTCTTCCAGAAATTCTACAAGAACTGAATGTTAGGGAACTAATGCTTCACCATGACAATGCATCTTCACATACAGCCGGATTAACCGTTGAGTTTCTTAAACAAAAACAAAGTGATCGAACATCCGTCGTATTCACCTGATCTACCTATGGGCGATTTTTGGTTATTCTTTAATCTAAAAAAGAACTTACGACGTCGTTTTCATTCAGAAGAAGAGATTGATGTCGCTATAAATGCATTTTTTTCATCTATTCGAAGAAATGAATGGCTTGAGGCATTTAATCTGTGGAAAATTCGTCTACAAAAGTGCATTGATGCTGGAGGAGACTACTTTGAACACACCTAAAATTTTATAAGTATAACTTTAAAAACCTAGTTGTATCTCAAAAATTTCAGAGTGACCCTCGTATTAGATTAAATCATACAAATCATGTTTAATTAAATGATTATTGTGAAAAACTTTAAAATGTAGAATTATTGTGTTATGTCATAATAAATTTATTTTGAATTAAAGAGAAATGCAGCAGGAATATATTTCAAACATGATCCTGATAATTTCATACATTTTTTCTACAAGTTACTTAAAAATCTTATCAAACTACAAATAAGGGTTGATAAATTAAAAAATTATAAAACTGGGAATTTAGAAAAACTAGTGAAACAAAATGCATAACATTTTATCATAACTATTAAAAACATTTTTAACCTAAGAATTACAAATTCAATTTGTAATTCTTAGGTTAATTAAGGTTAGTAAACTTAAAAGAAATATAAATAAAGTAATATTTTATTTATATTTCTTATTTTCTAATCACTTAGTTTGGCAAATTAAGTCTTTTTTTTGTTCAATTCTAAAATTTTTATGAGTGTACTATTATAATAAACTGAAACATTTTTTTAAAGTAAATCATTTAAATAAAGGAATGGTCTTGGAAAAAAATTCTGTTTAGCTTTTTATTTTATTTATTACAATAATTTAACTTAGATCTTTTAACAGAAATGTTAAAATTTTCCAAACAATTATCAAAGACTGATTTATCCGAGAGTTATATAATTCCCTGTGCCGTAATTCAAATAAATTGAACATTTGTCGTAATACATAGTAAAAGTGAGTTATTTAGATCGCCACAAAGGAGACGCCGGCCTCAAGTGAATGAGCGGTGCACAGGCCTTGTCTTTAGGGGGTGTTGGTTGAACCTTTACTTCAAAAACTTAAAATGGGGAGGTTAAAAGTCAGGTGGACCAATTTTTAACTAGCAAAATCGAACATTTTATGAGCGGAGAATCATGCAACTGCCAGAAAGATGGAAAACGGTATTCGACAACAGTGGACAATATATAATGCAATAAAATTCACTGAAAGAAAATTGCCTTTTGTTATTTTCATAAAAAATTTAAAAAATAAAAATAATGAAATTATTTTCCCAACTACACAATTCCTTATACTAATAAAATATTATCTAAATACATCTCTTTTAGATGAACTTATGAATAGTAAAGGTTAAGAAAAGTTAAACATAAATTATTAATTTGAGTGCATGTGTGTGTGTAGATTAAAATTTGTAATTCAATGTAAATTAAGATGTAAATCGTATTTAACAGCAAAAATATCCAGTGGGATAAAATGCCATTTTATCATATTCAAAATTAAATACAAAT
Source organism: Latrodectus hesperus (assembly GCA_037975125.1). Taxonomy (NCBI): domain Eukaryota; kingdom Metazoa; phylum Arthropoda; class Arachnida; order Araneae; family Theridiidae; genus Latrodectus; species Latrodectus hesperus. The sequence continues at coordinate 8,978,533 of CM075859.1, forward strand.
GGTCTTCTTGCAATAATTGGATTCTAAAATCAACCTTGAAAACTAGAATTTGACCAAGCTCCTAAATGTCACTGATATTTTTACTGGTCTGAAAATATTATTAGTTTTATTATTATTTTCATTGTTTTTTATGACTTTTAATTCTTTTCATTTTATAATTTTGATTGAGTTATATTATTTCTGTTATTTTGAGAAATTTTTTTAAAGTGTGAATCTATTTTAAATTTTATTTATAAATTTCTATTATGAGCAAATCTAATAGTTTACTTTAAGGAAGAAATTGTAAGCAAACCATTTAAAAATAGACTGTACATTAAAGTGATTTTTATAATTATTATAGAAGCAATAAAAAAAGTTTTAGCAAGCAAAACAAATTATGGATTAAATCAAATTTTGATTTTGGCAAAATTACTGGATAATTATTATTTCTGTAAAAAAGTAACTTTGAATATTTTCAGGAAATTTTATTTTTTAAATACTATGATTTTCTAAATAAAATATGATATTCCATATAAAATATTTTGATACAGTTAAATAAAGAAACCCATTGAAAAATGGAATTATTTTTCTAAGCATTTTTAGAAAGGAAAATTATTTACTTTTAAGTATTTTTTTCAATAAGTTTGTTTTTATTATGCATAATATATTTTCTCATTAAAAATGAATTAAAGAAAATTATTCTTAATGAAAAGAAAGTATTGTTTTGCTAAGGAACAATTTAAAGCTTATAAAAAATTAATGATTCAGAATTTTTTTCTTTCTAAGCTCACACATGAATTATTTGCACCGAAAAAAAGATAACAGACAATATTTATTCTATTATAACCCTAAGAAACAAATCTTGGTACTTTCGACTCAAGACCAATTTATAGTTTTCAATAATTTGACTAATATTTTTATTTTGCAACATAGCAATGTTAATTAATTTTCATTCTAGAAGACAGAATAGATATTTTTTGCATTACATTTGCTTAATTCACTTCACTTTGCTTCATACACATAAAGTACAAAAATCTATTAAGCGAAATATGATTGGTTGAGTACATTCCCTCGAAATTCCCGGTTTACTCCCGAAATTCCCAGGAGTTTTACGTCTCTCATTGTGATGCTTAAAAAAAATCAATGACATCAGCGTATAGTGTGTTATGTGTGTGTACGCCAATTTGTTCTGATTCCAACCTTATATCACTATCCCAACTGTCTGTAATGTGATTTTTTCTGAGCAAGTATGGGGATCTTTCTAGCGCGTGCTCTTTTCACTGCATATTCACCCCCAAACAACGATATAAAATACTATAACGCCGAAGCCATCTTGTCGCACTCCAAACTGTATTGGGACGACGCATCTTCAGTTAGATCACGCGCCCTACCTTCTGATAACTCCATTCCAACCGCGAAACTCTAGTCTTCGTGCTGTTGCATTGGCTTCAGTGTCTTTATTCTGTTGGTAAAGGAAACTGTCTTGGCTAGCTGTTATATTGGGGTCATCAACTGGTATCTCAGAACGTGGATGACGTTGTTCTGATCAACACCTCACCTTCTGTTTCTTCGTTCCACAACTATGAAATGGCACTTCTTGCGACCATTTTATTTTTATTTCTTTATGCTATTCAAATTTCATGGTATACGCCAAATCATATATTCTAGCAAATCATTTCTGAGATGCCTTTTCTCAGAACAAATAAATCTTGCAATGGAAGCAGTGAAAAAAATAGTAGCAAGCTTCTGCGAAATCACGATGTTTTGTACTAGTATATATATATATATATATATATATATATATATATATATATATATATATATATATATATATATATATATATATATATATATTTGGTTCTCCTGAAAACATGATTCATAGTTTCTTGATTCACTTTTCTTGATTTTTGAAATAAGATGCTATTTTAAAAATTTAAGATTAAAAAGAATCAATATATAATCAGAACCTATTTAAATTGAATTAAAGGGACGAACAAGTTCCCTTTCAAAGCTGAATGGCCTGGTTTCAGTTCTTGATTTTCACCTCTTGTAGGAATATTTGTTGTGGTTCGACTGTATCTTCAGCAGAGCAAGTCAATGTTGAATCAGCTGTCGCGTTCTAAAGAGTGACATATTTAACTCACGAATTTCAGAGAACAGAAGAATTCTTGGACATCGAGTTCTATATGATTTTTACTTGACGTTGTAGGAAATTAAAATGTTATGAAAAATCAAATTTTGAGTTAACATAAATTTTTTATTGCATTTTCATCACAAATAAATAAAAATTTTAATCAAATTTATAAGGGTGGTGTTATATTTACGAGTCAAATATTAATCTATCATATGTCAAAATGATTTTTTCTTTCGAAAAATTCTCTACTAATACTTTTATTTCTACAAAAATGAGGAAAAACTATAAAATTAATTATTACTCACAAAAGCAGTTTGACTGAATCTTACAATCGATTATAACATCAGAAGCTTGTTGTAAGGTATTTGAACGCGTCTTTGCCTTCAGGAAGAGCTTCTTTATAAATTGTGACCTGTATTCACAAGCAGCAAGAAATGATAAACTCCCAAGCACTCACTCCAACAAACATACCACCCAGACAAAATGCAGAAACGTAACACCTCTCTGTTGCTTAATAGTGGCTAGAATCAAACCTGGTACCTTCCACTTTGAAAAGAAAAGTGCTACTACTCTACCCTGGTGATCCATGATAGTTTGGCATTGGAGATCTGTTCATTTCAGTGTTAAATAAGTGTGTCAGTTTGGTAATGAAAAATCCCCTTTAATATGGAATACGATAACCTTAAGAAATAATACTGCTTATGTATATATATATATAGTCAGTAGAATGTTTTATTATTTTTGAGAAGTAAGAACCATTGCTTATGTGTACGTTTTCCTCTTATTAGCTTGGCAATCTGGAGAGGACACTTGAAAATCTTATAATTTCTTTATTCAGTCCAAGTATATCCAATGACAGTGAGGTCCTTTGATCGAGCTGGCTTATTCTTACATTAAATTATTTTCTGCTGCAGGTGCAGATGGATCCTCTATAAGGGTTTGTGACATTAACTGAATGAGTCAGCGAATAATTTAAAAATTAAATTTCCAAAAATTATAATTTTATCATAATTCTATGTAAGTTAAAATGTAAGAACCTACTGTCCTTTCTAATTAAGTTAAAAAAAGGTAGTAGATTCGAATCCTAACCATTTCTACTTAGGAAAAAGGATATAAAAAAATGGATACACTAACTAAGAGTAAAACCCTGCCGCCTCTAACTGAAAAATTTTCCCCACCGTGGCCTCGTAGCAGGAATACATTTTTTGGCGTGGAAGTTCCCGACAACCCATCCCAGCCACTGTTTCACTTCTTTTTTTTTACACGTACCTCCATCGGGATGCATGCTTACTCGCTGCATTGCCCACATTCTGTGAAAAGTCCCGGGGTTCAACTTCCTTACAATAGCCTTCGGCTTCTACGATGCAATTTCAAATCTTTTTCCATCGTTATTTAACACAACATTTATTATTAAACATATTATTCCTAATTCCATTCTTCTTCTGAGATACAATGAACAAAAAATGTGACACTCTTTTCTCTTTCCATGCTACAATGAGAAATAACAGCAGAAAAATGATAGAACCCATCATTGACAACAAGAAATATTTCCATAACCCCACCCTATTAGCATAACAGTAAAGCAAAAATACCATCTTACCCTCAAACAGAAATACGATTGTCACTTACACTCAGTTATTTTTCCTTTTGTTGAGCAAAATTATGCTAAGAAATTGTATAGGTTTTTTCCGTAACCCAAGCAGAATCTTCCTTTGGATTCATAATTATAGTACTATACCAAAACAATAGCCTTGATTTACTATAAAATAATTCTTTGAAATCAGAAGTCGTTTCTGAAACTATGTGATTGAGAGAAATTCCGATCCTCACGGAATAAAATCTTCCTTTCCAGTAATACTCTGTTTAACTTTGAAAAATAAAAATTGCTGGATTGTTTTGGTGTGTTTTAACTCTACTTGATTGGCTTTCAGGACAGGATAGCCTTGAATATAGAATTCCAAGTAGGATTGTAATGACATAATTAATAAACTCGATTTATTACGATCAATAATTTGAATGGTGAGAAGAATTGTCCCGTGGAAAATATGTTACTTTAGTATAAAATATTTCCACTTCAATGAACATATTTAATGCAATAAATTGATGTTAACTGAATACGCGTTGATCTCAAATAAATATTCCTTTATTTGATTTCATTTTAAATTACTCAGTCTCCATTTGAGTAAAAATTACTCAGAACAAAGATTGATTTCATTTTTCAGTGTTTATTTATCACCAATTCTATACAAAATATGTATAAATGTACTTATAGGTTTTATAAAAATTTCAGCTAAGTGCAATCATTTTTCATTTCCATGAATCGTTTCAATTAATAAATATATACTGATATCGTAGACCTTCACTTTTGGCCAAATACATATTTTGCCATCCATTGTAAGATTTTAATGGTATTTTAAATTTGCTCCATGGAATAATTTTTTAGATTTTTCAATTGCTGTTAATTAAAGACATAAAATTGTTTGTTTAGACGCGTTGAAAATGAGTACAAAAGCTTAGGGGTTTATTAAATGTCATACATTAATTTTGATAGCATGTACATGCTTATTCTATACAATTTTCTTTATTGTTACTGTTCCATATATAAAAATTAAAAGTTACTTTATACATTTTTAAAAAGTGGAATTTTTAAATGGTTTCTTTAACTTGTTAAAGCTGTTAAACTTATGAAAATTAGAACTACAGCTAAACAATAAGAAATCAGAAAATTGAGACCTAAAGATTAAAGAGCAATATCCTCTTTAGATAAGTGCTCATTATTTAGAAATAAGGAAAGAAACTTGCAGATGCATCTACACTAATTTTAACATCTATGTGTGATAGTGGAATTCTTAATTAGAACAGAAATCAATTTCAATGGAATTAATTGTCAACTTATTACTTTCTTCAATAAGTGCTTTATGGAACCAAAGGCAGAGAACTCACATCTTAGTCATAAAGAAAAATACTAGATTTCTGTTTCTAAACGAAATCCAGACTTAGAGAGAATATTTTTAAATTTAATATTAAAAAAATATCATAAATGTACAAATTTATCAACACGTAAAAATGACTGCAGTTTCTCCTTTTTTGTGACATTTTAGGTTACGTTATGCAGGAAATAGTCAAAGTCGGAAGCCAAATATCTCTCATATATTTATTTTAGGCTTTTTAATATTAATTGGCTTAGGCAACATTTATCTTCTGGACTATTTATTTTAAGATTATTTTTACTAATAGTTATATAGGAATTTTATAAAGGATTAAAAAAATTAAAATATAAATAGTTGGAAAAAAATAAACAAAACAAAAGCAACTATAACTATATGTATTTTAGATAAATATACTAATATATTAGGTTAATATTATAAGGAGACGATATGACTATGTTTTGACATTTTCGACAAGTAATTCAATAATATCAAATTATTTAAAGTATCAATCCTGTAACACGTACCTGGGGCCTGAGCAGCTACCAGGCGCGTCGGCAGGTGGTGGATAGCCGAATATCCTGTAGAAATGACAGGATAGCCTTGAATATAGAATCAGAGGCCATGAACCAGCTCCCGTAGACCCTGGTGTTATGCGACCCGTGCCTAGGGTTACTTGGCACCGCGGTAATGGTGTCTTAACGGAGCCTCTAGTTGCCTGGCGAACTTCTAGAGTAATTTGCCTTGTCCAGTAACTCAGGCAATGCTGGGTGGACTGTCATATTACCTGAGCTTACACACTGTTATTTTATAGCTGAAAAGACAATGAAAATAACAAACCTTTCTGCATTTGCAGGTGAAACCTCTGAAGTAGACCTTGCTGAAAAAGACAAGGGAACTCAGAGGCAATCTAGTGAATGGGCAGCAATGAATCCTTTACAGGAGGTAGAAGTGACCTCCAAACCATATTCTTCTGGTGAAAGTCAGGAAGCTATCTCTAGCATGACTGACTCTCTGACCAGAATCAAGCTTAAAAAGAGACTTTCTGGTGCCCAGAAAAGGAAGCTGGTAAAGGAACGCAAAATCGCTGAGGGGACTTGGGTTAAAAAAACCAAGGCAACCAAAGGCGAGAAGCGTTCCGCCAACCGGATGGACCAGGACAGGACCGAAAAGGCTGCCAAGAGAGAAGGGCCTGGGGGATTTACCAACAAGGCGGCTCTCACGGCGATCAAGATGGCTGTGCTCATAGAGGGTCATCCGGAAAAACGGCTAACAGAGGAACAGGCCCTCGACCTGTAACTCTTGTTAACCAAGAAAATAGGAAGGAATGAGGAGGGTTTTGCCCCAACCTTCCTATCCTGTAAACTTGAGAATGGGGCACTTATTGTCAACTGTGCAAATCTGGAGAGCTCAAAGTGGCTGGAACAGAATGTCAGTGACATAAGCCCTTGGCAGGAGCAAAAACTCTTGGTGGGTGAGGCAAGAAAACTTGTCAGAACCACCAAGATAATTGCAAAACTGCCGAAAATCTGTAGTAAACTGGAGCCTAAAGAGATCCCGAGAAAAATCGAGGCTCAGAACGGTGGGGTCACTCCAATGGAGTGGAACGTTCTTAACATTAAGAACGACCCATGTGGGCGGACCATCGTTCTTAGTGTGCCTGAATTAGATGCTGCCGCACTTGGTTTAAGGGGATATAAGTTTCATATTGGACTTCACCAAGTGCAGGCTAAAGTACTTGACAAACCTGCTCCTGCTGATGGGAGTGAAGGTAGTTCAAGCCAACCTCCAGCACAGTAGAAGTGGTGCCACTAACCTCAGTAAGAAGTTTCTTGCTGGGGATATACACCTGGCCCTGATTCAAGAGCCCCGGCTGGTTAGGGGGAGAATCAGTGGCCTCAAAGAAACTAAAGGTAAGCTTATCTATTGTACCAATAGCAATGCCAGAACTTGTATACTCTTACATAGAAACGTTGAGGTTTTACCCCTCTCGGAATTTATCCTTATGGACCTGACAGCTGTGAAAGTCAGACTCAACATAGAGGGTAGGGACAGAGAAATTGTTTTTGGCTCTGTGTACCTGCCCTATGAAGACCAGGCTCCACCTGACCATTCTCTGCACAAGCTCATGAACTTTTGCAGAGACAACAACTTACAGGTAGTCCTAGGACTAGACTGTAATGCTCACCATGTTGTCCAGGGAAGTACGGACACAAATAAAAGAGGTGAGTGCCTTTTAGAATTCATTCTAAACCACGGGTTAGATATTCTAAATGAGGGCAACGAACCAACTTTCATTACTTCCAATCGATCTGAAGTAATTGACATTAATATAGCGACAACGCTGATTAGTAAAAATATCAAAAATTGGAAAGTAGATGGCAGACCTTCGGGCTCAGATCATCAAAACATCCATTTTGAAATTCACTCTAATGTGTGTCTGGATCGCATATTCAGAACCCAGTTAGGACGGACTGGAAGAAATTCCAGGAGGAACTGACTGGGTTGGTTGAGCTCGGGAACAGACCTATTAGAGACAACCACAATCTAGAAGTTACAGCAGACCTTCTGCAGAATAGTATTCTAGATTCTTATCATAACAATTGCCCTATTCGCACTAGGCAAGCTAAACTCCAATGTCCTTGGTGGATGTTAGAAAGAGCAAATGTTAGAAAACTTTTTAATAAAGCCAAGAAAAATGGTGAATGGGAAAACTATAAAACGGCCCTCACTAATTATAACAAACTTGTTAGGAAAAGCAAATACCAGTGATAACTAGAATTTACAGAACTAGCTTAGCACTGGGTTTCATACCAAAGATATGGCAGAAGACTAGGATTGTTTTCATTCCTAAACCTGACAAGGAAACCTATGACCAGGCCAAGTCTTACAGACCAATCAGTCTTTCTTCATTCTTTCTTAAAATTATGGAGAAAATCATTGATCGGCATATTAGAGATTACTTGGGTAGTAATAGTCCCTTGCATACTCTTCAATTTGCCTATCAACCTGGCAAATCTAGTGAAACCACTCTACATCAGCTAGTTTCCAAGATTGAAACCACCTTGGATCAAAAAGAAATTGCCTTGGCAACTTTCCTCGACATCCAAGGTGCCTTTGATAACACTTCCCATCCATCCATCCTCAATGCACTTAGAGGGGCAGGGATTAATTGGACCCTGTGTACTTGGATTGAGGCCTTAATTTCGGATAGATGTATACAAATGAACATCTTAGGTGAATCATTTGAAAAAAAGACTACTAGAGGTTGTCCTCAAGGAGATGTTCTCTCACAATTACTTTGGAACCTAGTTGTAAATAGCCTTATAAGACATCAAAATGATAGGGGCTATTATACGCAAGGATATGCTGATGATATTGTCATCCTTATCCTTGGCAAAAATTTCGACATAACTTGTCATCTCATGCATTATGCTCTAAGTTATGTAGGTCATTGGTGCATGGATAGGGACCTGATGGTTAATCCTCAGAAAACCTACCTTGCACCTTTTACACGCAAAAAGAAAAGGGAAGGTTTTTTCATACCAAGACTTTTTGATGTTGAAATCAATGTGGCTTCAGAGGTGAAGTATCTGGGCATTTATTTAGACCAGAAACTCACCTGGAATAAGCACATTGATGATAAAATTAACCGAACAAAGAAAAGCATTATGATTTGCAGGTGAATGCTTGGTAAAAACTGGGGTTTACATCAAAAACTGATGTTATGGATGTACACAGCTATTATCAGGTCCATTCTCACATATGCCTGTGTTATCTGGTGGTATAAAGTGGAACAGAAGACTGTGATTGACAGACTAGGAGGTCTACAAATACTGGCCTGTCTCTGCATCACAGGGGCAATTTCCACCGCGCCAACCAGAGCATTGGAGGTTATGTTGGATTTGACTCCGTTAGACATTTTTATCTACAGCACTGCCAGAATGACTGCATATAGAATGAAGCTGCAAAACCACTGGTACGACCAGCCTGTTGCCAAAGGGCACAGGGGCATTACCAGGAAAATTCAAGATCCTACTTTCTTGATGCCCTCAGACATCATGGAAAAATCATACATGTTTGATAGGACATTTGAAATAGTTTTTCCAACTAGAGACGAATGGGATAACAACATGTTTGAAACTAAAACTGGAGATCCAATCTGGTACACAGATGGATCACTGAAAAACAGCCTCTCAGGAGTGGGAGTATGTGGCGTGTCACCAAGAACCAGCCTGTCTGTAAGCCTTGGGCGATACGCTACGGTCTTCCAAGCAGAAGTTTTGGCTATTATACATTGTCTGAGACTAAATATGAGGAAGGGCTATAACGGTAAACGGATTCTCATTTTTAGTGACAATCAAGCCGCTTTAAAAGCGCTTAATTCTTTCGAAATCAAATCTAAAATGATTTTGGAATGTAGAAACCTTCTAACAGAACTGGCAACTAGAAACAAGATGATCCTTGTATGGGTGCCAGGGCAAAAAGGTATTGAATTTAATGAAAGGTCTGATGAGCTTGCTAAACAAGGATCGTCTTTTGTTCCCATTGGTGCAGAGCCTTTTTGTGGGATCAATTTGAAGACCGCAAAAACCAATGCTCTTAGATGGGAAAAACGGAAGATGTGTGAAGCTTGGCTCAACACGCCAGGTCAAACCCACGCTAAAAGCATGATCTGTGGATCATCAGCGAGGATTACCTCTTAAATTCTTAGATGCACTAGGCAGAAGATACGTTTAATCGTAGTCTTCATAAATGGGCACTACTATTTCAGAAAATACCTCCATAAAATGGGACTGTTTCAGCAAGACCCTATCTGCAGGAAATGTCATACGCAAGAGGAAACGGCCAAGCATATCATTTATGAATGCGAGGCTCTTGTCCTCCCTAGATTAACTTCTTTAGGCATTATCCATACTAGAGAGTTACACCTAGACTCCATTAAAGGGTTACCGGACTTTATTAATAAAGTGGGTGACCCGAGTAACTGGAACTAGGAAAAATTGGATTTGGAGTTAATGGTACAAAATGCTGATAAAAAAGCAGAGGTGTTAATGACATACAAACCCGACCTTAAGAAGAAGAAGTATAACACGTTTATAAATAATCAATTATAAATATTTGACAAATTTCCTTACCAAATTTTTATCAATGGGATTTTCAAATATCTATCTATCTATCTATATCTATATCTATATCTATATCTATCTATCTATCTATATATATATATATATATATATATATATATATATATATATATATATATATATATATATATTATATATATATATATAATACATTGTTGTTTTATTAAAGTAATGGAACTTTGTTAGGGATCTCTAAGTTGTGTGCTAAAATATCGTTTTGAGAGTAAATTGATAACTATAACAATTAGCAAAAAAATAATCATAAACTCTAAAAATTAGTTCTTAATCTAGTTATATATATAATACCTTATTCAATTTGTGTGCATTCCAGCCATCCTGTGCAAAAGACAACCCTGTTGAGAGTGTCAATCAAACTATCTAAACTAATTTATACAGGGTGTTCCAAAACGACCACATAAACTCTGCACAGCTAGATTCCTCGTTGGGAGGGCATAAAACTGCTCGAAGAAGCGTTCCTGTGCGATCCATAGTTTACGAGAAAAATGCGAAAAACAATGTATGACGTCACTGCCGGTGCAAGAAAAAACACTTTATTGAACATATCAACAGCACGGGCATACTCCCTAGCAGTTTGTAAGGCATTTCCATCACATCGGCCGTACATCAAGTACATGTCGCAGTAGTCACGAACGGAATACAGGGCCACCATACGAAGACTACAGGTAGCTGCAAGATGCAGCCTTCTAAATACCAGTTCACCGGCGGCTTAACGTCATTCCATGGCACGCGCATTAATGACGCGATATGCGCGGTGAACGTTTTAAACATTATCGTCTGGAAAGCTATGCAAATACTGTTGTTAATATGTCCAATAAAGTTTTTTTTTTTTTTTTTTTTTTTGCCCCGGCAGTGACGTCATACTTTGTTTTTCGTATTTTTCTCGTAAACTATGGATCGTACAGGAACGCTTCTTTGGGCAGTTTTTAGGCGCTGCCAAGGAGGAATCTAGCTGTGCAGAGTATATACGGTCGTTTTGGAATTAACACATACAGGGTGTACGAATTAACACATACACCCTGTATGTGTTAATTCGTGACTCTTCACATTAAACAGCTGAATATTTGGCACTTGGTCTCGTAATATACAACTATTTCCAACTAAAATGCAAACCAAATTTCAAAGTACAGTTTTATTTTGAAAACCAATTCTCCAAATGTACAGTTGTTAATGTACAGTAATAGAATATTTTTCAACGAATAGGTGAAGAGACATACTGTTATACAGTGTTTCAAAATAAAATCCAGGCACCAATATTTTATATCTATGAAATGAATTATAACATAAGAAAAATGTTTGAAATAATTTTCCAACTAATTTTTATTAATTTTTTTTAAGTATATATAAATTTACAAGCAATAGAAGCAAGTGCCTAAGGAAGTTGATTTTAAAAATAAAAGTTTGAGAAGTGGTGAAAATTAAGTTGAAAATAAAAAGAAGATTATTATTACATTATTACTTTAGAAATGTTTTTTTTAATAACTTTTAATATTTGTTCGGTTGATAACTTTTTACTTTTATTTTGTAAATTTTTAATGTATTTGATACTGGAAAAGCTCAATTTTCGCGATAAAAAGGACAAGGTTTTTTTGCCGTCCTTTTATAATGCTTTTCTAATCTTTTTGCATTCATGCAACATGATTACATGATTTTTTCCCCGAAAGTATTTTTAAGGATTTAATGATACTTAAATCTGTTAATTGTGGAAGTGTAGCCTTAACAGGAGTGCAATTATCTAAAAAAATCATGTTCTACTTATATGTTTTATGCTATGGACCCCTGTCATGAAAGACATTAAAATAATCATTAATACTAATTTCTAAATACCTTAAAAGTATAAATTTTTAGTTTTCATTTACTAATTATTTCCTCTATTACGCGAAACATACCTAGCTTAAAGAGTGATATAAATCTGAACTTTATTTCATATATAAACCTTTAAGTTATTCCGTATAACAGTGAGTCTTAATCCATTTTTTTTCATTCATCATTTGCGCTTTAAATAAATGCTTGACCACCAAAGCGATAAACACATTAAAGACTTAATTGTATGACATCGTAACTAACATTATTGTAAACTTAACACAATTTAACGTTCTTAATTTCTCGTACCCATAACGATAAGCAAAAAATATTATTAACAATCTTAGAAAATACAAAAGGAGATTTAATTGAAAATTCGAAAACTCATTTTTTTATTTTTTTTAAACTAAGCCACATAGTATTTTAAAGTTCAACAACCTGTTCAGAGCATATAAACTAGGAAAGAATTAGAGTGTAGTCGTAGTAGAGATAATTGATTAAGCTACTCACATTCGTAAAGCAGTAGTCTTTTCAACTGTAGAAAAATCGTTGACCATGAAGAGATGCTTGGGAAATAATATTTCTGATTAAATAAGAGGAGATTCGCTATTCTTTGAGTATATTTCGGATGATAAACCAATTTAAAAAGCACTGAAGAGGAAAAAGTAGGAGACCAGGGATATCGAAAGATTTCTATCTACTTATGATTTATTTTTTTGTCATTGAGAATATACTCTCTAATTTATTTTGATATCTGTAGACGAAATTAAATAGCAAATCTACGTTCTGATACGAAAACTCTTGATTTTCAAACAGTGGTTCCTTTAAGACAAAAGATTTTCCTCCTCCTATTCAAATTATTATTTCATAAAAATTCCTCCTCCTCCTATCCACTCTCCTATTCAAATTATTCTTTTTAGAACCATCCCGATGATTTTCAATCAACCATTCTTTTTAAAATCCTTTTCTGCTCCCCATTTCAGTGTTGCTTCATTCCAAGGAACAACTTCTGCACTCTCATAAATAAAAGTTCAAGTAAACAATCAAAAACTGATAATAGAATACCATGACTGGCTTCCTATTAAACGTTTTTAGGTATTTCGCGTGAGTGTGAAATCGTATGGCATTTCTTGATTTTAAATAGGAATAAATGACTATTGTTTTATGTTTGCAAAATCTGACACAAGATTTTTGGTAGTATTTTCCAACTTTTAAATTAATCTTTAAATTTAATTTTTATGAAGATAATAACCAAATTATAAAAAACTAATTTTGATCATTTACAAGTGGATTAGGATTTCAAATGAGCTGGCAAAAAATGTTTCAAAGAAACTTCTATAAATTGAAAATAATTATCTTACAATATAACATTTTCCATTGGTTGGGTTTCATTGTGGGAGGATTTTCCATAATTTTTTTTTCTCAACAGACATCAATTTTTATTAATACTCTTAACTTTTTTATAGGAAAATTACTTATTGCTGTGAAAATCTCTTTTCTCTTTTGCTTCCTCTCAAAAGTGCAGGAAAAAAGAAATTACTAAGCAAATAAAAGCTTAAAATATTTAATCTGACACTCAAAAACTTGTGAGGAAGTGTAACAATATTCTTAATTAAATATTTAATAATATCTAATGTGTCTCTAATATTTCCTTGCTTTAAAAACCAGGTTCTTATACTCGTACGTATTATCCCGTCAAACAGTTTCAATAAAAAATATATGCCGCCAAATTTAGCAAATTGTATTAATTCATTTTTTCAAAATGTTAGAAGAAAAACACATAGCAAGTAAACATATATTCATTGAAACAGAGAAACACTTTTAATTCACACACACACACAGGTACTAATTTTGTAATTATATTAATTTAAAGCTTTTTTTTCCAATGGCGGGCACTTATATGGTGACGAATCCTTTGCCACAACAAGGCTGCTACTCATTTGTTGTTACCTGATCGTTTGGATAAAATGTTCCTAATTATGGATCTTCTAGATGAGGCTAGCAAAAAACAATAATGTCAGCCACACAACGGAAATTTCTAATTTGTTCTTGGAATTCCTGCGGAATTAGAAACAGAATAGCTGAGTTCCGTGACTTTGTAAATGAGCAAAACCCTGACATAATCCTCATCCAAGAGTCTTTTCTTAAAAATTCAATAACTATATATCTTTCAGGATATTTATCATATAGAAATGATCGCCCTGCAAATGCAACTCCTAACGGAGGTGGGACAATTATTTTTATTAAGAGTAGTCTCCCCCACTACAGAAACAACACACAAAAATTAGTTACTGTAGAAGCAACCTTGGTGACTGTCACCCTGCCTACACCCCCCACCCATATTACTTTCTGCTTCACATATATTCGCGCTGTACCTCAATACCAATACATTAATATGGATCTTGAAACTTTATTAGCTACAGACTATGACATCTTAATCTGTGGAGACACCAAACATGCTGCATGGAATAACAGAAACTCCTATAAAATAGGAAAGATCATCAAATCTTTCGCTGATAAAGCCGAACTTACAATACATGCACCGGACACACCCACTCATTTTAGCGCTAATTCCGCTACCACAATAGATATTGCTCTCATCAGAGGAATCAATTACGGCATGACAATTAAAGCTCTCCCAGAACTCAGTTCAGATCATAATCCAGTCATGATCAAGTTCAACCTAGATATCCCTCTGATTAAATCACCCACTATTCATAACACGGACTGGATTAAATACAAACAAATGTTAAAAAATAACCCATTCACCCCCATCAAAGTTAACACGGGAGACGAACTCGAAAACGAAACTATTCGCTTGGAAGCGGAGCTACTCAGAGAGCACCGCAAATCAGAGAAGCCGATTTCCACCAGTCCCACTCTCCTTCCCCGATACCTGCGAGACTTGAAAGCTAAAAGAAACAGGCTACGTAGATTTTATCAAAATTGCAAAACTGAACAAGCTAAAATAGAATATAATAGATCCAATAATGAATTAAGAGCCAAGATCAGCGAATACAACAGCACACAATGGAGAGAAAAATGAAAATCCTTAACTACCCACGACCGCTCCATCTGGAAGGCCGTCGGCATGTTCAAGAGAAAAGTGCAGCACTTTCCGCCCATTCAAGGCCAAAATCACAGAGCCTATACAGATAAAGACAAATCTAAGGCAATAGCTGATGTAATCGAAAAACAATTCACGACACACAATCTACATGAGACACGCACAATAAAAAGTTTTTTCTCCAGACCCCACACGCAAGAGATAGAACGCACCACCCCCTCAGAGGTCCTGGCTACAATTAAAAAAATTAAAGATCAAAAGTCTCCTGGCACTGACGGCATAGCCAATTTAATGATCAAAAAAGCTCACCCTAAAATCTTATTCAAAATTACTATGTTCTTCAACGAAATTCTTAAAATCACCTATTTTCCCCGCCAGTTATTTATTATGCTTCAATTATTCCAATACTCAAACCAAAAAAGGAAAATTATCTTCCATCTAACTACAGACCAATAGTCTGCTCCCTTCACTTAGCAAAATTGCTGAAGGTATTATTCTTAACAGAATTGACACGTTCTTGAATGACAATAATATTCTCATTCCTGAACAGCACGGGTTCAGAAAACACCATTCCACAACCCATCAACTGATGAGAGTTGGGGAAACTATCACCCATGGATTCCAGTTGAAAAAAAGCACTGGAGCAGTTTCCCTAGATATACTCGTAGCCAAGGCCTTTGACAGAGTTTGGATTGGCGGACTAGTCTTCAAACTCATCACTATTGGTCTCCCTGACCGACTCATTAGATTAATTATCTCATACCTTTTGGGACGGAAGTTCCAAGTTCGCAAAGGTAAAACACATTCAACACTTAAGCCAATACTAGCAGGAGTACCACAGGGCTCCAAGCTTGGGCCCAGATCATTTCTTATTTGTGAACGATATACCCAAATCCCGTCACACAACTCTGCATCTATCTGCTGATGATACACTTATCCTAGCACAATGCAGGAAACCATCTACTATTTCTACTGCACTCAACACACACTTACAGTGACTTGAACTCTGGTTCAAGAAATGGAAAATCCTAGTGAATGAAAGAAAAAGCATTGCAATCATGTTTTCCAGAGAAAGAGCAATAACTTGTCAAAGAAATAAAATTATTGAAACAACACTCCCATGGTCTCCAACCTGCAAATATCTATGAGTCACATTTGACAAAAAACTAAATTGGAATATTCATATCCAAAATATTACAAACAAATTCAAACAAACTTCTGCTGCATTATACTCCCTCTTAAAATACAACTCAGAGCTGTCAATTGAAAATAAAGTGCTCATTTGCAAAGCATACCTCAGACCACTTCTGTCCTATGCCTGCCCCCATGGCAGTAAGATCAAAAAATTAGAAATTCTCCAAAACAAAATAATTAGACAGGCAGTCATAGCACCCAGCTATTTTCGAAACAAAAAAATAAGAGAAGAACTTAAACTTCCAACAGTAAGAGAATATTTTGCCAAAATCATGTACAAAAATCTAAATAAAGCCGAAAATACATCAATCACTAATCTTCCGTTATATAATGACCTCAGCACCCATAATCGGCACCGTACCCGCTCACTACTTCGCTTCTGTCCAAAGTTTCCTCACCAGCCACCATGATCCTTCTCTTGCCTTCGGTTCAACAGTTCGTGGGTTCGAATCCCACCTTGGGCATGGATGTTTGTAGTGGTTCGGAATCCACTTTAAGCCGTAAGTCTCGGTCTAATTAGCCCTCGTGTGCAAAAAATGACCGTTGAGCGACAAACCAAACAAAAAACCACCATGATCCTTACGCATATGCAATACGTCCTTGTTAATACTAACAACTAACCTTTTTCCATTCTTACTCGCTAACATAAATAAAAAAATAAAAATTAATAAATAAATATAAAATTAAATAAAAATAAATAAACAAATAAAAAGTATATATCCCCATAAAAATTTAATAAAAAAATAAAAAAAACAATAATAAAAAATAAAGATTATAAGTGTTTTAAGTCTTTGTATTCGTGCATTCTCATGTTTTTCTACTTATTCTAACCATCACTGATACTGTTTTTAGCAGATTAGTTAAGGGCATTCCTATGTTAATCCAACTAACTTGTTTTGTAAATATTGCTTATGTGTTATAACACAAATTAATTTTTATTCGAAAAATCCAAATTTAATTACTAATTTTTTAATGACTCTGTATCAAAAATTAGCTTTTCTCCCCGCCCACTTAAAAAATTCTACTTGTTATGCCAATCAGATCACGATATTGCTTACTAGTTTCATTTTTCGATAACCAATGAGGGTTGAGGTTCACTTGAACCAGGTACCTTAGAAAGCCGCAACCACTTCTAATTTCCAGTGGGCACCTGTGAAACAAGTCACGGAGCGTCACCCGCGCCACACCAACACCCCCGGGGGTGTTCCACAAACCGGTTTATAGTGTGGGCCACATTCATACATCATCACAGAAGAAAGGACAGAGAAACACAGAAAGTAACATTCATGCCCGAATCAGGATTCGAACCTAGGACCTATTGCTCAGGAATCAGGAGCGCTAACCACTCAGCCATTGGTCGGCTATAAGCTAAAATCTTCAATGCGTTAAAAATAAAATATATATAATGTGAGCTCAAATATAATAAAATAATATAAAATATGAGTGCGGTCACTATTCTGCAATATTTAACTTTAAATCGCATCATTTGGTGACATTTATTTTCGATGAAATTGTCGACGGGAAAATACGATTGTACCGAAAATCAATATTTTGTCAATGTTTTAAATGTATATATATTTTTTTGATATTCTGCAAATTTTTATATTTAGCAGATTAATATACAACTGAATAAAGTTACTAAAAACATGTTATTTTTACAAAACTGCGTAATCATTTATACTTGTAATTAACATCTAATAAAATACCGATAATTTAAAAAGCAGAAAACAGAAGGAAAAAATCGTGCACAAATCACCGTTCATGACGTCAGAAACCAGAAAAAGGGTGCGCGAGTTCAGAGATCGTGATTTTGCTCTGAAGCTTTTTTCCCCTTCATCTTAGTAGCGATTTTAACCTTTTTTTTTTTTTGAAACTTAAAAGAATCATAAATACGAGATTTACTAGAATTCGTAGCTTGGATTTTTATCATGAAACTCAAATCTAGTCAAATGCAAAGTAGC
Organism: Latrodectus hesperus; assembly: GCA_037975125.1. Taxonomy (NCBI): domain Eukaryota; kingdom Metazoa; phylum Arthropoda; class Arachnida; order Araneae; family Theridiidae; genus Latrodectus; species Latrodectus hesperus. The sequence continues at coordinate 8,996,763 of CM075859.1, forward strand.
GTACTATTTAAGTTTTCAAGAAACAAACTTTAGTTATCGAAGATATCAAACAACCAAGGTTGCCCACATACTACTAGAGTAAGGGAAGCGACTGAAATATCTTATTAACGTCTCTTCAAAACAGAACAGGCAACCTTACTTAGCCCAAAGGTAGTTCCTTTTGCACTGGACGAAGAGTCTCAAGCCAAACATTTCAAAGGAGATTTCATTTGGTAGCTTTGGTGCACGTAGGGCAGTAGTATGTATTCCATTGCCCTCAAGACATCATGTTGACCAAAGAATGTGAGCTGCTGAACATCAGGATTAGAGACCTAGTGACTGGAACCAAGTGCTGCTTAATGTCGAATCCCGATGCAGTTTGATTGTTATTGAATGTGTTTTGTTATGGAGAAAAAGAAACACTTGAAATTATACCAAATTCGATCGGAATATGTCACATTATAGAAAAGGTGGCTTCGAGATGTGGGCGAGAAACAGCATAGGTAGCAGTATCGACCTCACATTATTCTCAAAGGCAGTTGAACAATTTAAACATTCTCAGATGAGACGCATAGGTCTCGTGTGGGACACCACGTTTTAGTCAATAGTGAATTCTTTAGATGTGTAATAAGGCTCATTTTGAGGGGGGTATGAAGCTGAAACTATACTACAGATTCAGCAGCCAGCATTCTCTTTTGAGCTAATTCTGATCCAGCGTATTTGCGGCAAATTTGGAACTGATGCAAGACCAAAGTCTTTTCTTATAGTCTAAGGATTGGAAACTGCATTTCGCTAGCATTGGGAAGACATTCCCTCAATGTCTAATTGGTAACTCCCATCGCATCCATGCAAAACTGGTGGACTGCCGTCTTAGCTGTTCGAGGGAGCCAATCATTGTATTAAGAATCTTGACCCCCTCAAGTCCTGCAGGTCGCCTCAAAGTGTGCTTTTTAGCCGGCGAGGAGGTGTACCTGGGCGGAACGGGTGAAGTACGTCGGGAGAGTTTTCTCCTGGCAGGGTCACCCAAGGCGTGAAGGCCGTTCCACTATGCTCAGCTAAGCATCTGCAGGCACCGGAGCAAAGTCAGACTTCTCTCCAATGGAGCTCCAAGTACCTTGTACCAAGAGAAGCTGCTTTTTCCCTTCACCGTGAAATTATGTCGCCCATAGTAAATCATACAGCATCATCTGTCGCGCTGGATAATCAGAGACGCGTTCGAGTTCTGGGAAGAGGGCCTCGTTCGAAAAATTTGCGACCTTCCCCATACAAGCATTGCCCTCTTAGAACACTGCAATGAAATATAAACGGGCTTAGTAAAGCAGCAACGAGGATTAAACTTGACCAACTTCTTGAGCTGGCGGAATCTAAAGAAGTTCAGATCATTGCTATTCAGGAAACCAAACTTAAAGAGTCCTGTAAGCTGAAGATAAAAGGATACAATATTTTTCGTTCCGATAGAAAAACTGGAGGAGCTGGTGGTGACTTAGCCTTTCTCGTCAGGAACTTTCAGTATCAAAGTATCGATATCCCACAGTTTGATAATACTAAGCTGGAAATCCAAGGCATTTCGTTTCGTTGGAGGGGCAAAAACATTAAAGTTTTCAACTCTACCATCTTCCTTCTTCTAGTTTGCCTGACTGCCTTCTTGAAGGGTCTGATGAAACACCTTTTTCCTGGGTGACCTGAACGCAAAACACACAAACTTTGGTTGTTCCAACAGTAATGCAAGGGGAAATGCACTCCTAAACCTTGTGGATGATAGGAGCTTTCTATTTCTTAATTATGGTTCCTCTACACACTCCTCCCACAGTTACACTACTAAAGAAGCTCTGGACATCTCCATCGTCAGTCCAGATATATACCCGCAATGCAGATGGACTGTATTAAGCAATATTGGCAGCGATCACTATCCCATCCTCATTGAATTGGATATAAATAAAAGGGTGTTTAAGGACCGAAGGAACCACTGGAATTTCAGAAAAGCCGACTGGAAGAAGTACAAGGATCTCACAAACTCTGGAGTGTTTACAGCCTCTCAGACCAACAACATTGACAGAAACTGGAAAACATTTGAAAACGAGATTATTAGCGCACCAAAGCAGTCGATTCCTCAGGGTAAAGTTAAAAAGTACACTCCATTTTTCTCCCACAATTGTGACACCTTGGAACCACTATTGAAAAAGAGAGAAGCATTGTCAAATCTCATCTCGTCCAACACCGATAATGCATCCGACAGGTCCGAATAGAACAAAGTGAATGCAGAGATCAAACGCAAGTACGCTCTACTAAAGAGGAAGATATGGATCGAGTTATGCACTTCTCTTGACTCTAGAACACCAGACTCCAAACTGTGGGAACTATTAAAGAATATTGATAAAAGCCAACCTCAATCTGAGAGCTGTAACACTATTCTAGCACCAGGTGGCAGTGTCCCCCGGAGTCACAAAGAAACAGCAGACTTTTTGGGCCTGCATCACAGTAATATAAGCAAACTGTCATTCACTAAACCAGACAAGACCATTGCGTGTAGTACAAGATTCCTTCTTCATCGACACCGAAACAAGAGGGCAAGTGATCCCTTATTCAGCGATCATTTCTCTTTGGAAGAACTAGACCTCGCGATTTTAAATTTGAATCTGTCCAAGTCTTCGGGCCCTGACAACATCTATGGACACATGATTCTACATCTTGGTGAGCAGGAAAAGAAGAGATTGCTAGGCATCATTAATCTCTCTTGGAGCAAAGGTAGGCTACCAAGAAATTGGAAAAAAGCAACCATTATTCCGATTCGGAAACCAGACAAAAATGCAAACTCCCCTGAAAGTTACAGGCCTATAGCCTTAACAAGTATTCCATGCAAAAATATGGAAAAAATGATTCTTACCAGACTTATCTTTCATTTCACATCCAAAAATTTTCTACCGAAAGAACAGTTTGCATTTAGGAGAGGGCATAGCACTACAGATCAAGTTCTTTACTTTTCCCAAAAAATCAGAGACTCTCAAAACATCAAAACAACAAATCATACCGTTGTGGTTTTTCTAGGTCTCACAAAAGATTTCGATAGAGTCTGGTGGAACTTACTAATTCTAAAACTTCATGACAAATTTGAAATCAAGGGCAGTGCCCTTTCCTGGATTGCTGACTTTTTAAGAGACAGACTTTTTCGTGTTAAGTATCAAGACACCCTCTCTAATTGGTACAAAACGTATCAGGGAGTCCCTCAGGGATCCGTCCTCAGCCCAACTCTGTTTTTCTTGTTTGTGGTTGGATTAGAAGCTATCACTTCTCAGGAGTGTAATGTCGGAATGTTTGCTGACGACATTGTGCTGTAGTGCTACGGCCCTGATGTGAAAAATATTGAATTAACCTTAAATTTCACGTTAATGGATGTGCGGAGCTTTGCAAACGACCACAAGTTGTGTTTCAATGTCACAAAATCATATGTTGGATTCCTTACCACCAATAAACACCTGTACTCTTACCACTCCCAGGTTCTCTTCCAAGACCAGCCTCTTTCATATGTTAAACATCCAAAGTACTTGGGCTTTGTCCTGGATCAGGAGATTACGAGCAACGGGCACATTTCAAATCTAGTAATCAAGAGCCGCAAGAGACTGAATATCCTCAAGTACATCTCTGGCAGAGACTGGGGCACTGATGCCAAAACGCTTAGGTCAACATATATTGCGCTTGTTAGGCCTATCCTTGAGCATAGGTTCCCGGTATACTTCTGCGCCTCGACATCTAACCTTCTCCAATTGGAGAGAGTGCAACTGAGTGTGGCTCGCATTATAACCGTCCTGAGAAATAGCTGCCCAAACGATATTGTACTTTCCGAGGCTAATCTCCTTCCTCTTAGTCTTTTTAGAAACTTGAACCTGATGAAATACTTCAACAAATTAAGAAGCTATGGAAAACAGAACCGTACATCTGCATATTTGTCTAACTGGAGTAACAACCAGAGACTCAAAAGGGATAGCCCATTTGGACTGGCCGATAAACTGGAGATTATTTTCCAATCGGTGGAGTACTCATTTCTAACACCCTGTGTTAACTCGACTGAGAGATTACTCGGAGTTCACTTCCACTCTGAACTTCCATCCCACACAAACAAAAACTCTGATGTCCTTGAATTTTTTCGACAACTGGCTCTTGAAGTCATAAATAGCGTTCCGAGTGATGCTACTCTTATCTATACAGATGGCAGTAAAGACGAGTCAAATCACACTGGGAGTGGCATTTATATTGATAAACCTGAGGTACGGCTCTCTTGATGCAACCCAGATAACTGCTCGGTCTTTAGGAGCGAATTAATTGCTATTAGGGAGGGATTAAACACCATTCTCCACTCCACAGACTCTAGCGACATTTGGATTTTTACAGATAGCCACAGCTCAATCCAACATCTATAGGACTGGAGTCGAGTAAATGACCTTGTAAGCATCCAAATATTCAATATGCTTAAAATTCTCTCAAAGCGCAGGGAGGTCCACCTCCAGTGGATCCTCTCCCACGTCAACATTCCTGGAAATAGACCTTAGCAAAAAGATATATAGCCTTAGCAAAAAGAGCAAAAAGAGACATACCTTAGCAAAAAGAGGCTGCTCTGCAACAGCCAGTACTGATTATGACCTAACTTTTGAAGAGATTTTCTCCGTGGCGAAAAATAGAGACCGGCAAGTCTGGCTTTCTCCTGCAGCCCATCCCTGGTACAGTAGGTCAAAACCAGGAGGAGCATTACATTTTGAGGCTGGCAGACAGGACCAAACGGCTATTACAAGACTTTTCAGTGGGCACCTGAAATGCATGTCCTTTGAATCCGGCCATAAAGTCTTTCAAACGTGTCCCAAGTGCCATCTGCTGCCCGCTTCTCCGCAACATATTCTCGATTGCTTGGGGCTCACTTTAGAGGATGTTCGCAACAGCCCTCTCCTGGTGCTTGACTTTGCTGCGGTGCATGGAATCATAGATTTGATCTAGCTGCCACTAGATCCTGAAGGATTGGACACAACAACACAACAACAACAAGAATCTTGAATAATTTTCAAATAATGCATATTTTTGTCATTACATGTAAGCAAATTGTTGTCTTGAAGCATCTTTTTACACTTTTTCTATTGTTTTAAAAAATTATAATTTTTGGCATAATTTTTTAATATTTTTCCTGTTTTGCATTTATTTGTCATTTATTCTCTGTTTTATGTTCATGCATAACTACCTTGCAATTTTTTCTTATTTTTTTCTTCTCCTAGCTTTTTCTAAGCAGTATAGTTTGTATAAGTCGTTTCTGATTTCCGAAATGCATAACAAATTCAATCTTATTTATAAAATCTAGAGTTGTGTAAAATTCAGAAAAATTATCTTGGGAGATTTTTTTAAACATTGGTTTAAAAAATCAGGGATGAACATATGTATCAGAATGTTTCAATGTGAAAATTTTCAGTCAGGTATGAATAAATGTTTCAGTGTGTCCCTCCAGATTATCAAAGCATATCCATGTGATAAAAACATCACGGAAATGAGATCCAAGATTGAACCCTGCCTCTTGCTCAGGTTTGATGTCCGTCCTTAATTGCACAAATCCTTTCAGGAAGAACCCCTTCCCACTTCTCTGGAGATCTGGTTGTGTATCTGAATTGTATGCAGATTGTCTAGGAAGCATATCTGAGAGGGACCATTATGTTCGGAGACCAGTGCCTCCCTCTATAAATTGCTGAAGAGCCTATTGTTGAACTAGAAAAATATACACTATGTGAATAATACATTTATAAATATACTGGGGGAGTGTAGAAAAATAAGGACTTTTCTCAACTCTTAGTAGCTACCCATAGATAACAATATTGAAAGGAAAAATAACCCCATGTGTCTTCCTTCTTGAAGCGAGCAGAGTTTCGGAACTGTGTTATATCACGGCATGAGCAATGTTACAGTGAGAGTTCAAAGCAACGTTGCTTACAGTTTAATTTAATTACAAGGGTAGTAATTAAATTTGCGAGTGAAACATGCTTAAAGGCCGATATCCTGATATCCATGCAGCACACAATTGGTGAATGAATAGAATAAGGATTTCATTTATATATAGATGTTGAAGACTAGATATAATCGGCTTAAAAATTGAGGAAATTCAACTTAATAAGGATATTTAAAGTAAATTTTTTTTCCTTCATTTAATAGTGTATTAAAAATATAAAATTTATTTATTGAAATGCAATTACCTCAATACATAAACAAAGAATTACTTAATATATACAACATTTCATAACAGAAATCATTATTTACAGTGTATGGGGAAAATACTTTACTAAATTTTCAGCTTATCTTCCCAACATGTATCCACACAAATGGTATAGGATTTAAATCGATCGATCCTGTTTATTATAATATCATAACCAAAAGGCTCGATAGATTTATTTCGAAAAATTATTTCAACCAGCTTAAAAATTCAATTGTTTCCTTTTTACACTGTATCATTTCCTTTCTCATAAAATCGTGTCAATATTGTGAATGAAAATTGTTTCTAGAATCTTTTTGAGCATCTCCCTGTGCACATGTAAGGCTTAGAAAAGTGAGTTCAATCAAACTTTCCATGTGGCATGCATAGATCAAAGGAACAGGAATATTTGCTGGATATTTTTCTCAAATAGTATTTAGTCTTCATTAAATTAAAAACATTTCACTTGTGCCTGAAACTTGTTTACTAATGTTATTTTAAGTGTTAACTCCCAGTCTATGTTTTAAGGAATTCTGCGATGGCTGGATCAAAAGGCAGCTTTATTTAGTATTCCGACTGAAAGTAAAGACAGAGTAAAATGTTTCGAATCTTCTTCTCTGTCGCACAGGCTCTTGTGGAGGCCGACAGAGTCCCAATAACTGATGAGAAGCTTGCTCTCCTGGGAAACTTGAAGTAAGTGAAAACAGATCTTTTAAATTCATAATCGATTTCTTTTGAAATGCTTACCAATCGGATGATTGATTTTATTTTCATTCATTGTGTATGGCTAGGAAACAATTTTTATTAGATGCAAGGATAGACTCAAAATTTATACTTTCTAGGTAAGAGCTGTATTTCAATAAGTATTTTTAAAAATAATTTTTTTAATACATATTAACAAGAAAGAGAAATTTCCCCAAAATATATTATTTTCGATTCTTGAAATTTTTTTAAAATTCTTAGCTTGGATACAGTCACCATCTACGTTACACATTAACACTACACTAAAGAATCTATGACTAAAAAAAGAAGGTTACAACTTTTGCACTCTTTTCCACAAAAGCTGTTTTTGTTTCAATAAGCCGATCGTTGAACTTCATAATAAAAATTTTATAGTATTTTTTATTAATGTGTTCAGTTTTTATTACCATGAAAACCTGACATACATTGAATAGCTTCAATGATTTCCCAACTCTACCCATTTATTTTATTTTATTTATTTATTTATTTTTGGTTATACATTTATCTATGCTTGACCTACAATAGAGAAATATTCAGAAAATTTCAATGTGTGATTTTTTTGAATTGATTTGAATGAAAAATTGATTTGACTGATTAGATAAAATGCATTAAAATATTACTAAACTATGTTGGTTAATACTGAAGCTCGAATAGTTAAATCAGTTTTTATTTTTACGGTTATACTATTTTTCTTGCCACAGAAACCATACTTTGTGCTACCATTCTTCACGACCATTTAGTAAAGCTGGCAATAAAGATAGTTACTTTAATTTAATCTGTTTTCTATTTTGAAATATGAATTTTGAATTTTGTCTGTTATATATATATATATATATATATATATATATATATATATATATATATATATATATATATATATATATATATATATATTTGTTACTTATAACACTTGGACAAGACAAGCTCGCTATGCCTTGGCACAATGCAAATTTAAGTCAATAGGACGCGTCTATCGCTTTAATCAGAGCACCACAAAGGTGAAAGTACGTCTTTACTCTTTTTTAAACCCTCCGATAGATGGCACCACCAGAGGATCCACTCTCTCAATTTTGACATTGATCTGAAGGGGGAGGAAATTTTCTCCAAATCTTTGCACCCATGGTAACTGCTCAACGACCGATGACAGGACTTTCGATTCCATAGATTTAACGAGCACGTATATCGCATGTACTCAGTGGGTCTTTTGCGGCATTGGGAATCGAACCCCGCCCTTCCGGATGGAAGGCTGATGCCCTAACCACTAGGCTACCACGGCCCTATATATATATATATATATATATATATATATATATATATATATATGTATATGTATATATAAGTATAGTTCATAATTTTCTTATTACAATATGAATTAAAAATTGTGTACTACTACTGAGCAAAATAAAATTTAAGGAAACTGAAGTTTTTCAAATATGTAATTATTTTATTTTGAACATCCTTCCTATCCACACAGATTTCATACTTCATCATAGAGAGAACACATAAACCTTCCATTTTGGCAATATTAGACTAATATGCTTAAGTACTTTGTCAAAAACAATTTCAGTTGAATCCCCAATAAAGTAAATTTCCTAAAACAGCTTTATATTTCCATGTCGTATCTTTGATTATCATTAGCTAGAAATAAATCCTATCTTCCGGCACACACACACAAATATATATATATATATATATATATATATATATATATATATATATATATATATATATATATATATATATATATATATATATATATATATATATATATATATATATATATATATATATATATATATATATATATATATATATATATATATATATATATATATATATATATATATATATATATATATATACATATACGCACACATTTGTAGCCAGTGATAATGAATATTAAATAAAATTAACACAAATAATTTCAGCCCATTCCTATCTAACTCTGTTTTTCTTTTTTCCTTAATGAATTTTTAGCAATAAAAATTTAATTTAAATAAAGTAGTACCATTTTTTAATAATTTAGCTCATTTTTCTCTATACGTTTCCTTTTCTGACTGAACTTTCCAAGTATTTTCCACTTGAATTTTACTTTTTCTTCGAGTCAGAAAAGTCACCATTTGGTTTGTTTTTCTTTTTTTTTTTTCAAAATTGCTACCATAAAACAAAATTGTTGATTTTGTTTTACTTATACATGATAAAGGTGAAAAAAAGTAATTCGATTTCACAGACTGATGAGGAAAATTTTTAAATTCATTTTCTAATTCTGAAATATTATTTTGTTAAATTATTTTAGTGGGAGTTTACAAAATTTAGAAAAATTTTGTGTGTGTGATTGTTAATCCTAAAAGACTTACAAATTCTAACAACAATCAGTATTTTAACAACAAAAAAATTGCGAAGAATTTTCCCAGGACTTAGTTAAAATAAGAATTATTTTCATAAAAAATGAAATTTTAATAAATTCTCTTGCAACATTGTTCTAGTTTTCATTTGATCACTGTTGAGTTTCTATGATCAGCATGTGAGTAAATTTTATTTTCTTGATGAATTAGTGTATATATATATATATATATATATATATATATATATGTATATATATATATATATATATATATATATATATATATATATATATATATATATATATATATATATATATATATATATATATATATATATATATATATATACAGACATGCAAGACAGATGTGTGCATAACTGTGGGAAAAAAGGATTCACTTCCAACTTATAATAATAAGAGATACGAGGCTGAAATCTAAAATTGCAGTAGATTTGTTGTGTATTGGGGATCGAATTCAAATAATTCTAAAGGGAGCATTTAAAAATATTGGTCTAATGTTCAAAATAAAACAATTACACGTTTGATTGACATCACTTTTCTTAATTTTATTTTATTCAATAGTAATAACTTCCAGTTTATATTATAACAATATAATTACGACTTATGGTTAAGTAATAACATATTTTAAGTTTCATATTTATGTTAAAAGCAGTTCAGAAAATGTTAGTAGATGAATACTTATAGTTGATTAGCATAGTTTAGTTAAATAAAATGACATTTTAACAATTGATGGAAACAAAAGGAGCTATTTCAAATCAAATACACACACACACACAAGTTCAACTAGTAATTAAGTTAGGAATTGCTTATTCATCATTTTATATCCGCTGTGCTATATGCATCTGTATTTTCACATTAAATCAAACATTTTAAAAGGAATTATTTTTACAAAATGTTTTTGAATGTAAAATAATATTTTTCATAAAAGTATTGACAACTAGATTAAGGAACTGATAATTTTTGTTCAAAGGGAATTATATGGCTTCAAATCCTTTTACTTCGAATAAAAATGTAAAGTAATTTGTTAAATTCATAATAAATATTTTATTTGCTTATGAAAAAAATCTTATTTTTCTTCTCACTTCAAAACACATTAAATTTTTTATTCCCAATAGTTTCAGATGAAAACAATTCATAGAAGTCAATTATTCATGCCTTTTTCATACCTAATATTTTAAATGATATTGAGAAGTGATTTATTTTTTGATGATTAGAAAAACTGAACACGTTGCCCTAATGAAAAAACACATGAAATTATTATAAACTTTACATTTAAAACTGACAAAATAATATTCCAGCCCTTTAAAATGTCAATGCTAATGAATGCTAATGCTGAAACAACTTATAAATAATGATGGTGATGAAAGAAGAATTTTTTTGGAAAATTTTATAATTATTAGTTTACTGAAGTCAATAAATGACATCATTTTTAAAGCTTATAAAATCTTATTTCCTCAATAGAAATTTTTTATGTGTGGGCTAATCCACGAAATAATCCCTAAGAATGATTCATTTTCATGTGAAGAATAAATATCTCCTACACCGCCGCAATTTCTAAAACATGATTATCATTAAGTGTCTGGTTCCCTTATGCTAGTGTTAAATCCGTCCAAAAATTTGCGCCAGTATCTTTTCAAGCAAGATTTTATCCCAGATCAGAAAGTTTTCACTGTGTTTGTAATGGTTGGTATATACCAGTATACAATGACTGATAATTTACTTTTTTCTATAGCAATTTTTTTTAATTTTATAAAAAAAAACAATATTTTCTAAAATATTTTTAAATTACATTATATTATTTATGAATGACGTCCAATAAAATAAAGAAAATAAATTAATCACAAAATAATTTGTTTGAAATTACATTTGAAAATGAGAATTTTGAGTGATACTTTGATAAATTAAAATTGATGACGGATTTGAGTGATATTTTAAATTATATCAATGTTCGGCCAATAGCTTTTAAATATATTAAGGTTATTTATTTCAAGATTACGTAAATTTATAGAATAATGTTAGAAGTCTCGAGGAAGAATTTTGTTGTATGTAAAGTATTTTAGTCTTTTTTTTTTAAAAAAAAAAAAGAAAAACTGTTTTTTTCCTTTTAAATAATACAAAAGAAAAGTTTTATTATAGTGAAAGTATAGGAAACGATTAAAGTAAAAAGATTTTTCTCTAAAAAGTTTTATGCCAACAAGATAGTGATGCGTAAAAAATTTATTTCAAGGTAAAATTTAAATTCTGAAATTGCTTACCAAAGGATTTCACAGCGATTACAATTTACATTCATTGAATTTTGAGAGAATGGGAATCGTTCTTTTCAGTTAAATTACAATATGAAGCTTTGGCTTCACATAAATCTGAATATGAATGGAAAAGTTGATTTGATTTTTGACTTAAGTAAAGAAAATTACATCTCACAAAGGAGACACTTCGGCACTTACCCATTAAGAAATAAGCAGGACTGATGGAGTTAAAATAAAGAATCAAATTAAAGTATACAAAAGAAGTCTTCAATCTCAGTATTAATGTGGCTCTGTAAAGATCTGACCTTCAAACCTTTGTAAAGATCTTGGAATCTGGAAATGAATTTTAAGATCTGAATAAAGTGAATATTGAAACTTTAAACCTCCAACCGAAGAAAAAAAAATAGAACGATGGATTCGATGCAAAAAAAAACTTTTTTAACTAATGGTATTATATAGTCATATATTTATAATTTCAAAGAAATATGCCTAACAGAGATTTTGACTCCCATAATGACATCATAAATGCTGCTAGCGATTTTTTAAAAGACCAATCAATTCAGTTTTAAAATATAGGTATATTAAAAATATTTGACAGGTAAGTTTTTATTCTCCGAGAATTTATATTGATAATATATATGGAACACAGTTTCCAGTTTCGGTTTTCAGCTTGTTTTAAGTTGTTCTACCTTTCATTTTTAGTTTTAGCTTATTCTAGCTTTGATTAGCCAGAACTATACTACTCTCTACGTCACAATGAAGCACAGTTGTGATAGCTTGCTCTGGAAACCTACTGCCTTTTTTTTCTTGAAGTTGTAAAGATACCGCATTAGCGTTTAAGCAATCAGTTCACTCGCTTTCAAATACGTTTTAGCATACTCCTCGGACCAATAGAATGCAGTATTGATATTTAAATGTTCAAAAAAACAGTTATTTTACAAATGCCAATCATTAGCGTTTAGCGTTCATTCCAATTCTTCTTGACAATGTCCTCATACTGAGAAAGTAAGGTACAAATATTTAAATATTAAAAAATCCTTGGTTGATTGGAGTCACGTAGAACACAGTTTGTGTAATTTACCACTCTAATTCTGAAGAGATGGTCCTTGTGTTGCATTTTGAGACCATCATCAAAAATTTTAGGACCATGGCTATATCGATATTTAGGACCATGGCTTGCAAAACTGACCTATCAGTTTGTGTTTACATTTTGCAGTTTGTTGCATTGCACCTGCATACTTTGCTGTACATAGCGCAGCGTTAGTGGAAGCAGCTGGGGGTGTTATTTAGAAGCAGGAATTACGCAGAAGACCCCTTTAAACCCTCCTCCAGAGGTGTCATTTCACTTGGAGGAGATTGCGATGGTGACCCATATAATGTGCCCCAGCCGCCTTCAGTGTACACGAAGGATCTTCGGTTAAACCGGGATTCGAAAACACTGTCTTACGATAGCGAGGAGGACGTTCTAAACAATTAGGCCAGCGCGCCTTTCTCTCCTATTTGGGAGTTGATAATGGTTGACACTCTTCCGATTGTTTTAAAGTATTATTAGAAGAATTCTTTGGATTGCTTTGCCTGCAATATCCATCGTCTTCAGTTTGTTGTCGTTGCTGCTACCATTTCGTTGATGCCATTTGACTGTTCTATGAGTTCCGATATCATATAAAAACTTATATTAGCACTGATTTTTTTTAAACAGTTATTTTTGTGAAACTATTCACGTGGCTTATTTTACTAATGTCACTAATGCTAGTTGAAATCGTCTCTTTATTTTCTCGCGCGAGTTATAAATTGATAAGATTTGAAATGCGAAATATATGTAATTGATTTTACATTCTTTCATAACAAATGACAAAAATAGAATTTGCAGTTTGCGATCACAACATGCATATCAAACTGACCACATTCTATAATAATTTGAACGCATAAGCTACGATAAATATTCTTGCATACTTAGAATATTTGTTTACATATTTTAATATTTTATGTTTCAATTTAAAACACCTATTTGTTTAAAATGATGAGCCATTGGAAGTAATAAAAATAAATATGTTAGGAAAAGTATGCGAAGTAATTTTCTGTTTTTAATCAGATTTAAAAGCATGAGAATGGGAAAATAATGGTTATTGTCAAACTGTCGAAACTTGTTTATTTAGTTTATGTAGGAAGACGTTGAGACGTGGATGACTATTTCAGTTGTAGAAGATTTCTTGAATTGGAGGAAAAGAGGACATAAAAGTGTCTTTGGATTTTTTGTGGAATCCAAGTGCTGCTTGGAATCCTGGTTCTGCCAAGCATCCCTTCATTGAGACTATGCAGTGCACCTGGTGGAAGTCTTGTAAGCCACTGTTAGGTACCACTTCTGACGAGGATTTCTGAGGGGGCGACAAAGAGGGAGAACCTCCTCTGGAGCATGCATGAGAAAGCGCCGAAATATTCTCCCTTCTGCAATGCAGAGATTGCGTGGAGCGGGCCAGCTTAAAAGAAGCTTCCGCATCGCGTGCTGAAGCTGCGGATTGACTTCCGGAAGGATTTTATATCGAGAGTGGATTGTATTTACTTTTCTATAGAGGGGAAACCGGAAAAATTCCCTCAGATTTACACATAAAGATGTAGCGCACAATCCAACTCCTGTTGTTCCAATGTGACTGTATCGAACTTGATGTTTCCCACTTCTAAAAGCGTCTCCTTCCGCTCAATCCATAATAAACACGTTTGTCTACTTAGGGGATACCCTGAGGTGTTGCAAAGATTCTTTCAAAATATTCTGCGTGTTGTCGCAAAGGAGGACTTTCCTTAAACAATGGGCAGTATGCACTGGTACAAAGGGGGAAGCCAAAAAACACGCAAGTTCGCACATTGTCAAACGGGAATGCAAAAGCCACATTGAAGGAACTGAAAATGGAAACGTATCATTCCCTCACACTGCTCAACAGTTCCAGGGATTGAACCGAGTGCCATTCTGATGAGTCTCATCACTGGCCTCGGATAAAGATCTTGTCTTACAGCATTCGGATAAGGAAATAGAAGCCAATATGAGCGAAATTTAAGTAATTTTTCTTTTTACCGGAGTATCTACAGAGAGGAAAGAATATTTTTCTAACATTTAAACTCATGTACAGGAATAGGATGATTCAAAGCTGATGGTTGGTCATTCATTTTTTTAGCAATCTGTATAACGCTCGATTCCGACATAACTCTCCGCATGCACCGCAAACATGTCCAAAATGATAAATCAAATGCATTTAATAAGGTATACACATTTTTTGACAAATAACTTTATGAACTTGTACATAAAAAGCATCAAAAATTTATAAGCATATTTTAGTTTCGTTTACTGAATAAATTCGTGCATTTCCTCTTTCATCGCCTGATACATTGAATGAATGAGCCTTCACAGATTTCTTGAAGTTGAAATTCTCACCTTCCCGGACCACTTAGTTTATTTCAATAGTGTCGACATGCTCCCTTGAAGCTGTTCCCACATGGAAGGAAAGAATTATAAATTAAAAAATACGTGTTTCGTAAGTGAAGTATTCATCTATGAGGATATTTTTTTCTGTATGAAAAATATCTTTTTTCTTTTGAATTTTCAAATTTAGGTATGCCTGTTTTGTGCAATTAAGTATAAAATATTTACTATATATTCCTACATGACATTGTTCAAAAGCTTCGTATAGGCTCACTAGCATCGTGATTGCATATGAATATTAGTGAAGTTGGTTAAACACTTATATAAATGCGAAGAGGTGCTACCTCTTAAATAGGGTGGACTCAGGGCTTCTATAAAAAGAAAAACAAGATTTCATGTATACTTTTAGTAGTTTGTTTTAAACAATTATTTTGTGTGTAGATACGAGAATCACCGGAAAATATGTTTGCCACGGCTCCGACAGATGGCTCGGCAGAGTGACTGAAACGTAAATGTATTTGTATTGTGGGTATGTCTATGATACGTTGCCCTCCTAATTTTCAGATAGCTTCTATTTAAGTCTAGAGTGCACAAAGATGTCGGGTCTTATTTCTTCTCCCGCTGACTGCAAGGTACAACAGTAAATGGTGAGCATTAGGGCGTAAATCTTACAGAAGTGGCGACGAGCCATTCGGAACAAGAGGAGTAGGGTACTCAGTACCGGTGTTTTGTTACTCCATGATAGCCACATACGCCAATTTCCACAAAAATAACTGCTGGGAAGTATTTGACCATCCATCTTATAGTTTGCTCTCAGCAACTTCTATCTGTTCCCGCACCAGAAGAAATTCCGGTCACTCCCCATAAACGAAGACAGGCAGACAACTGTGACATGTTGGCTTCAGGCTGGGGCATGTTAAAACTGGGAGTGATTGCTATGATCTCCAAGTGAAACGATACCTCTGGGGATGGCGTGTCAAGTATTGGGGTAGGTCCTTGCTTGTATATATATATATATATATATATATATATATATATATATATATATATATATATATATATATATATATATATATATATATATATATATATATATATATATATATATATATATATATATATATATATATATATATATATATATATATATATATATTAGTTTTGTATATTTTATTCAAATTAGGGGCAGCTGTAGCTTGATTCTGTGATTCTGGAAGGTGTTCTTCTGGCGAATACAAGGTAACGGGTCCGATCCTTATCCGGACTTTGACCGTTATCTTGACAGGACATGTAAACGGGAACTAGTTTCAGTATAATATACCTAATGTGATCTAGAAAATTGTAGAAGGGAATGAATGTTACTCTCCTCAATTGATAGGTGAGTGAAGCCTCGTAATGAACATAAAGTTAAAAGTTCCAACCATTGTTGAGCGCGTCTCTGTATTTTAATAATAATAATAAAAAAACTATAGTGTTGCTCCATTGATGTGGTGAAAAGGTTAATTTACAAAAGAATTAAAATGTCTATTGAGAGTATGAATTTTAACTAATCAAAATTATATGTGACATAATAGTCGAATGCCCTAAGCCACATCACCCAGAGACCCTTGTATAGCTAAAATGGAATGTAAAAAGAGCAACAATAAACAATATATATCTATATTCGAATTTAATAATATTAATAAATACTTTGCCTAGCATTTCTTAAATTACAAACTTGATTTATGATCATAATTTCAAAATAATTTCATCAATCGAGTTTATTATTATTTCATAGTTTTGCATTACTATAGGAGGGTTTTTTGCTGAAGAGAGTTCGAAATAAAATTTCTTTTACACATTAATGTATCTAAATCTCTTAGATACGAGATGAGCTTCTGAAACTGGTAACTGCGACTGTCGTCCCAGTAACAACGAAGAGTAGAGCAAATAATGCTGGAGAGACATTTTTTTTAAAATGAATGATGTGAGGAAAGACGTTAAGTTTTATGAAGCTCATAAATAACATGAATGCGCTTTTTTTTAACTAAATTTTATTTTGAGTTTCGATGAATAGTTTGAAGCGTTGAGGATTAACGAATAAATAAATCTTTAATGAATTATGATTTTAAAAATTTCTTTTTAATTGAGTTCTGTTATCATGATATTATTTCATATTTATGTTTCATGGCTTTGCGTATTTTTTCTACATTCATTCTCATTTTCATTTTAATAATCCTGAAGAAAAGCTTGAGAAAATGAATTTAGTCTTCTTAGTGTTTATTTTCTTGTTTCGAAATTTATGAATTAGAACTGCGTAATATTTTCCCCCAAAATGTCATTCTGTTCTTTGAAAACATATCAATGATGTTTCGCAATTAACAAATAAATCCGTAAAAGATGAAAAGCTTAAATTAAAGAGGCTAATTGCAATCTAATTAGATGAAATATTTTTTTATAATTTCATGCAAAATAGCATTAATTTGACAAATCCGGATTAAATCTTTCATAATGAGCTATTATTTATTATTTCCTTATATTATTTAAATTATAGTTTCACTTGCTATCGCTTATTTATTTTAGTTCATTTACAGCTGCCAATTTTTTTTAACAGGAAGTATTCAACATTGCCTAAATACCCTTTAATTAGGAGCTGTTATAAAGTGACAACAGCCAAAAATATGACGCAAGAATAAAATAAAGTTTAAAAGGCAAACTTTTAATCGTAGATTTTCAAAGGCTATTTATAAAACAATTCGATTACTTAAAACAATATAAATGTGCGTTACAAACTTAACGATAAGCTTGGTTTGACACTTTGGGGACTTATAGTTTGAAGTGGATTTTGAAGTACTAAAATCACATCCACTCCCGAGAATGGAGTCGAATCCACGAATTGTCGAGTTGAAAGCAAGAGTGGTAGCTATTTAGCTGTCACTTCAGTCTCAGTTTTTACTCACTTACAAAGGACAATATTGCGTTCAATATAAGCTCACATAATACCAACTCCCTCATAATCTACTAAACATTCCTTTACCAGCGAGATATCATTAATAATCAACCATTTTGTTCATGACGTCAGATTTTTTACAATGCATTTTACATTTTTACTAAACATCAACATTTTTGGCTAACTAATTAAATCAGCATGTTTTACAAAATAAAAAATTCTTATGTTTTTAATCAGTTGTGAGATTCCAAAAAATATATTGAGTTTCACATTAACTTAGAATACTTTCTCTTTCTCTCTACTACTATCTATCATACTTAATATATTCCCGATTTTTTTCATTTGCTATTCTATATTGTGTAATATTATTAAATATTTCGCTAAACCACCCTCATTTTAAAAGCATTATAAACATTTTTAATGCAATGTATCGAATATTATAATGTATTTCCCCCCCCCAAAGATTTAAATACAAATTAAACTTTTTTAGGTCGGTGGGGGTAGGTAGGTATAGGTGTAAGCAGATGTGTGTAATTAATTTTCCTTCTTCTTTCTCTTAATAAAATTATTTGTTACAACACATCATTTTATTTTCTTGTGATAACAATTCTGATAATATTTTCCAGAAACTTCTGAGAGCTTTCTAGAAACTTTGAAAGGAATGCAAAAATTAAAAAAAGTGTGAGACCTTTCAAATTAATAATAAATGCTTCAATACATACTTTAGAAAATACAAAAGATGTGTGCCAGAAAGTGAAGGGGTTAAAAGGAATAACAACTCGTTCAATACACAAAAGCTGAAAATTGATCAGTCCTCACGCTGAAAACAGCAATTGATCTTTATTCTTTCATTCGAAAACTAACCACTTCCGTATTTGTTTTGAAATAGTTGTTTTATATTATATTTGTCTTAAAGTAAAATAATGAGTTGAATTTTATGAACTTTTATAAAAAATTTCGCGAGGGAACAAACATTTCCTTTTTATTTTTGATACATTTGCCACTAGATATTTCAAAGGTAAAAGAGAGCACTTGCACACACAATATGCAATATTTTACATAATTGTGAATACACAAAATATGTTTTATTAATAAGATAAAATCATAATACATGAGGCTTAATATTCAAACATTAAATACTTAATTCGAAAGAGTACTTAATTATCATTTTATATTCATTATAAAGTCACTATCCTTGTAAATGGTGTTCTATTACAGATATACACTTTAAGTAGAAAAAATTGATAGTTGAAGAACAAAAGTTGTTAAATAAGCTGAAATTTTGCACGACAGAGTTATTAAACAGATGGGCTTGTATATGATTGAAACTGCCGGAGGATTTTGCTAAAAAGAACCCTCCAAACTAGAGAGAGGTATTTTTTTTTTCCTTTTCAACTCAATAGCATTCAATAAAAAAAACTAGATATTTATCTAGTGAAATTTAAATCTATGTATCCAAATTTTTTAAGATAGTTGATAATGTCTTATAATTTTTCAAAACTATATCTTTTATGCTTCTCCGGAACCTTAAGCGGCATCATATGGGTGTTTGGAAAAAATCAAAGAAGTGTGATAACTTAAGTAAATTATAAATAAATTTAGTGATTATAAAACAAAATAATAGAGATAGATTTTGGAATATCAATAAATATCCTTGCATGCAGCAAAAAAAAAAATCACATCCACCCTCTGGGATATTTTTTTAGAATCTACAGGGGCCGAACATTCTCAGCGTCCGACAGAATGCCATTACTTTCAAACGTGCTATCCAGGAACACCAGCAGAGCTTGGATGATTATCCTTCTCTCCTTCGGTTCGACTGTTCATGGTATCGATTCCCACGTCGAGCTTGAATGTTTGTAGTGCTTCGGAATCTACTTTAAATTGTAGGTCCCAGTCTGAATATCTTGGGTGAAGAGCGATAAGGAAATCAAGTAATGGTGATATGTGTGTGTGTCTCAATCCCATTTTAGACAGAAAATTCATATTTCGTACACTTTTCAAACCCCTGAAATCACAAAATTGCATTCATATATGAAAGTTTAAAATGAATGGCAAACTATTACATTTAAGCATTTTTGTTTACATTTTAAAGGCTCTGCACAAATTAAATAATAAAATAGCTTCAAATTATAAGCAAGCTACAAAGCACCATTAAAAAATAGTAGTGTTTGAGTAATTGCCAATCTGGCAGCAGAATGGTTTGCTCTCTGGTCTACAGTTCAATAGGGCATGGATTCGATTTTCACACAAGTGCAGATGTTTGTCGTTATCCCGAATCATTTGAGACTATAGGTGCCGGTGAATCAACTCTTACATGGAATACATGATGGTAGAGTGACAACCAATTCAGTTCAAACCTTGTAAATAATTTGCTAAAAAGAGAGCAAACGGAAAGAGATCGCGTTTAAGAACATTAATATGGACACTGTTTGCATACCGCATGGCTTGCATTTATGTACACTATTGTAAGAAATATATACATCCAGAAAAAATGAACTAGAGATACAAAACTTAGCATTCCAATGGAATCTGAGGGTTTACATAAAAAGAAGATAAGATGAGGGTTACATAAAAGAAGAATAATATTTCAGCACCAATAACCAACCAGGACTTCAGCAGCATGCTATAAATTATATTGGAGAAAGTATTCCCATTTGTGGTATGCAAGATTTTAAGAAGTACTCCCTGGTCCTGTGAGCAGTTGTCTAACTTTGAAATGTTAGGCTTCAGAAAAAAGGGTAGATCAGACCAACGTGTTGACGAGTTTGCTAGTGGAAGCAACGTGCTTGGCCCGTACGTAGGTTCCGTCCCAGGTACGTAGTCGTCTTGGTGGTAGTGAATCAGCAGTTAGAGATCGTATAGAGCAGAGTAGAGATCCTGGGCCACGAATGTTCGATCGGATCGAGCCATCAGGGAGCAGCCTTCTCTACACCTACAGTATCGCTTCATCTGTTTGATGACATTTATATAATAAGATAATACAATTATGTCATCTATCTCTACTGTTGATTAATTAATAAAAATGACTTTGACACCAAGTAGTGGTGACTGGTCTATCGGCCTGAAACTGTTGATAGGCATTTTAATGTCGGCCGAGTAAATAGCCTTCACGGTGAATTTTTATAAACAGATGGCTACATTAACTTATAGCAAGGGAGAAAAACCCAGAAAACTCTCAAGCACCCACTTTGACAGACGTGCATGCAGAAGCACAACATCCATCTCCCATTATTTGACAACACCTGGGATCGAAGGCGGGCTCTGTCCTGCCACTAGAGCACGGTGAGTCATACAAAAGACGAATTGAGAAAGTGCCTGCCACAGAAGAACCATAACAAATATACAACAGCGAAAAAAATATACATTCTACCTTAACCATAAAACTTATCTCTCTTTTAACTTTAAGATAAGTTCTGTATCTTACTACGCATTTTAATAATAAACACCATTTATAAAATGTATAGTTATATTTTCTAAAATTTAAGAAATTTATAGTTTAATTTTATAAAAATGGTTTTAAAAGTCAGTAAATTCTTTTATTATGATCCAATAAATTAGTACGATTTCGCGAAGAAAAGAAGTTATTTATTTGTTTTAGACTTTTCATTTTGAAATTCAAAAAATTTTAAGTGTATAATATTTGTATCGAATAGTGTGTTCATTGATGAAAAAAAAATTTATGTTACGATATCACAAGGATACCATTTCTTCCTTGTTTAAAATACTTCTTTCATCCGCGTCATGGATTGCATCTAATCTATTCCCGGAGCCTCTCGACATCCACGCGAAGGAAAGCAAAGGACATCTGCGCTCAAACCAATGAATGAATGGTGGGTTGCATCGGAATTAAGAGGCTTTTGACATTTTTTTGAAAAAATATAATAATTTCTTTTTTACGTTGGAGTGTTTCTAAAGTGGCATTAAACCTAAGTATCAAGCTAATAAACGAATTTAATTCTATGTATAAAGTTTATAAATGTATTTAATTCTGATATTGGTTTTATTGGATAGAAAGAACAAAAAATAGTATTTCCGGAGGGAATATAGCCAATGAAAACGTTGTCACTGCAATTAAAAGGAGAAATCTCGGAGAGAGAGAAAATTCATTTTTTCTCGGATAATTCCCTTTATTTTGTTCCAAACTTTGAGTTAGTGTTGTAGTAAGAAATTCGTGCATGTTCATTCTTAATGGATTTTAATTGCTATCTTTATTCATTAAGGTATAAATATAGGAATTTCAATTCATTTAATTATTATTTAATAAAATGATCGTTGATGATTAAATCATTTAATTATTATCAAATTGTTTCTGTATTGAATTGCTGTATTGTTCAAATTTTTTATGGTCTGTTCCTGAATGGGAGAGTTTTAACGCCTCAATGCCTGAAACTGTTATAAAGCCTTTTAATATCGAGAGAGGGTGGACCGTACCGCAGAGGCTCGGGAAACTCGCCATCCCTACTCCACGACCGTTCTTCAACAGTGGCGTTGATCGAATGTGGGATCTTCTAAAATGTGCTACCCGACCACAAGGACACGGTGAGCCCGAAAGGTGTGCTTCAGCTGGCAGTGAAGTGAGTACAGTTACGAAGTTAAGAGTCGACACAGTTTAACGGAAAGAAGCCCAGCTGAAACACATTTTCAAAATCACTGGCACCAGCAAAGTCGAGGACACAGTAGCAAAACTCACAATACATCCGGGTATATTCAATATTGAAAATAAAAATTGCCTAGAAAAGGAAGCTCAACCATCTAATCTCGCAGATATCTGCCACATTTATACGGATGGATCCAAACTGGAGGATAGGGTTGGAGCCGCTTTCGTGGCCATCCAAAATAACAGCGTCCTCCACTCGGAAAAAATACGCATAAGAGATAACAACACTGTTTTCCAGGCAGAACTTTATGCTATCCAACAGGCAATCAAGTGGGCAAACTGGCAAAATTACATCTGCAACATTTGGTCGGATAGTCTTTCTGGAATTATGGCGGTTGGAAACCCCAACAACTACTAGCCCTATAGCCAGAGCTATCCAGAAAGATCTGAACTTGACAAAGACAATCAAGCTTCGCTGGATAAAGGCCCACGTGGGCTTTGTAGGCAATGAGATGGCAGATAGCTTGGCCAAAGAGGCAACAACCCAATAAAGCCCATGCGTCGTTCTCCCAACGCCACGCTCCTACTATAGGAGACTTCTAGCAGAAGAAGCCTATAAAAAATGGCAGGCAAGTTGGGATCGGGCAGAAACAGGAAAGCTGGTATATGATGTCATACCGAAGGTCAGAAATAGAGCACAATGCTGGCCAAGACAAATAACCCTGTTTATTACAGGGCACGGCCCCTTCCCGACTTACCTGCACAGAATAAGTGCCCTCCCAAGTGATTACTATGACTGTGGGGACATAGGGAACCCGATTCATTACATAACTGACTGTCCAATCACATGCTCATGGCATTTCACCAAGCCCAGTGCCCATCTAACAAGGGAATGGACCAGAAACATAGTAAACAATACCCATTCAAGAACCAAAGTGATTGCCTTAATGAACTTTTTAATAGATCACAGAGATCTGTTTATTCCAGAGGACCAAGGAAAGAAGAATGACCAGCAAGGAGAATTGGACCTCCTGGACAATGATGAAGAAGTACAGAGTACTTTAGCCTTGTAGCTCTGCGCAATGTAACAACCTTTATTTTTCTAATTTTACTAACACTTTATTATTGTCCAGTTTGTACATAAGTTCACTTTTTTCTTTTTATACTGTAGTTATTGTAGCTAATGACCAATCCATCTGCATTATTCTTGTTGAATTGTAAACTATAATTTTAATCTGTATATAGCTTTTGTTGTAAGTAAATGTAGGTAATGTGTAATGTTAAGCATAACCTAGCCTTTCGAGAGAGAGAACCATATTATTTATATTTATATTAAACTAACCTAGGGAATAACAAGGAGAACTAACAACCTTGCTGAACCAAGTCTATTTAACAACCTATTTCTTTTTCTAACTTTATTAACTTCTTATTATTATCTGGACGTACAGAAGCCTTAGCTGATAGTTTGCATTCATATGGAATTGGCAGTAAATTTCATAGGATATTAATGGTATCGAGAACCATAAAACATTTTATGATGTCCTGTCGAGTGCAGTTCTTCTGAGAGCATGGGAGAAGCGAATCCTACCCTCGTATGATAGGGCATGATATCCTGTAAATATAGAAATACTACATTTGACACAAACAGATAAAGCGCAAGTTCCTCGGTTTTTATTCTAAGAATGCAATATTATATGTGGTCACTGTAACTGCATCGAATGATTTAATTTTTAATTGCCAGAAAAAATATCCTCATCTGGTTTTTATTTATAAGATACGAAGCTTTTCTAATTTATTTGACATTTAATGGCATTTTTATGAATATTTAAAATTAAGTATTAGAAGTTAGATGGGCTGCATGCTCAGAATTAATTATTGTACAAATCTGTATTTTCTTTATTATAAATGCTGTTGAATGCTTTAGTGCTGATGTTTTAGAAAAATATTGCCGAATGAATGAAGAAAATGATGATTTAACTACTTTTTTTAAAAAGCTGAAATATTTCATTCGATAAATTGCTGATGAAGCATTATAATTATTAAATTCTTTGAGTGGGCACCAAAACATTTTGAATAATTCAGATAAATGTAATTCGACATCTTCGAAAATTTTAGATTAAACAACACAATATCCAAGAAAAGTTATTATTGTTAATTTTTAATAGTATTAAAATATTTTTGCTCATATTCCGAAAGTTATACAACCAAGAAACGTGTAATTAGTTGAATTAGAAAATGATACACGAAAGAAAATTTGAATATAAAATGACTCATCAGCACAGATTATGAAATATAAAATTGCTTTTGTTAACTTGTGCTGCTTCCTCCACTCTTTATATAGGTTATGCTAGTGATGCATTCTCCCCAATTACCAAAATAGGACGACCATCCAAGTCAATATCAAATTGCACAAGAATTTTTGAGCATGTTGCAAAAATGAAGCTACTAATTCTTTACATAATTTTGATGTGAGAATGAAACCTGTTATTGTTGCAATAAATCGCTGTATCTTTACAGTGATCTCGTGGATGAAATATATGCAAAGTACTTGTAAATGGCGCATGCATGGCATCAACATGACACAGCCCCGGGAATTTAATGTTTACAATATGATGACGTATACCTCACCCTCCGTCCAATCCCCCAATACGCTGGAAGTTTCTATTTATAGAAAGCATGCTTCTAAAATTTCCAACATGATTTTACATTTTGAGAAGACGTGACGTCACTTGCTTGCCCGCTTTTTCCCAAAACCCGGATGAGGGGCCGCTACCTCGTTGCCATGACGACGGCGCAGCCTCAGCGAATCTTTCTCGCATCAAGTATCTCACCATTACTCGGGAGCAGAGCAATGTGCAACACGAAGGTGGTGCACACCTCCAACTGCAGGACACAGTTGTGCTCAGGGCTCCTCTGGAGCATCAGCTCTCTGGCAGCAGCTTTGGAATCCCTTTCATTTCTTTTTATATAAGTTAGAAGCAATACCAATTCAAATCTCTCCCTCCAAGCATCACTCGATCTTTTTTTTACCAACGAAAAGCCTCTCTGCTGGCTTTGGTAAGTGACATCGATTGATTGTTAATTTTATCTTGATTATTTGTACTTATCAGTTTATCTTGATCTCTAATAGTATATCGCAATATTGTGTTAAGAGATAAAAATGAATTAGATTTTTAAATTTAAATGTATTATTTTTTAATAATTTCTAATAAGCTCCAATTTATTAAACTTTTCGGCTTGTACTGCTACTGCATTTCTCATAGCGTAGCGTAGCAAAGTCTTGTTAACCTATAAAATTGTGAGATTCGGTAATATCCAATCAAAAAGAGCTTTTAAATTAGATTATGCACTTTCTTTAAAATCGCACCGAGTTTTAATGGTTTTGACAGTAACGGCGAACAATTTTGCTTTTTGTATCTCACGCGTAGCTAAAAATAGATTTCTGTCAAGCGCTTCTTTCGGAATCTTAGATGGAGCTTTTAGATGAATGCGCCGTTTCTACTAAAAAAGAAATGTAGAAACCTTTTCTATTCTGGAATGGGTATTAACTTCATAAAAAGATGAAGGGATTTAAAATTAGAAAAAAATAATTGAGTTAGATCCGTCTTCAACATAATCTTGGTTTTGTAGAATGCGAAAATGTGTGGGAGGATTTTGGGATTATTATAAGCATAAAGTGGGCTGAGCGAACATTTAAGCTTCTATTCATTAATGGGTCAGTTTTATGCAGAAGAATTCAAACGACAGTTGAAAATTGAAATAACCAATTATTAGATCTTTAGAATAAAATCCCTTCTCGGTATGTTACAGAACTTATATCTTCACGTTGAAGTTTCTTCCTCTTTCGAAATTATTGTATTCATTAATAGGCTCTAGTTTAAGGGGCAAAAATAAAAAAGAGAGTTGGAAATTGAATCCACAAGGAAGGATTATTAGATTTTTAAAGTAGAATTCCTATTTGGTATGTTATAGAACTGGAATATTAATTTATATAAGAAACACATCGAAATTTCTACACTCTTCTAAATTATGAAGCGAAATGTTAAGACACATATTTTAAATTTGAAGCCTCAATCCCCAGTTATTTTGCTCAAGGTATTGTTTTTCTTTTCCTAAATTTGTGCGGAAATAAAAGCTAGTTTTACAGAAAATTCATTTATAAATTGAATTTAGTAGACTATTGATAATTGTTATTTTATGTATTTTTACTACCAAATACGGATAAAAAAATTGTAATAGTTAGATTTAAATGTGACAAATTATCAATATAGATTTTCTGTATAAACATAGATGTTTTCTTCAAAATAAATTGGAGAAAAAAATAATATCGAGTTGAGATAGTGTACTCGCGTTTTAGAAAAAAAAAATGAATTTTTAGCACTTGTTTTTGAATGGTTTAACAAGATTCCATGCAAAAGTTTGATGTATTATACTTCAAATGTATGTTAACATATTTCAAACTATTTTAAATAAACTTTTGGTGCAGTTTAAATAAAAAGCTTATAAGAGATTATTGTAATTTAATTATGAGACGTAAGCAAAATTAATAAAAGCTTACTATTTTGAACTTTGCTTTTTGAATAATTAAGCTTCAGATAGAAATTTCGAAACAACTAAGTTTAAAATATGTATTGTTTCTCTTGATTTTCATTATTGATGACGTGCTTTGAAAATCTTCTCAAGATAAGTTTCCTTTTTATTCAAACTATTACTGGCATTGTTGAAAGGTTATTATCAAAAATATATTATTTTATATAAGGAGGAGTCCTTTTTATTTTATTCTATTTAAAAAGTACACTTAGCCTAAAAATTAAACAAAATTTTAATTTTCTCTGACTATTTACCGACACATAGAATTTTTGAAACAGGTAGACTTTTAAATTGTTCATCATTTTGATATTATAAATAAATTTGCTCATTTGTAGGAGTTATCCGTGATTCAAAATCAAATACTTCAGCATGCAGAATAATCAATCCATCAATTAATTTTTAAAAATGTACGCTTGTAATGTAAACTGAACTGTATGAAAAATCACATGAAAAATAGGCATACGCAAATTTTAATTAAATATTTACAAAAATTATAAAATCATAACTTACAGTTTTAGGAAAGCTATTTTTTTATTGCTTTATATAATATTGTCAGATACCATTTTGTTGTTTTTATTGTTTATCTTAGACACTTAATTTTACTTTTTTATGGAAACTAACATCAAGCAATACAGAAAAAAAATCAAAATAAATATTTAAAGAATGCATGAAAAGATTTTATTTCTTGTAATCTTAAAATTGGTACGAAAGAAAATGAATACAGAAAAGTGATATGCAATTAAAAACTTTTAAACTAAAATATTTATATTAATAAAGTATTATTAATAAAAAAAGGAATTTGATGGATATAAATTTTTCTTGATATATTTAGTCTATTTTTTATACAGTTAGTAGTTATGTATCAGTAGTTCCTTAACTCAATAAATAAAATTAACAGGATTATTTATCAGTATAGTTATGTATATAATTACTGATCAGTTTCAAAGCGTAATTATTATTTGTTACTAAACTAAACTGAAATTTTCTTTAAGTTCATTTTAATTTCTATTTACTTAATTCCATTAGAATTTATTACATCATAAAAAGTATAAAAATATAAGGTATCAATTGTTAAAGAAGAAATTGTTATACAAATATAATATTACTACAATACATTCTTTTTAAAAATAGTCGGAAGGAAGTTAATATAAAAATTCTAAATACTCTTACAATGCTGTAATGCAAATATTTAAAGCTTTTAATCAAGTTTTTTTTATGAAATAACATTCCATGTAAATAATATTACTAATTTATATGTTTAAAAATTCTTGAATTGAAATTATATTAGTTTTTATCTTTAACTTCGTTATAAATATGTTTACTGCGAAAATATTATTTGCACAGTAATTGTCTCTTCTTTATATTACAATATTGCTCTTCCTTTCATAAAAATGAAAGCATTTTGAATCAATAAAGCGAACAAAATGAAGAACATATTTATAGCTCAATTCTTATTAAAATTATGGTCGTTTATTTTCTGACATTAAATGGTCTAAAAGGCTAATATATACTTCAAAACATATGAGGACTTTAAATTTTACATTGTGCTAAAAATAAAGTATAAAATGTACTTAAATAAATGCAAACTAAAATCTTTAATAAAGATATAGACATTTTAATCCTGTATATTTTTAGAACTATCTTGAAAAAGTATTATTTTTTAATTCGAGTATTATAAAAATTTTAAACACAATCATATAATGAAAAGGACTTTTATATTTATCTCATTTTAAAGAGTTTTTATTCTAAAGCAAATAAATCCTTTAGTTTGTAAGGAGTAATACAACTTTTAATTTTATCTTTAGCTGGATAAGGGATCTTTTCTTTATGTTCTTAAGGATTAGTGACAAGGAGAAGTGATATTTTCACGGATTTTTTTCCACTGGAAGAAAATCAACGACCATGGCAATAAAGGTTGTAAAAACTTTTCGTTTTGAAATATAAAAATATTATTCCCAGATATAAAATATTAATCTCTAAAATGTTTGGGAAGACGTGTGGAATCCTTGTTTTTGTACTTCTTTTGTAGGAAATACATGTTTCTTGTTGAGATTTCATTGATCGAAAAAAAAAATGGAAAATTTGATGTGTAAAGGTAGAAATAGCAATGTTTTGCCAATAAATAATATTAGCACAATTAAATTTTTAAGCAAAACTAGATTTTTAGGTAATGAGCATTTAACCCCATGCATTTTGATAAGTGATTATTTTATCAGGCGTATTTATATCATTCAAGATAGTTTATTGATGTATTTTTTTCTAATTTTACGAGAAGAAAAATACAAAATGTTTCATATACATTTGAAGCAATTTTGTCACCTAGAGTAAATGCTGAGACTTTTTGGTTCACCTTAAACACGAGTTAATTTGAACATTTAATAAAAAGAATGAGCTTTAAAAAACTTGATTAAATTTAATTAAATAATTAATATATAAATCACAGCTTTCCTTCTTTGTGCTTCTAACTAAATTTCTAATGAAGTAAGAATTTCAAACGTGGAATAATAATTATAAAATATACCTACCAGAGATTAAATGGGAGTAATACACATGCAAGCCAATCTATGGCAACAATTGTAATTTATTAGTTGCTATGAAATGTTAATAAATAAATTTCCATAAAACTATTTCAAATTATCCCAGAAATCATTTATGTACTATATATCACTGGTATGTAGTACCACAGTACCAAAATGCTCCTGGAGTGTATGTCACTTGTGAATTCTATATTTTAATGGCTTAAATTTTATTTGCAAAATTTGGGGTTAATATTTATCAAACCTAATTTTAATTGATTCGTTAAGCATTATTTTTGTATGAAAATTAATTTGAATATTTCGTGGTTTTTAAGTTTGGAACAATTTGCTTACTTACTGAATGTGTAAGTGGAGTAACCGACTGTATTAAAAATAAATTAAATGAAGCAAATAAAATAAATAAAAATCCATTAATAGGATAAGATTTGCTGCTTCA
This sequence comes from Latrodectus hesperus, assembly GCA_037975125.1. NCBI lineage: Eukaryota > Metazoa > Arthropoda > Arachnida > Araneae > Theridiidae > Latrodectus > Latrodectus hesperus. Next base: position 9,026,812 of record CM075859.1, read on the forward strand.
GATATTTTCCAACTCTCGAACGAATTGAGAACAAGTTCACTCAGCGACTTCAAAGACCATTATTTTGGTCTCGTAAGATTCATCAAAATGCATTTAAACTGCAGTCTTAGTTAGTAAAGAAATTATTATTTCATACTAAAAAGCCACAAGTTCGATTCCTAATCCAGCCAAAACGACAAAGTTAAGGCAGATAAAAGTATCGTAACATAATGTATCACCGCTAATATGAAGCACAAGTTTCATCTGAAGAGAAATTATTTAATTACAAATATACATTATTAACTTTGATGTATGCTTCATCATTTAGTAAATGTGCAAAATTTTGTACATTTAAATTAAATATAGAAAATGTGCATAAATCTAATTTATTTTAAGAATTGAAGTAAATATTTCGAGATTCAATATTTTAGCTCAGGGGAATTTTCCTGTGCAAATCTTCAGAGTCAAAGGAGAGAGACGTGTTTACTCATATAAAGAACTGATAACTTGAATAATTTGGTAAAACATGTTAATTATATAATCCCGCGCGCTCGCGTTCGTTTTCAAAGATTATAAGCAATTGTGCAGTACTTTTACAAACAATTTGAATAAATTTCTTTTCCCTTTTACATTTAGTTTCTCTCAATTCAACATGATTTTCACAAAATTTATTTTGATTGGAAATTCAATATATTTATATTCATTAATCTTAGAATCTCATAATTTATCTTATTTGAAGGCATAAGTTTTAAAGTAGTCAGAGAAAACTCATGAAATGAGAGGTAATAATAATGAAAAGAAATATTATAATGTATAGAAAGATCACTTCAAAAAAAGGAAAAATTAATGAGATCATAATGATGAAACGGAATATTCGTTATCATTAAGACAAAAAGTGATATTGATGATCATAATGTAAAATATGTATGATGCATTGTTTTGTTAATGAATATTGAATTTTTAGTTAAGAGGAAGAGTTCACTTACGCAAAAGAGAGCAGCATATTTTAGAGATAAATAATTTCTTATTGATGTTACATTACAAATACATGAAATATCTTAGTGCACATTTTGTAACGATATTGCATTGTGTTTCGTTGAATAATCATAAAGACAGCTTATAATTAGCTCAACCTATAAAAAATAGATTCGTTTAGTCATGGCAATGCTTTTTCAGTTGCCTCTTTCTGAAGACTTAAGCTTCCAAACACCGCCAAGCAACTTGTAGTTTTGTTCGACGATCCGCTGACGAGGTCAACACCTGAGCTGGATCTTTCTTCTTCACCATAGGATAGATATGAAACTTTTAACGTACTTAGAGCCTCACTCTAGGACGATCTTCCGTGGGTTCCTGTGCATTGAAATTCTCAGGAGAAGAGCGCCAGGACTCTTCCTCGCAACTGACAGCGAAGTCAAAAAAATTGCTTCTGTTTGCAATTCCTGTGTTAGTGTGTGATCTTGAAATGCTCATTGCAGAGGCTTTCAAAAAGGATACCGCATTTGGACATATAATAATATGCCATAATGGTCCATTTCTAAGAATAATGTTCACAAAAATCTTCTTTCTAAGGATCAAACCAACGAAAAGTATCGAAATGTTGCAAGCTCATTTCTGATATAGCCAATGATCATCATGTTGATGAGACCTATGCCAGTGGTAAAAGTTTTAGTAAAGTGTGCCAAAATTAAAAGAAGGAATGGAGTTTAACATTTTGCATGTGATGGCTATTTTATACAAAACCCACACTGGATTCAAACTTACAAGCCTATGAATGAACACCAGAATTGTGAAATTTCTTACCATTTCATCTTTAAAATTACAAGACGGTTAGCTGAGTTCAGCAATTTCAAGTCATTGAAAGAAGCAGCTGGAAATAATATAAATAAACCAAAAACTACATAGATACGCTTCTGAGTTACAAATCAAACTCTTTCTCACACATTGATGTACCGTTCACAACATTCTTTTCGCCCAAGACACTATCTCAAATTTTTCCACATCAAATTTTTAGAGGCCACTTGTAAAAGGAATCTTTACGAGGGGAGGGCTAATTTATTTGTTGGCATAAAACTTATTTGGACACATTGAAAGCTTTAAGCGACATTCAGTATGTTGAAGCTAAAAAAGTGTTTCGTTCCGTGAGGAAAAATTGTCAATCAATTGGGCGAAAGACGGAATTTATTGCCTAGATGCATAGCGCTTTTGCATTTTTTTTTCAGACTTTTTCCTGTACAAGTGCAAAAGAATCTTTTTCGCCCTTTATTATTTGGTGTTGAGGATATACGAACCGTTTTAAAATCTCAGTCTATTTATATAGTATGGTTTTATATTTTACTTTGCTAGGGTTTTCAAAAAAGTGCGAATGAATTTTTTGAAGCTTATTATTTAGCTATATTATCTGACTATAATTATCTGACAATAATTTTCTAACAATTTAGTTGTTAATGTATTCACAGTTATCTATCATATTCTTTAATTTGCATTAAAATATACATTATATTATATATTATATTATATTATATTATATTATATTATATTATATTATATTAATATTAAAATATAGTCTACGTTCTTGTCACACGAAATATGAAAGTAATTTAATGATGATATAATTTATAAATTTATTATAGAATTTTTCATAGAAAGGCGTAGTAAGCAATGTTAGCTTTAAATTTTCCTAAAAGTTTTTATTAAACATTATCTGGCGAAATTTATAACTTTTAAAACAAAATTGGAAGTGTATTAGTCAATTTGATAAGCTTTTAATTCACTATGAAATCGACACTGGTTTTGCTTTTTGACAAGTTTTGTCAACTTTTATGTACCCAGTGAGATACAGAAATAATATATATATATATATATATATATATATATATATATATATATATATATATATATATATATATATATATATATATATATATATATATATATATATATATATATATATATATATATATATATATATATATATATATATATATATATATATATATATATATATATATATATATATATATATATATATTACTATCTATTAACTTGTAAACTACATAATAATTTTAATTCAGGGTGTACTATACCTATTTCAACCGAAAATCATTAAATTAACTATTAAGAAAAGTTTATAAGGATTCATAGATTCTTCATTCTATAAATTATTTTGAAATGGAAATACGGTCTTTAATGAAATGTGAAATGCACAACAAATCAAGTTCATTTTTGCAAGCGGTATGCCGTGATTATAAAATTGTATAATGCTGATCTTATTGCATCGATGCTTTAGCTGTTTCAAGAGAAAATATCTTTGAGACATTTTTTGCTTAAAGTAACTACATCAAAATCGGATGTTTTAAAAAAAAACTTTAATTTCTTATATCTAACATTTTCAAAAATGTTTTTTAGCACTAAAATTACCTTTAAAAAGTAGTGTTGATAATGAAATTTTCCTCAAGTTAAAGGAATTTTTTAAAACTGAATAAGAGTTTTCCAATAAATTTCATGTAAATATTCATTCAACAATCTGATCAGAAATTTATTGAATTCTGTTCGAAAATAAACATATTTATGTCCATTATCTCAAGTATTACACTTACTCGAATTATAAAATTACATTCAATCTCTTGTAAAATTACTTTTAATGGTTCATTTTCATTGCTACGATGTGGGGGTTGAGAATTATTTTTATAAAACCCTCTTAACTAAATTTTCGTTTTTTGAAATAAGCCTCTGAAAACTGGTACCTATATACCAGTAAAAATAAATCTCAAGTCAATCAATCTTGTAAAAGTAATATTAACATTTATATGTGTATCATAAATTCTCATTTATATCTGATATTTTACGCTGGATCTTTTTTCTAAATGATGTTACATTTTCAAACCTACATCATACCTGACGTATTCCATCCTACTACGCAAGTAAGTCTTGTGTTTGATTTATACATTCAAGCTTATCATTTGCTCCACTTAAAATATAGGACATAAGAACTTAATCGTAAAAAGAGAATTCAAAAAGGTTCTCTTTCTTATTCGAAGATGATATATTTGGATGTCCAAGTGCTTAGAAACTCTTTCGAGTCGGCTTTTGGTTATCCAAAATGACGCAGAGATTTGGTTAGATGAATGGGTGTCCATCCTTTACAGTTGTGACTTCCGCGGTTGTAACTAATTACGAATGTCATACATAAAAACAGCTTTGTCTGGATAATCTTGTGACTGTACGAAACTCCGTAAATGTTGTCGTTCGGGTATCATTTTACACTGTTTTAAATAGAGTCACATATCTTTAATAAAATGCCCTTTTACCCACGTGGGAAAAGATTTTACTTAGTAAAAAGATGCATTTTTTATGGGGTGTTGATAGGATAATTGCATTTTATAATTTTATTTCAGAAAATTAATGCATTTAAAAACAAGCAATCGAAATTTGTCTCGTTTTGTTCGTATCATGTAAGGGAATATTTTAAATTCGAAACTATAACAGTAAATTAAACAAATTTTCCATTTTAAGCAAGTGCAATAAAAATTTGATATCTCATCATATTTTTTTCAAATGTCTTTTTTGAGCTATATTAATGCTACTTTGTACACGAGAAATAATTTTCAAAATGAGCTATGCAATTTACATTATGAAAAATATGTCACGTATAGACATAAAAAACAACAAAAGCTGTAGCAATAATAGTAAAGAAGAAAAGTGATTTTATTTTAGCATCAAAGACAAATGGTGAACTTGTATTAAAAATTAGTCTTTATATTCTAAATTACCAGATTTTTTATGCAATTAAATTTATTTGGTTTTATTATTTTGTGAAAAATATGGAACTAATCAATAAGTTGTAGAATATATAATCCCACTATTTCTTTCTGTATTAATTGATTAAACCCTATTGATGAAACTATATAGACAACAACACAACCTAGAAAAATTTTTACTTGAGATATTTCTCATAAACTTCAGAATTTTTGATAAAATTTATATTAGCGTAAGGTATAATTCCTGAATTAACCTCATTTTGTCTCTTTACTTTTTACGTCTAAGCATTTATTCCTAAAAAAATATTTATTCAAAAATAAAATTTTCCAGTTAAAAATAAAATTTTTAATAAATTCTCTTAACCAGTAGGAACTATAGTTGTTTATTTTGCCAAATTCTATCTTTCATATTAATATCCTCACACCCAAATGAAAAACAAATATTTTTTCGCTTATTTAAATATCTGCTCTAAAAAAGTTCAAATTTGCACAATACCATTAGTCAGTCATGTCAAAGATACTGTCCGCGGGCCGTATCACCCCGCGGCCGGGATCTGTCACAGAAAGAGGAATTCAATTTTTTAGAACTTTTAGACTTCACTGGATTCGGAAGTTTTAAAATGCGCACACAACATTTATAAGTTATTTCAAGGGCGGTGCGTGCCTAGACAAGGGAGAGAGATAGACAGTAACCCCATCTCTTAGCAACAAGCGGAAATACCTTATTATTTTTGTTGAGAACAATTGAATCTTCGATGCGCTTCGAGCCTAGCCTAGAACCTTCCTTATCGATATCAATGGAGTGCGCCACGACAGTCACTTGAGTCGAGTGACTGAGATATTCTGCATTTGTTTGTGTCGTGCGATATCCATAATTGTTACGATTTTGGCATAATGTCCCAAAAACGAAAGTTGGTAGTCACTGCAGAGTTTTTCAGTCTAAGTGGGAAATTGCATATTTTTTCATAGAATGGAAAGGTAAACCCCTGTGTTTGATTTACTATCAAACAGTTGCTGTTTGTAAGGAGTTTCCCTTGAAGAGACACTATGAAACGAATCATAAATCAAAATTCGATTGTTACACTGAAAAAATAAGAATGGGCACATTATCTTCTTTAAAATCTAAACATCAAGGTCAACAATCAATGTTAAATATACTGAGAGCGAAGATGCCCTGAAATCAAGTTTTATTATTGCGTTAGAAATCGCGAATAGATCAAACCTTTCATTGATGGTCATTTTTTTAAGAACTGTATGTTGAAAGTTGCCAATGTTTCATTTCCATTTCAAAAGTCAATAATTCAAAATATTTCACTGTCAAGAAACATTGTTGCTTCAAGAATAAATGATTTATCTCAAAATTTGGTTCTTCAACTGAAGGAGAAAATTAAGGAATTTACAAACTTTTTATTGGCTGTTGACGAGAGCACTGATACTCTTGATACAGCTCGACTTGCTGTTTATATACGAGGTATTAACAATAACCTTGAAATAACTGAAGAACTATTAAAGTGTGTTCCATTGACAGGTACTGCGACAGCAAATGATATTTATTTTGCAAGTGAACATTTGATAGCAGAATATGAACTCGACTGGAATATACTTAGCAGCACAATTGCCATGGCTGGCAAACATTCGGGTGCTGTAACTACATTAAAACAGAAAGCATCAGGGAATTTTGTGAGATTTCACTGTAAAATTCATCAGGAATCATTGGCATCCAAACATTTAAAAATGGAGCATGTCATGCAACCTATAATTAAAATAATAAATTTTATTAGGAGCACAGAAGACAAAAATTAGCGACAGATCAGCTACAGTTCTCTTAAATGTATTCATGTATTCAGCCTTTGAAACAAAGTTGAAGCTGCGGGAAAATCAGGTAAAAAAAATTTGGATCATTTCCCTCATTTAAAATCATTTGGCACAGTGAACTAAAAAAATTTGGATCAATATTCTCATCTTCTGCAAAATTTAATCAGGGAATTCAACAATCAGTTTGAAGACTTCCACAAAATGAATGAAATGGGATTCCCAATTTTCAACAAATCCATTCAATTTTGAAGCTTCACTGGCACCAGTTTATTTGCAAATGGAGTTGATAAATCTTCAATCGGACAAAGAAAAATTTAAAGAGATAAACCCTCTTACATTTTATACACAATATTTAAAGAGTTTGCATAAATGCCCAGAATTAAAAAAGCATGCAGCACGCATTCGGTGTAGCACTTACTTATGTGAGCAGATGTTTTCCGTCATGAAAATAAATAAGAGCAAACATCGCACAAGACTTACGAATGAACATCTCCAATCAATTCTTAAAGTAACTACAACGAATATCATACCAGACATCCATGAGCTTGTCAAAAACATGAGAAGTCAGGTATCTGAATCTTCGAGTTCAAAATGATTACCCTCTTTTATAATTTTGATATGATTTTTAACAACCGCGTGTATATTGTATACTATATAATTAAATCAATAAAATGTCATAATAATTCAGTACATTTTTTTATTTGAATCTGGCTCGCCTACACAATCTAAATTTAATATATGGCCCTCTGCAAAATTGAGTTTGACACCTCTGCCATAATGGTAGTTCGGAGTTTGAAGATTTCTGTCTAACTAAATGGTATAAAACCAGTTAAAATGAATCGGTCATTTTAAATACAGAAGTTTCTTATTTCTTTTTTTATCAATAAATTATTTTTAATTTAATTTCAGTTTCAAAATGGAAAATATTTAAAAAATACTAAACAAATTATTTAAATTTTTTATTATTCTAATCCGTGACGTGAATTAGTAATATTTTGGAGATTATTTTTATTTTTTTAACAGAATTTATATATATTGCTTATCTCGACTTGGCTGATTAATATCGATGGGACATTGCAATGTATCGATATTTCCCTGGAGTTTCATCACTTTTATCTCGTCTTTTTTCTATTTACCTTCCTCAGTGTCAATATAAAGAATTAAAATCTTTTTCATCTAAATCTATGTTTGACATATAGGAGTATAATGTAGGATCAAAACAACGCTAGAAAGTATTTAGTTAAAATTGAAGAAAAATATTCCGATCAATCAATCAATCATTTTTATTTTAAATCAGCATTCATATTAAGATGTGTCGGCATAGTTAAATAATTTTTAAAACAAGTGAGTGGTCTCAGACAAGATAGCATACTAGGAAATGAGGTCGTACAGAAGCTTCCATGACCTCTGACTGCGGACTGAAAATATAATGAGTCGGAAGTTTTATTCTTTGCCGCTGGGAGCGTTTTCTTCTCCCCATTTTTCTCAAATCTTTTTTCTCCGGTTTTTCCCCTTTTCTTTTTTTACAATCTTTGGAAGTTAGAAAATGCTTTTCAAGGGTATACGGAATTTCCCTTGAAAAGATTTGAAAAGTCAGCGAACAGTTGAAGGCGTTGGTCACGATTGCGTCGAATCAGCACGTTTGTCTCTTTTACAACGAATAAAAGCAGAAATTAAAAAAAAAAAATCAAAAATCACATCTTTTATTTAATAATTTGTTTTATTCTCATAAGAATAGTAAAACAAAAGTAAGAAGATATCTGATTTTTCTATTCTAAAGAAACATGAATTTTATTAAAAAATTTTACTTTTTAATCAATGAAACATTGTTTTCTTGAGAAAACTATTGTTTGTAGTAATTTGTTATAACTACAGATATTTAATTACAGAAACATTAACGATAAACAAATTTATGAAAAGTATATAAATAAAAAATGTAAGAAATTCAAATAATTTTAAACTCTTTTGGTCCTTATAAGCAATATGAGTTGACAAAAACAAATATAAAAAAAACATACATCGCGAAATACCTTATAAAATTTTCTATTTCTTGAAAAGATAAATTTATATCCCGTTTGACACACATATTCAAACATTTTTCCATAAAAATATTTTTGATCATTAGATACATCTTAGATATAATGTTATATTTTCTGAAATAATGTAAGAACTGTCAAATCCGATCGTTAAGATTAACCGATGAGTTGATACTTTGTACTCAAAGGATACTTTTTTTCGGTATTTATTGAGATAATGTCAGAGATTTCAAACTACGAAGTCTTAGCATTTTTAAAGATATTCCACTTGTTACTCAGTTTTTTATTTCTGGTCATCGGATTGGTGTGAGCAGGCAGATAGGGGAGTTTTCAACGCTCGTTGCGGAGGAGTTATGATTGACAGTTTGAGATTCAACATTTTATTGGATTTCTTTTAATATATAGCATCACAAAATGTCAACTCTCCCTCACTAAAATTTAAAAATTTTACTTACAAAGTACTAGTTGCTGAATTTTAGATAATTTAATTTTTTTTTTAATTTTATCTTCCTTCATATGAATTCTTTTTGCAATAATTCGACCATTTTATTGCTGTTGAATCTATAAGTTACAAAAATCTTTAACAATTTAGTCATTATTGATAGATTCAAAAATAGATAAGGTAAAATAGGCATGGCAAATTTTTTAATAAATCTCTAACAGAAACCAAATTCTTAAATTAATATACAGGATATCTATAAAATCAGGAATAACCCCAGATTTTCCAACTTTTGGTCCTAGAAATAAATTTTGGGAAAAAATGTTTTAAATTATGCACCCTTTTTTGTTTGAGAGTGCTATATAATCCTGGAATATATTTTTATAAGAAATATGAAATCTAATTTTTTTATGTGATCCCCTTGTCTCTTCGAGGATACTTTCAAGAATACTTTCTCTCGCATGTTTTTTTAAATAATTAAACATTTTCTTCCTCTACCTTAAAAAGGATCTGATTATTGCAGTTAGGAAATTTTTATTATGATTTTAGAGTATGAACACAAATTGATTTGTAAAATTATTTAAAGTGCTATTAATGGAAATGTTAGCAATTTGCATGTAAATTTTATGCTTACTATGAAAATAAAATTATATCCTACTTTAAAACTTCAGCCTAAATAATGAGTTGAATATTTTCTCCAACCAATAGAATTCCTTTATTCAAAATTAGATATATTGATCCATTGTATATACAGTATCTCGACTGAGTATTCAGTTGAAAACTTGTTAGAAACAAACATTGTTGCCTCAGTTATTCATGAGGTGTCTTGTGCATCTCAAACAAGTCTAGACATCCAAAATAGACAACAGAAGATAAAAGTTTTGGTTGATTACATAAAAAATACTTCAGCGTCTAAAAATCAATATATTTTATGTTCATTTATCAGGGGTTTTATTAAACTTCTTTCAATAAATAATGCCTAAAATAAATAAACTGTGACAGTTATTAAAAAAATATACATAAGAGTACATTTACGGGGTAAATGGCAACGAATCCATAGCTAACAAAAAGCAGTTATTGGAATTCCAAGTACTGTAGGAAATACCTTTTAATATAGTTAACAAAAATGAGACTGAAATTTTTTAATTTGGTGAATTTTGATGTTTGCAGAGTTCATTACCGGAATTATTTGTGTTTAAGCTATTCTTTAAGAAAAGTATTACTCATCTTTAATAAAATAATTAAATTGATTATATGATTTGGATTTTTTGAATATTAAAATTATTTAATTTATATTAAATTTTTATTTTATAATAAAAAGCTATGTAATTTTCTCAAAATAAAGTTACAGAAATATTGAAAGACTATGAGTTGAACGAATTTATCGTGGAGGTCTCCAAACGCAGTAATAAAATGAAAAAACATTTTTCCTCTCCTTTTGAAATCATATGTATCCTTTTTCTAAGCTGAAGGTTATCATTTAAAATAAAGGAAATTAAAATAAGAACTAAACGTTTTATTCTATTACGATTTAATTTTTTGATATTTTAACCAGACAGCTAATTCTTTTATGGTTCCTATAACTATATAGAAATATCTGCAAAAATTTTTGATGCTCTAAAAAAGGCAATCACTTTATTCTCTAAAAGGATAATAAATTATTGAACGAATGTGGTTTTTTAAAAATGTGTAAAGCTAGGCCTATCTTTCTTATAACAATAGGGTGATGATAAATCTGGTTAAAGTGTTTATTATTTCTCGAATATATTTATTTATTACTTTAATTTTAAAGTAGCTAAAAATTAATTTTTTGTAACAAAAACATCAAGCCGAATAAGGTATTTCTGCCATTAATCAACGAGCAGCAAATAAAAAGATGAACAAATATAAAAACAAGAATAAAGTCCTTTAGTATCCTCAAAAGAGTTGTCAGTCATAAACCTTAAAACTTCAGGGCCGTTCTTGATGTGAGCAGCATCCATATCATCATGATTGCACAATGAACAACGAACAGAGTCCATTACACCTATCCAATGCAGATGTCCAGTTGTCACCCGGAAACAAGCGACACCAACAGCTCGTGGTAAGGAGCCAGGGATTTCATTGTTCCCATCAAGCAGAGTTTTCCTTTGCCTGTCCGTAGCCGTATCAGCATAAAGGGAAACTCTGTCATGCTTTATTTTAGTAAGGATTACACTTTTGGTGTTACGCAAAGGCAAAGTGGGATTTGGCTGGATCATAAGGCAAACAGCTTTCGCAAGTTTATCTGTCTGCTCATTTCCAAAAACATCTCAGTGGCTCGGCATCCATTGAAGAGCAACGCGGTCCTTGATTTAAGGGAGTTCGTCTAACTTCATTCTGCAAGAGTAGACTAATGCATTATTATTATAATTAAGATTAGTCAGCGAAAGAACAATAGCTCGTGAATCAACTAGGAAAACAACTTTTTGATCATGGATGCTTTTTAATTTGTCAACTGCATGAGCTATAGCAGCAAGCTCGTCATCGAAATTATTGCAGTATTTCCATACCAGACAGCTTATACTAAATTTTTTTGAATACCCTCCAGCACCAGCATTTTGTATAGCATTCTCTGCAGAACCATCTGTGAAAATATGTTGCCAATCCTCAGAAGGGTATCTGTCATGAATTGTAGTCAGAGCAGCACTTTTAAACTTACTCTGTAATATATACTTTTTTTTAACTCCCTAAAAAAGATCTAGATGTACCTCCAACAGGTGATCCACAACAGGATTCCATTCTCCTGGAAAAACCTGGTGATCTGGGGTAGGGATATAAGTGTCATAGAGATCACTTATAATTGAAAGAAATGATCTATGGGTTTTTAGTCCCTCAACCGATGGGCTGTAATTTCGTAGAAAACTTCTCTTTCTTCTTAAGATTCTTTCGACAAGAATCGTAGAAAATTTATTTAGAAATAAAACTATAGTAAGATTTCTTTAAATGAACAAGCTTTATTATAATCTAAAAATGTAATGGAATAAGATCTTGGTTTGCAATAGATTAAATATCATCAGACCCCTTATCCAAACAAAGCTGTCTAAATCTGTCCCAAACTTCCACACGACACATTTGGAGTGACTTTTATATCTTGACCTATCCATACGACAGGCACTTTACTCAAGTTAACAATACATTGTACGAAGGTGTCAATATTCCAGGGCGCTCCATGGCTGAGTGGTCAAAGTATCACTCCGCTAATCGCTTGAGAGCGTAGGAGTGTGGGTTTGATTCCTACCGTGACCCTGGGTGTTTTCTTCGTTATCTTCTGTGGTTGTACACCTGTCATTGTGCTATTTGTCCTATTATCGACGAAGACTTACAAGCGGATCTCAAGAATCAAGCATACAAGTCTGAATATATGTAATGTAATAAATAAATAAAAAATCAATATTCCAACTTTGTTTTAAAACAAAAAAATATTTAGGATTTGCATTTTATAATATTAATAAAAAATCAACAGTCATTCCAGTTTAATTTTTTGTAATCACCCAAAAAGTTTAAAATTCCCAAAATTTTTGTTTCTTCGATGTAGATGTGTAAAAATTTCATATTGTCAGTCTTGTTAGTTACACGGTGGAATACTTGTAACAATTCAGAGAATATTGTTTGTGTGAAAATGCTAGAAATGATTTGGTTTTATTCATTGTGCTGTTTTATTTAATGCCCTCACCGTCACTTTTTCCCCTTTTTTCGTTTCAACATTTACATTTTTAATTACCTTATTAATATTATCGGTAACTTCTATATTAATAGATATTTTACACTCCCGATGCTTGAATTTTGCAGATCATTCCCGAATCGTCCCTAAGTGGCGGTGAGTGTACTCTGTATCTGTATGGAAAAAGTATCTCCTACCATTGGCTTTAATACAATTCCTTCCAGTGCTCCGCTTCTTGACTTGCTTGAATAATGGCTTTTGCTGTTAGCACATTATTCCAAGCCACCACCAAGAGGACAAACCCAATGGAAGAGGATCGCTTCTTCTATTTGAAGTCTAAATACGGTCGGTATTATAAAAGAGAAATCGGTTACCCATCACAGCAGACGTGGCAAAAAAGCTATCTTTTAGTATTCAAATGTTTTTAAGACCAAAGCTGAGACGTTGCATTCCAAAAATTCTTACCATGATGTTCAAATGGAAGCTCTGCTTTATATTAGGTTATAGGTGATGCAGTTATTTTAACTCTCTCATCCCGTTAATAAATTAATGTAACTTAAATATAATTAAAGTATATTTGATTCTTTTGTGCAGTTTGAATAGAAATATAAAGTTAATCATTTTTAATTTTCAGAGTATAAATATTAATATTCCAAAAGTACAATAATAACTATTAAATATCCAGCATGTTTGTGTTTTCGCTTTTATTTTATTCTTCCAACAACAAGAAGGAAAGGACAAGTAATTACAGCAAATGGGCATTTAATAGAAGAAAAATAAGAGAAAATAGTAACAAGGCAGGTGTTTTCCGGTGAAACACTCATTATTTAAGGTAACATAAAACTTTAAAAAAATAAGCGTATTTTATTGTAGAAATATATTTTTTGAAGATTTTCATCCTATTATTTCTAAGAAACAATTATATTTTCTCTAAGCGTAGTCCACTAAAATAAATAAAATTTATAAAGTTTAAACTCAATAATATTTCTGTAAAATTAATTTGAAACCAGATATTTGTTCGAAATCATAGAATTTCATAGAATTTACGTTTATATCATTATTATAATTTAAGTACCTAATTAAATGCTCATTCGTGAAAGAGATTTTTTTAATAAATCAGTACTATTTTTAGAATTCATTTAATAAGCATGATACTATTATAATACATGATTCATTTTAAAAAATTAATAATTCGGTTTATTTAGTGTTTTCCCCCACACGAAATCAAAACTGCGGATCAATAGGAAGAGGAGCCTTAGGTTGACTTGCTTCAACTGTTTTACACAAACAAAAACCAATTCCAGTCATTTCCGAAGAAAGGGTGCATCAGCGTCCAAAATTAAATTTCATGCATAGGGAATAACCTTGAGCAACAGAGTCACGAACTCTCTTTTTATGTCCTAATATAAGACAGATTAATGAAGAAAAATTCATAAAATGAAATTTTTTATCATAAATTGTAGGTGAGAAATATTGAAAACACACACACACATATATATATAGTACATCTTTGAATCATGATATCGAAAGTATTTTCTCTCACTTTCCACCTGTTTTGTAAAAAAAGAGCAATTATTTTGCCAGGTAAACTTAATCACCGCATTCGAAGAAACGCCACATTGCTAAAAATGTAAATTTCAAGCACGCAAACAGTGCGGCATTTGTTCCAGAAATCACTCTACTTCTATAAATTCATCAACACTTTATTATACCATTCCACTTTTCATTGGGGATTATTAAAAAAATTTCACAAAGATTTATTAATTATTATTCACATGAGGTAAAATATTTTAACCAATGTTGACAATTTACTTTTTAAGCTTTTTTTATGTTTCTTAAATATATTGGACTAATGATTTTAGTCCATTTTGTTGTCATTAAAAAATAATTTTTTTTTTGGCCCGCTTCATGGCACATTCTAACAACTGCAGTTTTGCAGCAACCTATTTTGAAAAAAGGAAACAATTTTCCTCTACTCTTTGATTAATCTCTAATATTTAAAATATCTTTTTTATTCATGATTTTATGAAACTGAAATGTGAAACAAGGACAACCTCAATCCCTATTCGCGGTACTCAGAAAATGAAACTTTATCATACTAAGATTGACTGAATCGCAAAGCAGCTTTATTATCTTCCCTATATTTTGGAATAATATTCTTGATTCTCATGAAGTAAAGTTGAAATAAAACAAACCATTGATTTAGCGAGATTCTCCCTGTAAGGGGTTAAAATTTATTTTGGTTAAAGTCCCTAAGAGTCACATAAAGAATTTTAAAAAAAGAAAAGGTTAAAAATTGTATTATCTGGAACCATTTTTCATTTATGGAGAGGTTGATTTACCTCATGGATTTCGTCTGTCAAATCTCATATAAGTACCGCTGAAAATTGTGTTATTTTCTTTCTGTATCATTAAATATTTGTGGATAAAATGTCGCAAGTTTAGATTGATAAAAATATATTTTGTGCAATTTTTATTAATAAGTGACATTCCATGTATCAAAGCGAACATTCAAAATCTAACAGATATACCTGCACGAAGTAAAAATGAGCTATATATTGTATATTGTCCTCAGTATGGGTACTGCTTTACTTATTGTATATTAGTTATATATTTTACTTTAAATAAATGTTTTCTTAGCCAAAACATCAAATGGAAAGAATAAGACTAGTGAAACGTTTTCTTATTTTATGACATTTTAAATACACATACATATTTTCGAGCAATAATATGAATATATATATATATATATGATAAACTTTTCATAGGTATAAATGGGTAATTACAGAAATAATACCAAATATTTCTTTAATTTATACTTTGATTATTATTTTAAAAAATACCTAAGACTACAAGGTTAACAAGAAAGTTTTTGCCGTTTTTAATAACCCAAAAGAATCTGACCTACAGGAAGTGTAGTTGATTGTTAGTCCTCGAAGTAATCGCCATCGGCATCCAGCACTTTCTTCCAATGTGTCTCCAGTTATGCAATCACCTTGAAGGTATAACTCGGGGTTTTGGACGCAGAAGAAATCCGTGAATGCTTGGCTCAAGTCTACTTCATTGGTTAAAGATTTTTCACGAAGAGGACTATCGAGGGAATGGAAAAGCTGGTAATCAGATGGTGTAAGATCAGGTGAGGAAGGAGGATGGCGCAAAATCTCTCAACCATGTTGATGTGTGGTATTCCACCCGCGTGACATGCGGTTTTGCGTTATCGGCCAAGAACAGTAGACCTAGAGATTAACCAGTCCAATGCCTGTTGCACACGTTCCAATTATGGCGAGTACAGGTCCACGATGACTTTTTGGCCCGTTGATAGCAATTCATAGTGAATCACTTGACAATTAGTCCACCAGACTCCAGCTTCATCACAGAGGGACAAATCTCCCGACCTGAGTTTGTGAAACCAATACCTTGTTGTAGGTAGATTCACAGCACTGTTCCCAAACGCTTGACATATTCGGTAACTTGATGCAGCAGCTGATAAGCCCACTTTGAAGTCGTAAAGCAAACAACACCGAACGAACTCCTTCGATACGTCCATTTCTCTTCGCTTCTCTACGAGTTACGATGGATGCATGTGTGCGGTGGACCTGCTTTTATAACGACTGATATTCCTACTATCGATTGACCGGTATCTCAACCACATAATACACTAATTTGCGTACTTATTCTCCCTTCATTCAATGGCAAAGCGAAAACGGGAAGAACTTTCTTATTTACCTTTATAGCATTTTTATATCCTTTTTGAATTGGTATTATGTTATTTCAGGGTAAGAAACTCATAAAGAAGTGAGACATTTTCAATCTCTGAGAACTCTCCTGAGCTTATGGTAGTGAGAGAGTCGATATTTGCCGAATGACATTGCTTGAGCCGTGGGGCGCACCTTCCAGCTTTGCAGGATGGACAAGCTTCTTCTGGCGGCGTGGGCGCTGCCAGGGGGTAAGTCTTTGATATCACGTTATTGAATGTTATTTATCATTCCAAAATATTCTATAAGAAAAAAGGCTGTCGTGATACTTGATGAGTTTCAAAAAATTACTTTCTCAGAACTAGTATATTTTCTTATAACAGGTATAAAATTTCAATCAAGAACTGATTATTGCACGTGCTTGATAACAAGCAGCTCTAGCACAATAAATATCTTTCGATTGCTAATTCTGTTACTAAATGAGACTGTTTCGAATGCTTAGAAAAAATAGATGGAGTAAATGATACAGTTACAAATGATATCCAATTTATATACTTTTTTGATATCATCCTTTTAAGAAAAGCAGAATTAGAAGACAACAGAATGACTCTCTGGTCTTCAGTTCGACAGTTTGTGGAGTTCGATTCCCTCTCGCGAACGCTGATCTGGGAGACGAATGGCTAGCTCTCTAGATCTCTGTGCAGCAGCTTATTGGTTCAGTTCCTACTTCTGGATAGGGTGTGGAAATGTGTAGTTATTTGGAATCCATTTTAAGTCCAATATCGCTATCCAGACAGTTTTTGTCTGTCAAATGTAACCATAGATCGGACCACAGAGTATTTTGGATAATTTAATGAATTATGTATTTCACTGTATAAAATTCAAAAGAAGGCTTTCAATTGGATTAAAATATTTTGCACGTGTTATTAATTGTATGTTCGTCCTGTATTTCAAGTGTATATATTCTTATTAATTCGATATAATTTCTTATAATATCTGACATTAAAGTTCTAATACGAAAGAAATTTATTTAAAAAAAATATGATAAAGTTAGGTACATTTTCTATAGCATTTTCGAATGTCTGCTCCGCCCTCACGGAGCTCCTAAAGTGTGTGTGTGGGAGCGATTTTTATTCTTCCTCGACATCTCAGAGCTCCGGGGAAGAGAGTCCGTTCATTTCACTGCCCTTCACTGTTAAATAGAGAATTTGGAATCATTGCGAATCCTATCCATTCTATTTCACTATTTTCTTTCTCTTAATATATGCGACACTACATTTATTTCATTATTATTTAAAAAATATCTGAATTTATTACAATTTTCTTCTCATTCCTATTCAAGTGTAGCTTCCATGGTACGTCATTTACGCATCGTCCGATCGGTCCTTGTATATATCAACTGGATGACTAGCATTACATGAACGCAATTTTCCTGAAACAAAATATTACAAATAAGATGGATAAAACCGCAAATATGTTGTTTCATTGGTCTGTGGCAAATAGTCTGAGCCGTTTGACATATTTTACTAGAAATTGCCCACTCATCGTTTGTGTATGGAATCTTAAGCTAAATGTTGGATTCAGTGCTTTGAGGAAGATATCGCTAAAGCTTCACGTTTTATTTGTCCATTTTTTGTTACATATTTGAAAAAGAAAAAGAAAAAAACCTGGAGGCTGGAAGAAATTTTGAAAAACTGTTCAGTTTCAATTCGTATACTTCAAAAAAAATTTGTTATTTTTCAGATGGTTACTTCGATCTGAAAATGATAGGAGTTGCATTTAACTTGAGAAATTATAATATTGATGCTAATAAATAGGAATATTTAATCATTGAAGCAATAAGACTCTAAAAAGACAGGCGCTTTCTTTATTGACAAAGTACGATATACTAAAAACAGGCTTTACTACATTTTATGTGCAGTGTAAAATTTGAAAAAAGAATTCTCACCATTTAAAAATAAACTCATATTTTGAGTTAACTTCTCCATTTTAGAATCAAGTCCGTTTTCTCTCATATGAAAAGAGAAAATTTTTTCCATGAGTTTCAGAACTGTATCAGCATCAACAAAAGTGAAAAGCTAGTGTATATACAACAATAAATTTTGATTTTTATTCCTATTGCTTTTTAACCAGTCCTTCCTTAAAGTTAATATTAATTCGTATTTTATATTGATTCATTATGATTTTAGTTTCTATAAGACAAAAGAAGTCATTTTTTACTCTGCATTTAAAAGATTTAACTGCTGAAACTAGTTTAAGATAGATTTCTGGTGACAAATGAAATACCACTGATTGAGTGGTTGGCGCAAGATCCAAAAAAGGACAAGCTGCGCCGTAAATCCCATTCAATTTCAAAAGAATATGAAGTGAAGACGACAAGAGAAGAATAGAAATGTTGGAGTATAAAATAAAACAGGCCTTATTACATTCCATTTAGTTATTCTGATGTGAACAATTCAGACGTAGAAAAACTTTGATTTTTTTTACTGTAAATAACGAAATTTAGATTGATTGAAAAGTGAAGAAATTCTAACAACCAAGATAATTTGTTATTGCTAGAATATTTGGGTATCTTTCCATGTCATTGAAACGACCAATAATCAAAAAGTAAAAAATAGGGCAGAAAATAAAAATGAATGATAAAACAGAATAAATATCAATAAAATTTACATGCATGTTTATTTACATTCATAAATATTAGCTGAAATCATTTCAAAAGTTTATAACTATTCATTAACAATTATACTTAATAATTTCTTACTAATGAGTAAAAAATAAAAATAATTGATGTTAAAATAGTTAGAAACGGTGTGCTGCGAAATCCAATAAAAAAGAAATAATCGACTTACTCATTGAACTAAAAAATAATTTCCAGACTTTTGGGACTTAATATTTCAACAGACCGCTTGAGATCAATGGATACTAGTTGATAAAGACCTGAGAAGACAGCCGATAGACGACGCCTTTCAAAAGCACGCAATTGCATCAACACCACGGAACTGCATGGGTATCAAAAGGAATGCAGCTTTCTTTTCCTGAACTGCGAACGTTTGAATGAAAATGACGTAGTCATTGTTGTTTGTTAAAACATCGGTTTTTTTTCCAGAATGTTGAGTTATCCCTGTATTTCTTTTCTTCTGTTCTCCCCTCACAACTGATGCTTGCCTTTTCCTATACATGTTACTGTTAGAATGCCTTCATCTAGGACAAAGGAACATAGGATATAAAACACTATAAAATATTTCGAGTAAATAATAAGGTGAGCATACTTAGTTCTTATTTACATGCTATTCAGTTTTTGTTCATTCGACTTTATATTTCAGAACTAAAAATTTATTAATATTATAAAATTTAAAGTATATCATTTTAATAAATGCTATTTTAAGGCTTTTACTTATGACTTTTTATGATTATTTAAATAATTCTTTTTGATGTGTAATAAATTATAGATCAAAAATAAACTCTTTCGGTTTCAGAAAACAGAATACATATATATCAATAATTGCATTTGTTTCTCTCAATATGCTTATATCAATATATATTCTATCATAACGTTGCCCAATCGAGTCCTAATCAAAGGAATAAAAATTTAGTGTGGTTATAAAACTTTTTCGTCCACCCCAAGCTAATTTTTGGAGGGTTTCTCACTGAGGATTGTTTAAATGAGTTAAAAGTTGATAACTGAAATTCTCAGACATCTACTACAGATAAGGAGTGTAAGCATAAAAAGGAGAAATGCATCATCCAAATCGAATCTCTAAGCTTTTACTTCTTATAAAGCTGATTTTATGTCCTTGCGCTCAATGAGAGTTTTCTCAAATATTCCTTAAAATTAAGAGGGTTTTTTTGAACTGGATTTGTTTTATGGATCGCTTTTGCCATCAATAGGTAATGATGCAATTTTTTTTATTTTTTTGTAAACTGCAATGTTGATAGGGTATATATACATTAAAAAGTCATGGTATAATATCCATTCTTTGACTAGCTTTAAAATGTGGAGAGAATAGTTACAAACCAGATTTCAATTGAGTCACATAACTAAGATCAAAAATGAAATACTTTTCGTTAGAATACATCACAGCATCTCTGTAATATGCAGTTTATATTTTTCAATAGTGGGAAATTAAAACTATGACACTATTACTAGCGTAGAGTGGCATGGGGAGGAAGATACCGGTGTCAACCTCGTCATTGACAATGGTTAAAAGATGGCGATCTGCTGCTTTTAGTGAATTTTCAGTCTGTAGAAATAAGCATTGCAAACAAACATAAATAAGTTTAATGAAAAACAATTATTTTATTAGAGGTAAAATGACATACCAGCTAATAAAATAAAAATTCAACCTTAAATCATTCCAATTTTTTAAAAATCAAGCAAGAGTTTTATATTTTGAAAAGCCTTTAATATCAGAAGAGGAACAATAAAAATAAATAAAAATTTCTAAGCAAAAGTTTCGAGTAACACTTTTTAATGGAGCAAGGTGGCCTAAGGTAATGATTATCTCTCCTACTGGGTGGTTTCATACGCAATCCCATTCAATACAATTTGTTGAAACGCAAATGCTGCTCTAATTAAAAATAATGGAGAAATGATAATTCCTTACCGTACTTATTTCTCACATGGTAAGCTGTTTATCAAATACAAAATCGCAAAATTCTCACTAGACTTCAGCAAATTTACCCTTCTCAAGTCTTTTAATCACTTCTTCATGACAGCCGAAACGTGAGACGCTAGCGGCCGTCAATATTCCTGATGTTAAAAAAAAGAAATCTCTGATATCGATGTCCCATAAAATCAAAAACAGTTGCTGTCCAGCTTGAAATTATCGACCAAGATTCAATCGGGTAACACGAAGAAGCTATTAATCAAGATATGGGGTTGGTTGCAACAATGGCGTTGTTTTTCCAGAAGCCATGGCGCTTGTGTTAGTTCTTGAAAGCAAGATGTCTCGAGTATGAATTTCACGTTTCTTCGTGATCATTGAATTGGGACGCCTTCATTGTAAATTGAAAGAAAGTTTTAAAGGTTATTAGGTTGAAAGGGCAACTTTTTTCAAAATCATTGATACATAGTCAGAATTGTGTGACAACAGTTTAAAAATAATTGATGCGAAAATTTCTTGAAAAATATATGAATTTGCAAATTTTTTAATTGCCTTTATTAAAACACATTTTGATAAAAAATAGTTTCTCAGCTTATGATAAAGATAGTTATTTCTCAGGTTATTGTAAAAATAATTTCTCATGTGATGATAAAGATAGTTTCTCGAGTTATGATAAAGAGTTTTAGAGTAAAAATAATTGATGATAAAAATATGCGACACCAGTTTATAAATTCATTATTAAAATAATTTTGCTTTACACAAGTTTTATTTTTATCTTTACTTTCTTTATATTTAATTTTAAAGGGATTTTTTGATCTGGATACAAGAAATAAGAAAAAAGCTAAAAATTAGTTATTTTTAAAATACAGAAACTAGCTTCTTTGGCGAAGTTTCGCTGCATTAACACACTTACCTTTTTTTACTTACAGTGTGAGCAGAACATTCTTGGCTATCTTCCAACGTAGGGTCTCTTTTTTTTCGCAGTCTATTTTGTTTACACACAATGTAAAAGAACAGAACGTCTCATGACTTAATACATATATATGTATACAAAAGCTGCAAGATAAATGATATTTATACAGCTTGTAAAATTTAACCCAAAACGAAATCATTTATTTCCATTGAAATTTCGAACAATTTTTAATAATGTATACATAAAAACGCTTCACTATATTAGGATATTAATTTTATTAGTATGCATTCTTATAATTAGTTTTAATAATTGTTTTTTCTTAACAAAATTTGAAATCTGAATTGTAAAACAAACTATCCCTTTATGTCATAAACTTTTATGATAATTATTCTCATAATTTGGCAATAGTTTATGCTATATTTTTATTTTATTTATTTTTGAAATTCATATCTCTCTATCAAATGTATATTAATATATTCTTACTCATAGATATTCTATATTTCAAATTTAAGATATATGAAGAAGTTGCGCATATTTTTTTCAGAATCCTTCTTGGAAAACTTGTATTAAGACTCATCATTAACTTTGTTAGTCACTCTTTTCGAAGTTATCGACAGAAAATATAGAAATATTATCAATTTGTCATTACCTAGTGGTCACCTGTGATGAATGACCACTCAAGAAGGACATCATTAACCACCCGCGTCATTCCTTGACAGAATATCAAACCATTATTTGGGTAATTCTCACAATCCCACATACATGAGTAGACAATAATTTATTCACTCCATTGCTCCATACTTTATCTCTGCGATGAATTATTGAGGAGGGTTCCAGTTTCATTGTAGGGTTAGCTGATGATAACATTCTAGAACTTTAATACAGAAAACTAATTAGTTCTATTTTCA
This sequence comes from Latrodectus hesperus, assembly GCA_037975125.1. NCBI lineage: Eukaryota > Metazoa > Arthropoda > Arachnida > Araneae > Theridiidae > Latrodectus > Latrodectus hesperus. Next base: position 9,049,640 of record CM075859.1, read on the forward strand.
GTAGGTTACCATCAGCAATCTTTCCTTATTTTTTTCATTTATAGATTATCTAATTCTAAGAAATATAAGTTCTACATCAGGAATGTAAAAAGTACTTAAAAATTATTTAACTGCAAACAGAGTTATTAAATTTTTTCATTGACTTATACTGTCTAGTAAGGAATTCCAGTATCGGTGTAGAGAGTCAGGGATCACGTGACTAAAATATAGTAGGTTCCCCTTTTTTACGCAAGCAATATGTTCAAAAGACTTGCATAATGAGGATTTTGGCAAAATAGTCAGCAATCTTTTCATGTTTCTACATTTACAGATTTTTTAGGATTCAATTTCTAAGCAAATTGTGACATTTGAAGCCAAAAAAATGTTCCTCACAGGTAGGTGTTAAGTTCTTTTCCTTAACCTTTACTGACAAGTAATGCATCTCAATAACTCTGTCACATTCACTTGTCTTCAGACCGTAAGTTCGATCGTTTACATAAGCAAAATGCTCAAAGGATAAGTAAACTAATCGTTGTCTAATGTGCGTTTTGTTTGCGTGAAAGTGTAGAGAGAAAAAAAGAATGTACCCCCTCTCACAAATAATTTTGTCAATGAATTGAGGATCAAAAGTTTGAGATTGACTCTAAACAACTCGATTGGTCTAGGAATCAGTATTAAAAAAATCTGGAGTTCAATCAAATAATAACATGCATATGTACATATGTCTTTATGAAAATTGAAAAAAAAATGATGATTTTTATTTCGATGGGTGTAATGGTGAGGAAAAAGTAGCCAATTAATATATCAGTCGTTAGCTATGGTTTAAAATGATCAGACAATGATTTTTAATCCTTTTTTAGGGCACACTCCTAAACAATATCTTTTTTTAAGACAATACCCTAAAATATGTATAGAAACTATAGTTTTATTGGTTTATGTAAAGTATTTGTGTGATGGAAGTCAAAGTAATTGTTACCCCTCAATGAAACATCCAAATAGAAAATACTAGCGCTTACTGAAAGGAATCAGTTGATTTCTTTAGGAGAATCTGACAAAGTGATTAAACCTTAAACTCAATTTTATTTATGAATTTCAGAGATATAAAATTCTCAAACACTTTCACATTGAAACTAAATTAAAAAAACGTTGCATATGTTCTTGTAATCGAGTTATAACGTAACAAGAAAGTCATTTGAATTTCTCTCTAATTGAAATGATATCTTTTGAGGAGGCTCCGATATTAAAATTCTAGCCTCTCCAAAATGAAAAGTGCACACCTGTTAACAATTAACCCCGATTTTATATATCAGCTAGCAACAGACGTGTAATTCATTGCCGATTAAAGGTTGGCTTCAGGTACGCGAGTCTTTTGTTTGCAATCTTATGAATATTTGATGAGCTTCTTCCAATGCGCGTCCTTCTCTCCCGCTTCAGTAGGAACTGTGGAAATACAGGTGGGGACTCAAAATCGCATTCATCTTAAAAGAAAGGTTATCCCTCTTGTCCTCGGAACAAGTGCGGGATGCAATCGGAACCATAAAGTCCAGGTTGTCCTGAAACAAAGGTCCCTTTTAGTGATGCGAAGTTTCGGCATGAGTTTTGAATGCGTGAGAAGGAATAAGTACAAAACAAACATGTGAGGGAGGCATTCTGAAGGAATAAAGAGCCTTCTATAGGTTTGTACTATATAGGTTATTGGATCGCCCATTAATATTAAATATTCCTATATAAATACTGTCGATTCTTGCATACAACATATCGATTGGAATAGTGTTTAAATGCTTACACATCCTTAAAACATCTTCAATGTAATTTAAATAATGAGCTCAAGGAAATGTATTTAAAGTAAATAAGGGAGTTCATAGATATACTGTTAAAAGTTTATGGAAATTGTGTGATGAGAATGGAACCCTATAATGAATAGTTATCGCTCCTGATGAGAATCTAGAAGGACTTTTTCAAAATGTCAAATAAATAATGAAGATGTGCTTTTCCTTGAATGAAATGTTTCATTCCATGTAGCCACCGTTCCTTCTACCTGAACAGACAGCGCTCTACTCCGGAATAAAATGTTTCGCTACATACTCTTCCTAAATTTTTATTTAAAAAAATGAATAAAACTAAAATAGTTGATAAAAATGTATTATTAAAACCGTAGAAATTTGAAACTATGTTGTGTTGTTTTAATGTTTTCTATCAAACATATTATACCATCAAATTAAAAAATTAACTTGTTAATTAATTTTTATTTTTAAAAATAAATTTTTTTATTTATTTTGAACTATTTTTATTTTTTGATAATCATATTATTTATCCTAATATGTTTTATTAATTTAGTTATTTTATTTTTACTAATAAAATTGAAACAATTAGAATAGTTAATCTTTAAATATTTAATTAAATAATTTATTACTTTATAATTTCATACTTAATAAGTTAAGTATTTATAATTTTATTAATTAATAGTTACAAATTAATTCAAAATTAAGTTGTAACAGCATTTTATGTATAAATTATTTTATATAAAACATTTAATGTATAAAATTTTTTATTTCACAATGTATCACCTTAAGGAATAATGTTGTTTGTTGATGGAAATAATATTTTCATAAGAAGAAAGCATAATAATTTGTTATATTTATTTCGAACACATTAATATTAATTTGTCTTATGTAATGCATTCAGTCTAAATCTAATTAACGTTAAATCTCTTTACCTCTTGTAAAGAGATTGAACTTTAACCAATTAAAAATATAGTAGTTATTTGTATCTATTAACCAATATTTGTGAATTTCGAAGAATTAGCAACTGAAAAGAAAGTATTTTTCACATATATGAAAACTTTTAGCTTATTTCAGTTTTAATATTATATATATATATATATATATATATATATATATATATATATATATATATATATATATATATATATATATATATATATATATATATATATATATATATATATATATATATATATATATATATATATATATATATATATATATATATATATATATATATATATATATATATATATATATATATATATATATATATATATATATATATATATATATATATATATATATATATATATATATATATGTATATATATATATATATATATATCTGTACAATTTCGTGTAAAAATATTTATATATTGTATTTTTAAAAATCATCTAATCCATACAGGATTTTAATTAAAAAGAAAATTTAATAAAGCGTGTTTACGATTTAAAAAAATTTGAAATATTAAAATATGTTGTATTGTTTTAATGTTTTCTATCAAACGCATTAGAAAGGTTTGCATTCCATAAGGGGCTTTTACCGAGCTAAATTCTAAAATCATGTTTGACATTTTTAAGGCATTAAAATATCAAACAATAAATTTAAAAGAATTGTAATTTTTAACATGTTCAAGTTTTAAAAACTTATATTCATTTCCAGAATTGCTATCATTTCATTTGCAACCACATAGTTGTTCATTTAAGGCAATTTTAGAAGAAGAAAATTTCAGGCTACAATAAAATAAAAAACTTCTTTGTACAATTTTGATAAAAATTAACTATTTCGCACTAAAGTCGAGTCTTTTAAAAATGAAACCTTGTTTAAATTAAATTTCGTTTTAATGCAATGAATTACTCAATTTACTTTTTAAAAAATAAGTGTGAATTTTTCACTTACTGTTTCATTTAGGTACATTGATATACCTGACTTTCTTCAATAATTATACGTTTATTATATTCTATAAAATAGAGAATTATCTCAGTTGATAAAAGTGGATGAACTCATCCCTTCTTAATATCACTCGTATAAGTGAGAAGGCATTACATGTTTTTATTGGATGAAGGTAAATAGCTGGAATATGATTAGTTCAGCCTCAGCTTTTACTTCCAGAAAATGGACATTTCACATAATCTTAAAAAAGAAAATATTGTCATCTTAAATGTATGAAGACATTTTATTATTCAGCGGGAAAACTTTCTGCAGTACGCGACCCATTTATAGGAACTCTATATTCAAGTAAAAATTCCCGTTAGAGTACGCTGCCTTCGAAATAGTCCGTTTAACTTTGAACACATATCGATATCATCGTTTTTTTTTCTTTTCTTTCTCAAGAGTGAATTATCTTTTTACGAGTGTGTTCGGTAGAGCTCTTTTGGCATTCTTGATGGCTTAAATCGATTCAAAATTTTTCCTTTTCATGGTCCCTAGGAGAAAAAGTCATTGAGGGGCAGAGCAGAGGAATAAGGCGGATCATGTCAAAGTGTTGTTTCATCATTGGAGGTTCTATCATAACAAATATATATAAATAAATGAGGTTTTTTTATGATATCTAAAGTGGTTTGATCACGGTAATGCATAATTTAAGAGTTAAATTATTTGAAAAAATCAATTATTTCCCCACTTTTGTCAAGAGAAGATGAGACACATTTGTAAAGATATTCCCTGCTATTCGCTCAGATAGCAAAGATTTGGTTTGCTTGTCACGAAATAGACATTTTTTTGCACATTAGAGCTAGTTAAATCGGTACATACAGTTTTAGGTGTATTCAGAACCAGTCTAAAAAAACAAATCCGAGGAGGGATTTGAACCCACAAGCTGGTGAACTGGAGACTAGATAGCTAATCACTCGTCTGCCATATAGACGTGATATCTCAGAAAAAAGACTTTTTAACACATCGCGCACTTAATTTAAAAAAAGCACATATTTTTTATTGTTTTTGATGTAATGCATCTGTGTCAAAATATGGTTGATATTATTTTTTATTTTCAGGTATTTTTGAAATCCCATCTATAACTAAATTATTAGTATACTCCCTGAGAATAATCTAAGTGAGCACCGTAACTTTGAATAGTAGATCCAATCTCTGATCCCATGGGGAAAAGACTTATTCCTGTTGTTGGCTTAAAGCTGTATGTTCTGTAGGGGATGAAAATAAGAATGGTTTAATGTTTTGAGACCAAACAATAAATAGCATAATATTTTTATTTTTTTTCATTTATTTAGAATATTTTTAAACTCTTATAGTAAAAATAGAAAAAAATATAGGAAGAACATAATTATAATTAAACCAAGATCAAAAATATCATTTCATTTTACCAAAAATAATTTTAAAATATTTAAGTTCATTCATAAAAAAGATTGTCAAAAATAATAAATTTCGGTTTATAGTTTCTTTAAAGAGAAATATTAAAATACAAATTTTTGTTGAATCCAGATTTTGTTCCAAGTCATGGCTTGATTGGTGATCATCTGGGACACAATAAGGAAAAATACTGAATATACTTTTTTTTATCTGCGATCAAAGGATGAGGTTGCCGATTCTTCTCTTTACAGCGCGTTCTGAGGAGCAAAGCATCCTCGGGGCCTTCACAGGGTCAACAGAGATTTTGACTTGGTCATGAGAGGAGTTTTCTTAGATGCAACTTTGATTGGATATCAGACTATCTCTGATATCCCAACGTATAGCTCACCGGCTCATTTCTCAAGAGAAGCGATTTATCGGGATAAACATATTCAACTGGATCATTTTTGTTTGTGTCAAGCACTGTCACATTTATGTATAAATGAATTCATTTGAAACAAGCAAATTAAATGTACATTTTACAAATTAAATTGTTTTGATAAGAAATAATTTCTTTCTAGGAAATTCTCGCAGGCCTTTAGGGAAAGTCAAGTGAACAGCCTCATTAACCTTGTTTTAAATTTTAAAATGCAAACAACTTAGACATGCGAAAGGCTTCCAGGAAGATTATAAAACGTGCTCAGATTTTAAATTGTGTGAGAAACTACATCTCTGCGCCAGTCTTTCAACTGTCCTTCTGATGATAAATGATTTGACAAAGACTGCTGAATGCTAAAATTTACATAAACGTGTTAACAATTTACTTTTAAAATCATTGATCAGTCTCATTTTTAAACAAAATGATTAGGGAATTTTTTTAATGCATTTGGAATCTGTTTAACATGAGAGTAGTTTATTTTACGGAATTTTCTTTTATTGAAATGTGACGCTTATTTATATGAGTAAATGTTATGATTATATTTATTTAAAGCTACTTGAAATGCTGTTCTTATAAAAAGCCTTGGAATTTCAATCTCATTCAAAAAAGAATGGTTTAGAAAAGGACAGCTACCCTCAATAAATAAACGCCCAGTATTTATATTGTCCACCATATTGAAGCAACAAAAAATGACCTTATTTACATGGTTGTGCGACTATGTTGCTTCCTGTTAAGGCAAACAATTTTTGAACATTTTGAATGAATCTTTGAACAGTTTTATGGAAGCAGATGGAATGGATTGCGAATGATACAGGATTGAAATGATTCCTAATTTCAACCCTGTATCATTAAGAACTAAAATAAAAGACTCTTTATGAAAAAATATTTATTATTCTTTACTTATCATGTTGAACATTTATATTGTTTGTTATCCATTTCACATGCTAAACACGAGTTATTAAGAGCATAGAATTGTATTTCCATATCTCTCGTGAGAGTAACAGGGTGGACCACTAGAGATGACGCGGAATGCATTGAAGGCATTGTTTCTGAATTTCCATCTATGCGCAAGTAAGGAGATGGGCAGTTGAACCGACATCAAATTACTTTCAAAATTTATACACAAAGGTCAACAAAAAGACATTAGGTTGAACTAGCTTAAATTGTATAAGCTCTATCAACATTAAAAATTTTATTTAGATCAGAATCAAAGATGTTTCTGTTTTTGATTTGTTAACGAGATTATTACAAATAGTGTGCCAATAAAAGAAAAAGTGCTGGCAAGTAATACAAAAATTTTGTCTTAGAGATATAGAATAAACTATTAAGGACAATTTGGGAGTCTACCAACAAAAGACATCTTTCAAGCATCCTTGTAGGTATTTTAATAACATTTGGTACTTAAATTAACCTCTAATATTCAAAATGCAGTTTCTGCAAAGTAAAAAGTGTGGCAATTCTTTTTTTATCTTTTTTAAAATTTTATTTGTATATTTTAGAAAACAAGAACGTTTCTGTATATACAAATAGCAATGAATGATTATTAGTCAAAATTCAATGTTACAACAACCAATATTCCAATAACTACTTTATAACTAATTGATAATTGGATATTGTGATACCCAAGTATTACTTCAAAGAATTATGCTAAATAGAGAATTTAGCTCCAATTTTCTGCCACAGATATAAGATAAGGTAATGATTCAAAATTCATTTTTTTATTTGATTTTGACTCACAATTACAAGACGATTACTAGAACACATTTTTAGAGTGCAACTCAGATTTCTATCATTAAACCATTATATATTAATTAAAATACGCAAAATTATAAAAATATTGGGTTTATAGGGTGCGTAATAAATAACAATTTTTCTTTAATAAATTATGAACAACTAACTTTATACATATGCTAAACATTGTATAAATGACTTATAAAATAATAAGGTTATAGGGCTTCAACAACTAGACTTACTTCAGTGGATTCTATTAAGCAAAATTTGTAAAATAAACTTTGAAATTTTTAATATTATATAGGTAAAGGTAAATAATCTTGAGAACTAAAAACTTCATAAAAATATCTATTTCTTGCCTTATATACATTTAAAAACATTATTTCTTGCAAAATTTATACTATTATATTTAATTTTCATGAGTCTTTTACTGTGGTTTTGGAGGGAAATACCGTTACGACTTCTCCATAAATGTTTTTGTATCTTTAATATGTAATCTCTATTATAAAGAATGTCGATCATTTCAATCTGAAACTTAAGGTGTCCATGAATGTATAATGCCACTCCTAAATGTATATTAACTTGATGAGTTCAGAGATTCCTTTCAGATAATTCTTCGAATACTAGTCTTAACTACCTTTTATACGTTTTAGTTAATTTTTCGTTCGATTCATTTTATTGGCAACGCAAAAAAGAGTACGTTTGAGAATAAGGCATTCTGCTCTTGTGACCCGAAAGCTCCTCCTTCATTCCACTTTTCAAACTGTTCCAAAAATTTTAATTTCACATCTTTTATAAATCAAGATTATCGAAAGTTTAAGCGATTCATTCACTCTTTCAAGAGCTTCATCATTACTTTAGACGAATTGGCATCAGTTCTTCTCATGATTTTTAATTTTTTTATAATTAGAATGGGATGTTCCATTTTTAAATGATTCGTCTCGAGTACTTAATAGCGCTTTATAAGAATTTATTGAAGATAAAGGGAGGCTTTTCAATCCCTTCTACTGCGACAGTGACTCGGTTTCATTGCATTTCATCTTTTGTAAAATATTTTCTCGCATACTCTAAAGAAAAAGTTGTTAAACTATTTCTATAAAATGAATCAATTTAACAATTTTTTTCTGTTTAAGAGATCTCAAAATATACACTGCTTTTAAAAGCAATGAATGCAATAATTGCTAAATGAAATGTAAACAGATATCTTTTCATCCGGAATGAAAAAGGTAATAATTGCTGGCAAACTATTTTGGAAAAAAAGTTGTCTATAAAACTAAACTTATTTTATTCAAATAAATTAAAGATATTTAAAAATGTTGTATACCTAAATATTGGTTACTGATCTAATTTTTTTTTATAAATATTAGATGTATTTTTTACCATTGTTTTATTGTTGATTTCATTCAAAATATTTCTATTTTCCTGAAAAACTTATAAGTTATTCTATTTATTGTATCTAAACATTAAATTCACAATTTCTTATCCTTAAATCAACAACTGAATCTCAATCTGTAATTATTATCTTATATTTATAATGTGAGTTATTTCAATTACAGGAAACCAATTCATCGTGTAATACATTATTTACTGTCTAAAATCTCTGACGCAGATATGCAGTCATTTTTAAGGCTTGCTTCTTTAAATAATAATAACAACAAATAATATGAACATAATTCAATACATTCTATCATTTGCGTTTTCTTACTTACTTCACTTTTATTATTATAATTTACATTTTTATGAATTATTTTTGATAACTTTATGGAAAAAATACGATAAAATATACCATCGTGATATGTTTATTACAGAAGAATGTTTTGAGGGAGGTAATAATTTCCTAAAATTATTTTCTGTTGAAATTTGAATTTTAATGTTTGACTTTACTTATTAAATATAAAAATGAAATAAATTATATTTCCAGTGAATTGTTTTAATATGAGGGAAAACATTCCTCAGAATATTATAATGGCGTGGATAAAAATGAAATTGTTTCAGATAATGTGTATTTCTCTGATCTATTTTAATTCTTGTTACATTGCAAGTTTATAACACCTTAATTTTTTTATTTATTGTATAAATAAAATTATATTAAAATGTATTCTATGAGCTATTTTCGAAAAGCAAGTATTCATTCCAAAGACAAAAGGAAAGGAAAAGCGTTGGCAGCACCTTTTGAATCCTTCGATTGCCACATTGATTTGGGAGCGTCCAAAAACAGATGCAAGATGCGATTGTTGGGTGGAAACTCCATTAAGGACCGACTGGGAAAAAATCACGTTAGAAGTACTTAAAATAACCCAACATGAACGTTTGACCATATATTTAAGGTGGAGGAAATTCTATAAACATTCCGAACTTTATGAGGGCTCCTTATGTGACATCTTGACGTTCTGCTCGGAAGTGTCTCATACTTACATTTTTCTGAGAATGAGAAGTATCACTGATGTCATAAAAGACTGATGAACTTGCTAAAGAAGGATCGTCATTTGCTCCCATCTGTGCAGAATCTTTTTGTGGGATCAATTTGAAGACCGCAAAAACCAATGTTCTTAGATGGGAAAAACGGAAGATGTATGAAGCTTGGCTCAACACTCTTTGACAAATCCACGCTAAAAGTATGGTCTGTGGATCATCAGCGAGGATTGCTTCTGAAATTCTAAGATGCTCTAGGCAGAAGATGCGTTTAATCATAGGCTTCATAACTGGGCACTACTATTTCAGAAAACACCTCCATGAAATGGGACTGTTTCAGCAAGACCCTATCTGCAGGAAATGTCATACGCAAGAGGAAACGGCCAAGCATATCATTTACGAATGCGAGGCTCTTGCCCTCCCTAGATTAACTTCTTTAGGCATCATCCATACTAGAGAGTTACACCAAGACTCCATTAAAGGGTTATCGGACTTTATTAATTAAGTGGGTGACCCGAGCAACTGGAACAAGGAAACATTGGATTTGGAGTTAATAGTACAAAATGCTGATAAAAGCAGAGGTGCCCAATGACATACAAACCCAACTCTAAGTAGAAGAAGAAGATCACTGATGTTATACCAAAACACGAATAATAGTCATTGGAATAGCGCATTTTTCCAAAACCAAGAAAATCAATTTCAGATAAAATACCTATAATTTTTGACTCATAAAATTACTATTAATCTTGATTGATAGTGTGAGATTTTCAGACATTTTAGAAAATTAGTTTAATTCAGCAACTTGTATTGCGAAATTTAAAGCGATGTTGATTCATAGCGTCTCCTTGTGTTTCATGACAAAACACACTTCATAGACTTCAAACCAAATCACTTGGAAAATTTTAGATATCTTTCGTACAAAAATCCATGTGAAAATCTTCGACATTGACCCTACTCCCATGGAAAATTTTAGATATTTATCAACAGATAATTTTCGATATCACCTATACAAAAATTCCTGAAGAAAATGTTAAATATCCGCCGTACATGCGAAAAATGTCAGATATGCTTAGAACCAAACTTTGCAGCTAGTCTTCCCAAGTAACTAGCTGTAAAGTTCACCAGCACAGTGCCTTCAACTGTATTGAGACATGTATGAATCGATTATTTGTTTTATTGAAACATTTTTTTTTTGAATGAGTTTGTGACATATTTTTACTTTCCGAAAACTTTTCGTATTTAAAATGAACTATTAGATCCTATTTTAGCATGGATCCCAAAGAAATTCTTACATGCCAAACATTTTAGAGAGAAAAAATTAAATATTACAGGTATTCATTTTTCTAATTTTAGAAGAAATAAAAATAATTTACGATAAATTGGAAAGTAATCACTCATCCGTTAAAAAAGGGATTCTTAATGTGATCACATCAGATAAAAAAACAATGGAATTAATTTAATCGTGTAGTGCTATCACGATAAAATTTGACTGTTGTTGAACGAATGATTAATATCAAGAAGAGATTAATGGATATTTTTATTGAGTCTATTAATATCGCGATAAATGGGAAAAGTATAATTTTTTTATCTACAAAAGGTGAACTTGCTCCTAATATTGTATTTTTTACCTATAAATGTACTATTTTAGCAAAAATGTAAGAATATTTGTAATTTTTATAAAAGGTTTTATATATACACTAAATCCTTAAAGACTATACATATTTGTTTGTTTCAAAAAATAATAGTTTTGAAGACTAGGATTTTCTATTAAAACTACATATAAAATTTTTTATAATATTTTAATATTATGAAGAATATATAATTTTTAAAAATTAATTATTTTGTTTATGCATTCATTCTAAGTGATTAAATTTTTAATTGTTTCCATTGTAATGATTTTTGTTATTTTTATTTCTAGTTGCTATTAATGTGTATATTATTCTTTTTACTTTAGGAACCAAGTTTATCGATATATATAATATATATAATAGGATCTATTTTACACTACTTACTCTTAAAAACACGCACGCATAATATTCGACAATATTAATTCATCCATTATATTTTTTTAAATAATTTAAAATCAAGATTGAATACAGAATAATCCATATGATTTTGCAGATTAGTGCTAAATGCGTTTACACTCTAAAAGGTTCTTCCTATATTTATATGTATAACAAATAGTATATATAAAATATATAGATAGAGAGAGAGAGTAAACTCGATTATCCACCGAACTAAATATTTTATAGATACGTTAGAAACCATATACATACTTATATTATTTCCGAAATTATTTACTTCTTAAAAATGTAGTCATTTACAGCTTTCAAAAGTCATTCAAAAATTTCCGTTTCGTAGAATGTTACAATTTTTCTTTATAATGGTTTGGAATTTGTTGGAGAATTTCTAGACATAAAATCGCAAATAATCCGCAGAAACCACCACTCGAATCTTGGGAGTTTTTCTTACATTAGAGTCAAGAAGCTGTGCCACCGGGTAAAATTTGTACAACTCATTGAATAGGCTTAATTTGTATTCTAATGTTACAAAAAGAAACAAATTTTTGAAAAATATCAAGGAAAATCTTAAAATATATAAATAAAGTATTATAAATACTTTTATAGGATAAAAAAAATTAGTTATATTGTTCAAAAGTAAATTGTCTAAAAATAATCTTTTGTCTTTTAAAAATGTTCGTTTTTATCGTTCACAAAGGAATAAAAATCGTTCTTTTAGTATTTATAGTCCGATAACCTTCAATTCACTGGTTGTAAACGATATTTTAACAATGCATGAAGTTGGGATTTCTTCGTTTGAAATTTCAGATGATATTTCCCATCATTTTTAGTTACCATTCTGTTGTGTTGGAGTGGAAGGGCTCTTCGGTTACTCTTCGTAACGGCGTTGATTGCAGCCCATACAAGTGGCCGGCTCGAGTTGTGTGTGATTGATCGATACTGCGTTTCCTTCTCTCCGCAGATGCGACACAATTTCGCCTTTACGGTTTAACAAAAATGTCTGGATAGCGATAGGAAACAACTACTCAATTCTTCATTTTTTTGTTTTTCTTGAAATATTATAATTCTGAAAATTATTCTTAAGAATTATTGAAGACTATCCTAATCACCATAATAATCTGTATAAACTAGTTATTTTATTTTAAAATAAAATATAGATTTCGTATATAATGTCAAACAATTGTCATGATGATAGTTAAGAGCGTTATCCCAACACACACACACTACTCCACATGAGCAATATTTTATTTTTATAAATGCAAACTATTAATGAATGAATCTACTCTCACTTCTGAAATCTTTGCCTAAAAAGCTCTTTGACGTACATACCAATCAACTTATTATTATTCCACTGTAATGAATAATCGAATAAAAGAAATAGGAATGAATGAATAAAACAAATAAGGAATAGAATTTCCAATGAAAGAGTGACAAAAGAAACTGATGACACTATAGCATAAATTACAGTTTTATGAATATATTTTTGACTTTATTGCTGAATAGCGAATAAAGGGGCAACATTCTGGTCTTCTCTTTAACTACTCGTGAGTTCAATTCTCTTTTCTTGCCAAGATGTTTGAATAATTTAAAGTGGATTTTAAACAGCTGAGAAAGAGATTTAGCATACATGCATTGGCAAAACATTAGCCTATATCAAAGCGACCCATAGACCGAATCATGAATATTCTGTTTGTCAGATAATGTGAGGGACATGTGTTCTGGTATCAAGTGGAATGACATGGATGGGAAGGTATAAAACAGTCGAATAAATACAAATATCTTTGGAATATGTATGTGCTTACAGTACTTTTCTGAAAACCCATAAATATCGAAACGAAATTATAGTATTAATTTATTCACAATACTTTATTTCAAAGCAGAGAACTTCTGCAACATTATTAAAAAATAATTGATTCCTTGGTTATGTCAATTTTAATAAATGTTGTCGTGTGGAAATACTTTATGACAACAGGTGGATTTCATTCATGTTAGTGTAGCAGGTGACGAAAGGAGCTTGTGAAGGGTTCCTTCTTCATGCTGAGAGGCCTAATTCACGTTGAGAACTCCATCGAATGCTGTTGTGCAACGTAGAGAGGAGAGTGCTGACTCAGATGTCAACCTCGTCATTTAATCCAAGTCCAGAATTAAAAGTTTAGAGAATGTTTAGGTCTATGTTTAAAGAATTCCGTGGGCAGAAATTGGCAGCCGGAAAAATATCCCAATAAACCTACCGATCCACTTGAGCCTTTCTCATAAGTTACCTATTGGAACTAAGCGTTGGAAATCGGGTCAGTTCTAAATGTTAGCCACATCTCAAGGAATGCGCATCCCTTCATCGACTCTTTGGGATGACGTTTGGAGTCGATAGAATGACTGGTTTCAAATTATTGGGGAAAACCCTCCCGGCATTCTCTGGGAAGTTTCGTCATTGCTGGTCCATGCAGAAAAGGAACAGCTGACGTGAAGGTCGTCAGCTTTAGTGGGTCGCAGCTTCAAAATATAGGCCTAGCTTTGCACGAAAAATTGCTAGTTGAAAAAATTATACTTTCTATAACTTTGTCCAACTTTGCGCCTCGATAGAATGTTTCAATTATAGATTAGATAAATCGAATCAGGTGTTGAATGCTTGAAAGATTGACATATGTTTCGTTTAGTGACAGAATTATTAGCTATTGGTATTATTTACATCTGCGTTCCAATGCATTTTGTATCGATGGAATAGCGGGAAAAGCATGAACCCTGTAATGATTGATTTTTGATAGAGTAATACTTCGAAAAATAATAGTAATTAGAGCTATTTTTTCCAAGAGAATTGTATTTCGAATACAAAAAGAATGGGGATCTGAAGTCCCCTCTTTTTGTATTCGAAATATAATTCCCTATCATATTTGCTGGATAAAGAGAAATAATTTTTCTCTTTATCCAGTGAATAGGCTTCTATGAAAAGCTTGAAAGAAGAAAAATAAAATTCTTTCCGTTCTTGAGAAGCGGGGAAATATTGAAGAATGTTTCTATAGATGACATGGCAGCAGAGTCGACGTTGCACAGGAAGTGTGTTATGAACTAAAAAGGATACATTATCGCGTTTGATAATCATTATTCGAAAATAGAAGCTATTTCCAGGAATTTATAGTTCACCATTTCTTTTATTTAGGAAAACTTTCCTTCATCTTTTAATACAGCAATCATTAAATTTGGTTATGCTCTTGGCAATATCTGAGCAAATTTTCTATCCTTAGGTAGAGCAGACAAAAACTTTATAAAAATTATTTATTGAATTGTTTAGTTAATTTGGTTAATTTTCATTGCACAGTAAAAACATTTCATGCTATATTTAATTGATAGAATTTTACAGCTAACTGTAGATTCCAAACCATTGCAAATATCCTGAGGTGAGAGTCGAATCCATTAGCTATTGAGCTGCTCATTTAAGCATAAGCCATTCAGATACCAGATGTGTCTATTGAATAATTGTTTATTAATAGTATAAGATGTTTAAGATTCTTAGTTCATCTATTTTTATTTTATTTGGATCTTGAACTTAGTGATTATATGTTTTATATTTTATCTTTAAGCCATAATAATTTATAAATGTGACAAATTTCACTGCATCTATAAAGATGGGCTTTAAGGTCTATATTTTGTATGCTGTAGTAAGTAAAAGAGTTGTTGGGAATTTTAAGTCCTAATATCTATTACAGAAAAAACTTCATATTTTCTTTTTAAGCCATATAAATTTTTAAGCAGTGTTTCAGTTAAATTTGAAAAGTAATGTTCTCTTTTACATAATTACATAGTGAATTACATAGGTGTGACAGTAAGGTACTGAAAATTTTATGCCATTGAAACTTTGCAACAAAGTTCAATTTCCAATACAATTACTTTACTCTAAATAAAATGTCTTAAAAATTTTTTTTATTAATTTCTTTTTCAAATCCTGTCGGTTAAATTCGTACCATCTAATCGAGTTTAACTTTCTAAATGACTTTTACGGAAATGTCTTCACTGAAAATTTATGCTTATTTTCTGGAAAAATTTTTTAATTTACGTTTCAAATATTTGATTACTTTGGACGCGTCATCTCGAGTCTAAAACGATTTGATTCACCGAATTGCAAAAAATAAAATAAAACGACTTTCAAGGTTAGTACATTTGTTACCGCTCTTTTCCTACTTCATTGTAAATTTAAATGAGAAGAAACCTTTTTTTTTATTCTGGTAGGATGATTTCGTTTTTAATGTTTGATAAAATACTGTATTTAAATTTCAAGTCAGAATAAATAAATTTACAGATTTTTTAAAAATATAGAAATTTGAGTAATTCTAAGTAACGTCTACTCATCTATAAGAAATGTATTCTCATTTCTTAACTACTCAGTTTTTGAAGAATTCATATAAAATTTACATATTTTTTTTATTTGAAGAATTCATATAAAATTTACAGATGTTTCATATTTTCTTGAAGAATAAGCTCCTTTTTTCTCCCAGAATTTTGGCACCCAGATCAAAGAATTGAAAATGAAAACGATTTCTATAATGACGAATAGCAGTTATATTTCAAGATTTTATTATTGGCAATAGTCATTATTAAAATTGTAAGAATAATAAGAGATAAACAATCACAAAAATTAAAAGAAAAACCTAAACCAAATCATAAGAATATATTACAAAATAAAAATCTAATAACATCTATAGAAGAAGTATATCAGTTTCTTAAAATTCGAACCCAGGCTCAATGGATTGCAATTTAAAAAATTTGATCTCTAACGATTAGCTGACTGTTTATCTAAATAATTTATATATTAAACTATACAATGTTCCCTTTTCAAATCTTTTCATGGAAATTAAAAGTATATAGTTCCATTCATTATTAAAATACACAAGTAAAATATATAAAGTGAATAAATTTATTTTTAAAAAATTGGTTCAGTGATTGCTTGTGTCTAATGGAATGAAAGAAAAGAAAATTCGAGAGGAAGTGCTGATAGCGTTGATCATTGCATGACGTCAAGTGTGACGTATTAGCTTGCAGTCATGTATTCAAGGTACAGTTTTATTTTTTGCGCCCATGATGACTGGCGCACATGATTCCGGAACTTTTTTGCTGTGATTGTGGGGAAAGAACAGTTCTCATGCAGTTGCAGCACAGTTGTGACTAACACCTCTATTAGCTGCGACTGTGACTGAGAGTTTGCTCTCACGTAGGAATGTGCCATAATAGTTAGGAGGGAACTTCTAATAAGTGCTTTAAAATAGCGTGCTTTCCTTTTCAGGAATTCTGTTTAATATAGTGTTAAAGATTGAAAACTATATTAATTATTATTAATGATAATAATAAATAACATGTTTTGCTTAAGTTTTAGCATGAGAAATATTTTAGTATTAAAAATTGCAATTCTAGGGCTTGGGAAGAAGAGCTAATTGTTGAATAGTGGTGATTTGATGTTGTATATGATGTTGTGTATGGATATAAATATTGTGATTTGGCATTCATTTTAAGTCGTAGGTCTTGGTAGAAATAGGTCTATTGTACAAAAATTGATCAGAGAGGGACTACCCTACGCAAACCAAAGTGTTGATTTTTATGTCAACATTTTTGTAATAATTTCTAAGCTAACACGAGCAGAGATACACTTGAAACGCCTTTCTTCCTATTACTTCTATGCATATTCCGAATAAAGCATACAACATCATTTTTCAAACAAAAATGTTTATATTTAAATAAAACTATGCTTTTTACGTAAATAAAATTAGGCTTTTTAAGATAGGATTCAAGATGAAAGAGGATAAAAATGAAGTTATTGTGTTTCTGGAAGTTTATTTTTACCGACAGTTACTTTTAAACGCAACCAACTCTCTTGCATAGTTTAACCATACCAAGTGATGAGGTCGACCTCTAAGTTAGCATCTTTCTTCCTACCTCAACACACCAGCCATGGGAAATTGTATCCCCTAAAACGTTTAACGCCCTCTCAGCACAGCGATCTTCAACTGAGTCGGTGATCGAACCCATTATTTCCCAATCACAGCGCGACTGCACACACACAAGCAAACATTTTTAATCCTTTCGGCCTAATCTTACTAAACCAGAGTTAATATCAACAATTACAGAAGTTCGTTATCATTTTATCAGTGAAATGTGAAATTATTAAAACTTTATCTTAAATTATTAAAACTTTATAATTAAAATTAAAAATGTCTTTAATATAATGAAAAATGAATCCAGTGGTATGATTTTTTATTAGATTTATCCATATTAAATTACTTCTTACTCTATGAGTAAATATGCCGAGCTGGCAGCCGAATGGTTAGCGCTCTTGCCTTCGGTTCAACAGTTCGTGGGTTCGAATCCCACCTTGGGCATGGATGTTTGTAGTGGTTCGGAATCCACTTTAAACCGTAAGTCCCGGTCTAATTAGCCCTCGTGTGCAAAAAATGACCGTTGAGCGACAAACAAACCAACCAAACTATGAGTAAATGTTCAAGCATTGAGGGGTGTGATGTGAGAAAGAGAGTCATAGCTCTGACCTCGTTTTGATTCAAAGTGAGGAAACAATTGACGGTATTGAACGGTCTCGTTCGACAGTAGGAATGAGTCACCATGAGCTAACTGTAACATTGGTTACATTTGTAGTTTATTGCTTCTATGGTATACATATAAGAGTATAGAAATACAATTATTTGTATAAATGTTCTTCAAGGAATTGTTTTGGTTCTTTTGACGAGATCGTTCCAGGGCTGCACAATGCACACATGTCGATGTTGTTGACCACATTCTAAGAGAATTTTGAAGTTTACGATTGGTAACTACAAATAGTAAGAGTGAACTGTAGTTATTCAGCTGGCATCTCCCCATGCGCAACAGCGTGGGGGTGCGGTTATGAAGCACAGATTATTTCATGGACATAAATTTCTTGAATGAGACGCATTTCAATGGATGGAGAGAAGCGACCACCCCTTTTACTAGTCACAGTAGAATTTCATTCGAAACACAATTTTACACAAAATTGAAAAATGGGATTCATTTAGTACGTATTTCTCATAGTTGAGAAAGGTTGTCGTAATATGTTTCTGATTGCCGGTTTTCTGCGATGGTATGCATCGGGAATTCGACGAGAACTTTCCAAAAAGAGTTTCCTCTTCAATACATGCCTGTGAAATGAGTTTACTGTCAATTTTCAGGTATTTTTTGTAGCAATTTAGAGCGTAGCTTTACTTTAACCCCAAAAAGCATTGAATTATATTAAACTTATTTTGATGCTGAGAAGAACAGGGCATTTGAATATCTGCCACGTTTTGCCACGAGATAGTATCCGTTAACACGTTTACAAGGTTTTTCATGGGCAGTGAGCCCTATTGACGTGTTTCTTGTGAGTGCGTCCTGAAAACTCCCAAGCACCCACCCGGCAGTCGTGCATGCAAATGGCAACAGCATAACATCAACTCCCGCTATTCAACAGGAGCTGAGATCGAACCAAGATAGTTCCACTCTGAAGGGCACCGTCCTACCCTTATTGTTTCAACTCTCAGTGGACAGCCACAATTCGCTTTGAATGCCAGCTGTGCAAGTTTCCTTTCGTGTTAATTTTTTATAAATAACAGACCCTATTCCCATGTTACAAGGGAGGAAAACTCCAAAGCACTCACCTAAGCAGACGTGCATGCTGAAAGCAGAAGCGCCATGTCTATCTCCTGTTGTTAAGCAGTGGCTGATATCAAACCCACGATCTTTCGCTCTGAGGAGCGTTGTTCTACCTTTAGGCCAAGGCGTGCCTATACTTTTTCATTTCTATCACCTAGAATAGGACTCTAAGAATGCAGTATAATAAACAATGAAATAGAGTAATTCAATGGGCAATGCTAATGTCCATCGCCAAAAATGATAGTACTAATAATGAAATTATATTTAGTTGTACTTTCGTATTCCTATCTATCAGCTTTTAGATGTCACACACACGCACTCATATGGTTTCACAATTTCAAACCATGTAAAATGATGATGCTGTTAGTTGACAAATGACGCTTTTATGCAGACTCCTCCCCCCACACACACCAGTGGAGAAACCTTAGGCAGTGAATATCATACATAAAATCCCTATCAAAAGGAGAGTTCAGGAAAGGAGCCATTATTTTCCGAATGAACACAACCAACGACCTTGTTACCCATGTACAGGGCAAAAGTATTGATTGAATAGACATCAGGAATTGGACAAAATAATAGGGCAACTCTAATTGCGAACCATATCATGTAAGCATTTTCAATTCTGTCTATTATATTTCACCGGGGCTGCTATAAAATAATTCTGTCCAATAAACACCAGGGTGTGTATTTATATATGCAATACTAGATTCGGCATAACTGTCCGATAAAATCTTTCTTCTGTCAGAGCCGTGATGTGCCTACCTACATCCGAATACAGAGTAACAACATCCAAATGAAGAGGGGATTCCTTGTGAATGCACATGAAAAAACGCTCCCGTACATTTTTATTGAATCGCAGAGAAGCAGAAAAAGACACTCCGTCCTTGAAAAATACCCGTGGGTGTGAAATAAAACATACTTGTTTTAAAATGGGAAATAATCGTAGGAAGCAGCCATATTGTTTTTATGACGTCATAACTATAAAATACCTCCATGTGTTGCCCTGTATATACTTTAAATAAAATATATTGTATGTACTTTTTAACTAAAAAAATGATATGTACTCTTAGTCCCACTTTTCTGTGTGAAATAAGGTTTTTATTCAGTAAATCCTATATACTTTCAGTATTGAGGCTGTTTCGATAAAACATTAAATAAATTTTAAATGAATTTTATGGTTAAATAAAATTTATTTAAATTAAATAAATTTTATGGTATCAGAAATGAACGGTCTATTATCAAATATCGAGAAAGTGTTTTGGTATTTATATTTCTATTATACACAACGCGAAAAAGTATAGTTGAGCACAAATAACGCAATAGCCATTTCCTAACTCGTATAAATCACCGGTTTTCACGCGTTTTCCTAGGGATCTAAAAGCTACTTTGCGTCAGTGAAGTCATTTCTTTCCTCATTTTTATATCATTTCTTGCGATTAAATCCAATTTTCAAAGAGAATCGCCTTTTCAACAGCCTTTTCTAGCCTTACAGGATGGCACTGTAATCTACTTCCTGTAGTTTAATCTGAATTCGCCGTTTCTTTTGTTAATATTTTTGGTTAACCATAATCCAAAATCCTCTCGTTTCATTTTCATTATATTTATGTAAGGGAATATTGTTTAACATTGTAGTCATTTCAGTCAATGACTCATATAAAAAGAAGGATTGGGTGGTAGAGTCTTTTTGCTTTGAACATTAGATATGCATGTTACTTAGAAAGCATATTGAATAGAGTCAATACGAGAGAAAAACAGAATTTTACAATATAATTCTCATTGTGAGTATAATTAAGCTAAAAAATGGATGAGTGATCAATTCCTTAATTAAAAAAATGAATGCATAACAGTACAAACCTCTGAGTAAAAGAAAGATATTGCGGATATTTATTGAAAATTATCGAGTTTAGTTTGTCTGTTGGGGTGCAGAGGAACAGATGAAGACTTGCTGTCAAAAAATTATAAGAATCTTTTCAGAATGTAGTTTATGAAAATATTTTCTAAATTGCAAATTACAATGTATGAAATAATGAATTTTCTGTAGTTGCATCTAACATAAGCATTGTTTGACTCTTCCATTTCAACACCTTTTGACATATTCGTACGAAATGAAGAACATGTGTTCCATCTTCCTAAGAAAAGTTATACTATAAAACAAAACTCTGTCTGCTGAGGCAATGGAGTGAAAAGAGCGCATCGTTCGGGAGCCATTCCAATCACGTGCTCCTTACCATGGATTGAACGAAAGAGTTAGAAAGGGGACCTTTCACAGGCTCCAATGTCCTGTTCCTTAATTTTACGTAAGGTGAATTAAGATAAGAACAGATGATGTATACAGAAAATTTTTGAACACTGGGGTGGGTTCAAAGAAACAAGTGTTTCTCATTAATTCCATAAAATAATTGGCAAGGATTTTCTCAACATTTTCTCCAGGTGTCCATAAATTTTTATAGATAGGCACGAATTAATTCATGGACCACCAAGGAGAACCGAAACATTTCTATACTGACAAGGGAGCGTTTAGAAATCAAGAACGAATCATTTCTATCTTAAATTGTTCAACTGAGGATGAGCTTGAACGTGAAACCTTCCATTCTGTAAAGATCAGCTTTATCTGTGGATAGCAGTAAAACCGAGTATATGGAAGAAAATTATTATATTTTTGTTCTGAAGTATAATTATGTTATGATAGTTGGGGAAAATATTGAGTCTAACTTAAAACTAATACATGTTAAATTAACAGTTTTTATTTGAAACATCATCAATCTTTGTGCACTACTATTTATATCGCTGGGTGTAAAAAGTTCTAAGTTAATGAGAAATTTTAAGAGATTGTATACATGGTAACAAAAACAAATGTGAATAACGAATTTTAAAGTACCTTAATACAACTTTTGTAGAGAAAATTTAAAATTTTTTTAGAAAAGATTTTAGCTCTCTTGATTTAACGAAAGCTAAAAAAATAAATGCCATGATAGGGACATTGTCTTTCATTTTTTTCACCAAGAACTTTTCCTTTCTCGAATGTCAACGAAATAAGTTGAGGACGAAATAAATTACTGAATAACGAATGAATGTCCAGACTAGAATTAATTTAAAGTCAGTCTAAAAAGCTTTTTATTCTATGATACACGTGATTGGAAAGAATATTTTAGCATTTGTTGTTGTTTACTAATGACACTTGGACAAGCCAAGCTCGCTATGCCTTGGCTATGCGAATTGAAATCAATTGGGAGCGTCTTTCGTTTTAATCAGAGCACCATGAAGGTGAAAGTACGAATTTTCTCTACTCACATGCCATAGGAACCCGTTTATAGGGTAGGCAAACATTCACACTTCATTTATACAAGGAAAGAACAAAGACAGAATCGATAGAGAGAGAAAGTACATCCATGCCCGAACCGGGATTCGAACCTAGGACCTGCTTATCGGCAGTCAGGCACGCTGACCACTAGACAAGTTGGTCGGCTTTAGCAATTGTGGAAGTGATTAACTAAATATCATATCTAGGTATTACAAATGTCAAAAAGATTGGATATTCTCTGCCCCCTTCTCATACCTCTAAACAGTACATATTAAATATAAAAGTACATGGCACCAGTCAAGATGGTTAACGTTGTCAAAAATTTCATCTTGTTTACACGAAGGTTACAAGGGAAAACTCCAAATTTTAAACCGCAACTAAAAAAAGGATATCTCTGTATTTAATATTTTTATAGTTCTCTCTACAACTGCACTATAAGGCGTTTATTGCTATTTCAAAAAACTTCTTAAAGTGAATATGAACAATCAAATAATAAAATATTAATAAATTTATAATAAATGTAAAATTAATGTTTTATTTTCGATGATTTGTTTAGGATCCATCAAATTTCATTTTTACATTCAAATAAAAGAGGGGAAAAGTGACTGTTAAGTAGAAGCAGTGATTTCGTAAGTAATTTTTGGCGATCAAAATGCATAAATAATAAAAAAATAATAAAATTACACGTATAAAAATAAAATTATCTATAATTTTGTTGTTAATTATTTTGATCGCCAAATTACTTACGAAATCGTTGCTTGCTTCTATTTTTTTGTAACATTTTTAAATTTGTTTCAATCTCAAGCCAGGTCGAATTTCAAGAGTTTCAGTTATTTCTTTTATTTACCCGTCACTTTTTAATATATATACAAAATTTATTTGCATTTAATGCCTTTAAATTATGCAAAATCAAATAGATATCGTTTTTCGTTTCCCATTATTTGAGTTGACATATTCATATTTTCCTTTCAAACATTCAAATTTAGAGCTTGAATACATCAATATGCTCTATAAATGGAAAACAATTTTGGAAATGCTCATTTCGCTTGAAAATTTTATTCGGTCGACACAATGAATCCTTCTGTAATTAGGTCCTTTTCAATCTCGTCACTTGAAGTAAGACTGACCGATTTCTGTATACTTTTCTTATAATTCGGCTACTCAGCAAAGAATTTCGTCCCTACCTACAAAATATTTAAGAGAAGCATCTGAGGCCCTCACTTAATGCTAATCTCTTCCCATTAGAAAATTATTAATAAAAGTTTTTTTCATTCAAAATATTTTAAAGCCCTTGTGAATGTAGTAGAATAGTAATTTAACTTATTCTTTTTAACAATGAAATACTTATTGTAATAGATTTAATAGCTTGATGTGTGTGCGTTTTTTATGAACAGATATTCTGCTGCAAAACAACACTGATTTACAAAACAAGACTGAATTATTTTTGGGACAATAATTCTTTAAAATTTTTAAAACATTTAAATTACGATAGTTGTTGCTTGGAATTTTATAATACAAAATAAGCATTTGAATTAATTTTTGCTTGTATTAAAAGATTTATGGAAAATTATTGAGTAGTTTAACTGTAAAAAAATAACTTTTTATGTATACGAGTATAATGATGAATACTTTTTAATTTTTTTTAAATGCATCAATTTCCCTGCTTTAAATTTGCGTTTAAAAATAGTCTGGTTTCTCGGTTGGCTTGGATTTGTCATTCCAAGGTCACTTTTTGTACATGCAGATCAATTCCGTCATGTCTTGATGTTTGTAGAAAATTCCAAATCGTCAGGAACGTTTGTGCCAAAAACTGGTATTCTGTTATTCGTTTTTTTTTATGGAAATAGATACTTATACGCGCGCGAAAATCTCGAGTACAATTCATGTGTACATTGTGATATGATTATAAAACATCATTTGCTAGCTTTTTATTGTTTAAAAATGACATCAGTAAAATAATCACTCGTATTTGAAGAAAGTACAATATTGAAATGTCGCTCCAAAAACTGTTGATTAAGACAGGTAATGGGTAAATTGCGTCATTTTTTTCTTTTAATTTCAAGTCAAAATGACAAGTAATAAAAATATGTATAGTTATTGTTTGCGGATAAACTGCTTTTGTTAACTGAATGGAAATTGTGCTGTATGGGAAAATGCCAACAAGTCACAGGAAAGCGGGCGCTAATGCCCTTTAAGTCAATCTGTTTTGTTAACAGAAGTAAAGCGAATAAAATTTGCCTTTCTAACGGAGTCTCTTTCATTTACCCGAGAAGCTGGCTCGTTAGTGAGGCCGTTGCACACGTCATAGATGGACGCGAAAAACAAAAGCCTGACGAAAGATATCTATAATTAATCGTCTGCTTTATTAGTACATCCTGTTCTTTCCATTCCTCGTCAGGGTGAGAACAGGATGGGTCCGCTCCCACCGTTATCACAGGATTTCCTACTCGGGCACAAAGAGCGACTATCTTTATTCAACTAAATCCTCGTGTCAACTTGTAGTTGCCCTTTTCTAACACACGCAAATGACGAGTTCGATCAGTAAGGGGGGATAATACATTGATTGAATTCTATTTTTATCGAGATCGTTTGGAAAAGGAATCAACAGAGAAGCCATTTGCATGACGATTTTTAATTTATTCTGGGGTGGTTCAATTTTCGTGATTATAGTGTTGGCAATATTAATCGAATTAAGTCTGGTCTCTTTTTAGTAATATTTGTTGCTTTCATGTTTTGTATAAATAAGTAAATTTAAGAACTTTGCTTGTGTTCAAGTCATAACAGAAAATTAGATCTTCTTTCTTATGTGAGTGATTCATTATATTTTAAAAAATAAGAAGAGAAATATATTAATTAAGGTTAGTGTTCTGAACCACAATTATACTTTAGTTAAATATTTTTAATTTCTTTAATTGCATATTTCTATGGAAGTTATTAGCATATTATTTCAGTATCTACAACTATCAAAGGGAATTATTAAATAGGAAACTATGAAAAATAAGAAACTGTAATAGTTCGCGACTTAATCAATAAAACTGTACAAAAATTTTATAATATACATTATATATTATAAAATAATCTCTCTAATAGGTATATACTATTTCATAATAAATAGTTTTAATATGCAATTATAATAAAAATTTATATTCTAATGTAGTCAATCATCTTATATTAATTAAGGGAATTGCAATGAAATTTTTAAAATTAAGAATTACATATTTAATGTAATTAAAATTTTTTGTATTGATTAGATATATCAAATTTATCTGATTTATCCATTGTAAACGTTATATGAGAACTTTTTTTGTCATTTAAAACTCTAGAAGTGTTTATATATACCCAGTGCCCTATCGGAAGAAATGTTTCAAGGCGTCGAGAGATATTCTATATAATATTCAAACGAAGGCAATACTAAAAATAAATTCCTTGTAATTTGAGAAATGCCTTGCTTTTTTTTCGGGAGTAAAATCTTATTAAAATTACCGAATAATATGATATTTTGATTTAAGAGGACATAATGCCACTTATAAACTTCCAAATATTTTATATACTAATGACATATAAGTTTAATTTATGCATTAGTTATAGCTATGCTATTCGTAACAGCTCTAATGCAACGCATATGTGATATGACTATTATAACTCTGATGTTATAACTCCACAATGCTACGTAAAGTTGCAGATACAAATTCACAAGCATTAAGCGAAAACTTAATTTTTCAAAAGAGAAATTTGATAACATTCTTTTTTAATTTTTGTGTTTTGTAATTATTTTTTGAAACTATGTAATTATTGATAAAAGGAAAGGATGTTGGCTTCTCTTAGATTACTCTTAAGTTATTTGAAGACCTATTCAGTTGATAAAAGAATGCTGATAACTTCCTCACTGTAAGGAATCCAAGAGGATTCAATAATTTTGCATTATTATTTTATCCCTGAATGGATTGATAAGCATTAATAAAATATCATGTTTTGATCGTAGTTTTGACAGGAAGAGTTTAGGAAAATAATAGAAAATACTTATCCTGTTAAAATCTTGCATACAATAAACAAAATATAATCTTTCTACAAGTGCTCAAAATAACATTGAATAAAAATCAAATTTTGAAACAGTTATTTTTACTAAGAACTTTAGTTTTGCATCTTTTAATTCTTATTTCCTTTTTGTGTCTTATTTTTATTAGAATCTCAGTATGCAGTAAAATCATCCAAAGTTCCATTATTTGGAATATTTTTTTTTTTTTAAATTTAGGAGTATGCGTTGTCCCGTGCGAATATTTTTCTAATTTTGAATTTTTATTGGTATTTAAAATATAAGACTTCAGCTTTAGAAAGGTTAAATAGGCATTAATAAGTAAGTGTCGAATTGATATGTTCGGGTTCGATTCTTCGCACAATTGTCAATTTCTTGGACACTAGGATTCGAGTCTAAAAAAAGAAACTGAGGTGGTTCGAGGTGTCTTCATTAAATGACTCACATGTTACTATCAATGTTGGCGAATCTGATGCAAATTCGGAAATTTTTATATGGGCACTTAATATAATCATATAAAATACTGTTTTATACTTTCAGATCCATTTCTTATCATCATTGTAAGAATTATTTCTTCTGTTCTTTTCTGTTTTCTATTTCTAAATGAAATCCCTTTTTTCTTTGAGGAAACCACTCCAATCATTTAATCCGTTTCAATGGAAGAGCACCTAAAATTGTGTACACCCACGAATATTTCTTCTTAAAACCAGAAATACAAGTGCGGTTTTACGATTTCGAAAGCAGACATGCGAATTTTATAAGGCGACTTTGAGCATAAACTATTAGAATATTCTCTTCTGTATACTACAAATACGAAGCTACGGGTAGCATATAATGAGTATAAAAGCACTTATTCCAAAATACTTTTTCTACCGATGATTTTTGAATGGGCTGAGTGGTGGAGTTGCTGTAAACTTTTAGTCCTACTGGAGTTTTTGAATAAACCACTAAGAGAATTAATAAAATTATTTCCAATGCGCGAATATATTATTGAGTATTCGTCTAGGAACTTTTAAGCCCCTATTACATTAGAGTTGCCCAGATTTCAGTTTGAGCAACTCCCGTAGACTTAACATTACGTGACGTCACAGCTAAAATTTTGAGCAACTCGTTCTATCCGTCCAATAATATTACAGATTTTTTTCACAGCTGCGCAGTTGAAATTTGTAGATAATTTTGTTTTCGCCAAGTTTCCTGCCAAATGAAAGTTATTGGCGTTATAAGTTGCCGAGAATGAGCAACTTTTTTGTGCATGCAGCAGCAACTCGAGCAATTCATATCGCCAATGATTTTAAACACGGATCATGTTTTGTCTTTTTTTCGCCAAGTGGAAGTAATAACATGGAAATAAGTGATTGGTTTTAATTATTGTATTCCATTTCAATCTAGCAGAATTGCCGGTATTAAAAACAAACAAAAAGGAAATGCTCTTCAGTTAGAAATAATCAATTTAATAAACTCATTTGATGAAGATTAAAAATGTTTTTGTCTTTTTTGTGTACTTTTTCAATATTATAGATGAAACACATGATAAATTTAATAGATAGTTATAAACTCAGATAATTAAAATTGTTTTTAATTTTTTCAGCAAAGTAGATGAGAAGTGTTCCAAATTAAATTCCCAAATAAAAATTCATTATGAAATGTGGACACCCTGTGAGTAAAATATGGCAACCTTAAAAATGTTAGCCAAAAAAGGGATCTATTATTAAATCTAGTAAAGCTGTTATTTTCTTACAGCAAACCTGAAAGAAATCTCAAGCATTCATTGGACGAAAAGAACGAGTTGCTCAAATTTTAAGCTGTGACGTCACGTAATGTTAAGTCTACGGGAGTTGCTCAAACTGAAATCTGGGCAACTCTAATGTAATAGGGGCTTTAGGATAAAATCAGAGTTATATATTTATTTTGCATGTTTGAGGCCCGATATGAAACATTCCACTTAATTATTTCCGACACATGTTGCAATGAAGTTTGGTAAGAATTTTGTGCAGAGTTGGTATCAAGGCATGTGAAAATAGTTTAAAATAGGAAATTTTGGTGATTAAATTGAAACCACTATGTTATAGGGATAAAATTTTATTAAATTCATGAATAGAGATTCTGCCTTATAAAATGTATATGTAGCCTCATTTCTGTGGAATAACTAAGAAAATTTTATACGATAACAATAGGATAGTATTTTCAAAGAAAAACAAATTTCTCATCATAATTTTAAAAAATAGTGATTTCAATTTAATACTAAATAAGAATATTATTTTTAATGTAGAATAAAATAACAAAAAAGGTTTGAATCCTGGTAGTTGAGGTTTCATTTTTTCATTGGAGAGTTGTAACCCTTTAATGATTAACAGATGACATGGCACATCAGGATACAAGGAACTAGAACGTTTTTCTAGGTGGCAGATCATCTTTCGATGCAGAATTCGTTCTATAATTGTCTTAGTAAACCAGATGAGTAGAAATGTAGGTAAAAAGTTTTTTTTTAAAGAGAACAATTGGATCTTATTTTTTTAATTACGAAACCTAAATTTGCATTCAAATAATTGAAATACCAAGTTTATTTTACAAAAATATTTTTTCTCGCTTGGGTCAAGTGTAATGACTGTAATAACGAAGTATTTTGAACTTTTCTTCGTTTTTACTCATGTGATCCTAAATAAAACAGGTTTGTTTCTTTTCATGTGTTTTAAAGAAATCTAAACCTATTATTTTGCTATTAAGTTAAATGAACATATCTTTCGAGAGGTTAGTAATCTATGGAGTATTTTTAGTAACTTTTTATAATTTATTTTTTTATTTTTAAGCTTTACAAATTATATTTTTCTCGGTTTATATTTGAATGAACGTTTAGCGTTACCTTATTTGATTGAATTTTGGTTTCAAAGATTGATACAAATTCATTTACAAATGTGATTCCAATTTTTTTACAATAAAAGCAATTGGGATAAAACTCATTTCAAACAAGAAAAAATAATTTACATAATTTAAAAAAAATTAATTAATTAAATTTGTGCTGATAAACTTATTTTAATTTGAGTAAAATCTTGATGCCTGGTTAGAGAAAAACCTAAGATTTTTTATGTATTCTGCCTGTTTCCTAATTCTATAGAAAAGATATTGCAGAGAGAGCTTGCGTTCAATGTCAACCGAAGGACTTTCCTTTGCATCGGTAAGAGTAGGGCAAATAAATTTTAAATTAAACTGTGATCCATCCCCAAAACTATAACTCGTGGAAAGAGTTGGAGGTACTTCTTGTTGATGCACTGACTTTATAATGATGCCAAATTGGTCTTGAAGACCGAAACGCGTGTAATCTTTTACTTATGATTCGAAGCATTCGATATATTTGGTATAAGTTCGAGGTACGTATTCTTAATTTATTACTCCTTATCGTTGATGAACCATCGTGAGGATCTAATTGATGTATAGAACAGATCAAAATAGATGTATGTGGTCTTGAAGACCGAAATGTAATCTGTTTATATATATATATATATATATATATATATATATATATATATATATATATATATATATATATATATATATATATATATATATATATATATATATATATATATATATATATATATATATATATATATATATATATATATATATATATATATATATATATATATATATATATATACATATATATATATATATATATATATATATATATATATATATATATATATATATATATATATATATATATATATATATATATATATATATATATATATATATATATATATATATATATATATATATATATATATATATATACATATATATATATATATATATATACATATATATATATATATATATATATATATATATATATATATATATATATATATATATATATATATATACATATATATATATATATATATATATATATATATATATATATATATATATATATATATATATATATATATATATATATATATATATATATGGCTTTTTATCATTCTGTCACTTGTAGTAAAAGTTCGAGGTACTTAGACCTAGTTTACTGTTCCTTATCATTGATGTACAGAGTTCAAAATAATGGAGATGACCTAACTAGTCTTAAAGACTGAAACGTAATTTGTTTACTTATCCCTTATAGCTGGTCCAATGCCCATTTTTTTAAAAATCATGTTCACAAGGCCCGTGAAGCAGATTCCGTAGGTGAGGCGAGTGAAACTGAAGAAGCCACCAGCTCAAGTATCGCTTGATCAAGGGAAAATGAGAACAGTTGAATGTGCGCGTTTCATCAGGCGTCCCTCATTAATTTTCTCAAGAAATTTTATATCCATATTTTCTGATTTTTATTAGAAACATTCTTCTTCTTCTATTGACTCGACAAGCCCGGGTGGGCCAAGGCCTTCCTTAGAACACTTTTCCACGCCGGCCTTTGCTTGGAGACAGACCTCCAGTTCTTCACTTTTAAAATGCTAAGATCCTCATCTACCACCTCCCACCATCTGATTTTGGGCCGACCCCTTGGTCTTTCCCCGATGGGTTTGTAATGTGAGATTTTGTATGTCAGGGTGGAGGAGTCTAGGCGGCAAATGTGTCCTGCAAATTTTATACGATTTATCTTGGTGGTCTTTATAATGTCATGGTCTTTTAGCATCCTATAGATCTCAAAGTTGTAGCGATGCCTCCAACAGCCTCCTTTATTGACTGGACCGAAAATCTTCCTAATGAGTTTTCTTTCAAAGATGGCTAGTTGGTTTTCATGATTGTTAGTTAGGGTCCAGGTTTCTGATCCATAAGTCAACACCGGTCTTATAATTGTCTTGTATAGTATCATTTTGGTTTGTCTTTTAACTACTTTTGATCTCAAAAAGTTCATTAAACCGTGCAGATTAGAAACATTATCTAGTGTTAATTTGTTATGGAAAAGATCCTTTAAATTGAAAACTTATTTCAAAACTTTCAATTTATAAATAAATTTTTAATTAATTAAAGTTATATTTTAATAAGTTTGTTGCAATTTTAAGATATCTATTTTGATTACTTTTTAGTAAGTGTAATGCATACATTTATTTGGAATAAGTACACACACACAAATGCTAAACAATCTCTAAAATATTTCATTTAAACGTTCCAACTTACTTTGTGCGAAGCTATTTACCCAAAATTTTTGAATGTATTATGTAATACATTACAAATATCATACGTTAGTTTATGATAATGTAATATAAATATATCAAAATCACACATAAACTAACGTAAGGATTTGTTTGCTTCTAAAATTCAGGGGCATCCCCAATAATATGAAATTAAATATGCGTAAAACATAACAAACCATAAAATAAGACAACGCTTAATATTGCCTGAAAAGACATCCCAAGAAATAACAGGAATTTTTTGGAGGGATCTAGCAGAATAAGCAACTAATAAAATAAATCCACTTGCATGGCTTCTTTTAATCAGTGTGGTCAGTCAATATTTTCCAGCTCTCTAAACAAGATGGGACGAAAACAATTCCACTTCTATAAGAGGCAGTGGATTTAATCAATATCGTTTCGATGGAAGATATATGGCTGCTTCCGTTGCCCATGATTGGTTGTTGAATGCTTGTTGATGTCGTAGCTCATGTTTACGTCACACACACACAGACAGAGCTCTTTATTCTTCTGTTCCGACCATCGCAATTGAAGTGTAAATATCCAACAATTTTTATTTCCGGAAATCACTTTGTAAGAAAAAGTTAGGGCTTCTTGTAGAACAAATTCTGTGGCACTCAGTTATTTGAAAGGGAAGTCTTATATATGTTATATGGGAAAATTAAATTTATTGTTGCAGGAAATATTATGTATATATATATATATATATGAAATTGTCAATTTTATTCTTGAGAGGAGTACCATAAAGTGATTGGATGTCTTCTACTCTATTGTTTCGTATCGAGTGAGTCTTTCAGAGAGGATCTTGCGGGATTGCTAAAAATCCAGGAAAGGTTTTAGGAATTCACTGATATTTGAGTTTTTAAGCCAGCAATTTATTTCGATGTATATTTGAAATACATTCATAAGTTTAGTAATGTAGTAGGTAAATTTAGTAAAGTATAATTTCAATTTAGTAACGTATTTGACACAAAAGATTATTTGAAACTGGTTTAATCTTAATATTACACATCTGAACGTTTCAAGTGAAGCATCGATCAATGACTGGAGGAAAAGTGTGGAGTCCTCCTTCCTACAGCTTGTAACTCTCACATTCGGCGAGGATTACTTTAAAAGTGGTTTCTTAGAATCATGCTTCACTAGTTATGTTTCATGCTATCATGAACAGAGATTATATATTTGAAAAAAATGTATCAATACGCTCTTTCGAAACTTGAGCTCCGTTGTTTTATATATAAAATTCTATAAACAATTGTCTCAAACTCAAACTAATATCTCAAACTATCATCTTGCTTCACATCAATTACAGATTTCTCAGTATTAATAGAAAAATTCTTATCTCAAATGCAAATATGTCCGTGCACACTCGGCTGGCTACTCAAAATGCAACAATGTGAAGGAAACGTGCAAATCTCGGGAAATTCACAGCATGCGTTTGCGACGTTGAGGAGTGCAGTAACGGCAGTGCAGCGCTATCACGTAACGAAACCAAGTAACTGGGATGCAGATCCCTCATTGCTGTATGCTGAAGGACGATGCCCCAATGAGACCCATCGCATCTATCTCGTTGCACCATCCCACGTGCTGGTAAGCATATTGTGCACATGGCATTGATGGATTATTCAGCCACATCACAAACCTTAGCTCAACAGATTCAACCTGTTATGCAAAATTCATGTCTGCTCGTACTATTCGACGTCGTTTGTAATTGAGTGGAATAGCCGCAAGGCGTCCCTGGCTTCATTAATCCTTGACTGTAAAATACAAGCGTTTGAGCTGCCAATGGTGCCATGACAGACTGATTCGGACAGCCGAATGGAGCGACATGGTTTTTCCTGATTTATTATCGCATCTGCCTGCGACACTCTGATGATAGATTTCGAGTTCAGAGACACCGTGATAAAAGGTGTGCATCGCCACACTCATTATGCGCCCTGTATCATGGTTTCGGGTGATTTGGAATTTCCGTCCCACATTGCACATTGTCGGTTGCACTGAACAACTAGCGCTACATCTTGAAGATGCTGAAGATCTTCGTCCTCCCTTATCTTCAGTGCTGGCCATCAGCCTCATTCCAACAGGATAATGCGTGACCACACGGGACATGCAATGTTCAATTCTTCTTTACCAATCGGATTGAGTTGCTTCCTCTGCCTCCTTGTTTCGATCGTCAATAGAAAACGTAGGATCCATGCTTCCACAACGACTGCTCCGAAATACACTACCTGCTGCTACACTAGATCAACTTTGGAAATCACATGGATCCCACTCACAAGGATACATTTAAGCCTCTCGGATTTTAGAGAAAAAATTTTGAAAACTAAATCTATACATTTGTGAGAAGTGAACAATTTATTATTCCTCCAGTAATAAATATGTTGATGTTATATACTGTGTGCATAAACTGTTCGTATTCATAGTTGTATGTGAACGGTTTAGTGTTGATTTGTTTCCTTTTTACATAACTTAGCGGATTGTCCACGACAATTGCACCGCTTAAATCCGCAAATCATTAGAAGCGAGCCTGCCAATATTTTCGAAGCCATGGCTGCGTGCCTCTCTCTCAACAGATATTTTAGAAGCTTAATAACGAGAGCCCAAGTGTTACAAAAAATATTAACATAAAATAGGATAAAAAGTAACTTAAAATATTAACATCCTATGTACAAAGTATCATATAGTTATAAATAAAACACTAATATTAACATGCAATATATTTTTACTATACCTGTAATGTAATATTAATGTAAGTAATATGTAAGTTTTTCATATTTCAAGCTATATTTTAAAAGTTTTAAAGTTTAAGGAAAGTATAAACAAATTATGCAATAAACTTTTATCATACAATATTGTATTTGCATAAAAATGTTAATTTGAAAGAATCGGATTAAAATATATTTTTAAATATTTCATTATCTGTATTCGCGTATTTATGTCCCGACTGTACTCTTTTAAGTGTTGGTTGCTAAATCTCTTCTCAAAAGTGTGTCTGGTGTATTAATTAACCTCATACATATTATATTCTCAATCATACGACAGCACCTACCTAGCAGGCACTGTATAAATAAGCGTAACAGAATTACAAATATGCATTAAAAATGTTTGCATATTTTTATTGCAATATTTATTTTCAAACAGCAAACTTTTTCCCGAATCTCTGAATGCGAAACAAAAGCTATTGTGAATAAAAAAATGACTATTTCAGCCATTTTTTTTTTGTAATTCCTTTATTATCTTTAGCTATTTGTGTTATCGCGAAAGACATTTTATAATAGTATTTTGATCTCTCCTTTTATTTCCTATTCTTTTCAGAGGAAAGAAAGATAATTGTTTTGTGTATTCATCCAATTTTTTGATATCTTATCGTAATAGCTAACGCAGTCAAGGGCTCCAATGAATTCCTCCGACAGGGAGCTTTAGAAGGACTGGGAAGCAGAAAATGATGCTCGGATTATGTTTACTTTGAATAATATTTTTACAGTGTGATAGGGTGGGAAATGTTATAGGCATTGATTGCAGTTGGTATGCAATTCCGAAACAAGCATGAAACAAGGGAAAGGCTCTTTACCCAGCGGCTGAACAAATACGCCCGACCATCACTCGATGAGTAAGTCTGTTTATATTCCGAGATAAGGTAAAAAAATGTTCAATAGAAAAGAATTGCTTCCGCTTTTGTTAGTCACATGGAATGCAGAGTTTGTTCAGTTGTATAAAGAGGAGAATTATATATTGGGTCATTTTCCATTCAAATTATATTCAATTTTATCTCCGAAAATGTTCTCAAAATTATTCACATGAATTGACGAAAAATAAAAAAATCTTGAAATGCCACTTTATTATGCCCTAACTGTCCACTGGATACGAAGGCTTTGTGAGTTCTTGTGTAATAATTTTAAAATGCCATAATATTTATGAAAATGCTTTAGTAATTATTAATGAATATCTCAAAGTTATAGAGAGTAGAAAGTTATAAATAACTCATTTTTTAGAAATACAAAAAATAATTTAAGGTTAGAAGCATTATGTAAGACATTTTAAAATTTGATGAATATTTTATACTCTTATTTTACTTATGCCATTCAATATTTTTCTTAATTTTTGATATTTCTTCTTCAACACATTTTGACGGCTTAAAGAAATTGCAGAAACATTCAAAATGTCTCTCCCATATTATTAATTTACATTTATAAAAAAATTCAACGCTCTTCTTAGTAGAAAAATGCTTCCGCAAAACATTGCTGAGTTGAGGATAAATGAAATCTAAGATTTTTAAATAACGATATTCAAAATTTTCTAATTTAATATTTCTTTCATCAAATATTTGGCAACAAAGATAAAATATGAAAATCCGAATGGAATCAGTTCTGTCGATTTTATATTAACAGAATTCGTTTCCCTGTTAGTTTTTCAAACTAATAATGTCCTATACATGTCAATCTTAGTTCGTTTGTTGGAAATAAATAAGCAAAAAAATTTTTTTCTAACTGATAACACAATTTGAGAAGGATTTTCTTCGTCGGTTAAATGGACCATAAAAATTGGATTTTAACAAATTACTGTAATATTTATTTGATTATTAGGATTTATATGAATTGTTGCTGGTTTCTCAGTTTTGTGATATGGTAATAATTATAAATATGATTAATTAAACATTAGAATAACAATTAGAAGATTGATACTCTTACAATATAGGAAAACGACAGACATATAGTCCATACATTTTGCAGTTTCATAGTTTTACATTTTTTTCAGCTATTTCGTAATCTTATTGTTTAATTTTATTTAAGCTATTTGCATAAGAATGGTAATTTTAGCATTTTGTAAGATTCATTGCTCTTTGAAAGATAATGATGTCTGCAAAATAGTGTGCACATCAAGATAATTCATTTAATCTTTGAATTCTGTAAATGTTTTGGGTCACACACAATTCTTTAAAGCTACAGCTTTTCAGCTATTCGAATTTTGAACGTAGATGAACACAGTTTACCAAATTGTTTGTACTGCTGAACAAAGTTAACAGTGCTCCCAGATGTAATTAATCTTTTTTTTTTCCTTTTACAGTACGATATTCATGGAAATAACTCGGATAAATATTACGTTATTCGAGACATTTTCAAACTAATTACATATATTATTGTTTTTATTTGAATGAGAATATAATGTGAAAACTTACTTTTTACAATTATATCTTCTAAATAACCGATTATTTATGGTCAATGCTTTGCACAGTATTTAACCCTTTTTCAGAAAATCTGTGTGTTGTGTTTGTTTATTTTTTAATTAACAAGTGTGAGATTACAAATTTAATACCTAATAATATCGATAATGCAAAGAATTTGTTGAAATCAGAGATTATTAGAAAATATTGCTGCAAAATTTCATTTAAAAAATAAATATACATTTAAAAAATACATAAAAAATGAGATGATTTATGAAACCAATGCATCCCTTCAATAATTTGATCCTTCCCAAAATGCACATTGTGTGGGATCACGATTTATGCAGCTCTTTTTTATGCTCAATTATTGACACTAAAGTGAAAGCATTTTTTAATTTTTTTTTATCAAATTAATTATGTATTTTATTTGGATAAAAATACTTTGCTATAACATTTTGAAGCAAATCATTTTTAGGTTAAACTTTTAAAAATCATTAGCCATTTATATATATAAGATGGGGAAATGCTATTTTCCTCATTATTTCTATTAACCAAAACTTACGAAATAAATTTATGGCAGATTACTTTCCTTAGAATCTTAAATCTGTTGTTTTTTCAATATGTGTGTGAAATTGTATTCAATATTATTTACATGCTGAAGATCCTTTAACACATATAGAAGAAATTTCTTCAGAAAGTTTTATAACGATCAGCTTTTGTACATGCATTGCTATAAATATTTTGCAACAAACGGTAAAAAAAAAACGGGTTTTTGCGTAAAAATCTATTTTTAAAAAATATTTGACAAGTGCTTGTAGAAGATAATGTAATACCTTTCTCTCTTTCTCTCTAGTGTATTAAAAACATACTCTAGCATAAATAATTATAATTTTTATTCAAACGATATTAAAGTAACTTGTTGATTTATCAGGGAAATATGTTTCAAAATGTCAGACAATAATTTTATAAAGTCGATTTTTTTCTTTTTTACCGAATTAAGAACCTTTTCAATTTGGAACCATAATTTCTCATTTGTTTCATTTGTGTGGATCATAATAAATTACTATATTTTATTTCTGACCCACAAATGAAGACGTTGTAGATTCTGGTTCACAACTGAAAGAAATTATATATTCCTGAACGTTTTATGTGAACTATAAATTTCTTAATTTTGGTCTGGAATTTTGAATCCTTGAAGCTCATAAAATAGAGAATTTCTCCATTTACGTCAAAATTACAAAAGTTGTTCAAATTTAGAATAGAAAAAGATGAGCTTGAAAATTATTTTTCACGTAAATGAAAGAGTCTAAAATATTTGGCCATTAATACATGTAATAAAAACGATCCATTTTGCTGGTGCTTCCCATCCTCCCAAACTAAAAGAATCTCAATGAAAGTTTAAGAACTGACAAGTGTTAGCAGAAGAGCCTCTGGAAGGATTCCCTTGCTCAGTGCAAATGGAGAAGGCGTCTGAGGAGAAGGGAAGCAAATCTTTCTTTCCAAGTGAGGATAATGGGCTGATGCAACCAGTTGTCTTTCCTAAGAAACAAGGAATTTCATTATTATTCTATTTATTATAAAGAATCAGATTGACAGTTTATATAAAAATACATTTTTATATGAGCAAGAAAACGTTCTCCACTTCATATAAAAACATTATTTTGATGTCATCACTTTCAAGGATTCATTTCCAATTTGATTTTAGTGATTTATAAGGAATATTGTACATGAGTTTATATTTGTATTATTAATTATATAATTTTCATTGATTAAATATATTATCTTATTATATTTAATTCTTATGAAAAGTATGAAAACAAAATACTATGTAAAATTTCTGAAAGATTAAAGTTTCTAAAACATCAAAACAATTGAAATTGCTTTATACATTGAAAAAGTTCAATATTTTTTGCCCAACTGGATGCTTAGGGAGCTTGGTGTACAATAAATAAAGCAAAATTATTTATTTATATTTAAGAATGGAAAGTTTTTGAAAGGACTATAAAGCACATTCCAGATATTGCAGTGTCCAGTCTGAGAGTTTTTATTTTGGCAAGAATTCTATTAGTTATTTGTTTTTAGATTCAATAATGTTTGGATGTAATACCGTATTTTTCCAAAAAAAAATGGTTCTTTAAAGATCACAGTGGTAGAATAAAGTTCTTCAGAGCGAAAGAATGGAGGTTCGATCCCAACTACTGCTCGTTAACAAGAGATAAATGTTGAGATTCTACCTTCAACATAATCCTCTGTCATGATGAGCTCTGGGAAGTTTTCCAAGTTTTCTCCCTTGCGACCCGAATAAGCCTCTCTGAAGGCTATTTACATGGTGGATATTAAAAATGGCTTATAATTATAATATTAAATCGTAAGGCTGTCCATTATGCGGGGTGCTCAATAAAATGTCCTGAATTCCCTTGTTCAACAGAGAAAGATTGTCAGGAAAAAATTGTTTATGGAAAAGAGTGGGTGTGCTTGAGAGTTTCCTCGGTATTCCTGCGTTCGTAAAGTCTTCAAGAAAGGCGTTGATCACAAAAAGCCTTAACCTAAACATTTTTTGTTAACCTTTCAAAGTATTTGTGTTTTCGCTTAACACTTGAAC
Organism: Latrodectus hesperus; assembly: GCA_037975125.1. Lineage (NCBI taxonomy): Eukaryota > Metazoa > Arthropoda > Arachnida > Araneae > Theridiidae > Latrodectus > Latrodectus hesperus. Next base: position 9,089,168 of record CM075859.1, read on the forward strand.
AATAAACTACAGTTTTTAATGACTCCCTAGGATGGAATAAAAAAAATGTTCTGCGAAACATTTTTAGGCACGACTGTACAGTACTGATCAACGAATTCCTACGCTGTCAACAGACGAAATGGTAAAATAAAATACATTTCCTATATGCTGGATTGTGACCTTCCCACTAAAAATTTATTTTAAGCATTCAGTGAAAATTCATATTTTGATCAATTTACATATTATTTCTGTTTATTTTATATTTTTTAAAATTGCAATCATGCAAATATTGAATAATTTATTTTGTGCTCGAAATGCTGCCCAGTAAGTTATTGGTCTCATTTTCTGTAAAGATTTTTTTCAGCAAAAAGCTCTATTTATTATTCTTTTTATAATCAAATAATCTTGCTTACACAAATCTAAGACAAATAGATATATTTAATCTATGGAAAAAGGTTATAAGCGTGTGGTCGAAATCGTAAAATGTGTTTGCATCAAATTACTCAATTTCCTTGCTAGCTAACTGAACATTGTGAGTATTAGGAAATAAGTGATTTAGGAATTTAATAGTTATTTCTTCATGTCGTATTGATTTTGGATTATAAGAAGCCCAACATAAACAGCCTGGTAAGCATCGTGATTGCGAAGGAAGGGGGCGTTTAAATTCAAGCATTGTACTTCCCCGTGTACTTTAAGAGTATTTTTATACTCTTGGAAAATAAATCTGAAGATTGGTGGCCAAATGTTTCTGAAATTTCCGCCTTCATTTCTTTTCTTGTATGCAAAAGATAAACTGTAATTTACTACATTTAAAGATATATAAAGAATGTGAACGATACATTTTTAAAAAGAAAATCCTCCGGAACTAAATATGGCTGTAAGACGAATGGTAAATCTCTCGTGAGACTTTTATGAGCAGGTTGCTCTGCATTTGAGCTAATATTGTGAAGATGCTCAAGCGGACTTCTCTGATAATTACCACACACCTGGAATATCTCAAGACCTTCATAACTATGCCTTATTTACACCATAATAATATAAATATTTAGTTTTTCAACTATAAAAATGTTAAAACAAGATATTTCTCATTTATACTATAGAAGATAATGTATTTATTACATAGAACAAAAGGAGTTGATTGCAAAATCAACGCATAATCATAAAGTAATATTTTTAAATTTTGAATGCTAAAATTTTTTATTTTTTATAGGGTTATATAGTTATATGAACATATAAGTAAATATATCGTCCAGTGATTAAGACAGCAAAAATTTTCAACTCAGCCATAATGAGTAATTGCACTTAAATTCTACCAAATTTATAGACAAAAATTCACGCTTATTCGAAATCAAATACAAGGGTAAGCTGCTCTGCCATCTGAAGTTTCTCGGACGATTGGGACCCCAAACGTAATCAAGTGTGTTTTAACCACCTGAATGGATTCTGGAACAAATAGGGATTCGGTTTAAAATGCGCATTCCATTTCTCGGAATTTAAGTTAACTCAGATAACTCATTCACTGCGCATTTCAGTATTTTTGGATTCGGCTGAAAACAAACAGCAATAAATTTCAGCAGTGCAATTTGATGATCACATTTTAATGCATGAGAATGGACATTTTACTGTAAATAATTTCGTATCACTAAAACAGCACAAGAAGCGCTTAAAGGTATCTCTAGCTTAGTTCGCCTGTATATGGATCTAGCATGAAGTCCGATGTTTATCCTTTAAGAGTTTATTCAAAGTGAATTTTACTGATAGTTCTTGATAAATAAAATAAATTATTGGGAACGAGTTTTCATGAGTCTTCACAAAGATTTTAAGATACTTCATACTCTTAACTTGGTCCATACTTTAAAGATCTTAAGATGCTTCAATACTTTAAGCTTTGGGTGTCTTAAAAATTATCTATAAACACTGGAAAGGTATTTTGTACATTAAGTTTTTTGATATTTCTCTACTGTTTTTTTACGGGATTCTTAAGTAGTTCTCATAAATAAAGTAAGACGATTATATATATATATATGGCTGACAACTAAGGTCAATTCAGGAATTCGTCTGTAACAGTATGCAGTACTTTTATATTCAAATAAAGTGCCCAAACTTTGAAAGTATTAGACTCAGATAATTATTCCTTTCTGGGAGATGCAGGTAAGCAATAGCATTCATTAGAGTATGCACAACATTTACCATTCTCTTTCATTTGAATGTTTCTTTCTGGAAAAGCGACACATCAAAAGCTTTCCAAATGAGACAATTCGAATATTTTTGCCAATCACTCGGTCATCTAATTTACCATCGTTTTCTTATTTTCATTATCCGTTGTCCTCGCTATAATAATTAGTTTTTAAGCTAAAATCAGTTAACTACAATTGCCACACTAAAATTTCAATTTGTAACTGATGGGAACAAGGTATCAAATTCCTGTAAAATGGTAACCAATACAGAAATCACTCGTGGATTATTCTGGTTACATAATTTTCTCTTATAAGGGCGAATAAATAAATCTTGAGAATTGAGAAGAAGCCATTTACAAGTGAAAGGGAGAGAGCAGCTAAAACTGACGCGCTTTATAAACATAAAGCGCGTTTATTTTTGTCTGTTTTCAAATTATTTTCTTTTGCGCTTTATCTTGCTTCTGAAGCTGAAAATAGTAAATTGTATCAGTAATTGTAAACTAAGTCTTCAATAATCATACTTATCGTATAATTTGAAACACTTGCAGAAAGGCAGCAATTCCTTTGAAGTACCAACAGGAAGTAGAATAGATAGATTCCAGAATTTATGTTAATATAACTTAAGGCTGTGTGTGATGGCTGTAAGCAAGCACAAAAATTTCTCTTTTATTTCATTTGAGATGAAATAATATCTATGATAATGATATATGAACAAAGGTTAGTGTTAGCGCTTCGCTCTCCCAAGGCATTCGATCCGAGTTTCGAAAAACTGAGTGCCAAACATACTTGGGAACTAAACACTGAGAGTTAGGCTGGCCACCTAACAGAGGGACATATGTTTTGCATCCCAGGGCCCACGGTCAGAGAAACAGATATGGGCACTGTGGGCCTTGGCCCTCATGGACTGTCGGGCCATAGGTTTAGTTTTATATATACAAATATATAGAATTTTAAATTACTAAATTTCATTTTCAAATGAAATCATTTAAAATTTTAAATGAATCATTTTAAAATCATTTTAAATTAATAATAATTCAATTAAAAATATAGAATAGAATAGTTGATTTGTTAGCATATCTTAAGGTAAATTACCGGTAACACAACCTGTTGCCCATTCTAAGCAATTTAAATACACAAATCAAAAATGCAGCATCCATGTCCACTTGTATAGAATTTATTCTAGCTTCTGGTAAAGAAATATTTTTTATTAAACAAATAATATAGTATTTTTTGTTTGGATAACTTATTATGGATAACTAAGACAATGAGCTTTTTAAAGACATGACTTTCTTTCTTCTCAAATTTTTAAAAAATTATTGTTAATTTATTCATCTGCCAGTCAGGAGGCCAAACGCACATGGCGACATATCAATCAGAAAAGGAACATCTATGTTCTCTAGTACAGAACTTATTCTGGCTTATTGTAAAGAAATAGTTTACTAATAAACGCATAAATAACTAGTTAGATTGATTCTTTGTTTAAACAGTCATGGATAAATAAGACAAGCAAGATATTTTGAATTACCCTTCTTATTGCTTTAACTTTTCAAATATTGTACGTCGTTCAATTGTTGATTTCTTCACACGTCGTATGTGAGCTCACGTGAAACACTACCAAATGCCCATTTCGATAGGTGTTATTTATAAATCAGAAAAATAACGTCCATTTTCTCTCGAGTAGAATTTATTCTGGCTTACCATGAAGAAATAATTTACTAACAAACAAATAAAATTGAGCTTACTCTTTGGATCATCTGAAATGAATAGTTAAGACAGCAACATTTTATAAAATCCCCTTCGAAATGCTCTAATTTTCCATAGATTGTGAGTCGTACAAGGGTCGGTTTATTCACGTCTCGTAAGGTAGAACATAGAAAACACTACCCAACGCCCTGCTCTGTAGTTGATCGATATCAATCAGAAATACAACATCGATGATCCCTCGAGTAGAATTTATTCTGGTTCACAGTAGGAGGATTGGATAGCCCTTGACTTAGCTGAGTTTCAATGAGCGTTTTGAGGCTCTGTGGGAGCAACGCTCCTGCAAAATGTACACCTTCCATTGTCTGACCACCTGTCCTACGAACGAACAGTAATTCCGCCTTACTCTTGGAATTTGTTTTCTATTGAAATGAAAAAGCGATAGGATATCAAGCGGAAGCTGTTAAAATAACTCTATAGTGATCTTCTTTCCTCGCAGTCCATTGCTTCGAAAGAAACACGCGACTTATTCAGTTTTTTTAAACTAGTGTAAATAAAAGTAGTCTCACTAAAATTTAGAATAATAAATAATAAGAGGACTCCGTAGATTCTTTAACTATACCATCTTTGCAACAACAGTAAGTAATGGCATTTCTCTTTCATAATTTAGACAATTTTTCATGATCACATTTCTCTGCAATAACGGCTTCACAGAAGCATCAATTGAAGTATTGAAAAGATTGAATTCAAATCTTAAATTAATGTAAAGCATAATTCTAAGATTACATTTCAAAAACGCAAAGGCGACTGTTAAATTCAAACAATTATCAAATTTAAATACGAATGAATCTTTGAGGGTGTGGCAGTACATGTGGATTAACTTGTGGGGACATAATCCCCACAAGTGAGCTTGAATGAATTGATGAGAATATTTCTAACAGCCAAGGACACATAATAGAATGATTAAGTGTTCAAGAACTCTTAGGGCTAATCTAAAAAAAGTATGAATTATTTTTAAAAATTTTTTATGATCTTTTTTATCTGTAAATTTAAAATAAGCAATAAAAACAGTTGCAAAAGTAACAGCTTTTCTGGTACTCTGAGTAAATTTATACAACTATAATAATGATTGCGTTCAAAATTCAAACATAAGAAAATGTAACTACAAGAAATCATTTTACAACAAAAAATATATTTCATATTAAATGTTCCTTCAAATTTAAAAAGTGAATAAGTATTTAACAATTTTCAGGAATACTCTGTGATTATAGTTAAGATGAAAATCATTGATAAATAAAGTATGGAAGTATTTTTATTTGCTGAGAATATTATTATTAAATTATATATGTGACAAATAGTAAGAAACAATGCTTAAATTAAATAGAAAATGAGTGGTATTATGGCAAATTCCGTCTGGTAGAAAATGTAGCTTTTGTTAGAATTTTAAAATTAATATATTAAAGTGATTTCATTGGTATTTGAAGCACTAAATAATAGAATTCAATGCTTCGTTATGAACTGAATTTGCATAAGTTATAAATATTTTACCTTCACTAATTTGAGATTTTTATTATTTTTTTCGTTAATAATATTAAGTAAATAAAAAATTCGGGCACTTTTTTACTTTTGTTCCATTTCGTCCGAAACCTTCGAAGCGAGAAAAATCGAGGAAGCGTGCCTCATCCGACACGAGTTATTGAGATAATTTAGCTTTTTTTTTACACGTTCAGAAGATTTTATGAAGTTTTTATTGCGCAAATATGTGGGGAGGAAATAAAAAAAGGCCAAAGAAAAACTTCTCTGTTGCCCCACCTTCCAGATCACAGTGAATTGCAGCCCACTTCCAGCCGATCTCTTTTTGAATGAAATGGCATCAGAAATATCTTTGCGGCTAAATTAGAGGGACGCATGATTGCACGATCACCTGTTCTTGTTTGTTTACGTTCTCGTCCGTCTCCCGAGTAGTACACGAGCGCGCACCCCTACGCGTACAATGGACTGCTCCAAGCAGGCGGGTCGATTCGCTTGCTAGAAATATACGCACATTCAGAGACCGAAAGTGAAGGTGCAGAGGCAGATTGAAAAGTGAGTCGGCTCTTAGTCCGGTAAGTCACGTTGGGACACAGGAAAGACATGTGGATTTCTTTTAAGGTCCAATTCGTGAATGAACGATGCTCGAACGGAATCACTGACCTTTCTGTAATAAGCGTCTAGTTTCTTTTTGGATGACTCTCGGTTTTACAAGCGTTCTGTGAATGGTGTATGTCCATACACACTGGAAGTCAGCTCTCTGCTGATATATATATATATATACATTTATGTCTCGTGCGATTTTTTTATTGATTATCAGACGATGAGTCAGGAAAACAGACGATTAGTTCTGTATTGGCAGGAGAGTTGGATTCTGCTGATTGAGAAAAAGGGATAACCGAACTCTCTAAAAATCGGTGAGTTTCTGTATTTTGCAATCTTATACATTCATTATTATTATTTAACGAAAATTTTTCTCCCGGTAACTTGACGCATCCGAACTTTTAGTCCTTTGGAAGGTTATATTCAACGGGGCGTTTTGGGGGGATTGCGGTAATAATGTTTCGGTTTTGTAATCTTTCATTGATTGGTCTTTATCGGGATGAAAATCTGGTGATCCGGATAAGAATATGATTTATCTCCCTTTCTCAGTTGATGCCTTAAAGATTTCTGTGCTATTTTCAATTATTTCGAAGCTTATATTTATTCTGTAACGGTGTGTCATGTAAAACACTTTTACTAACTAATAAATATCGACTGGATATTTATCATATTTACGAACTATAATGTTTTGTTATGTGCATTATTAGCTATCATGAAGCATATTTTTTTCTGATTTATATAAGAACAAAATATTAGTTTGCCTATAATTTTAATCATTTTACTGTCTACATTAAAATAGCAATGTGAAGAAGTTAAAAATTATTAATATTATTTTATTGGGAACTTTTTTTGTGTTCAGGAGTTGAATTTCATAATAGATGATATAATATATGCTAAAATAGTTTTAATCCAAAGTTTTATTGTACTCATATTTCTCATTATAAAATTTGTTTCCACATTGTTTGAATTTTGATGTACACTTTCTCGAATCATGCAATTGTCGTTTTATTATGAGAAAATTTTTTAAAAAATGCTTTTTTACATGTATAAAATATTATATTTTTCCATAATTTCAATCTATATTGTAATTATATACTTGATATTTTTTCTGGTATAAGATTATGAAATGCGCAGATCTTTCAAATAACTCAGAGCAATATATTTCAATATATTTTACTTATATATATATATATATATATATATATATATATATATATATATATATATATATATATATATATATATATATATGCATATATATAAAGTAGTATCAAAGATAAAAGAAAGAAATTTTACAAAATGCCTTACAGTCTAAATCAATAACAAAATACCAATACCACACAAAAGTAACTGAAATTCTAGAAAATGAAATACATTTACTTGTTTTTTAATTAATTTTGCTACCGATTAGTTTATATATATATATATATACATACATAAAGTGTTTTCCTATAATTTTTAAGTAAATTTAAATTTATATTTATTATTTTTCATATATTCACACAGAAAATCAGAATCACAATTTTTTTTACACCCAGCAATTTTTTTAATATTACATTTTAGCAAACTAATCAGTATCAAACCTAATTAAAAAACGGGTAAATGCATTGCAATTTTCAGGATTTCAGTTTCATCTGTGTGGTATTGGTATTTTGTTATTGATTTTGATTCTGGAGCATTTTGTAGAATTTTGTGCTTTTACCTTTGATACTACTTTTTTCATCAACCATGTTCTTGATTTTTTTAGTTGTTTTATATAAAATGCTATGTATAACAAAGTTTCTTTAAACTTTTTTAAAAAACAATTTTCAAAGGATATTTAAAATAAGTACGTGTTTAATTAATTCATTGATAAAGCTGGAAATATTTTAAGGAAAGTATTGATTATATCTTGTTATTTATTATCTTGGTTATTAAATAATTTCTTGACAAAAATTAGAAACTCTTAAAAGTATTTCGAACCAATTTAAATATTTTGAAAAAAATAGTTATATTTTAAGCAGAATTTAAATTTGATATTTAAGTTATTCAAAACTTTTTGTATGCATTGTATGCTGCAAAGTTTCCATGTTTGTTTAATCCATGCTAATTTTACACCGTTATTTTCTCATCATTTAGTAACGAATAAATTACTGAAGTAATTCTTTACAAAATTCACATTTTTTTAAGTAAATCATTTTGTAGATATCGTCGTTTTTATTCGAGTGGGAAGATATCGTTTGACCGACAGTAGAAATGAAAAGTTCGTATTCGAAACAACCCCCGATAAAAAATAAAAATAAATAAATAAATAAATAATAAAGAAAAAGAAATGCACAGATGAGAAAACACCATTTCTTTTTTTTAGAAACCGGAACTTCTAATTATTTTTATTTCTAATGAAGTATAGAAAAAATCAGATATACTCATTTTAATCTAAATTTATTTTTATGCAGATTAAATGTTTAAAAGTAATTCTGAATATTTAAAACCACCCTGATTAGCCAATGCTTATTTACATTTAAAATAACAAAAGAGTGCAATTATATATAACATTTATCAAGAAATACTGTTAGAATTGTATATCGTGTTTGAAGTATCTGTAAAGACCAAATTTTTTATTCATCAAAAAACGTTAATCCTTTAAACGATGGAAAATATGATAAAATTAATTAGTGTAAATAATAAAATCGTAATATAATAAGAAAAATCGTTTGCTTTCCCAATTAGAAGCAAGAGTTTTGTGTACTTTTTAAGCACATTATATTTATTTTGTGAAAATCATACGAGTTATATATAACTGTGTTTGATTCGCAAAATAATGAAGAATAACTTTGTTATTAAAAATTATGAGTGATAGATTAAAGTGGTGATAGATATATTATTCGATTAAAATGATTAAATATTTTTTTGTGATAAGGATAGATAAATTTGAAGCAGATTTAATGTTAAATGATCTTATAAGCATTTTATAATGAAGTCTTCATATTAGAGTTTTTTTTTAAACCTGTTTGATTTTGTTATAGATAAAAGAGAAATGCATAATATGATGACATGAAAGCTTGTTAAAACAAATTTTTAACTCTTCTTTTATAACATCGTTATCTTTTGAGTGCTGGAATTCCAAGACTTATCTTGAAAATTATGTGTCTGGAAGAATGTTTTATCGTGCACATAACGTGTATTTCATAATGCTAGGCATGAAATCTTTCATCAAGTTCACAAACGAAAAGCTTTCAGTTCCGTTGATTGTTTTTTAGCTTGCATTTGCAATCTTAATTTTGATTTATGCATATGGCTAGCCAATCTTTTATTCTTTTTTTTGTGATTATGGTCCACATTAAAAACTCTGCATTTTGTGGGTATTCATTTATTAATTATAAATTTCCTACCGATTTGTTACGATCTTTTACTTTATCACTGTCATTTTAATTATCAGAAAGTCGGGAAATTCCAAAAACTTGCAACCTCCTACGCCAAAGTTTCCAATAACCTTGAAGAAATCGAAGTAACTCAAAGAAAAATAAAATGATCGAAGACTAATTATTATTACATTTGAGTCTGCTACTTTTCGAGATAATTGTCTGTAAGAAAATACAAAATTACCTTCCTACACGTTATACTTAATTACAAATGTTTTATAACCATTCGAAATTTTATATCAAAAAAGATTCCAAATTTGAAATCTTGAATCAAATTTTTCTTTATCTAAAACTTTTTTTTAAATTTACTCAAAATATATTTAGATAAAGTTGATCATTATAAATTAATAGGAAATACAATTTACATTATTATTTAATTTATACTGAATACGCGCTCTCCAAATAAAGTTACAGAATGTGTTTGTTCTGTTATGTGGCACATATTATATTATCTCATAAGAACCAAGGGCTTAAATGCTGTTTCTGTGAGCAAGAATTTTTTAGTTTTCTCGAGTTATGTATTTTCTCCATTTTAATAAGTTGCCTGCGTTTTTAAAAACTGCCCGGTTTTCAACATGTTTTCTGCTTAAGAATATGATTAGTTTTTGTTTTTAATAATGTGTAGTTAAAATAATGCGCTGTTTACTTTTTAATCTTTTTCTATTTTATTAAAGATTCGAAAAATTTGCGATTCTTTTTAAGATTCGAGAAAATTAGTAGGATTCATCCCACCTGTACTTTTCCTATGGCTTTAATGGTTTGAACCTTCCTCCAGCGCCTTCACCAAAAAAGGAAGATATTAAGAGTTGAAGCGGAGAAACTGGAACGCTTCATTTTTCATATCTAATCATGAGGTACTTTAATGAACTAAAGGACATTACACATGATATAAATTTCATATTCTTATTTCGTATCGACAGACAAATAAAGTTTAATTTTTATCTCTAAAAGATTTATAATTTGCTAAAGTGTTATATTAAGCAAAAATTAATAAGTAAATGAGCTTGAGAAGTGTGTAGTTCAAGCTTTATATCTCAGTGATATAGTTGTGTCCGATTAATATACATTTTTCGGTGCTAATACACGTAACACTTTTTTTAATCTTTCTTTTATTAGTAATAAAATAAATAGATTTTGACTTTTTTAATGTTTTCTGTACTTTTCTACTTTTCGGTATGGTTATTGTGATTTAATTGTATTTGTAATTTGGTACTATTTTCATGTAATTTAATAATTTGATTCATAATGAAATTTTCTTTTTTATAGACTTGAAAGGAATACATAGTTAGAATAAATGTCCTCTACAATGTTAGCTATTACTTGACAGTAAAATATAAGCTATTATTTTAATAGGATTCAATTTTATTTTAAATTTATATGAATTTTGCTTCAAAAAATATTAAGGTTAAGTTACTAGGATTCTTGTATAAGAAATCTCGTAATGTCATAATTTTTATGGTAGTTTTTATGATAGAATATCAGTCACTATAGTGTTTTTAAACATTGACTTTAATTTCTTTGATTTATTGAAAAATTAAAATTTTAACTATTATTCGATTATAAAAAATTAGCTGTTGTTCTAACTTTAGTATTTTTTATTTTAAATTATATAAATTTTGCTTCAGAAAAATCGTAAGGATTACGTTACAAGATACCTTTCATTTGAAATCTCGTAAAATCATAATTTTTTTATATTAGTTTTAGTTATAGGGTATTAATAACTAGTATTTCAATAGCGACTTTTAATTATTTTTGTTTTTTTTAAAAGAAATTGAAACGTAGAAGCTCGTATCTCATGATGTTGATTCTTCCCAGAACAGGTTTGATTCCAGTATCTTGCTCAATAGGGTGTTTCGAACAAGATATTTCACACACTCTGTGTTATTATTGCTTTCAGTTATCTCTGCCTAGCTTTATTGATACATAATTTCTTATGGAATTCTCCCCACAGCCATAAAATGATGAAATGCTTTCTGACTTTGTAAGTAAAGACGAGGAATGTAGTCTATAAAAGAAAATTCGAAAAATATTGCCCTGATGAATTGATGTAGAAATTACTTGACTCATTTTAATTGGAGAGTTCAATTCACTCGGTCTTTATCGAAACAAAAATAAATTCTTAGTTTTTAAATATTATATAAGCACTGCGTTCGAAGTCTTCCATTAAAATAACATTTCGCTCGCGCGCATGATAATTTTCCATTTCAAATATCCCTAAAATGAGAAGTATAGAATTGATGCGAACTCAAAATTTTTTATTACAAAGCTGAGAAATGCAAACATTATTTTAGGAAATTTTGATTATGGCGCAGCTAAAGAACTAAATTTGCGAAGAAACACGTTATGTTGAAATGTATCTCTTGCCCGATTTCATTTGTTACTGTATATCAGATATCTATGAAAAAGCATACCATGTCAAATTGTCTGAAATAAACGACGGACAATCATGATAATCAGCCTTATTATTATAATATTATAAACTGGTGATCAGAGCACATGCGTGTCTTACGAGAGCACATGGGATTTTCTCAAATAATCTTCTGAAAAATTGAAATGGTAAGAAAATGAATGCTTAGGTTGGTCATTTGTACTAACCAAAACTTAATGAGATTGGTTTTTAATATAAAACGTTCAATGTTTAAAAAGACACGTTTTTTACATGCATTAAAATCCTTTATTATGATAGTTTTTTTGTGAAACATATAATTACTATTTTTTATTCTAAGCAACTAAACTTACGTGTCGAATTTGACACCAAAATCAAGCAATTCTCGTTGAGTTAGAATTGCTTTTCGCTATTGTTGTAGACTTTTATATAATATTTTTAATATACCATTTAATATATATTTCATTCAAATTCTTTCACATAGAAAAACATTTTAGTTATTAATCAAATCTCTGAAATGTCAAACATTTGAGTACAAAACTTATTTCTATAAAGATGCGTTCTTTTAAATTTTTTATTTCTAAAACACTGTCAACTATAACTTTAAAAAAGTTATACAGTGACATATTTTAAATGAATCCAGAAAATCACATAAATATGTGTTTTCAATCTATATTAAACAAGCATGGCTGTAAACCGTAATATTGTATAAGTACTCTTAATACATAAGATTTAAGTGCTGTTGATTAGGCTTTTAATATAAGTATGAAAATTTTATAAATGCGTATTAATTAGTAACGTATTTTAATTAAAATTTGATTGTGACGTTTGAAAAGTGAGAATAGTTGTGGATGGAGGGAATCATAGTGATAAGAGAAATGAGAGTGTGTTTTTTCTGTAGAGAGTGTTGCCAATATTAGCTGAGAATCACGTGATTTGAGGGCAAATTGAAAAGGAAGCACTTAGCTGTTATTTTATAAAAGGAGATTAATAAATAGGTTCTTGTAACTGCAGATGAAATTCTGTACTCTTAAAAAGAACATCGAATAGTAATTTCATGAACCCCTGTTGAATTCTATATACACGTTATCTCTACAATCCCCTCTCTTTTATGCGTGAGTTGTGTTTTGATGGACATTTCTGAGCTGTCAATTGATTGATTCAATGTTCACATCTGGCAGAAACTCTTAACGGAGTATTTCATGAAGAATTTTTACTCTAACCATTCATTTTGTGGGAGAATCCCATTCAGCTCATAGTGCCATAAGTTGTTTTAATGTACAATATTCCCAATCCTCAACGTTTCTATATTCCACAATAGATGGTCGATTTAGTATCATGGTCACAAAATTGTTTAGAAAATTATTATAATTTAGACTTTTAAATGCGAAAGAATAGTACTGTCTGCGATGAGATAAGGCATTCACCTATAATAATTTCACATGAATATTTCCTTAGTTCTCGAGACATCATTATCTATTCGAACTACTTCAAGTAAAGGTTTTCTGAAAATCATTCATCCTTCTCGTAGAAGAGTTGAGTTAATACAAGCCACAAGTGGTTAGAGTTCCCTCTGTGATATACATTGTAATTGAGAACACAATTCTTCATACCACCTACTTTCGATCTGTCAAAATTCGAGTTAATGTTTGATTTTACTTGTAATTTTTCACGGGTCATTAATCATTGCTTTTTGAAAACAACAGCGATCTCCCTTTCTTCTTGGCCTGCTTCATAGAAATGGTGCTGGTATCATCCGACGACTTAACAATTAAGGCCAGATTTCGCGGTTCGTTATCTTGTTCCATTCCACTGTAATCATCGTTATCCTTACGAGGAAAATTTGGAGTCTGCAGATTCCAGGGTGGAAAACAAGTGGAATTAATTGCTCTCCGTGTAGAAGGGAATGCAGCTCCAGTAACGTGGCGAGGAATTACGCCCGAAAATATTCTCACACAAATTTATTGATCTTGAATTCAAGCACAGTAGTGATTGTCATTGATTTTCTAGCTGGTTTGAGGTCATGTGCTGCCAGGAATTTTACAGCACTGATTTCTTCATTCTACAGCTGAAAGGGTTCTTGTCCACTGCTAACTGATGGTTACACAAAATTTGTAGGCTAAGAGAGTATTTTAGTAATTCACGTTTTGTTTTCAGTTCAGATCATTGCAAATGGATCTGCTTATTTCTTTACTGATGAGAAACTAATTATTCTCGATAGAAAAGTTTTATAATTGAATCTTTGTTCTTAATGTGAAAAAGTAACATCAGATTTTGTTAAAAGTGTTTGAAGTCTAATAAGATTGGAAAATTTTATTTGAAATATCGAACTTGGCTTTTAGTTTATTGTGAATGGAGTTAACCGATAAAATTGCTGTAGAAATGCGAAAAAAAAGTAATTTACTATCAACTTCAGTTCTTGCCATTTTTGCATAAAAACGGCGAAAAGTGTACCCTATTTCTTCTGTAATTTGTCTGGTAGTGATTCGTTTGGTAAGTATATATTTATCTATTAATCCTGTCTTCTGTATTTCAGCTTTTCTTATTTTAATTTATAATTATTTTATTTTTAATCCGCAAGTGTAGATGGTCTACTTGTGTATTTACATAAGCATTTTATGCATGCACACACACACACACACACACACACACACACATATATATATATATATATATACATTAATTTATTTATTATATTAATCATCTTTTGTAATTTTAATATTTGCTTATATGAAAACACTTCTGCAACGAAAATTAATCATAGATAAATAAAACAAAATCAATAAATTATTGTTTGAATTTGATTAGTCAGTTACTTATAAGGGTGATTAAGTTAATAGATTTAAAGATTTATTTTTTAGAAGTTAAGGTAATTAAATGTTTGTCTTGTTTGTCATACTGCTTTGCCTTTTTGCATAAGAGAGTTAATTTGTCAATAACCTATTGTGTTTAAAGTGGATTGCAAACCTTAAAACATCAACACTTGAGAAAGGAATCGAACACATGAACTGCTAAATTGAAGACTGATGTGATAATCATTTAGATTTTAGCTTGATCTCAAGGGGAAACGGTCACTTTTTGGGGTGATGGGAGAATAATTAGTTCTATGAAATTCAAGAATGAAAGTGATTTTCTTTACATCGCTCTTGTTTTTATAAATATCATATTAATTTGATATTTTAGTTAAATTATAATGATGCTTCAACTACTGAATAGTTCATTTGTTGTTTGCAATTTTCACTGCTATATTAATGTATCATACATTTTGTAACAAGAAACTGGGTATGCGCTAAATAAAATTGCATAATATTTGAGAAAAATGTAGAAGATACATATTTTTAAACGAAATTTGTCTCTATAGAAACATATCTGCAATATTTTAACAGGCCCCTCCTACATTAATTCAATGTGGAAGTTTTTCCCGATGTTAAATTTTAGCAGGCTTGTCTGAAATGTCAGACTTTTACAACACTTCATTTCTTTATTTATTGACACTCTTTATTTTTCCTACCTCATCGGATGCACTTAAGAAGACTCTTCTTGCCTTCGTTATTTACGATCCAGTTCACAGAATCCTCCTCTTGGAAGGAGAAGATTGTAAGCTAATATTTCTAAGTAAGCAAGGACATCCATATTGTAGAACTAGCCCGCTGCCCTATCTTTTCCCTTTCTTATTAATTCTCTTTCTTTTTTTCTTCACTTCTTAGCACTTGTCGAGAGCTGCATGCCCGATGAAAGTTTTCCTTCTTTCTCAGAACTCTCGGGAATGATTGCCTTCTGCGACCCCTTCGAGTGGACGCTTCACTTTTTAAGTATTCTTTCGGTCCATTCGCCTTGAGATCTACAGGTGCGCCAAAGACTATAATCGCCAAGTTTGTGCCATTTTGCTTAACATAACCCGTTATTTTGAATGATGGAAAAGGAATGTGCATTCATTTAGTGTTGGATTCTGAGTTTACGGTTACTATGGTTACATTTGGATTCTCTCTCTGAAAACGTAGGCCTGTGAGTTGAGCGTTGGCGATTATTTATATGTTGCCACCAACACACAAATTTCACGAGTAAACCACATGCATTAAAGCACTATATTCACATTAATACGAAAAATGAATAAGTATAAAACTTATAAGCAAAAAAACTTCATTTACATAATTTCACATGATCTGGATTATATATACATTTATCGGTACAACTATAATTGTCAATGGCTTTAAAAACATGAACGAATTATTATACTTACAAAATTTTCTAAATTATTTTAGAAATCTATGAAGGTATGTTTTAAACATATTAATATAATTTTCATTTATGTTAGAATTTCAAAATATTAGGATAAAAAATTATTATAGCTTTTTGAGGTTTATTTTTGTACTTGTTCCTCAGATCCTGATGTTAAAAAGAATACGATTGGGTGCCTGATAATATACTATACAGGATAGAAAAGACAATCTCGTTGGTTACTTCCTGTACCACAGTTTCTCTTTTGAAATGAAATAATTATTTAAAAAGTACTTTGTAATAATTTCTAAAATAATTCTAAGTACTGAACGTAAAATTCGCTCTGCATTGTAAATTGCACAGTTTTTAAAATGCGAGAGAGATACCTGTTAGAGAGATAATAGTTGCTTAATATCACTGTCACTGAACTTTAGTGACGTAAAAATGGAGAAAAAATAACATGTTTCATTTAATCACGTCACAACCCACTCGAAAATTTACCTTTCGTTAAATGGGGTAAACGAAGAGAAAAGATGAATCACGATGATAAAACGATAACAGCGGAAATAATGCTGAGTGAGAATTCTTATCTAAAATAATTTTATCTTTTTTTTATGTTTAGCAACTTGATTGTAATTCTTTAAATTTTACTTTATTGTAAATTATGTAGAAATCAGTGGAATTTATCCAGTGATTATGTAATTTTTTGGCAAACAGGACTAAAAAATTTTATTAGAACAGATTCTTATATTATAATAAGCTAGCAAAAACCCTTGATAATTTTCTAAGCTTACATACTGTGTACAGCTTAAAAATATAGGGTTATTTACTTATATCGCGTGATTATCCTCATTCTTGAAATTTATGTCAGTATATTTTAAACAAATATTTTTATGAGATATAATATAGAGTTTTGCAATAATATCCTTGATGAGGAAAGAAATTATTGTCATTTACCTGATTCATTGTCAACATAACGACAGTTCAGTGCTATTCTGTTTATAAGGAATAATGGCTATAATATCATACAGTTGATGATTTTTTCTACGCTAAATACCATCTACTATGAATTTTACGCCTATCATTAGCCTTTTCATGCCACCTTTGTCATTATTTTAACTTTTATAACATTTTGACCACATTTCAATCCTCGCTCTATTTCTTATTTTTCACACCAGCGTCTAAACTGCGTTCTTTTTTGCTCCTAATGCATTCAATCTGGTGCATTCATTAGAGAACGTTATGATTTCTATAGATTACTGGGCTTTTACATGTAATCTGGGATGGTGCAGCTCCGCTTTTGCTATTCGTTTGGCGAGCCCTTGGATACGAAAGTAAAAGGCCCACAAAACATTCATTTCTTGCGCTACGTTTCAACTCCAGTGCAGTGATTGGAATATATCATGCGCTTTACGATGTATTAGTGAACAAACTTATGGGATGATGATCGTCAACATGTTGCGTGTCCTCATAAACATCTGAATCGTAAAGATAAATTTCACTTACAAACTGAGGCTAAGATTTTTTGACCGAAATTTTGTTAGTTTCCTTCTTGGAACAACACTTCACCTGAGCATAAAGCCGTTTTGACTTCTTGGTTAGTACTTAATGATGGGTCTACCAACATTCTGAGCTATTTAGCTGCAATCGATGCTTCTTAGAGGCGTTCCATAACTTAGTACATTGTGACTGTAACTGAATTCGCTTGTAATAATAACAGGAATAAAAAAATATATATTTTGATAACTTCGTGTTCCAAGTAAGCAGTACTATAGGGTGGGCGAATCAAAGTTCTTATGCAAGATTTTAGAACATCGAAACTGATTTTATTAATAAGATATTTGCTTTACTTTATATTTTACTTCGCAAAATAATTATTTGTGATGAATTATTTGTAACTGTTTTTATGTTTTATTCTTATTCTGTGAAGTCTATTAAATTAAAGTTAACAGTCAGTTAAATAATTATTAATTTGTTGTAATTAGTCAATGGTAGGCTTGCAATTTTTTCTTGTAATTTAATGCACCTGAATCCAATTGTTTCACATTCCTTCTTGAGGAAGTAATTTACATGCAAAGTACGTAATTTAATAATAACTAATTTATGACTTTGCTTAGATTGTGATAAAATATTTATGATTCTTGTTATATTTTATTGTTATTCCGCGAGGAGACTAATCTATTGCTTAATATAATTTGCTGAATTTGTAGCCTTTTTGCAGCTTAATGCACCGGAATTGTAGCTTTTTCAGATTTTTTTCACGTTTTTCATCGAAGAAACAAAGTATAACAAGATTTAAAAGCAAATGTCTTATTTAATGATAACTAATCTATGATATGAGTAACTTTTGTGAAAAATGCATTCTTATTATTTTCGAGCAAGTAATTAACACTTAACTTTTATTGTATCACTATTATTAAATCAATTTACTCATATTTCTTCAAATTTAAATAATTTCATCCAATATTGATTTTTATTGTTTCATATTTGTAATCGAATTTTTAATTAGATAAGTTTTTTTCACAAATACTATTTCGCAAAGCGAATTAAAAAATTTAAATAATGAAATATATTTAACTTTTAAAGTTTACATCAAATGGGCTTGAATCTTTTTTACCTTCATTGCTCCTACCATTTAGGTTAGGTTTGATATGGTTAAGGTTTTGCTTAGGCTAAAATACTCTTGCCAAATTTTTTGAATTTACATTACTAAATGTGGTGGTGTAAATGGAAAAAAAAAAAACTGATATTTACACTCACTTATAATTCAATTTGTAAATAATTTTATTTCAATTAAGGACGTTTTATTAAGATTATTTCAAAAAGTTATAAAACACATTAAAAAGCTGGTACATCAAACAGTAAATAGTAATAGAATTTATTACGTTAAAAACGGTTTTAATCCGTTGTGACTTAACCATTGGACTATTCAGGAATGGATTTTGGTGTACTAAAATAAGATAAATAAAACTATTCCATAAAAACACTCTGCTATATTTAATAACATGATTACAATTTGGACTCTTACTTCATCCCAGTTTCAAAGGAAGGAAACAAAATTCTGAGATAGACAAGTAATTTAATCACAAAAATAAGAAGTTTTATTTTTGTGATTTAACTAAAATTCTGTATTATATTATGCGTGTTACTTTTAATACAAAATTATAGAAGTGAAAAGTAGAATTACACACCTCTCTTTCCGCCTCTGCCACTTTAATTAGAATTAAAATAAGTGGAGTGTTTGTGCCTATTCTTCATAGTCGCTAGAGCATACGTATTGTTGAGTTCTGTGAATCCGTTGAAGAATTGGCACTTGCTTTTATTTTTGTAGTAGCATCTGTAAAAACCTTTCATTCAGACACAATTTGATTTCGCGAAATCAAATCAGTAACACCAATTTAATAGCTTTAATTGTAATGAGCTTTAAAAAGAAAATTTTGTTTTTTATTCTGAGTTTCTTGTCTTCATGAAACTTTTTATGCACATTTTGTTTATTTTTTAATTTTGATGACTACAGTTTAAATTGGAAAATATCCCAGAAAATTCAAGAATTTGCGCTAGATTTAATTACATGCCCTCTTACAGAGTAAAATAGTGTAGATAACTTTTCTTGGGAATAGAGAAACAGAATAAAGTTATATGCTTTTTTAAAAAATTTTTCTATATGAAATATATATTTTCTAATACTAAAACTTTATTCTCTTTAGAAATATTTGATTTTAAAATGCTCTGTAATCTGAAATATTATTACATTTTCAACTTATTTTGGAACAGAAATTGCCGGGTATATGAAAACGATAAAAATGTTGGTGCGCCATTTTATTGTTGTGTATCAAAACTATAATAACTATTAACGAATCATTAATGCTTTCTATAAAACGATTCAGTTTAAAGTATATGTTTGAAATCACATCTCACAAACATAACTTTACAAACTGATACTTTGAAATATTTTTAAGCATTCTCTAATGCAAGTTCATTTTGCTTACTGAATTTGTTCACCCTATTTTAGTGTAAATTGTATGAGATTATGTAATACCTTCTTATGTATGCTTTTTTTACTTTTAATAAAAGCAATAATTTGATCAACGGTTCGGTTGCTAGATTATTTGAATCTCACTCATTTAAATCGAAGCTGCAGAAGCAGTCGACAAATGCTTAAGCAGGTTTGGAATTTGGGATATTTTTAATTGAAACTGCTTGACGATTACTTTTAACACATGGTAAAAATGTGGAAATAATAGAATTATATCACACTTACTATCCACTTAGAACAGTTTAGTAACATGCAAACACAATGACCTGGGGTATGGAATTCTCCCAGTCGAGTGAAAACAAATTATTACTAATGACATCACGTGACCTTAAGCTGCAGCAGATGCCAAGTTTTCCAAGGAAAGATTGCCACTCAGAACAATATAAACTTCGCACAAATTCAGAGTACCTAATCACGCATTGTGGGAAATGTTGGGAGTTCCCTTTCTACTCGTGAGATTCTCCCATCTCCTTTTTTTGTTTTCGATTTCTCAGTAGGTTTTGTGGAATTTGAAACTGCGTTCTTTGTGCATCAACACCTTGCTCCATTAGCTTTGTTTGTCTGTAACTTTTACCATGCACTGCTGCTTTTCACGTGGTTCGAAAAGTGCGACACATGAAGGTGATGTTGGCAGTGTGGTGAAATAAAGTTAAAGAAAAGGAAAGTGCGACTAAACATTTGTTCCATCGTCTTCATATCGATTTCTTTCTGTAATTTATTTTAAATCTTTTGGTAGCGACACAATAAGTGAATTCTAAGTTTGATAATGGTAAAAGTAAATTGAGCATGTTATTTTTTTTACATTACGTTAACAGAATGATATATTTGGTAATATGTGTTTTATATATAATCTTATTTATAAATCTAAAATCTATGATATGGATAATGTTTCTGAAAATATGATGATTTTGTTCTGTAATTTTAAATTTAATTCATGTATATATATATATATATATATATATATATATATATATGTGTGTGTGTGTGTGTGTGTGTGTGTGTGTGTGTGTGTGTGTGTGTGAGCGTGCATAATTTTCTTGCAAGTAAGTTTTTGTTTCGTTCAAATTCGTGAGTGTATTTGTTTTCACGTATGTGCCCAATTGTTCTCTAGTTTATTATTAGACAAATTTTGTGTAATATTTTTGCGTAATATTAATCAGTAAAAAAAAATCATTGTTTTTATGGTAATAAATAATGAAATCGATCACAAAAATGAGATTTATTTTGAAAATTAATCCTTATCCATAAAGAAACTGAATATTGCATCTAATGAAATCTGGTGAAATTTCTACCGATTGCGCAATCCTTAAAGAAACAAATATATATTTCGAATTTATTTTTCGCTGTTAAAAGTACTTCAATTTACTTTTGCTTTTGAAGCAAACTAAACAGAAAGGAAAAGAGGAATTTCTCTCACAAAGATGCATTTTAGAAGCACTCTAAAAAAGAAAAATAAAGGTATTTTCATGCTTTTCGGAGCTTATATTTCCGTGAGATTTATAGTCTTAATCCTATTTCAGTGTTGTGCAAAGTTTCCCCCTTTTCTATCGATCCGTCTGGTTTAAAATCCCTGTCTGTTAAAAGTAAATACCTATGAAGTTTAACATCTCGCTGGAGGCCCCAAAGAAGAAAAAAAATGAAATCCTGAATTTCTTTTATTTTTCGTCATCTTCTCAGAAAGACGTGGGCAAAAACAACAGCTCGTAATCTCGGAGCCTTTAAAAACGAGTCAGGACAAAAAAAAAAAAAAAAAAAAAAAAAAACAGAGAGAGAGAAAGAGAGAGAGAGAGTTCACACACAGGTTTTAATCTGTCTATTGATTCGGGGGTGTGTCTGAAATGAAACAAGGCAGCGCGTTTTATTTCGTAAAAAAATAGAAACAAAAGAGATCACCGAGGATTATTGACGAGATTTCTCCCTTCGAGAGGACCCCGTGAATTCGTGCACCGAGCCTGGAAGTCGATAAAATCAGGTGCATACCCAACTCGTTGGGTTTCAAGTGCCATGATGCTAACCCAAAAGTCGAATTCGTTGATGTCGGAACTGGTGAACCGGTCTTTTAAAAGTTAAAGCGTGGCGAACCGGTTTTAAAATTTCGTTTGAGAGTGTATGAAACCCTTGTTGGGGGTGATGAGGGATTGCGCACGCGAAGAGGCTTTGGCACTGTTTTTCGTTTTCTCAAAGAAAATGCAAGTATTGGAGTGAATTTTCCTTAAACTTATACTAACTTCTATTTCCAGGCGATTGCATGTTGGAATTGATTTCTGCCAATGTTAAATGAATGAGAGACGAATGACAAGGATTCAAAATTGAGGATATAAAAACTCCCTTTCTTGCTACAATTGCTAAATGTTTCATAATTTGCATAATAGGCTGTGTACTATTAACATTTTCTGCTATAGTACTGGAGAAAATATTTGCTTAAAGCAATTTTATGCAGTATCTCTTGCACTTGTTTTATGTTATTTAAATATTAAATTAGATTTTCTTATTAAGGGCTTATTTCGAGCCAAGATTTAGATCCAATTTGACTAAACAGAAATTCGTTCCGTTCTTCAAGGGCTTAAATCGATGTGATTTCATCATAATATGCTGTTACTTTTTGTTCATCTAAGACAATGAATTGTCTCTATATTTTTTTTAGTTTTTCCCAAAAATATCTTCTCCTTCCTTGTATATTATTAATAAAGTAAGAAGAGTTTCTTTTGAAAGGGGAAGTAAAATGTCAAGAACTGAAATCAGATATCAAGAATGTGCTTTGAACGAGGTAATTTTGCAGTTTTAAGACATTACACGGTACGACGGCAATGTTATTAGAGAAAATATTTAAAAAAACTGCTAAATATAAAAAACCTCATTTACAGAAATACTATTTTATTAAAATTACCGTTGAACCTAAATTTTCTTTTGAAAAAATTGCGTATAAAGTCAAGAAAACAACTAGGATTACCACACCTAGGATATTATATTTGAATTGAGAATAAAATATAGTACAATTCGTCTTCTGTTATACAATTTAATTTAGTCACTTGACAAATTATACAGTGTGGTCATTATTCAAAGTAAAATTGCCCAATATGGTGTATGTCACCGGATGGTATTCTAAATACTTGCAAGACATCCATTAAAGTTCCCATCGATGTGTATTCCCTCCCATTGGAGCGGCTCGATGCGTGACCAAGGCACTTACGGGTTGGCTCATTTGTTATCCTCTCCTTATCAACTGAAAGCTTTTCGAAACAGAATACATTCTTTTTCCCGCTTCGCCAACGTAACCTGCGACAGTTCTTTTTTTTTTTTTTTTTTGTTCACTGGCACGTGCAGATTTGGACAGAATGTTAATCTGAGAGAGGGGGAAATATTATCAATGAATAACATTTTTTTTTCAAGTTTTATTTGTTTGCTCTTGTGAGGCAGATTTTTTGTGGTTCTTCTAACAATGTTTAAATCTGATTTTAAAAGTGTTTTTTTTTTGGATCAAACTCTATTGACTTCTACTGAAGTGGTTTTAATTTGTAAGATAATTATTTCGCATTTCGTGACTAGATTAACTCAAATGTTAACGATGATGATTAAGAAAGTAGACTCCTCTTCTCCGAAGGTAAAATTTAAAAAATGAACCTTTTTTTTTAGAATTTTCTGGATGCAAAATTCAATAACTCATTGTAAATATGATATTTCGAAACTAATTTTTATCGAATCAGAAATTCTTTCGAATTCGCTAAAAATCTCTTCTAATTATTTACTTATAAAATTCTAATTTTTTACCTTATTTATTTATAGAAGTCAAAGCATGTCATTATAATTGATAAATGTATTTATAATTAATTCGATCTTATTTTGATAATTGTTTTATTATCAGAATATTATAATTGATTTGTTTGGTACATTTGTGCAACTGACATTTTCCAATTTAATGAAGGGGATTTTCGAAGAAGGATAATCTGTTATTCGTTTGTGATTGGATATTTATTACTTTGTTAAGACCCTTGCACATTTTCTTTCAATTGAGCGATTTTGTCATTTTCACTTGTGGGGAAATTTCCTCTTTCTCAGTGTATATATATACATACATACATATATATATATATATATATATATATATATATATATATATATATATATATATATATATATATATATATATATATATATATATATATATATATATATATATACATATATATATATATACATATACATATATATATATATATATATATATATATATATATATATATATATATATATATATATATATAATGCAAGATTAGATATAGAACTGAAAAGTACAAGAATATATAAAAGCATTTATGCTTAGTAATACATTCAGCGCAAAAGAAGCTAAAATAGAATTACTAAAATATAGTTAATAGTATATTTTATAAAATTACTAATCAAATATTAGATGGAGAATAATACATTTTCCTTTGAAATTTTTCCAAATATTTACTATATTTCGTATTTTCAATGTAATGTTTTCCATTTAGTATTTTCAACGTATTATTCTCCATCTAATATTTGATTATTAATTTTTAAAATATACTAAAACTAAACTCCATGGCACGGCAGCCCATGTGGGCCAAGGCCTACAGTGCCCATAACAGTTAACGAGGGCCCTGGTGTGCGAATCATATGTCCCGATTAGGTGGTCAGCCTAACGCGAAACCCCCAGTGTTTAGTTCCCAAGCATGCTTGGTACTCAGTGAATCGACCCACTGAAGGAATGAAAGGCTGAGTCAACCTTGCCCAGCCCGAGGATGAACCTGTGAGGAGCGTGAAACGCTGCCACTAAGCCACCGGGCTTATAAAATATACTACTAACTACATATATGTGTGTGTGTGAGAGAGAGAGAGGGAGAGACTTATTTTCAAGTAAAAATATATGAGTTTATGTGACTTAAAAATAGTGATATTTTAATTTTAAATGTTTGTGTATGCAAAGTTCTTGACATTATATTTCAAAAAGTTTGAGAAAAGGAATAAGCTCAGCTTTTCAGTGTGTTCAATTATTTTAACTGAAAATCTTAGTTTTGTATGGTCGGTAGAGCTTATTTGGAATTCGATAAAATCTTTAATCAAAATCCTTTTTGTTGAAGCTCTGGGATAACAAAACAAAGCAAAAGTGCGGAGACAGGGAAGGCGTTGCCATTCAGGTGCACTCATTTCAGGGGATCGTGAATGATATCGGTGTCTTTTATCAATCATTGGAATGCACCTTTCAATAATTATTCTAGTTTGATATTCCTTTAAAAATGTTCTTACTGTTTTTATTATGGAAATGATATGTGTTGTTTCAAGCTCAGAGTTTTTAATCGATTATCTTTGTCATTTTTTTTATGTTAAATAAGACAATCATCCTTAGTTTTATTAAAATCATTCTTTTAAAATACTTGACTTTGGTTAAAATCTGAAGAATAAATGAATTGGTTGAAAATAGTTACTTTGCTGAAAACTAACTGACGAGAACGAAAGTGTGATTATATTTCTATTTTAAATTCCAATACAGTTGGCCATTGACCAAAATGATTGATTATTCTATGTCAAAGAAGGTACCAATAGAAAAATAAATTGAGTTGTTATGGCATGTTAATGGGTGCTGAATATCCTCGCGCGTATGGTGGGTTTTCTGTAATTGATCTTAAAAAACTCTGAAGTTCTTTGATGACCTAATATGTAATACTTATTCATGTTCCTAATATAAATAATTATTAAAATCATTGATTTATTGAATCAATGATTTCCTAATTTTTGTTATTAAGGTAAAAATAGAAAAAAAGTTATATAATCTTCCGGAAGCAACTATTAGCCAATCTCAGAAACATTCCACCACTCTGACCATAGCATTCAAATCGGAATTACACATGATACCAAAGTCATACTGCGGAGATATCGCTCAAATGTGTTTGGCCATAAATATTCCAGTCATACAGAAGCTATACATTTTGCTGAGAGTTCGTAAAAAATTTCTTAACATATCTCCTCTTTAAGTAGTTTAAAAAATTTTCTATATAGAATAAAATGTTTCTTTGCTGCTATTTTTAAAATAGTTTGCGTTTTTTATTTTTTGCTCTGTTCACTGGAAAGTAAGTTAATGTATTTAAAAGTTATTCATTTTTTATCTTATCACTATCAGCGCGCTCATTATTATAGTAATTTGTTATGCATATTATCGTCCATTAGTCTAATTTGCTTGAGGTTTAAAAAAATTGTCTGTACTCATGAAAGTGTTAGTTTTCCTATTATTGCAGTGCTCAAAGTATTTAACAGGGTGAAATCAATATTCCACAATACTCTGATTTAATTATTTCATGGAAAGATTTTTTGCCACTGAAAATTTTTTTGTTATTGAAACTTTTAACATTATTTTATTGATTATACTATTAAAGCTATTGTTATCTACTGAAGATACAAAATATTGTTGTCCGTATGTATTAAATTATTAGTTTTCTTAAAGTATTGTAGTATTCGAAGTGTGTATTTAACATAATAAAATCAAAATTCCACTATACTGTTATATAATTATTTGACATAAAATTATATATATATAAACAAGTTATTTAAGGTAAAATATGTATCATTATATTAAATAAAGTTCTTTGAAAGCGATTCATTTTCAATAGTTAATTTGAAAAAAAATTTACTTTGGATGAGAAGATTCCTTCATTTCAGTAAGTTTATAAAAATTTTAGGCACAAGGAGATTTATTCACAAAAATACTTCAGTGTTTTATTTTTTAAGCAGAATTCATTCAATAAAATTTTAGTTATGTTAGTAAAAATTAAGTTTTTTCTTTTTTTAGAAAAATTTTAAAAAAAATGTTATACTGAATATAAAATGTTCCAAGCGATGACACAATGTTTCCTTATATGCGAAGAATCATCGAACTTCGTGGTATTTTTGTAAAGTAAAAGAAATTGACAAAAATAAGAAACGGCTGGGGAAGCAATTATTTATTGAGGTTGGCAGCAACAAATTGTTTTTGTGAAATTTGTCGTATAACATGTGGAATTTGTGTAAAATTCATTCCGAAGGAGGAAATAATTGCGAATAATAACGAAAAGTGTGCATTGTCCTATCGCCTTGAGGCGGGCGACATTGTCATTTGTTTCATTCCCACTGTCTTTAATATTCCTTTCTTTGTGAATGAAATTCCGACATCTGTCTGATGTGAATCGACTCCAACTTTCTGCCAGCCTCTCTGTTCATGCTCGTCTGGCCTATTTTCACTCCCTTCAATGAGGGGAAAATAGGAAGAAGGGTGGGGGAAAAATAAAAGGGGGTATGACATAAAAGGAGGACTTTGTTCGCAAGATGTCGCTAATAACTAAATAGTGCGTGTTATGCTGGGAACAGTTTCTCTTAGTCATAATCCCAAAAAGAGAAGAAAAAAGATGGCAACAGCGACAAAATTTTTGTCTAAAATGGGACATCGAAAATGGCGGTGGACATGTTTTTGTCGAAATTCTTGGCATTTTTCTTGTAACTGGCTTTTAGTTGTTACGAGAATAGTCTTAAGATTTCTTTGAATAGTTTTGTAACGCTGCTTTTGATTTCTAAAGCTTATGTTTTAGCATATTTTTTATGCTCAAATATACAAGAATTTATCGCACCCAGATTATGTAATGCTTATTAAATAGCTATTCATTTATTAAAATTTTATCCGAAACTATTATATATATAATGATTCTTACTTAAGTGTTTAAATACGAAACAGTTTTGTTATATATATACACATCGTCAAACTGGTAATTTCATTAAAATAAAATGTGTGGTCATCCATTTTGATATTAAAGTATTTTTTTATTCTTCTTCTCAGTTCTTAGCCAAAAATGATAGTTAAAGGACTATTTCATAATTTTTTTTAACTAGGGACATGATATATATATATATATGTTGTCTTTCATTCCATATTTTTAGTATTGATATGAATCACTGTCAATAAAAATTTCATTATTTTCTTGCTTTGATTGAATGATATGTATGATGATGAACACTTTTTTATTTTTGCTTTGATAATGAAGTGATCTTTTTGAAGAGATGGTTCACAAATCCTTTAAAGAAATGAATAAGAATTAACAAGGAGTGTGTGTGTGTATAACTGTTATTGATTATTTTACGTAAATACTATTGTGCTAATTTTGCTGCTTAGTTTTATGAATGTAATGCCAACTACCTTCATAACATTTCATTATTTCGCTAATAGGACAGCTGTTTTTGTTTTTTAATAAATTTTTAAATAACAAAAACGAATATCAGGAAAATCATTCCTAAATGTACAATATTTTTTATTGGTATATTGTATCAGTATGCTTTCCATCAGTTATAATCCATAAGTGTTTTCAAAAATACAAATTTTTATTTACTTAAAAGATTTTTAGTACATGCGTTATGCTATTTTTTGTGTGTATTACTATTATCTTATATATTTTTTTCAAACGATAGATTACTGAGAAACCAAAATAAATGTAGAATTCAGAAAAATAATCATGAACTCCCTCTAGATATTCCAGTGTAGAACTTTTGTGGAGCATGAAACAGCTCTTCCGCGAGACCCATCGCTTCCGAACCGGAAAAGTGTCCTTTAATGTTTGTTATTATACATTTTCCTGGACCCTCGATTTAGCCTCCGCGAAATCAAACACATTTCCGCTCTTATTTACCCGGTGCAGACGAAGAGAGGCAGATTTTTTTTTCCACAGGGAGCGGGTCTGCCGACTCCAAGGGTGAGTGTCCTTGGAGTCAAGACGCGGAGCTCCGTGAGGAGAGTCGTAAGCAAGGAGGGGTGGGCGTCCGTCCTGTGTGCATTGGTTGGGCGACTTTTGTTAACGGCACTTGACCCGCCTTCGTTGCGTACTTGTGGCTTGGGCTCAAAGGATTGCATAAGGTGGAGTGGACTTTTTTTGACGAGTTATTATTCTAAACTATGTCCGAAGTTTGTTTATATTAACAAACGACATGTAACGGTGCGACACAGTGCAGGATTGAATGCATTGTCCTCTCAACGAAAGTGTTTTGTTTTATGGCTTGCTGTGTTTAGCAGTCCGTCAGTTGAATCCTTTTCTTGTCAAATGGATTGACCAGCTGACATGTACTGTGTAGGAAGCATATCAGTTGAATATTTTAAACGATGTTTTTGTTGTCATAAATGAAGATTACACTTGCTTGGAGGTTTTCCCAAATGGTTCTTTGCAGAAGTTTTGCTTTTTATTTTGCCAAATAAGATCATTTTAGTATGGATGCTAGGCAATAGCATTAGCCAAAAGTTATGTTTATAATCACAAATACAAATTGTTAATAAACATAACTTTTAACTAACTTTATTATTTCTTTTCAAATGAGGAACCACTTTTTCCATTGACACTGTTTTTTCTTTAAATATTTGCTTATAAATATGCAATAAAAATACCAAGAAATTTGACAAGAATGAAAATTCTAAGTTACTTTTAGAAAAATAAATTGAACATTCACATTTTAAAAAAAACATCATACTGCCCAACTTGTCTAGTGGTCAGCATGCCTGACTGCAGATAAGGAGGTCCTGGGTTTGAATCCCGGTTTGGGCATGGATGTACTTTCTCTCTCTATCTATCCTGTCTTTGTCCTTTCCTTGTATGAATGAGGTGTGAATGGTTGCCTACCCTATAAACGGGAACCTATGGCATGTATGTAGAGCAAAGTCGTACTTTCACCTTCATGGTGCTCTGATTAAAACGAAAGACGCTCCCAATTGACTTCATTCGCATAGCTAAGGCATAGCGAGCTTGGATTGTCAAAGTGCCATTAGTAATAACAACAACAACAAAAAACATCATTATTATTCGTTCAACTATTATTCTATTTCTTTAACATTTTCAGCTATATTTTTCTCATATCATAAACTATTTCTTCCTCTATTATTTTTAATTAAATACTACAGAAATTAATATCACAATAGATATATAGAAGAAAAATGTTGCATTATATTTTTCATTACATTATTGTGTGTGGTTAATATATCTTTAAAATAAAAAGATATTTTAGAAATAAATATTTAGATTAAAAATAGATTATTTAGATTAAAAGTAAACATTCTTAAAATTTTATTCGAAGATTATTTCTTTTTGCCAGAAAAATTTTAAGTTGAAATTTTTATACGATGTTTTGTTTTATATAGCCATCACGCTTTTTGAAATGGAAAGTAACGCGTTCGACCCTATATTTTTTAACTGCTTATGTATTAGTGGATGATTTTATTATCTAGACAAGCACCATCCTATTGTTTGCACCATCCTGTTATTTGACTATCATGGTTTCAAATCGATGTTCTTTCCAAAAGGAATCAACCTGCTAAGACATTCATTTCAAATAACATTTCACGTAACCACGCCTCCTGGAGCCTTTGGTTATTGTAAATGCAAGTTTGTTTTGTTTATAAAAAAATTAAGTTGACGAATATTTTTGTGGCTAAGAAAATAATAATTGCCGACAAATCTGTGATAAAGATCTAAAAAATGCACCCTCCGCTTCCAAAGAATGGAGATGTATTTTTGATAATCGCAAGATCTCCCCTATTTTGTCATTTATTATTCTTAAATCTAGCGCCGGATCATTGATCATCATTTCAGCTCTTCTTTTATTTGTGCCTCCACCGAATGTTGAGTCGTATCACCTATTTTAGACGATATAATGGGCCTTCCTGAAGACATTTTATCTTTCGCCAGCTTATAAATTACGTATTTTTGGGAAAGATTTGACTTTATTTGAAAGGGTAATTTAAATGCCACATTTTTTCTTTTACTGATTTCAAAACTCGGGTCGCTTGTACTGAAATTGGTTCTGCGCCAAAGGATGCAGAATTAATTGAAGATGCAACATGAGTTCTCTAAATTTGATTTCAAATGTGTTTTGTGAGAATAAATCAAATGGTAGGTAAGTCTATTCTGCAGACTGCTCATTCTGGGGACTCATGGGATGGCCTCTTTATTTCGAGCCAAACGACCTCATGCCAGTGAAGAGCTTTAACTCCCAGGGCTCCCTTATCGAATGCGCTGCCCTCTGATCAAGAGAGCGAGCCTTTTCCCCATTATTATTCGATGTTTTTGGATAAAATTTCAAATAAAAAAACTTTGCATGTCATTAATAAGATTATTTTTGGGGTGTTTTTAGTTTCATGAAATGATATTTAAAGTTCTCCCGTTTGTTGGTCAAATGATAGGAGAAAGTTTTAAGTATATTATTTGTGCGGTGGTCGCTTATGAAGAGCAGAGAGGACTTTCGTATCGACAGGATCGGTTGTCCTTGGTCATAAGTGTGGCCAGCATTTTACATTCATTGCAGATTTTACATCAACATAGCTTTTATGCGATGAATAGTTTGCTATGATTGCTTTATTATGAAAGATGTCCTGGTGAATAACAAGGTCATTAAAACATTTCCAGGTTCTAACCGTAAAGTTGAGCATTCGAGTTTAAACCCGTGGGAACCGCGCTTATGCTCGTAACATTTACTGAGCAGACTGTCCTACCGTTGGTGTGAATCAAAGTTTGGAAAAGGGGGTGCCAGCTCAGGTTTCTACCTCATCATTTAAGCGTAATTGTGAATTACATTCAATATTATCTCTAGGTGAGTTAAGATGTATCCTAGACCATCTACAATAATTCAGTATGTAAAAATGATATGATGTGAATACATAAATGGTAGTATGATATGATCAGATGGAAAAATCTTCTTTACTTCGATTTAATATAAAGTTCCGTTTATTCGTTGCATTTTGCCTTAGGTAGGCTGGATATTCTAAAGATGGGAGAACCAGTTCAGACTCGTTACCTGAACATTGTTCCAAGTTTTATGTCTATGAAGTAATAAATCTCAGATGTATCCATAATAAATATAAAAACTATATATCTTTCATTCTCCAACATAATTATTTTTGAACCATCGTTTCTGATTTCTTAGTAACATTACGGAATCTTTAAAACAAACACACACACACATAAAATATTGTCACATCAGTCCATGAGAAATGTTATTCTGAATTCTATTTGTGAAATAAATTTTTCATTCTGATGCAAAAAGAATTTTATACATAACATCTTCAACACGTTTTATTTGCCTATATGGGTGCATATTTACTTAAAATAAATTTGTATGATTGAAAATGCCGACTTTCTTTTCGCAAGCTATTTATTGTCTCTAATAATGGAGTAATTATTTATTATCTGCTTTAAAATAAATTAACGATATGTTTATACTGTTCCCCGTAATTAATTTTCATTTTCACTGATAAAAATAGTCGTCCTATCGTCACCGATAAAATGTAATTAGTGTAATTCGGACAGTAATTAGTATAAATCTCTGTCATTTATGATTACACAATTCTTGTAGTAATTAGAGATAATTTGTCAGGCACAATGAGGTGACGGCCTTTTTTCCAGCCCTGAACAGGATAACAATTGTTATTAAAACTGGATTGTCAAACGCTGCCTTCTGTTTAGCTTTTCTTTCTTTTGTCAGAATAACTAGATGACGAATGACTATTTGAAGTGTCCCAAAGCAAAATATAGTTACAGCGCATTTTTTTTTCATTTGTTGTTTGTTTCGCTGTCACCAGAGGAATTCATTTTTGTAAAGTATTTCTGGAGGATGTTCTCTTCAAATTTACGGTTCAATCAATGCTAGAAGAGGAGGCATTTCAGTTGCCTGAATATTGGAAACGTTCAAATAAATGTTTGTGGTTACAGAACTGTGCATTATGAGCCTGAAATATAAAGGCAGCGAAGGGATTGTCTATCGTTAACCGAGATGAAGGCACTGCTCTCTCTAGATGTAAATTAGTTGTTGACTTTCCCGGGATTGTGAGATTCTTTTTTAAAGAGTTTACAGGTAAATTTTGAGATTAAATATAAAATAAAAATGTATACCTTGTTCAGATCAGGTTTTGTATGATTTCAGTTTTTTAAAATTGGATTTTGTTGTAATCTTGAAAGGGGAGGGGGTCTAAAAGCTCAACTATATTACAAGAAGTTAAGAATTTAATTTGCTCGGAGATTTCGACGTTTTCTTTGAAATAGGCGATGGTAGCGACACCTACAAGATTTTAAATGAAAAATATGTGCAGCAGATTTCTCAAACATAAATTGCATTCAAACGTTAAAACATTTGGTCTCCTTCATAAAGACATTTTACCAAAGGAATTAAAAATGAGCCAATATGAAATAGCCACGCTTGCTAGAACATGGCTGAAATGTACCCCCATCGGGTGCTATTGTGCGGGACTCTATCCAGTGAATTTTTAACTGCGAAAAAATGTGGTCTTCATATCTATTTAAACTGTGTATTGCTAGTACTAGTAAGATAAATTTTAAGCATTTTTTATTCTTTTCAAGCTAGGAATTGAAATATAGCTAAGGCTGATTATAATTTTGTTTTTCGATAATTTTCAAATATTATCTTTACAAATACTGCTTTCTTCTGGAATGAGCCCGAATATGTTGAGCTAAATCAAACACGTTTATGTAGCATTGAAATATACCAGAATCTTGGTTTAGTAATAAGTAAAGAAATTAGACGCTTATTGATTCATTTAGTGACTAGCTCATAAATCATTGTTATCACTTTAAGCTTATACAATTTTAAAAGAATGTAATTTGCAGTCCAAATAAAAAAATGACTGTCATAAAATTTTTGGGACATTCAATATCTATTCACTTTTTCGAAACTTTTCATTGTGCTGCTGCGTTAATATGTTTGTCGTGATGGAAGAAATTCTCAAGCACTCTCTTTGACAGATAACATTCAAATAATGGAATCCACCGTCTATTTGCAGTTTTTCGACCCTTGTAAGATCAAATTTCCAACCCCAGATGCAAGAATCCTACAGCAATCCAACTGAAATATTTCACGTCATTTTAGAATGTTTTAATGATCAGAGTCTACAATAAATTGTTAGTCAAATTATTATCGAGTAAAAAAGCAACCCCATAGAATGAGACTGAGCAAACAACAAACCAAGTCCTGGTGTGCAAAAAGCAACTGAGTCGAGTGGAAAACCAAATCAATCTTGTATATGTTGTTGTACGATGTTTTTTACTAAACACTATTTCTCTCGTAATTGAATGATTTATTTACATTAGCATGTATCATTTTTTTTTATCAAAGTTGCTTCCTTATAAATAGCTTTATTATTTGTTTCAAATATCTACGATATATTTTTTATCAACGAGAAATCTTCCTCCAAAATGTATCTCTTACATAAGTAAGTACTTTCTACATAGCCAAGTAAGTTTCGATTTATCTATTATGCATCAACAGCTTCAGTTATTTTTGGAGGGTTATATTGAATTATTCATCGCGTAAAATATAGATACAATTTATTCAATTCAGAATATTGAATTCAATTCCCCACATCCCAGAGACGGAATAGATTTCGAATGTCTGAGTTGCCGTATCATCTTTTTATTGACTGTATACCAAGGGTAACTTGACCTTACCGACGATTCCATCCGAGTGATTGCTCTTCAAATTTTTACATTGTTTGGATTTCTTCATCTAGTTCGATTCAATGGGTCGGTTGAGCGTCTTAGGAGGGAACTATTCTTGTACACTTTTTTCACACGGCATATACTCGATTCATTTGGCGACATTCTGTGAAAATGAACAGTGGGAAAGTGTGTTTAGCTGGGTTGACATCCTGTGTAAAAAATGTCACGCATCGTTTTGTGGTTTCAGTGAATAATTTCTCCACCCGGGATTAGAGTCTTCGCAACGATATGAGCCGATTAATTAGAGCATCGAGGGAATAATAAAAAAGATTCCCTCAATCAAACATCTTCGAGTCATTTGATCGCCTTGATTAATTAATTGTAGTGATTTTCCTTTAGCGCATCACGGGTGAAGAAAATCACCATTCTAGTTCGATCGCCTGTGAATAAAATTTTACAAAAATAATTTAAATGGTTTGGAATAAAATTTGACAAATTCATGATTAACAAGTTTCAGTTTCATTGTTTTTTTTTCACACATTTTTTTTGCGTTTTTAACGTACTATATTAAGTTGTAAAGATTTTCATTTGAAAATATTAAATTTTATTCGTTACCGATTTTATAAATAAAAAAAATGCTTTCTATAAATTAAAAAGAATTTAGCAACAAGTAAAACGAGAACAAATAAAAAAATGTTGGTCTGTTTATAGGTAAAAGAAGTAGCGAACGACAGTGTTTAATTGTAGATTAGCTTCAGCTACGTAACTATGACAAGTTAAATGAATGAAAAGAATTATTATTTCATTATGTAATTTAAATTTTTAATTACGTATTTAAACTAATAACATATTTTTTTGATAAATTTTACAAGAATTTTTCTTAACTCAAAGATATATTACAGTATTAAGGAACCTTCTGCTATCTTATTGAATGCCTTGTGTTAACAAGTGTCCTTTGTTTGAAATTTTTAACAGGAAAACATTGTTATTTTTTATACGTTAGATTATTTTTTAAACGAAATTGTAGATTTTTATGACTGAATTTTCCTCTGATAAAAACGAAAACTTATTTGACTTCTTAATCGAGATAATCACTGATAACCTATTACGGTAGAGACAGTTGCAGATTAGAAACCTGTTGTAGTTGGAAGTGATTCTTAAACTGATAACACTGTTAAGAGTTGGTAGAAATTTATTTCATTCCATGGATGTTTTATAACCACAGATGATGCAGAGAATTGTTTCAATCTTTTGAAACAAGCCGTAACTTGTATTAGGAAGGCGTTTTAGCTCGCAATTGCAAAATTCACAGGTGCTTCCAGGACTGCTTATACAGTTTAGCATGTTCCATCTCACCTTTTTCTTTTATTTCGCCCAGTTTCCACTGTAAATGTTTTCTCTTTCTAGTTTTATTTTCTGACAGATATGTACAGAGACATCGCCCTTTCCTTATAATAACAGCAGGAGTGAAATAAAAATTGAATAGTGTGCGAGGTTGGACCCGGTTGCAAGTCCTGCTCCTTCCTACGCATGCGTCATGTGGATGCAGCATAAAAACTAAACAATAAGCTGACGTCTCTAAGGGTCTGCAACACTTAGGATTTAGTATTATGAGTAAATCTAAATTACTTTCCCTTTTTTCGATCATTTTCTACTTGGTTTTTATTTATTTTCAATCCTTATTAGGAATCATTATTATCATAAATGACATTTTTCTATATCTACTGCAGTTGTCGTGGAATAATTTCTTGATTTTTTTAAAAAAATACAGTAGGTATTAGAAAATAAAATAATTTTTCAAAACATTAATTTTTTTAAAAAATTCGCGTATCTTTCAATTTTATAAAATTATTTTATTTCCTTTTTAGTTACTTTGTAGTTATAGTAATGTAATTTTAAAATTGAGATGTTGTCAATCATCAAATTGCACTGAGAATTAAATGGAGGAGAAAATGATTCATGTTAGAAACACATCTTTAAATAACTTGAATGAGTGACAGACCAACCAAACAAAATGAATGAATAGGAAATGTTGCGTTTTGTTGACAAAATGTGATAGTTTATGAAAAATGTAATAATGAATAAACTTGACCACCTGAACTGCAACTGGTTGAACATATATAATTTTTTTTTTGACCTTGTCGACTGAAAACATCGTATGGCAACTGGTTAAAGCTGTGTAATTAGGAATCATAAAGACACTCCTATACAAGGACAAATTTATGTATCTTTAGAAAACCAATAAAAAATTGCTTGAATTACTATTCTTTTGTGCGAAATAGTATCGTTTGAATTTTTTTGTGTGTGTGAAATAGCTCTAAAAAATAATTAAATTATTTTTGACCTTATTCTTTATATTTTTCTGTCATAATTGTGAATCTTTATTCATGATTGCGTTTGTCAAAATAAGCTGGGAATTAATAATTCTCTCCGTCCCCCCGTGCTTATTGTAGTACTGTTATTTAATTTTGTTCGTTTTTAGAATTAATGAACATTTTTTTTGTTAGCACTAAAACTTAGCAGAGTTTGATGTTACAGATTCAAAACTTTGCTGTACGAACCTGATTATTGCAATGAATAGTAACGTGTTCTGCGTAATTATTATGGAAACAGAAATATAAACAAATTTCTCCTATTTTACGGCTCAAATTCTCTCAAGAAATGTGCTTATGTAGTTTATTATTTCAAGTGTCTTCTTTAAAATCGTTTTGTAGAAGCATGTGAATAGTATTCTGAAAGAATATCGGAATTGTGTGTTCACTTATTGACAACATGGACTGAACGTTCACCATGAAAGTCATTCTTACGCCTACTGTTAGTGCATTTTAGAGATCATTTTTCTTGGCATCTAGTCAAATTCTGTCGCTATTATTTTTACACTCTGTAACTTCATCCATTGTGGAAAGATTGTTGCGTCTACAGTTTGTGAAGGAAAGCTGAAATTATCTCGCATAAATTGTTTCTGAGAGAGATCCTAAGATGTAACGTCTCAAAAAAACTATATATATTTATAATGTTTCAGTTTGAGTTAGTATTAGTTGGAAAAATAATATATCTTCTTTTTCTAAATTTAAGTGACTACTTTGCTATAGATTTCCTTTGATTTATTTATAAATAAATGTAAAAAATTCGCATATATTAGTAAGGGTGTGAATCAACGTTGGACTAGATGATGTCAAAGTAATTTTTTCATAATTTTGAGGCTGTTTTTGTGGGAAACTTATTTTTTGTATAGAGTTATAATATGAATGGTTCATCATCAATAATATTAATTACCTTCAATTTGGAAATTTTGCCTGCATATTCTGATTGAAGTGGATGTCATTACCAAAATTCATTCTTTTATTGTTATTTCTTATGTTTTTTATTATTTGTATCTTTTATTACTTTTCAGAGGCTTAATGTAAAGTTGTACAAGATTTGAATCTTTGTTAAGCAGAATACTAACTTAGGAAAAATGATATCGGAATGGAAAAGCTACTGAGAATTTGTGCTTAAAAATTGTACGAGTTCTTGCATTGGGAAACTTACCATTAGTAACAGAATTCCTGAGCTATAACAGTTGCAGGAAATTATATCTTTTTCTTCTTCACAAGCTCAACAGCCTATTGCAGGCCAAGGCTGACTCGCTGATCTTATTCCAGCTGACTCTATTAGCCGCAACAGCCCTCCATCGGTTGATTCCCATTATTTTGAGGTCTTTTTCAACATCGTCCAGCCACCGCGTGGGTGGACGTCCTCTACGACGAATCCCTTCGATTTTTGAGAATGTCACTTTTTTGGTGGGAAAAGCATCGGTGCATCTGCACAGGTGGCCCAACCACCTTATTCGTGATGCCTTTATAGTTCTTACAATATCGGTCCCACCGTATTTGCTATATTTTCTATTGATTTCATGATTGAATAAAATCCTCCACTCATTATTCACTTGGATGGGTCCAAAAATGTTCCTCAAAATATTTCCTTCAAAGATCAATAGCTTTTCCTCCTCTGTCTTAATGAGGGTCCAGCATTCACTACCATACAGAACAATTGGCCTGATTAGGGTTTTATATAGGTTCAATTTTGTATTTATAGAAATTAACCCAGATTTGAATTACTTCTGAGGCCTTAAAAGCATCTATTAGCAAGAAAGATTCTATTATTAATTTCGATTTTTAAATCATTGTTACATGAGATCAAAGTTCCTAAGTAACTAAACTGTTTTACCGAATCAAAAGTATAATCACCTATCCTCAAAGGTGTTGGGTCACAAATTTTATTTGTTGCAATCAGAAATTTTGTTTTGTGTGCATTAATAATAGGTCCCATTTCCTTTGCCGCATTCTCAAGCGCTACAAAAGCCTCAATGATAAATCTCTTTGATCTTCCTATGATATCAATGTCATCGGCAAAGGCAAGAAGTTGAATTGTTCTATGTAGGATAGTACCACTGGTCTTTATACCAGAGTCTCTAGGAAATTATATGCCTTTTATTAAATAATTTGTAAGAAGTGATTTGTTCCACATTTTGTGAACTAGTTATCCTTTGCTTCTACTCTTTGATTGATATCTGAAAGGTTTTAATACTTCCTTAGTTATGATTAATATGGGGCTCTATTTATAGCGTAAGTGTTGTTTTATCTGACTTCTACCGCAGTGTTCTGCATTCTGATTAGTTTTTATTGTAATTACCATACTACTCCGTACCAAAATAAAACCGCTTTATCAAACGTTCTTTCTGAAAAGTGTGAGGTGGAAATAAATTACGAGGCAATATGTAGGGAATCTTTTCTTGTCGTTATGAGATGTGAATTTATGGTTTCCACATGTTTAGCTAGAAGAAATGAATTCATCTCAAGTGTTACACCCCCGCCTTACTGCTCGGTTGTGATGAAAAAAAGTTGAGAAGATGAACGCAGGTCAAAATTTAACCTTTAGAAACCCGGATGTTTTTGCGTTGAAATCAAATTTAAAAAATTTTGTAAGCATCATCTTGTGTTCATCCTGATTCAAGAGGAAAAGAATGTTTTCGCGATTTCAGTCGCCGTTAAAAATTGCTGGCAGTGGCTGATTGTATTGCTTCACCCCTGCCTGTGGCTCGTTTGAAAAGCTGTCGACGAATCTTGGATGGAGGGCACTCAGGTACCCTCGAGGGGTGAATGATATCCCAGCTGCTCCGTGCATGACCCAATTGCGTACCGCCTCGTTTTGCAATCTATTAGTGAAGGTTGTTACAACACTTTCGCTTTCTTCCAGCCAGTTTTGATTGATACATCTTTGTTTATAAGTCATGTCCAAGAGGGTATTCGGAATTCTTTTGACCGGCAAAATATTTTTTTAATCACTGAATTATAACATAGAATTTGCAACACCTTTCATATAATATTCTTTAAGTTTTCTATCCTTTTTATGAAAATATTGCGAAATTTTTCTAATGATAATATCCGTACGTAGAAACTTTGGTCCTAAACTTAAGAACAGATATGTCTTATTGTTTCGATTGCTGTTTTAGTAATAAAAATGAAGCTGACTTGGTAAATTTTGAATTGCCAACTTTAAAATATTATTTTAGTTAACTTATATTTAAAAGATTTAAGCTTGGTTTCTTTAATAAAAATGCAACACAGTTATTTGCGTTATGATTATTTATTTTAATAAAAGTGTGTTGTCCTATGTAGTTAAAATTTTAATATTATGCTTTTATGCGTGTTTTAAAATAATTTAATGGAATTGGTCAGGAGTTTATTTAATTTATATGACAAGTTTGTTACAAGTAAATGCTTTCGCTCTTGCAAAATCAATTGAACGAATAGTTTTAATTTCATTTCAACGAACTGTAATACATATCCTACTCTTTTATAAACATATTATCTTAAATTAAGAATTTATTTTGACTCCTAAATCATGACTTGGAAATAAAAAGTGAACAAAAAAAGTCTCTCTTAATTTACTGGAGCTGAAATCCGTTTTTTTAACTTTCGCTTTTTGAATTTATTTAAAATGACATTCTATTTTTTGCCCTATATCTGAAGTGTCCTTAGTCATTTTATTAAAGACGCTATCAACATGTCCTCACTGTGATTCTGATTATTAAGAATAAATCTCGTAACCAGGATGTAGTTAATTTCTTCTCGACCGTAACTGTCGACTCTTGGGTTTTGTTCATGCGTGTCCTTCATTCCTGTTTGTGAGGCTCTGCTTACATCTCGTTAACCATTTTCGCTTTTGAAATACACTTTCATTCTCTTTTGCTTCCACTTAGATTCTTTCCACTTAATTTGCGGCATTTATAGGGCTCGAGCTACTTGGGATTTCCAAGTTGTTCTTTTTGTCCTCTTTGGAAGGAAAATTGTGTTCTGTCGCGTTGCGTGCTTTTGAGAGCGAAAACTTAGCCAGCACCCACCCATTTTTAATTAAGCTTTGAACTTTTATTCCAAATTTGTTTTGCCTCAAGTAAGAATTTCGGACTATTTGGTCAGTTCTTGATTTAAATTTTGATAAATGGTAATGAAATTGGATATAAACTCTAATAGAAAGAGGTCTTTTTTTTATCCATTTCTTCATATAAGATAAAATAAAATCCCATAAAGTTGTATACACCTTTAGGTTATACATTTCAGAACTCAAAGGATTTTTAAAAAAAATTTTTACCGACCAAGTCGAATGTCAGTGAAAACAATCGCTTTATATTCTAAAATTTTCTTTAAAAAGGTAATCTGTTATAAACGCTCACATCTAAATAAATTCACCTTCATCAGAAAAAAAATGAGGATTGAAATAATTTAAATTTTGTTATTAAAATTAACTTTTAACACCTTAGTTTAAAAAAATAAACTAAAGAGAATATCCTTATAAGTGGCCTAAACTAAATTGGGGCTTCTGAGGGTTCACAATTTTCTGTCGGCCCATTTCATTTTTGACTTGAGAATGGAATATATCAGATGATGTAAACATAATAAAATATTTTATTAGAAACAATGGGAAAAAATTGTCTTTAAATTTTTAAAAATTACTTAATAGTTCCAGCATTGCAATTTCTGTTTCGAAATTATTTATATCAAGGTAAAATTGATTATAGAAAAATTTGAATTGAATTAATTATAAAAATCAAAAAAATATTTTTGAAAACGTAATTCTTAAAATTAGTATTACTTTGAAAATCCTATTATTAGGGATATTTTTATTTCGTATGAATATTTATATTTTTCAAAATATGTCACACACGTGTTTAGATTTCCGAAATGATGAATTTCTTGAATAAAATGGGATATATATTTCGAATGTAATTTTTGTTTAGGCTCAGTTAGCATTCCTGCTAAATTTTAATAAAGAATAGTATACTATTTTTTTTTAATTTATGAAATTCGTAAAAATTAATTTTCCTAGCTTGTGATTTAAAAATCTTTTTATAAAATTTTTAAAAAAGATTAAAAATAAAAGCATTAATAATGTTTTCTTTTACAT
This sequence comes from Latrodectus hesperus, assembly GCA_037975125.1. Classification (NCBI taxonomy): domain Eukaryota; kingdom Metazoa; phylum Arthropoda; class Arachnida; order Araneae; family Theridiidae; genus Latrodectus; species Latrodectus hesperus. The sequence continues at coordinate 9,131,107 of CM075859.1, forward strand.
CACCAACTAGGGACTCGAAGAAATAAATATAACGAAGAAATGGTTTTTAAACTTGAGCGATTCTAAAATGACCTTTCGTTGTTTATGAAAATTCTTCCAAACAAGTTTTCACCCAAAATCTAAATACAATCCAATCAAATGACAATTTTTGTCAGCATTCCTGCATGAAAAAGTAAATAAAATTGATTTACCATTCTTTTTAAATCTTTATATAAGCTTATATTATCCTTTATTTTTCAAGTTAATATCACTCAATGGAATTTTTTGAACTTGCAATTGAGTACTTCATTAAGAAAACACTTCTAACAGTAAAACAATTCTTGCTTAGGTACATGTATAAGGTAAATTGATTTCCCTTCTTTTAAGCTCGAATTCAAATCGCAAAAACTACCCGAACAAGCTGTCAATGTTTTTACTAAGAACTTATTCACACAACTCTTTCAAATAGGGTAATGATTCGCCTTTTGCGCCTGACCTCAGGAAATACACTTTCCATCTTATGTGGGAAAGTCATTTCGGCTGGAGTGTTTAAATCTCCGGAAGGCGTCCTTTCTTTAGCAATTAGACGGATGGAACGAAACGATCTGTCAAAAAGAAGCAGACCACGCGAAAACTGGCATGGGAGGGAGATCGATCGCGCATCTCTTTGTTTATTTTTTGAATCGTCAGGGTTATTCTCTGGTTTCTCTCTCGGCTGATACTGGGCATATGACCTTCGATCGGGTAAGTGGGACTCGGCACGTTTCGCTTTATTTTATAGCAGAGCCTGCGTTGGCGAAATTTTGCTGTTCATACCACTGTTTTTGTTTATTGTGGACGCGTGGAGATTTTTTCCCTCTTATATAATAATTAGATTAAACGCATCGAAATACATTTCTATTTGTTCAAATTTTGAAGAATAAACCTGCTTGTAGGTTTTAATCTTTTATTCGTTTAAAATAATTAAATATTATTTTAAAAAATCTTTTGAAGTTAATTACTCTAAAAATAACATTCAATAATTTTGAATGCTTTTGGATTTTCATAAATTTTGTTCTGATTTATTTTAAGAAATATATTAGAATATGAGTTTTGCTTGCAATTGAAATGTAATTTTAAATATATTTCTGAAGATTAAAAAAAAATTATTCCTCCTATGTAAATGATCGTTTCTTTTTATAACCGCATCATTTTCATTTACAGAAATTAAAATATCTAACACTGTAAAATAATAAAATTTTCTTAAATATTTGTTAACGTTTTAAATGTTTTTTCTCAGCTTGATCTATCAAAATAATCTCTGTTGCTTTAAAGTAACTGTCTTCACAAAAGTATCGTTAACTATTAGTTATCATCTGATTTTCTAAAAATTAAAAAGTATTGTGGGAAAATCTTAAAATGGTTCATCAATATCAATTACAAACTTAAATAAACCCATATTTTTTTTGAATTTAAAATTTGCCACGAAATAAGCATTTATTATGTTAACTCTCATCATCTATTGTATAGGGATTTCAACGTAGCTTATAGGGAAGAATATCATTTACTTTGAATTTTGGGTGAATTTTTACTTTTGTTACGACCAAGTAAATACCTGATGTTCATTGCAATCTATCTAGCAAAAATTATCTCTTGTAATTAATTTTACAAGATTTTTATGTATCCTAAAAATTAAAATTCCTCACTAAAAAATTAGGGAATCATTTCTGAATGTTCAAAATGTCAAAGTAATTAACTATACTTCACAAAGTATCGTTATCTTTAATTTACTATTAGGCTGTATTTTTTCTAAGATCTAAATCCATTTTTTCTCTAGCATATTTTTATACTATCTACAAACATATATCAATTATGTATATTGAAAGCGATTGGTGGTATAAAAAATTGTATTTACAAATAATTATCGTAGGATTTTATTTTTTTAAATTTATGTGCGTGAAAGATAAAACATACTAATACAAACAATGTCATCTTAATGGAGGAATAAATAAAAGTAATTTTATTCATTAAGATTTTTAACGAAATATATAAAATACACTATTTGATTCCCAATATGTACCTAACGTTTATTAAAAAAAAGACCAATATGTGTTAAACAAATCGATATCGACTTTTATCTATTAAATAAGAATTTAATTTTAAATCTAGCTATCAATAAATGTTTATTTTCACTAACTTACAACAAATATTCTCATGTCATTTTTCTATCTGTGTAATCTGGTGCTAAAAAATGCATATCTAATTTACGAAATATAATTTTCAAATTCTATATAACATTTTTAGTATTCTATAAATGTTATCAAAGAGATATTAAACACAAAGCAGTCCTTTATTTTGTAAAATCTTGTGTTTATGACATTTTTTTGAAGTATTTACAAAATTGTACTTCACACTAGAAACTGAAAAATAGAAGCTATAAAAAAAAGATAAGCACATTCATCAGTCAACGTAATTCCGATAAAAATGTATCGTTCAATATTTAGTTGGAGGCCCCTGTTACTTAAGTGTTCCGGAAGCGATAACCAGAGGAGATTCGATTGCGGAATACTTGAGATGCCTAGTTATTTATTATTGAATACTTTGAATGTATTTTAATAATGAGAGAGTGTATAATATGCATTATTGTAGAATTATGTAATATTAATATTGGAAAACATTATATTAGATAACGTATTCATTTATTTTTGAAATGTTAGTGTTCTTAAGTGTCGGAAAGTGCAAGCGATTTAATTTGCGAAGCACATATTTACGAAAAATATGCATTTGCTTTAGACAATTTTTATGAAGTTGATTATGCATTTCATAACTATAATTTAACATTATGTCTATTAAAATAAGTGTTCCATTTCATTATTCCACACATAATTTTTTATTTTTAAAAATATTCTACACAATTTTGTAATTTATTTCGTTTTTTGTATTCATTGAGTATAAGTTATTCCTGTAAAAATAAACAGTTGTATGATTTAAAAATAATCCCGCATTCTTAAATTATTAACTTCGTTCTTAGTGTAGGCATTTGCATATAATTTAACCCTGATCTGAAATTACAAAAACTGTTTTTGTTTGCATATAATTAAATAACAAAATTAAATTTCTCGTTTTTGCAAAAGATAATGTAGTATTAGATATGTTATAAAAATAATTTGATAAAAATATTTGTTATTAAACAGAATATTTTTAATTTTCAGTAAAAATAATATTTTTTCTTCTCTCAGATAAACAAAAATGCATTCTGTATTGTATTTTGAAATTGCAGTTTCACATTTGAATTAATATTTTTTAAACTGTTTTAAAATACCTAGTTTTTTGAAGTTCGAAAAATTTTCATTCTATAGTTAATTATCATTAAAGACCGTATATATATATATATATATATATATATATATATATATATATATATATATATATATATATATATATATATATATATATATATATATATATATATATATATATATATATATATATATATGAGACGGATATTTACATATAATATTAAAAAAACATAATTTTTTGTTAGTAAACATTCCTTAAGAAAAATAAAATATTATTTTGATTTTAATAATTGATAACAGTTTTATTATAAAAATTGTAATATGTGTTGTTTTAATTGAATTGTCATTTCTTAATTATTCTTAACTAATATTTATACTATGTTAAAAAAATATAGAAATTTTATTCACTTCGCAAATTCTATATTTTTTTCTGAAGTCTCATTTTCTCAGATTTGTTCCGTAGATTTTCATTCTCTTAATTTATATGACATAAAAATTCTTCTAATAATCGTTTTCATCAGAAAAAATATTTAATTTCATTTCTTTCATTGATTAAACACTAATATTTAATTAAATAAAGTTAATTAAATTTCGGCTTTGTGTTATAAGACACTTTTTTAAATATACTGTCAGAAATGTGTGATTATTGTACTTCGATCTTGAACAAAAATGTATTTAAAGTATAAGTGAAAAATTACTTAATATGTGAAAGAATTTTAATGCTCATACAGTGATAGAATTCATTAATTCTAGTTTTTTGTCACTTATTAAATATTCTTATTAGTTATGTCTTTTTTGATTGTTATACATAACCTGAAGCATAAAAGTAGTTATATAATTACATTTTATATAATTTTATTGTATGCTGCACAAATCAATTTTATTTACTGATTAGAAAAATAAAATTTAAAAAGCGCTTAGTAAAAATAGCTGTAATTTATTCGCTGATTTTTTTAATATTTGAATTGTTAGAATATATTTTTTTAAAATTAAGTCTTATATACTTTTTATTTACAGATATTCATGAGTAATTGTAGTTATATGTATTATTTTTTACTGTTTGAGCAAAATAAAACTACGAAGAAAATAATTTGAAAAATAACCAATTTAATTTGTGCTTTTATTTTTAAAATTTATATTATTAGAATATATTTCTTATAATCCACTTTGTATATACAGATATGCACACACAAATACAGTTATTTAAAATTATTTTTATAAATAATTTAATTTATGTTTACTTCATTAAAACGGGTACTGAAGCGATAATTTTTTCACCCCTATTTTTTAACATTAATTGTACCTTTTTTTCAGATTTACCGCTCCATCGCTTTTTTACTCTCCATCATTTTCTACTATTTTACTTGAAGTCATTAATTTTGTACAAAAATAAATCAAAATAATTAATTGTTTAACTTTCCCACTCATGTTGCCTTCCATTAACCTTGAATAGAACCTCGTAATAATTATTTAAGGATCATTTAAGAGATCGTCTTGCAATACATTTTGATATTTTGGTAGAAATTAAAATCAGACGAGAATTAATAGCAGAAGATAATTTTTTATCATTATTCATCATAATTTGTGACATTTTCGAGACGTGAAAAGATACAACGTATCGCGGTGTAATATTTTAACACATAAAGTATCTAACTATTTCATTTAATTACTTGAACTCAGTGCGACAAAATAAATTTTATTTTAAATATGAAAATTTTTCGTATATTTTAAAATATAAAACCTTTTTTTTTTCTACATTGTTGTAAATGATGGTATTTCCTCATATTATATAGTGCATTGTTTTGGGATAATTTACGACAATAGTTCATGAGAAAGGTCCGAAAGTTTCTTTAATATCTGAATTGATCTTACAGATATTTTTTTCTTATAAAGTATAATCAAAATTAATACGGTAACATTTATATGAATTTTCCATCAAAATCTTTATCAGTACGAAAATTTACGATTAGTGTAACTAAAATTTAGTTAATTTCTATTCTGATCATTTTTTATGATAAACATTATTATGTCAAAGGAGGGCATGAATTATTATATATAGTTGATTTAAGTGTTTGGATTCAAATTGAGGTTTCGAATTTTACCATAACTAGTTCTAAGTCTAGTTTTTAAACACAAAAACTTCGACTAACGTAGGTTTGATTGTAATTCTAAGTCCAATTACAAATATTAAATTTAAATTGGCCATGTTAAAAAGCCTTGGTGTATAAAAATCTCCACTTTTGTATGACAAATACATGTTATAATAAATTCCACCTTAGATGTGAATGTTTCATAAAAACAATGGTTTTTCGATTTTCGCATTAGTTTGGGCAAATTTTAATAAAAAAAAATCCATTTATATACAAATTACTCATATATATGTAAAAAAAAGAATATTACAAACACAAATATTTTCAATTTGTATTTTTTTAATAGACTTGAAAAATATTTAACGTGTAAGCAACTCTTTAATTTGGTACTTTACCAATCAAAACTTGCCCTTAAAGGTTCAGCAAAACGCGTTAAAAAAAAACATTTTCTTCTTCATTTGGGATGATTTTATGCTTGAATTCCGATGAAAATGAAAACCGAGAAACTCTGTAAGCGTGACAGGGTACTATTTCATTAAACGGAATCGCGGACTGTGTTTTTTCTCCTTTCGCCATCCTCACTCTCTTCCGAAACATTTAAAAACCGAAGTCTTTGACCTCTTTAAAACTTTTAATCTAGCTCTGACCACTGCTCAGAACCTGAATAAAAGCTTTATTCCCGGTGAGAGAGAGAGAGGTTGCAGTATTTTTTTTTCTCTACAAGCAACTCTTGTGTACAAGATGGCCAAAACACGAATTAGTATTCATTATGCTTATCCTATAAACTTAAGAACAAAGAATGCGGAGATGCATTCTACTTAAATATCATTTCGGCGATTCCACTTTAAAAAACTTTTTTGGCTCCACAATTTTGTAATAATCACTTGCGTCGAATAATCTTCGTCAATTATATCCATACTCATATTAGGTGCATTCATCGTATTCCAAATTGTGGTCTTGTTTGTTGTTTGTATGACGTAGAACTTTTTAATCTTCGTCGAATTTATTATTATTATGAATTTTTCATTGAACGCGATCGGTTGTCTCAGCTTTTACATAATGCATGTGCGATAAAAAACAAAAAGTAATGAAGAAATGCTTTCAGATCTTGCTTGAAAATGTCTTGATGGTGAGAAGTATTTAGAGGCAGAGGTTTAAATCACGAATAGCACATAACAGAAAATTTCATGCTGGTAATTTAAAAATTACTTTTCTGCTATCGGGTCTAAATTCAAGTATAAAAATATTCCTCAATATATTTGGCAGAAGATTTGAAGCATAAAAATAATCTTTAAAATATTTAGTATATGGATAAAATGAAAAAAAAACAAGGGAAAAACAAATGCTTGATATATTAATAATTTTTAATGGTAATAAAACAATAAGCAATGAGGAAGACTCATTTTATTTGGCCAAGCAATATCAACGCAAAAGTTTATGGACATATAGTCTTAATTCAGCGAAATAAACTTAACGAAACTTTACTCTGGTAAAAAAAAATAACCACTTCATATGAATTTCATGGCAATTTTAGCAAACTTTTCGACAACGATTTTGGCTCCAATAACTGGAAAATATCAAGTAAATTATACCTTTAACTTCTGACCAAGAGAGATCCTTTTACTTTTTTGCTTACAGAAGAAAATTAGTCATGCATTTTGTACAATGTTCCTGCCATTTTATTACCCAAATGTTTCCTTTCTGCTTAATAGGAAAACCAACTATTTTGGTTTATTCCCAATGATTAGACGTCTTACTGATTTTTTTTCCCTTTTACATGTCAAATTCCCATAATGTTTACAAAATGTAACTTCAGGGGACTAAACTTTCTAAATTTTTTTTTTTACTTTTTAATAGTAGTGAGTCACTAAAATACATAATTACGTTTAAAATAAATATATTAGAGCCTAAAACCAGCTATGAAATTTTTGTCAAAAGAAAATAAATCGTTTTTCATTTATTTCCTAAAATTTTTTATTCCTTTCCATCCCTTAGGTAAGAGCTTCCATTGATTCACAAGGCATCCCACTCGCTCTCGCGTTTTCTGTGCAGAGTATAGGATCTACTTTTTTTCTAGATTTGCTTTTAATCATATCTTGAAAAAGTAGATAAAATAAATAATAAAAAATGAATGATTGATCTGTTTAAAATTAAGATGCTTCTCATACTATTGAGGTACTGCATAATATAAAATGAAGAACTAAATTTAATTTTGGAATTAACAATAGAAATTCAACATATCGAATTTCTTACACTTCTTTACATTAAAATTGCACTGTCTAGGAGCTGTAAGAATTGAACCAAAAATTATGTGTGTTGATATCATTGATATAAGTACGTGATTAAAAATCCATATCAAAATTACAACTTATTGTGGAAAAATTAGCAAATGAAAATATGGCTCTAGAACGATTGCTTCTTATACAAATGCTATATTTGTATCATATAGTATCTATTAAAATTTTGAGGCATCTCTAAGCATAAGAGAGCAAATTTGATTTTAAATTTACCAACATGTAGGATTACTTATATTCTAGACGAAATTTATAGCCACATAAAGAGTGCCAATGTGCTTTTAAAATAGCCAAATATATAGAGTTCTCCATAATCTTAAGATGTTTCTGATTATAGGGTTGCAAAAAAGCTTTTAAATCAGCCAAATATATAAGATTTAATACTTGATGTTCAGGTGGTTCCATAATGCCCGACTGTTAGTTATTGAATGACTTGCCGTTATTCTGACTTTGACTATAGGTGAAGTGAGTCTACTATAGTCGACATAGAATAACGGCCATTCGAAATCAGTCTACTTCTAGTCTAAGGAAATTGCTTAGAGTCTAGCATTTAGAAATGACACCTTTCTTAAGCTAGATGCTTACTGACAGAAGCTCCTGAGAAGCGGCCAAATGAACTGGCAGCAGGACGCTGTATCGCAGACATTGCTTCCAATCCCGAGTAGGAAAGTGAACTTCAAACCACTTTTGTTAGGAAAAGATAGAAGAGCGTACATTTTCAAGACCAACAGAACCGATTCTTGCTGTTTGCTGGTTTGAAATTATTTAATTCGTATGAGTTTTAGTATACTTTCTTTTTATTTTGCCAAACGTGACTTAACTTTGTGGTTGAATAAAACTTGAACATTTATGAGATTCGATTTCTTATAAAAATATTAGCAACCCAAATTCCCTCGCAATATCCATTTTATGCTCGATAAATAGAACTCTTACACCTTCTTTTAAGTTGAAAAGCAATGCAAATTGCACTGTCATGGTTAAAGTTCGAAGAATTTTTGTTTGTTGCTACATTTCATTCATGCAGAATAAATGAATGAAGCAATAAATCAGCACTGCAAAGAACAAAAGCAATGAGTTGTGTTCATAACTATCAATTTTGGAAACTTAATATGAAAATTGATTAAAAGCGAGGTGAACTGCTATTGACTGCTGCCTATAACCTCTAGAGTAGATCGCTGCAAAACAATCCCTGGAACGTTTTTTTCGAAAACACTCTTTTTGGGTACAAGTCGAAAGATTGAGTGATATAATAATTCGCCTAAGATGTCAAAAAGAATGATTGGTTTGATGAGTGAGTTAACGGCGTTAACAAGGAAGGCGTTTCTAGTAGCTGATATTGGTGGGCGTAAAATGGATGGAGAAAAAAAAACTGTTTTCATTAGGAAATGGTCCGACAAAACAAGGACGAAAATGAGTCTTTTAATATTCAGAACAGGGAATGTTGGTGAATAGCCGCCTAAGGTGGTAAAAACTAAAATCTTTGTAAGCACTCTCCACCTGATCGATGAAAACGATAATTTAAGGAATGGCGGAAGTTGGGACCACACTTCCCCCTACTCATGTAATTGGAATGTGTGCTTCAGCCTAATTTTTATTCCGTTTCCTTGCTACTTTTAATTAAGATTTTGATTAAGATTCTTTGAGATTGTTGGCCTTGACAATATTCGATGTGAATATCCTTATTTTAACAGTCACTAAAACATCTGTTACAGGAAACACTTTTGTCTCTCCTTGATTTTGTATTTTACTGAAGTTGTGTTTCCTTAGAATGTAAAGAATAGGATTTAGTAATACAATAAAATAGCGCACGCTCGTGTGTATATATATATATATATATATATATATATATATATATATATATATATATATATATATATATATATATATATATATATATATATATATATATATATATATATATATATTGTAAATGTGTGGTTGCCTTTCCTAACGTTAATTGCAGAAATATATTTTTAACTATCACAAGTTTCAAATTTCTATCATTTATGTTGAGTGTATATTTTAGAATTAAACCATAATGTTTTCGATTTAAAATTTAACATTTTGATTAGCTTAATTCAAAGGAGATACAATTTTTAAGTTACCCAATGAATTTTTATACATATAGTGTATTCAATTATAAAAATATATTCGTTTTCTTAGTATTGTATAATTGTATTGCAGTTTTATTTTGCATTTATTATAAAAATGCATTCCATAGGCAAACTTTATTCATTTGCATATTATTTCAAATTTTTGGATTAAAAATTATAGATAATATTTGTACTGTTTTAATTATCCAGATGTAAAAAATATTTTAATGAATAAAATTTGTCTTTTTTGTACTATGTGAGGTTTTTTTTTTGTATTTGCAATGTTTTTTGAATCTAGACTTTATTTGCTTAAATCAAGATTTAATACTTTCGCAACCTTAATAACTGAAAGAATTCGCGTATCCAAACAGCTGAATTTTTTTCTTAACAAATTAAGATTAATTTAATTAATTTCCATGTCTCTTCAAAAACTGAAAATCAATCCCCATAGCATGTTCTTTAACAGCAAATTAAATTCCTCTGATATCTGAATCCTCTTTTAAAAAAGCGGTAAAATTCCTTTTCATTTTGACTTTTTGGAAGAATTTTTCTCAGAACTTTGAAGTAATAAAAACTTCATGAAGAAGAAAAAGAATTAAATCCTTTTGCTTCAAAACAAACGTGTGATTTTTTTTGTAGGTTTTACGATATTATTTTTGTATTTTTTTCTTACCTTTGTGCCAGAAATAATGCTTGCTCGACGATTTTCATTAGTTTTAAGTAGTTTCTGAAATACTTGTCTTTGATTCTACTTTGTATAGTAAATCTTCATCTTTAGTCCATTTATTAGAAACTTCAGAAAATATGTAATGTTTGCACACCTCATTACTGCTGAACCTAGTAAGGTGTGCTTCATTCGAAAGGAATGTTGGTTACCCCTCTCTCTTTAGCACAATTGACACGAGAGGATCGATGAAGTTATTAATTATTAGAACTCGTCTTCGTTGAGGAGAGTGTTCGAAAATAAAACCCACCACCCGTTCTTTTGAGCGCATAGTACTTTTGTCGATATTGGTTATTTAAAAATGGAAAGAAAGAGTCACCTTTTATCCACATTTGATATGGACAGTAATAAGAAGCACCTATCTCGATTTTGTTTGAGGTAGCGTATGCTTTGCTTTGTACACATTTGCGTACCATTGTAGAATGACCAAGTATAAAGTTGAATGTTATACCTGAGTTGTGATACCCTTGATTGTGTGTGGAATAAATTCTGATTTTTAAATTTAAATGTTGCCGTTTAGATTTTATAAGTAATTAATTCTTAATCATTTAAAAAATGGGAGGTAAAATCTTAAACATTTTTTAACATTTTGAACATTAACCGCTTTGATGATATTCATTTGAGTACTCTTAGAGCGCAATTTGGTACCTCAGTATGTCGTTTAGCGCGAGGAAATTTCCATTCATATCGTACCTATTACTTGAAATGTCAATTTCAACACAGCGAATAAATGTTGATGCTTTAATGAAATTCGTTAAAATAGCTTTCATCTATATTGCAATTCTTAGAGGAAGGAATTTTATTTTAGAAAATTTTCTTACATATTGATAGGGTTTGCTAGTAAAAATTATTTTTACGTTCAACTTTTCTACTTTGTTTTTCGAAAACAAAACTCTGCTGGAGTAAAAATTACAACTCAAAGTGAAAGAACCTTGAAATGACCTTTTAGATAGTGCGCTATATTTCCACTTTTAGGTATTCAATGTTATTTTTGTTTTTTTCCAAAACGAAGCGATATGAATGTAACACCGGAGATTTTCAAATTCTTTCTTGATTTATCTGGGTTAGGATTTGAAGGGAGATCCTTATTTCCAAGAGAGAACTCGACGGCCGTCCTTTGCTCAAATCTCCCCTGCGCCTCTTATCCGGTTCCAGAAGAACAAAACAACCTTGCTCGTGGATGGGAGCGGTGGTCAAAATAAAAACGCGCTGCAAAAGATTGGATTTTTATTGTTGATTACCAAAAAGAAGCATCGATAAACAACACAAAGAAAGGATCCATTGGAAGTCGGATTAAAATTCCTGTCTTTGTAATCGCTTTATTCAGCTCTTCTACAGAAACAGACACGTGCAAATTAAGTCTGCAAGTTTCAGATGGGGACACCATATTATTTATGGCTTCTCATTACAGAGAAGGTTTGTGCATTTTTTGTTTGTTTATTTATTCAAATACACACCCTGGCGTTTTTTATTTATTTTTTTCTCCACTTTCCTTTCGTCTTCAACCTAATGAAGGGTTATTGGACACGGTCTGTTGCCATTGATAAGGTCGCATCATACAATGAAGTCGGTGAAAATCTTATTCGAGTGGAGACTTGACTAAAATATCCGACAGCGTGGTGGAAAGGAGGGCTCACCGAGTATATCAGAGCGCTCTTCACAAGGCATTCATTCGTGGTGTCTCCGCTTCCATCAACCTAGATAGCGCCTTCAAAAGTCAGGTTCTGTGATTAGTATTTATTGATAGGACTTAAAAATGATTGAGAAAGAAATTTCCCTGATTGTTGCGGTCGAAATAGGCTGCGATTAGCTAGATCTGCATTTGACGGTCGCAACTCTTCCACGTTCCATGGGGCGGAGGATCTACCCAACTTCTTAGAGAGAGTTTCGTCTCTTGAAAGTCAGGTGGAAATTTGTCGGATTTCTTGTTATATATATATAATTAATAGTATATTTTGTAAGATTAATTATCAAATATTAGTTGGAGAATAATACATTTTAAATACGAAATACAGTAAATAGTTGGAAAAATGTTCAATATATATCTTAAAATTTCAAAGAAAATAGAAAACAATACATTGAAATTACGAAATATAGTAAATAGTTGGAAAAATGTTTAAAATTTCAAAGAAAAATATAAAATGGAACCAAGTACCAATATGGCCAGCTTCGTCAGGGGGTGTTGACCACATTGGCACAAATTATGGCTTTTCTGCCCTGGCCCAAGACATAGTTTTAAATATAAGCCAGTACACTCCAAAGCCATACCAAAAGTTCAAACCAAAATATCAAGTCAGAATAAAAGAAGTAAAATTTGATCTAAAATATATAAGCCAAAATCCAATGTCGCCAAAATACATTTAATTTATAATAATAAAATTAAAACCAAATCCAAATCCATATCCAAATACAAGTCCAAATCTGCAAGAACCGCACCAAATACTATATGTAAGCCAAATAAATACATAAATTAACGACCAAGTGTAAACACTATTGGCATTTCAAGCTTTAAGATCTTCAAGGCTTGGGTGACCCTTCTGTAGTATATAACTACGCCTTACTTCACTCTTATAAGCAATGCTCTACTAACCAAAGAGTGTTTAATAAAGTTGATTGGATTGGAATGTTATTATGAGTTAGAATATATTATTTTCTATTCTATTTATTTGTTTATTGATATTTTTTAAATTATTACATATATTATATATTCTATTCAGTTGATTAAAAATAATATTTTTATATAAATTTTAATTTGAAATGTTTGAATTCCAGAAAATTAGTTTATTAACTTTGAAATTAAAATTATTAGTTTTATCATATATGTCAGTATATGTGTATACTGAAACATCATTCCATTTTATATTTTTCTTTGAAATTTTAAACATTTTTCCAATTATTTACTATATTTCGTATTTTCAATGTATTGTTTTCCATTTGGTATTTTCAATGTATTCTCCATCTAATATTTGATTATTAATTTTATAAAATATACTATTAATTACATTTTAGTAATTCTATTTTAGCTGCTTTTGCGCTGAATGTATTAATAAGAATAAATGCTTTTATCAATTCTTGTACTTTTTAGTTCTATATCTAATATTGCATTATATATATATATATATATATATATATATATATATATATATATATATATATATATATATAAGAACACTCTACAGTACGCAAATTTAAATGCTGTTGGGGTTTTTTTTTTTTTTTTTTTTGATTCTCAAAAATTAATAATAACCATCATTAATTGAAATGATAAGAACTTGTGTCGTATTAAATCTCGTCTAAAGCTTTAAACTCAAGAAACCGCACCTGTAAATGAAGAGGAAATATTTTTTGACTGTTCCAATGGTTGTTAAAAACATTCTAGTAGTTAAAATTGGAATTTGTTGTCTCTTTGCTTCCCTTATATTTTCGGAAAATACATTTGATACAAATATCCTAAGAGTATATGTGTTAATCTGTATATATATTCGAATTTTTATATAAATTTTTTACCTAGTGAATTTTTATTAGTTTTGTACTTTTGCTATTGATTTTTCGATTGGTTTCATAAATTTTGCTCCACCAGTTCTGATGTTTCAGAAGTCTCAAAGGTAAAATGGGGGAAAACTGTAGAACGCCAAATAATTTTTTCAAATTAAGACTTTACAAGCTGTTTATCAGTTCATGTTATAGTGAGTTGCCAATTTTATGGTTTAGGCGCTTGTGGGTTCGAATCTCTCTTTGGGCATGGATGCCTGTATGGAATCCATTTTAAATTGTAGGACATTGTCTAATTAGCTCTTGTGTGCAAGGATAAGCAATTCTAGTCACGGAAATACAAAATTAAAAGCTTCATTTTATATTGTGTCTTTTAATTACTTAAATCTTTACAATTTCCTTATCAATAATTTTTCTGTGCAACATACTTTTTGCTCATATTTATTCACATTTTTTATTTCATTATGAGATATATAAATTGATTATGAAGTATTTATGTGCAGATCATAACAATAAAAACGGGATTTTTTTCTCAAAAATTTCCTTTCTTATTAGTTTTAATGAATAAGTTATATAAGGAAGTAAATTTTTATATTCATTTATATATTTTTTTCTTTGAATAAAGTGCATTCGAATTTTATTATATATATATACGAGTAACATTATTCGCTCACAAAAAAATAAAATATTAAACTGAATGGTAATCGGTTTTTGTATATGTGTAAAGATGTTGCAAAATATTTAAACCATATAATCTGCAAATAAAAATCAGATGTCATTAAAATATAGATACTATTTACTTTATAAGTATGGTTTATCCCCTTCATAACTTTAGGACAGTTTTTTACATAGATATATTAGAAGATATTAGCACATTTTTAAATAATTATTTCTTTAAAGCATAAAGTATCTAAAAAAAAAAACATTTGAAAACATGTTCTTATGCAGTTTTATTTTGATTCTTCTTGCTTTTCTTAAAATCCTGCATAAAATAGTTTTTATTTAGTATTATAAATTTTGTGGCCTTTATTTTGTGATAGCTGTTTTGTAGAACAAAAAAGTTTAATACATCAGGAAACTTTCAATATTACGATGAGTTTTCACATAAATATTGTATTTAGTCTGCAAAAAATTAACATCGCATATTATTTGCTAGATTCTTAGAAATGGTTTTAGAAATATTTGATGTTAATAAATTGATAAATTAAGAAAATTGATTAGAAAATATCAAGAAAAAAAAACTAATCCCTTGAAAATATTTATTACTAAAAATTTGCATAATAACAATTTGACGCTTTACAAAGTTTAGAGAATGTCTCATCTACTTTGTAATAAAAGTTAGAGGGGCACATTGCTATTTTAAAAGAAGTTTGTTATGGGAAAATTTTGAACTAATATTGACAAATTTACCAACTTCAAATAAATAAATGTTGAAGATGTTAATCTAATTGCATTCATAAAAACAAAGTAAAATTTATTCGAAAATGTTAGCATTTGTTTTTATCTAAGAAAAATGTTGACATTTCTTTCGGGCGATTGACACTAGAAATTTGAAAAAGATTTTTGATATTAGCATGGGCGTTATTTTTGACTTCTTAAAAGATGCTTCATTAGAAGGAAAGAGTTCTTGATTATGTGTCATTGGTTATGGATATTCGAAAAGAACGGTCTGGATATCACTTCTTGAAACGATTTTTAATTTTCTCATGCACTGATTATGCACAAAATAAATAATTTATTACCGATGATTAGTAAATGATTTTTCTAAAAACTACAAATGAGTAGTTTAGGATATGCAAACTTAAGTATGAAATCTATTTGCAAGTGCCTGAAAAAGACTCTTAGACGGAAACACAAATGTGAAATAATCAAGATTTAATTAGCAATTAATAAAGATTTTGAGATAATTCTTTAGTATTTTTGTTATTTTTTATTCAGTTAGAACGTTTCATCTAATAAAAATATAAAGTAAAAAAAAAAAAAAAAAATGGTGAGTTACCGATGCAGGAAATAATCTCTCCCTCGCAACTTCTCTGAGGAAGCTTAAATGTTGGGGCTGCTAATTCAGATGAAAACTGAAAATAAGCCATAATTTATGGCATTCAAAGGAGGAACGAAACTAATGAATAACATTTTTTCTTTTTGGATTATCCTCGCTGACGTGTTCCTAGTGTTGAGATTCCAAACATCTGGTAGAGTCATTTCTCTGTTGATTATTTTTTCTTTTCTATTCGGAGCCACCTGTGTTGATTCTATGCGTTTGTCGCGTGACACAATCAGAGCCGTCGCGCCGAAAATACACAATCCGTGCGTAATTATTCACGAGTCTTCCCCAGAAAGAGCTTTTTTTCGCTCCCTTGCACGCAGTCGGAGGGCGTAATTTGAGCAACTATTTTATTCCACCCCCCCCCCCTTTTTATGCTAGTAAAACCGTTTTCTTGGTCTAGCTGCTGCAGTTTCTTTTCCGTTTTTGTTCGTAACAACACATGTTAATGTATACATTTCCTGGAATCCCAAGGTTTTTGATCGTGGCATGCTATGATTTTTCAGCTCCTGTAAAGAATTTCTTAATCCATGTTACCTTTCACTTAGGAATTTTATGATTTTCACTGCGGAACTTTCACTGTAGATGTCGTGTTCGAAAAGAGAATTTATCGCCGCGCTTATTTAGCTGCTTGCCTTCATTAATAGACTAACCTAATGGGAGAACCTTGCAGTCGCAGAAAAAGTATTGGATGAACCACATAAAGATTTTCTGAGACTTAGTAAAAGATTTCTTAGCAAATGAAATTTTCGTTGAGCAACTTTAACATTGATGATGTTTTGCTTTAGAAAAGTAATTAAAACAGACATCGCTTTTCAAAATGAAGAAGCTTGTCGAAAGAATTTGAAAACTCATTTGGAAACTTGGAATCGCCTGCAGATTTCTTTTGATAATTGGATGCTCTGGAGCTCTATTATTGTTAATATCTTATTTTTGGAAAATTCATCTGTACGTTCTTGTTCAATGAGATTTCTTTTATTAGTACTTGCTTCGTAAAAATTATTCATTAAAAAACTTGGGGTTGGAAAATAGAATAGAAAATAGAAAAAAAGAAATTTGTGCAAATACGTTTTAACTACATTTAAATGTTTATGGAGTTCAGCTGAAAGAATTTTTGTTATATCCTGAGATATGATATAAGCCACAGTTGAAATTTTATTATCAATGTTATTTTCGTTGAAAAAGTTTCGCTGTGAATCGTATCTTATTTTCTAATCATTCACCTCATTTAATCCTCGTCTCCTCTAACAATCCATATGCGCCTCATTAAGAAGATTCGTAAAAGAAATCGCTACAATTTCAGGAAAAGAATAAGAACATTCGTCTATTATGGAGGGAAAATTAATTAAAATTTAAAGGCTCACACTGTGCGGCTATATATTATGATGATCGGTTAGCTTCAAAAACTTTTTATAATTAATGTTGTTGCCAGTCCAAATTTGTCAGCAAAGCTGAACGAGTTCCGTGACTCCAGCAACTCTGATCATATCCAAGTCCATAGAGCGGATCCTTTCGTAATTGATACAGCATTTTACTAAGACCCTCGATCACTCAAAAGATTAATTTCATGCATGTTTCCGCCATTAAATCACACATCTTTTTTTTTTATACTAACAAACGTGTCATGTGTTTGCCCCAACATTACGCTCAACCCCCCAGTCTAAGAGAATAATAAATTAGTCAAATAGAATTTCAATGTGTATCAAATAATTATATGAACCTTCCAAAAAATAAAATTTTTCATTAATTACTTATCAAAGTGAAAGAGCTGATGCAGTTCCTCCTTTTTGGACAGTATCCTTTTTTCAGGGTGAAAGCTAACGTTACTTTTCACACATTTTTTTGTGACTCGAGATTTTTACTGCGAACTATAAGCATATAGGGTCCAAGACCACACTTTGATTCCTCACTAGGCCTGAAAATCTTGAATCGAGAACTCTTCGAGTTTTCGAGCTTAGTGTAATTTTCATGATGAGTTACATGTATTTTACTGTACTAGCAAATTTTCTGCTATGTGAAATGTTTAAGTATTTCTATAGTCATATTGTACCCTACAACTCAAGTTATAAATTTAGGGTGAATTCCTTATTGTTCAGTTAATTTTAGGAAGTGACTAAAATGTGCTCACACCTACACAAATAATCACACGACAGTCATCTACCCTTTTTTTTTCTTTCTTTTTTTTAAAAATAATTTGCACTTTAGCATTGATATCTAAATTATGAGAAAGATGTTCTATTATTCCTCACTGCATAGTATCTTACTTTTTACACATAAATGTTCTCATATTTCATGAATATTAAATATATTCCTTTTCTTAAAATTCACTCTAAAAATTTCAATCGTCTGAGTGATTTCAATTTCCAAAAGCTGCCCATCATGACGAAACAGTTAGAAGACCCCCGGACGACCGGGAAAGATTTCCCTCCGTCAATAATTCTTTATTCAATGTTACTTTTGCTAACAAGCGCGGAAGTACCTGACGTTAGGAGTGAACTCTGCTTCCGGAAATTGGGGCTCTGATTACTCCGGAAGTTGACAAATGAATGAATTCCGGTGAATTCAGCTGATTATGAATGCATTTACATTTTTCTGCTCTATTTTGCTCGAAAGATGTTAACTTGTAATTTCATTAACCTTTAAGGTTAGAATATTGGAAAGATGTGTATAACACCAGAGCATATTTCACTTGGTATTTAGTTATGAAATTGAAAAGATTAATTCAGTTATTTTAAAATTTCAGGTTTATATTTCCATATCAGGTTTAATAATGCGAAACAACATGTATTTACTTATTGAAAATTTAACAAATAAATTTAAATTGAAGTCAAATGTCAATTTGCAAACTGAAAAGTGACCATTTTTTTTTTTAATTTTTGATAGAATTTGATTATTTGACATAGGACCGGTTCTCAAACTATAGTGTGCACACAGTGACTAAATAAGAATTCCATCTGTCCCTAGTAAGTATTTGTTGCGTGCTTATTTACAAGATTGTATTGAAAAGAACATTTTACACAGGATGACCCCTTAATTCTGGCTCCCCAACAGTTCTATTCGTAAAAAAGGCGTTGAAGAGTATTGGTGAATGGTCATGTGTTTGTTCGCTACAAGACTGTACGAATTACAGCGCATGTTAGCAATCTTCTCTCGAAAATTGAATGGAATAGGGGGAAAATATTAATTACGAGAGAAGTTGTTGAGCAACAAGGGTTGAGTATCAGATGACATTTAACGCACATACATGCGAAGCGCATTCAACGCACATTCATTTTCAGTCGTGCTCCAACACTGTTACGTTAAACACTCTGTCGGAATACTTTTACTTGCAACTCCTTGAAATCAAATGTGAATGGTGGCTGAAGAAGACAACGCAACTTGTTTGCTCCTTTCTGTGCATTTCATATTGTTTTGGAATGAATTGTTTTATTATTCATTCACAAGCCAATAAGCGTTTTACAATATTCTTTTCGTCGCCTTTCTGTGCTCGTGGTATCATTCCATTTCTACGGCTCTACAGCTTTAGAATGAACTTTTTCATGTATCATGTTTCAAATTTTTTAGGTAAGATAAAAGTGCTAAGTTCTAAATTTTACTGCTAGACGAGACGATATGGCAACTTTCTCATCATTCGATACAATTTTTTATGACCATACTTTTTTCAAAGTTAAGAGGCATGGCATTCTAACGTTAAGAAGGTCAAGTACAACTTCATAGGCACATTTTATTATTATAAAATTAATTTATCTTGTTCACAGAGTTATTCTAATTCTACATATTCCTTCTTCTCTTACTGAATGCCAAAAAATACAGAATGGCCTCTTTATAACCACATGATATTCGAACACTTATTTCGAAAGTGAAATTTCTTCGAATTTAAATTTTACACTTCATCTGAATAATATTTTAGCCAAACTGCTCTCTTTCAAGAGCAGATCTCCATTTCTATGCTATTCATACAGCACAAATTTTAGAACACTATTAAGCCCTTGTTGAATATCAAAGAGCGCTTACTCACGCCAGCTGAATTTCACCTTCTCGCACATGAAAATCGTCCACCGAGTCATCAATGTGCAGGGGAGAATTCAGTGACGTCGGCATGGACGAGAACCGAATGACCCAATTTACTAGTGGCTACTACATTACACTGTGTGCGAATGTATCAATAATCCAGACAACTTCTACAAATAATTTCCATTCCCGATGGAATGGATGCAAAAAATGATTCGAAGCTATTGAATGAATATATTTTTAAGAATTACTCGCTTATGCTTAGTCAAAGTTTTATTTAAGCTCACGTTAGTCAATTCTGTTTGCTTGAGATTGTTGCTGAAGTTGATACTGAATTATTTTCTTATATCTGCATTTTTTTAGGGAAATTATGGTTAAGCATGAACTGTAATTCTCTTGCAATGAACTGTAATGTGTTGCTGCAGTTGTCTTCAAAATGAAACGAATAGATTTTGCTTCCGAATTTCTTTCTTAGATATTGTATTTGTGTTTTAGAAGTGTTTCACCAGAATTCTTCTATTGTTACATCTCATTTCTAAAACTGGATTTTCGTAGTCTAATTTTTACGCGAATTATTTCAAATTTATATAAACTGACCGAATTTACATCGAACTTCGATCAGCCTTGTATTTGAAAAAAAGCATGAATTTAAACAAAGTTTTTAAGCTTGACTCGGCATTTGGGTTATGATTATTTGTATACGAGAACTATGTATTGACCATATTCAATAGTTTAAAATGGATTCTGAATCATTACAAATATTCGCGGATGAAGTGGGAATTGAATCCACGACACAGTTAACGCAAGGGTAACACACAAATCTTTCAACTTCCAGCTCGACATATTGCTCAGTATCAATTGTTAAACACTGTGAGCCACGTCAGCCTAAAAGGTTTCTATAGCTCTCAAAACTTCAATCGATATTTTTTCTCTGTTGATATTTCAAACTAAATTTTTCATAAATTTATTTTAATCACCAATAAAATTGTTAAAAGACACTATTATTGATATTTTATCAATAAAATTATTCTGTGAATACTTTTTAATATATATATTCAAAAAATTTTCATAAGTTCTTATATATAAATTATTATATCGTTTTCTTCTTGCTACAGTCTTATTTTATTACTTATTCTGGTTTAAATCATGAATCATAATCCAGTCCACCTCCACCGTACTACTAAATGAATCCTGGAGGTAGATGCTTTCAATGAAGTTTATTACTAGGAAACTGTGATATTAGTGAACAGACAAAAATGTATTATGATATTTGTGCAATATGAATATGGTAATATGCATCGAAAAACATTTTCATGCGAAAACTTTATTCCAAAATTTGAAGAGAATTATGTTTGTATGGCAATATTTAAACATCATAAAATTGGGATGTAAGAATGGTAACTATAGTATTTCCGATATGTACATCCTGTCAAATAGTTTTTGATGAGCATAGCAATTTAAGTTAACAATTTGTGTTTATGTAAGAAATTTTAGAAAAATTACCGTTTCATTTTTTACAAATTATGTACCGTAGTATTGAAAGCCAGTAATTATTCTTGTTTCGTTATCCAATTTTGTTTGAAAAAGCCAAAATCAAACACTGTTTTTAATTCATGGACCAGAGAAAATTTCATTATCTCATTTTTTTAAATTACGGTTGGAATATTATGCAAAATAAAAATTACTTATTTAAAATTGAAAGCAAAAAATTATACACGCCTTTTTTAGTTTAGTTAGTTAGCCTACTTTCCTTTACAATATCCTATCGAAACATATTTCATAAAACAAAAAATATACTTCACTAATATTTTTCTGACAAAATAATCATTCTACCTAAAAATTTGGTAAAAAATAAAATATTTATTTATTGTTTTTAAATTTTTGTCCAAAAAAACTTCATTTCTGAATTTAGAACTTAACTTTTGTGATGATAATAAAAAATGAAATTGAAGGAATCGATTTCCGGGAACCGAAGTGAGTAGTTGGTGCTTATTTTTGTTTAGCGTTTTCCTGAAGGATTCTGTTTTCTGGGGAAACAAAATTTAGTTGCTTTAACAGAAATTCTTAGAAATCCCATTACTGAATTTACCTTCTTCTGTAAAGATTTTTGAGTCCATTTTGATGGTTACAATTGTTTATTTGTAAGCATCGACGTTTGTGAAATTGTTAAGCGTAATTATACTTCAAAAACTATAAAAAGGAACCATTTTTCTATCTATAGTTCGATGTTTTTCCAATATAAAAATATTTCGTGTTGATTTCCGAAGAGAAAGTGTCTCTTTTTAAGTTAGGAAAATAGTTCGGAAAGAAATATTGTACATCCTGTAGTTTGATTTTTTAATTTGAAAATCATTTAATGGATACAAAAATTGCTTTTCCATACAAGAGTATATTAAACTGGAATCTATTGTTTAATATGTCCTTATATTCGAATATTATTTGCGATGTGAAAAACTAAATTATGTCGAATACTACTTCAATTCAAAATAAAAGGAATATTTAAATACATTGTTAAAAAGCTGGTTTTCGTCTAAATTTTTATTTTCAAAGTATTGTTGGATTAAAAATAAAATTATAAATTTATCTGATACTTTTGTAAAAAAAAAGTTTAAAGTAATGCCTTTTCTCCAAAGCATTATTTATTATTAAACATGGCCATTTATTACTGTGTGTGTAATTTTTTGTTAAAAATGTCTAACAATTAACTGTTTCAGGTACTTTATCACATTTTTCTTAAAAAAATTGCTTTATATATTTCTAAATTTTCCTTCAAATGAAATAAACGGTAATTTCGGAGTAAAAACTAAAATTTACGCGCAAAAAATAACGTGTTTTAAAAACATTCTTTCTTCCATTTTTTTCATGTTTTTTTAAAGAAAGCATTTCAAGCAAACCTGTTCACCTTTTCATGACTGTCAAAAATATATCGTTCCTTCTTCAGTTAATCTTCAGATTTTGAAGTTAACAGATTCTTTGAAAGGAATTGTGCAAGCTGAAATTTCTATGTGACAAAAACTAGATGAGGTTTCAAATTTATCTCTTCTTCCTTTTTCTATCCAAATTCTCTTATTATATTCTCGTTTATTGCAGAAAAAAGTCCCTTCTATCCGATTAAGGGATTTTAGGGAGGAATATTTTCTTTGGAGGAGAAGCTATTGTCGAAATAAAAGAATTTCGAAGTCACCATTTTCAGAAATAAATTTTTTTCAGATTTATTTATTGCTAATGTTTCGCTTTATACATAATCTTTGTTTCCAAAAATTCTTTCGCAAAATATTTTCGAAAGAATTTTCTTAATTTTATGTATTTAACTTCATTGCGCGCGCATGTTTTTCGAAAATATCTTTGAGACTTAAGTAAAAAAAATTCTGATTTAAAAGCAATTTATTATTAAACATATCATTGATGATTCTATTTTATTACATTGTTTTAATAGAAATTATTTAAACTAGAAAATAATTGAGTTTTAGAATAAGAAAATTTTTAACTATCGTGCATAAGATAGTTTTTATGTGTTAAATTTGTAGATATTTTCCACGTAATCAAAATGTATCACAAAATGAACCCGTTAATAAACATTAAAAATCATTTCATTTCTTTAAATGAACTAATAGGTTTTGGTTATTTATTCTCATACTTGATGTTTGGTTATTGAATCCCATGGATATTTTATGCGAAATGTTATAGGTATTTCTGTCATTTTTATACATTTGCTTATGTGTTTGTTCAATTATTTTAACTGGTTTTGGGGTATGAGCATTTCAGAGATGAGAGAAATCCTGTAAACATTAAGTAAGTAAGAATTGTGTGAACACAGTAAAGGTATTTAAGTTTAATAAGTTATTAGAGAGGGATTGTGTGTGTCTCTATAAATTATTGCGCTTAAATATCATCTCTACGCTCCATCTGAGACGAACACGTGGCCAATGACCATTTGATCAAATAATGAGGTGCAGCGACTGGACTTCACATTAACTAGGTACCGCAGATATTTCATGAGTGACCGAATTCTAGCATTTTCTACTCTGTGCCAAATTAGGCTGAAACAGATTAAATCGAATCCTTCTACAAAATATACTTAGTTTGGCTGGATGAAGAGTCAGAACTAATCTCACAGCCTTACATACTTAACTTTCTAATATAAATAAATGGGATTCATTTGAGACTACACAAAATGTCGAATAAACTGCAAGTTAATATTTGACACGTCAATGTACCTTGGTATATTTACAAACAAGTGCAACTGGTATGTTTAAAATTCTAATATTTTTAAATTAATTTGTAGAAAAACAACATTTTTAAACTCTGTTGAAAAGAAATAATTATTTGTATATTTGAAGTTATGTATGAGTATATTATCGATTTATATTACTACAAGTGGCTTATCGTGACTTCTTGAATTGTTGTTGTTGAAAAACAAAGAAAAGAAAATGCACTGTTTAGGGAATAATGCATATATAAAGTCTACATAATTTATACTCTGTTCTGCTGAAAAGTGAAATGATGAGCAATTATGTGTTTGGAAATGGCAGCAGCATCAATTTCGATTCATTCTCAATTAATTGGTTGTTCAGTTTATTTATGTATTTCATAGTGCTTTTTATTTGTGAGAATAATTTCTTTACAGAACGACATAAGAGGGCTTTTACAGTAGTTGTTATTAATGCTTAATCGTCTTTGGCAACTTACAGAAATAAAATCGAACATGGGGTTTGCTTATGCGGATAAGACAGATCCTTGGTTAACCAAACAACTGATATCAGACCATTGATTGTGCAGACATCGGATGAAATGAAACACCGCTTCGGTAGATATCGGATGACTAAGGCTCTATTATGAATATAAACTCATGAACCCAAGTTCTACTAAACATAAATCAGTTTCATTACCAAAATAGTGTTTCTATGGTATCCATAACTTTCCTGCTATTATTCCTTACTAATTTCTTATGATTACTTCAGAACTATTCTGCTTTTGTAAAACACATACTGGTCAGATTTCCAATTCATTGTTCTTTTTAAAGACATCGTAAAAATTAAGGACTCTATCAGAGCATCGAATGACAATTAAAAGAGATGTTAAACGATGTCAAATCGGAGCAAAATAACAAACCTTCATAAAATAATTCTAAGATTATAATTCATGTTCAAATTGCTTCTTAGATCGGAAATCCAATAAACGGTTTCTTTTCCCGTTCGCTTCTGGTATGGTAAGTGGCAATCATAAATGCATCACTGCCTGATTCACAGCAAAGGACAGTCAAAGTGACCTAATGGCGAACAATGAAATTCGTCCGTGGCCTGTCGGTGTCCTTTGAGCGCATACTTTATGATGTCGTAAAAATTTTTTTTTTCAAATTGCGACTATTTTATGTGTTATTGCGCCAAAAAAGAGGCTTGTTCATGTTCACGAAAAATATAGATTAATTACGCCATAGTAATTAAAGCTTTTTTTGCATCATGGTCCATTGATTTTCAATGTACTTGTGTAGTACAATAATTATTTATAAAAAATATATTCACCTGATGTTAGAGTAAATACGAGAGTCATATAAATACTAAAATGAAGTTATCACGTGTAAAAATGATTTGTTTCGGGAATGCCACTTTCTTGGAATATTGAAAATTCTTACTGAAATGCATTTGCATTATATCTTTTATCATTTTGGATTTTAATTTCCTGTATCTCTCTAATATGACTTAAAAATGAAACTTCTCAAGCATAAAATCTGGAAAAGGAATATAAATGAGATTTGTCTCAGCTAAGAAAATGACAGGCAATAATTTTTTAAAAAATTCTTGACTCGTTTATATATTTTTGTTTTTCCAAAGTAAAATGGAATGGTCTTTTTTTTATTTTTTGAATGTATGAAGATTTTTTTTTCAATTGAAAGATATCTGTCATGAAGGAAATGATATGAAGGAAAATGTACAAGGTTGTCGTTTTTTGATGCGTCTTGGTCATTTCATTCTTTCACAATAGCAAGAAAAAGGTATCCTCCTTAAAAAAACTGGTTATTACCTCTTTGTTTCTTATAAAGTTGAATATCGTTGAGACGGTTTACTCATAGAGGCGTCTTAACGTTAGTGTTACTCGGTATTTTAGCCTATGATGTCACCTGTTCTCACCTTAATGATGTAACCCCTTCATTTTGTTGCAATTATTATTTTTGATTAAGTGGGATTTTTCAGGAATATGGGATAAATGAACTAAACATTTTAAGCTTAGTTTCACTGAATATTATTGGACTAGGATATATGTATAATTTACCTTTTTTGATATATAAACACGATGTATATATCAGAATGAAAATTTTCGTATAGTTCTTGTATGTATTCTGTGGGAAATACTGCATGGAAATGATTTTTATCATACTTAGTTTGGTGTCCCTTAATGTTGTCGATGTTGCTTGGGCCACTTCATTACTTATAAAGGCTTTGAATTATAAAATTTATATTGATTCTTAAACTTGAATATTTGCTACAATGTTAATAAACAGTTAAATGTAACTAACGGTCAATATTAAAGTTTCAAAGTGCTTAGTTTAAAGTTTTGTCTTTTCTGTTAGAAAGTCTTTTAAAGCCAGTTATTTCCTAAGGTCTATTTGATTGTTTTTCACATTTGTTTTTAAAGCAAACTTTTACATAAACTTGCTTAGAGTAATACATGAAATATTTCTGTAAATGGATGCACTTTAAGAAAATTTGGACTCCTGTTTTTTAATCCTTTTACAATAATAGCGATGATTTCGAAATTTTCTTCTAATTTTTGCCTTCAACTATTTAAAGATGTCCATGTTAATGCTCTTTAGAATAACAATTAGATTCACGTGTTTTGTGTCAGCCTTCCTCGTGTAAGCCGGATCTATTGAAACTCATTCCTTTTCTTCGAATTTCATCATCAAAACTGTCATTTCCACCGTAATCTGCTCCAACTAGTTGAAACTATTCCTTCTATTTCAAATTCACAGTGTGATTTTCAGACTGAATGTCAGTATCAATCATCTATAAATTAGTTAATTCGTTGGTGTGCCCTGTGGGAGTAAACATTTCATCACACTATGTTTGATTATTGCTGAGAATCTTTCTGTTTTCACAATATCTTCTACTGCATAAAGATATTCCAATTTAAACTTTTTCCTTCTTGAAAATGATGGGTGCAGTTCAGAATTTTTTATTACTCACAAGTGAATGCGTTTTCAGTATATTTTTAATCATATTGAAACTTTAAAACAAATCATTTCCTGTTCAGCCAAATGGAAATTTCCTTACACTTTTTACAAGTACTTCCTAGAAGATTTTTAATATTTTTTAATATTATCCTTAACTCATTTGTTTACAAATATAGCATAAAACATTTATTTATAGTTCATCAACAATTCCTTTATTTGCAAAAACCCCGTCCATTTGTGACATTTCATTCTGATTGGTGACTTTGTTATCAAACAATGATCACTGATCATTTAATTTCAATCGAAAGGATTTGTTTTTAATTGAATCAGAATGATAGTATTTATATCGAAATTGTGTGCTGTGCTCACATTAAATCAGCGCATTGTTTATTTGCGATTAAATAAGTGATCATGGAGCAGCGAAAACAAACCGGAAAAAGAGCTTGAACTATTTCGATAGTGTGAAAGATCTTTTTCTGGTTTGTCCAAAAACAAAAAACCGAATCTGATAATAATTCCTTAAGTGCTTTCTGCCTTTCTCGTTTTGTTTACTTCAGCTGTTCTTTTCAAGCATTTGATTTATTGATTGAGTTGAACAAGTTCTATGAATACGATAAAATATCTATTGCTTGTGTGTGGGTACACGTAATGAAGGATCTCTGGTAATAAACCGAAGAGTTATTTCTTTTATTCGTCTTCAGAGCCAATGTTAAATTCTTTGATTGGCGATGCATCTGCCAGTAATTAATTGGGTTATAAGGGTTTCAGCTTCAGCCCCATTCTTCTTTTCATCGATGATTATTCATTCTCCAGCAGGAAGTCTTCACATTATTCGGACTTGTAATAATCAAGAGAATAATTCTTCCAGTTCAGTTATGAAAGGGTTCCCTGCTATCTCTGTTATTTTTTCCCCATTTGCTTAGCTCTGTTATTCTAATTATTAGGTGCTGAGAAGATTTTGCAACCTCGATTCCATTCCTTTCAGCTCCTGTGGAAATTCCTTTCAGCTCCTGTGGAAGTGCATCCCAGAAGTATAAGCTCACTCTCGGAAGATGAACAGAAAGGTTCTTGCGAGGGTTTTCATTTCATTATGGGTAGCATAACCGCCATTGGATGGAAAGAAAACTTACGAAGTTTTTTTTAATATTTTTTTATTCCAAGTGAAGAGTATTAGTCATGAAACTTTTTTATAAAATAATAATTTTCGCATTATTTTTTTATCAGTTACACATCAGGATATAGTTAATAATAATACTCATTCTTAATTATGTGATTCTGTATGCTAGGACTAATTGATGTTGAAATTGGCATAAATAACTTTGAAATACTATAATTTTACCGTTAGTATGTATATATTGTTGGGGGGTTCTCTTTCTCCATTTAATATGCAAAAATTTCAAAATTTATATAGTTTAATCATTCAATGAAAGATTATTGATTAAAATGTTTTCGAAAAGATATCAGTTTCTTTTCATAGTATCTAGGGATTTTTCTTTAAAATTAGATTTAAAGAATATTTATAAATTTTCATTTCTTAGTGGATTTTAAACTGTAATTTGAAATGTTATTTGATTAAAAATATATAGTATAATATTTATGTCATAGTGTTAAAAAGACCATTCTTTTGTCTCACACATAATATAGAGCTCCATTATTAAATGTTTCATATTTTGTTTGAAATGAATTAAATCACTTGATGCAAATTATTTATTTTAAATGAATCCAATTTGAGCGAATAATGATTTTGCTAAAAATAATTATGTGATATCATTAATTTGAAATATTATTTATATTTCCTTCATAACATCGATGCCTGATTTAAAATTATTCTTATTTAGATTATTGAATGTTAAAAAGTAAACGCATATGAAAAATTATATATATATATATATATATATATATATATATATATATATATATATATATATATATATATATATATATATATATATTACTTTGGAATTTTATTAAATTAATAATTAGAGACTATTAAAAAAAAGTCGATTTTCGAAAATATGAATCTCAGATAATTTTTTTATGAAATCGGAAGTAAATAAAATAACTTTTATTAAATCGCTAGGAAAAAACAATTTCTTTATTTTTTAACTGGTACTTTTTATTTTCCTACTTTTATGTGTTCCCACAATATTTGTTAAAAACTCAAAATAATAAGAATAATATTATTATTTATGTTTAAATTTTTTTCAAATTAACAGCTATCGCTTCAAAAAAAGCTGTGACCAATTTTTTTCCAAAAAATAGTTAGTACTTCAAATTATATTTAAAGAAATACCAAAATCAAGTTATTAAATCATTTTGTCATGTTTTAATATTAAAAATTAAAATTATTCATCACTAGTAAAACTAATTTTTTGTTTTGATTGATTTTTTGTCTACTCATCAGTTCCTCTTTTACAGATGTGAAATTTTTGTAATTGAGCGTGTACATTCTAAATAGGATACACTGCTTTTTTCTCTTTAGTTTCGAAATGAATCTGCGTGTTTATTAGTGGAAAAGAAGAGCTCCCAGTTTTCATTCCAATTTTACTAATAATCCAATTTTATAACAGGTTAAAGAAACTGATGCAGATATTAGAACTAAGATTGAGTTTTTGTTTTCATTTTGTGATTAGAATTCTATCAATTTTACCCGTTGATGATTGAATTGATTTGATTTTGATTATTATAAATTAATTGTGTACTTTGGCTACTTTGGATTGAATATTTTGGCTTATATTTTAGCTTGACATTTATTTCTTCTATTTTGGTTTGCATTTTTAGTGTGGCTTTGGGGTGTATTGGCTTCTTTTTAAAACTTCAATTTGGAATCAGTGCAGAAAAGCCATACTTTGTGCCAATGTAGTTAACACCCCCTTAAGAAGCTGGTCATGTTGGTACTTCGTTCCAATTTCCTTTTCTTTAAAATTTTTAAACTATCTACTGAACACATTTTCCATATGTTTTTTGTATTTCGTATTTTCAATTCATTATTCTCCATTTAGTATTTGATTATTATTCTCCATTTGGTATTTGATTAATTTTATAAAAATTTACTATTAATTATATTTTAGTAATTCTATTTAAGCTGCTTTTGCTCTGAATGTATTGCTAAGCATATAATCTTTATATTTTTATTTTTGTATTTTTCAATTTTTGCCTATGATATTTATAATATATATAATCATGCTTTATATATATATATATATATATATATATATATATATATATATATATATATATATATATATATATATATATATAAATCAGATAAGAGTACTGAATTTAAAAAAAATAAACACTTGATACTTGAGCCAAACTCTAAATATTTTTTTGCCAGAATTTTATAATTAACACAACACAGCCTCACACATTCGTCGTATTATATGTGTGCAGTGCTATCTAAGTATAAGCAGTACTATTAATCTAAATGTACTGATATTTGAGCATGTACTACATTCTTTCTTTTAATTCAATAAAAATAGTATATTCAGTACTTTCAAAAAACAAATATGAAATTCATTTTTAACTTAAATATCGAACAATATATATTATGAGGCTAGAAACATTGTTAAGCATCTAATTATTTGAAAAATCATTACTATTTTCTTCTCAGTGCAGTAAAAAATTTAAATTTCTGATATACTTATATATATATATATATGTATATATATATATACATATATATATATATATATATATATATATATATATATATATATATATATATATATATATATGCAAAAAATTTTACATTTGATGATAATTCTTAACCTGTTCAAAGGACATTTATATTTTGTTGTAAAATTTCGAATTAAAATCCAAATCCCGATCTTCTTATCAGATTCTTGATGATGACGATAAGGGTCAATGGTTACGAATTCAGTAAAACCTTCCTGTTCTGAACTAGTTTGCTCTATGTTGCCAGTTAAAAATTGCTCTCTTTTTCTCCGCACGGAACTCAATGATCTAATATTAAACTCGAGAAAATTTGTAGCTCCATTTATAATCTATTTGTTCTTCTAATCCGATTATGAGTTAAGAAAACAGTGACTGTTACCTATAAAACGTTGGTAAATATTGGAACGAAATGTAAATTGGAACGCGGAAGTAAGATAGGAAGGTTACGTAGAGTTTTGCTTGAAGGGTGAACAAAATGAATGCTGATATTTTGTCCACTGGAATGGAATTTGGACTAGGGAGTATGGCAGAACAGATCGAGGATTGGCGGAGTGTGTCATTTTAAAAGGACATCTCTATGAAAACGCTGAGAATCTGTGCGCATCAAGAAAGAGTGTTTATCTTTAAATGTTACTTTTATATATAGATCGGGTCCTATTTATTTATCAAGAGGAAGAGTCTGAAGAGTTTACGAATCATTTTCCTATTTTTTTTATTATTTTCCCGAAATATGTGAATAATATGTTATTGAGATAAATATTACAAACTAAGTTAAAAATTATTTTCATGTGTAAACTTTTGATACCAAATATAAAAACTTCTTTAATTATCATAAAAAACTTCTTTAATAATTAAAGAAACTTCTTATTTAATAAACTTTGAATTGCTCTTTCTAACTATTATTTAATTTTTTAGCAATTTAAAATATTGCCAAATTTTAAATTAATAATAATATTACAAATTAACTATAAAAGAATGCAAATTCATTCTTTTGAAATAATACTCTATTAAATTATAACGGTATACATACATAAGAAATTATGTTATGTATGTATAGACTTTTGTACTTTTTTTTATCAAATTCTTTGGTTCTAATTTATCTACTTAAATATTAATATTGTATAGAACATTAAGAATAATTTGATTTAATGTTTGTTCCTTTATTTCTGATTATTTTTGAAATGTTGCAATAGCTTGCACTCCTGCACATAGAAGGAAAAGTTTCTCTAGAATTTCCTCAGGTGGGACTTCAAATAATCTATTGTTTTCCATGCTTTCATCTTCATAGCAAATTATGATGCTTTAAAATTTACTCTTAAAATATTTTAAAAACCACTTTTTACGTTAAATAAACTATTGTCCTCAGAAGAAAACATCATAAGAAATCAATTTCGCCTACAGTCGATTGGTAAGAGGAAAATCCCAGAACAAAGCATCGGAAACACATTGCATGCAATTGATTTTTTTTTTGTTCGAAAAGAAATGAAAAGTATCTAGTTGCAAGAAAGAATTGCATGACATCAATTTTACTTGAATTTTTTAATAGAATAATTTATTCTGTCTGAAACAAAACCCAAAAGGCTGTTGCTAAGAAACATTACACAAAAATTGATTATATTTAAACTTATTTTAAAGACATGCTTAGAAAATTTATTATTTTTGATGCTACGGAATTCTTTTTCATTGAAAAATTGCGAGAAAACGTTCCAGGAAATTATTTTATATAAATTTTCTTATGTCCAAATTATTTTGCATTAAATAATTATAATGTTATATTCAGTAATAGTTTATGAAATAATTGTACAAAAGCGGGTAAAATTAAATGTAGAAGTGATTGTATTGAAAACTTTTATTTATTACAATTGTAATATTAAGCAAACGAATTCTTACAAAAAAATCAATATAATTTTTGGAAAAAGTTAAATAAATATTTACTTTTAGACTTAGACGACTTCATTTGTTCAACAATAAATTGCGTGAGAAATAGACAACATATATTTCTTTTGCTTCATTGTATGAATCCTTGTTGAATTTCTGAGAGCTTCCGGGACAAATTATTAACAAATTATCGCCATAAAGAGCTATAAACTGCTGAAAACTATTTTGAAATGTATTGAAAAAAAAGCAAAAAGGAAGAGATGTTTGAAAGTTTATTGAAAAATTTATTCTTTTTCTCAATGTTTTAAAAACTCTTTAATGGGACATTAAAAAAATTAATTTCTTCTTGAAATTTTATCTGAAATTTTAAATCTTGGAATCATTTAAACCTGATGTAATTCAATAATTATTCCAACACAAAGGTCACTAGACATTTTCGATTTTAATGGACTTGGGAATAATAAGTTCACCAAATCTAAGAACATGTTTCAGTGATCAATCTTAAGTAGTTTCTAAACAAGAATTTCTTTCCTATATCCTTTGTTTATTAAATAACCTAGTTCAAATGTGGACCTTTAAATAACAAAGTAATTTTCTTCTTCAATTGCTTTCTTTCTGTAACTTTTTTTCCCCATTGTCTACAGTTTTGCGATATTCTAACGTTTCAGTCGATCAAGGGTTGAAAAAAAGATTATGGAGATTGTCTGAAAAGGAGTTAAGTTTGTCCAATTTCAAAAATACTCTTGTACTAGTTTAAAAGTTAAACACTTTTAAAAATTGTTTAAAATTGTAGAAACTTCATCACTATCTATTGTTTAGATATGTCCACATGTATATTCTTTTTGGTGATAACTACTTCTTTATCTTTTTTTTAATTTTTGAGCCGTAAGCTATTGTGTAATTACTTTTCACGCCTATAATTATTTTGTTTCATAAAATTTAATTTGTACGCATGTGAATTATATTTTATTTTTATCGCAGTATTTAAGATGTTTTTAATTTGTAACACTGGTTATTTTTTCATTTGCCTGTTAAATTAGGATTATTTTATTTAAAATAGTTAAAATATAATTTGTAAACCAATAATTTAATTCCACCATTTTCATCTCAATTTTTTTTGCCTTGAATCGAAGCACATTTAATTTTTAAATTGTTCTTCTTCTTCTTAGAGTTGGGTTTGTATGTCATTGGGCACCTCTACTTTTAAATTGTTAATGTTTCACTATTAGTATTTGCGTTGTGTATTCACTTAATTTTGAAGTCCGATATTTTAAGTAATTTATATGTTTATAAAAAAATGTTTTGAAATACTTCTAATTTATGTGCTATATCTCAGAAAAATCGCAAACTTGCTATTTGTGCATTTTCAATGAAAAATGTTTAAAAAAAAGCATAAAAGTGTTGTTTATTGTTTTTATCTAAACATATTTTTTATACTCGTTCGCAGAAATCCTATTTATGATATCATCATACTTTTATTTACAACAAACATTTATCAAAATTTTAATTCGCTGCAAATGCTTTGGTAGATATTATTAATTTATGCAATTCTACAAGATAGACATTTGTTATAATAACACGAAGAAGACCTAGCTAAGATAAAGACTAGGTGACGTAACCCTGCTATATTTATTTATAGTTTAATTCATAAAACTGGCGACATTATGAAATCGAGACACATCTCAATGTTGCTAAGTGAACGAATTGACGGTTGTATATTTAATTTATAAATATCTGCAAAATCGGAAATGAATATCATAATTTTTATTTATGACAAGCACTTAACAAAATTTTTCCTAAATTGTAAATGTTATCAGACAATGTTCATTAATATATTCCTAAATTTCAATTACTTGAAGGTTCAATTACTTAGCAAAGGAGCAGATTGCAATGTATTGTAATGTAAATAAGAGAACGAACGAAGGTTTGAAGTTATTTTTTCTAAAGTGAATAAAAGTATTCCATTTGTTGTATAAGTCCGATAAAAAAGGGATGTTCTTAATTATTCTGTTATGTATTTTGAATATTATTGCTTTAAATGATATTTCGATTTGTACAAAAAAGCAATACAATACTATTAAATGTCAAATGTTTCACAATCGGTCATTCAATTGTAATCCTTAATTTCTTTCAGGAGGAAACTCTTTGTCATGAAGACTCTTGCCATGGATCCAGATGACATCAGCCAAGACGTCCTCACATTAAAGGTGTACATACCCGATCTACTAATCCAAGTAAGAATTTCCTCCCCATTTCTACTCAAAATTATACTTATGAAACAGAGAGAGCCCATTACAAAATCTCCATTAGATAGAACTGTTCTTCTTTAGAATTGCGCATCAGTCGTCGTCTTGGAGGAAGACAATCTGAAGAAATTTTTATACCCCATCGTCAGAAGAATTATACGAACTTTGGACGGATTGCGAATCGCAATAATGGGTTACCGATCGCATAACGGATGGCGAACATCATTAATGGATTGCACATAACGGATTGCGTGTGCACACAATGCACGAATTAACAACATATTACAGTCTGATTATATAAAGCTGTTGTAAAACATTGGAGCGGTTACTACTTTCCAGGAAAGATTTTACATATAGTAGGACATATTCATGCATTTCAATGAAGGAAACTCGGAAAAACCCCATCATTCACCTGGACAGGTGCCTATGCAGAGAGGAGAAACGCAATATACAGCTGCCTTAATTAAATTGTAGTCAGGATCGAATTAGAAGTCCATTCTGAAGGATGTAGTGCTACCGTTAGACACGGTGAGCTATTTTATAATAGTTATAAAACCGCGTAATGGATTGTCTGATAACTCGATGCATTTAGAAATAACTTTTCATCGACTGTGGGCCATATTCATGCATCACAAGAGAGCAAACCCAGAGATTCTCACTTTAAGTACCTATATCCACTCTATGCATGCAGATATCCGAAGCATAACATCCAGTGTATGCTGTTGAACAGTGTCCTAGCTTCGACACTGTGACCGAAAGAGACAGGTTGGCCATTGGTTCGACTTTTAACATTTTAATTACGTTTAATAAAGATAAAAAAAATTTTTTTGCTTCGAAACAAAATATCTCTGAAATGATAAAAACATTTCTTGACAATATTTTGTCATTAATAGTATAATAAAGATGTTTTATTCCTTCTTATTTTTAGAACTCCTGATTTATTCTAAAGAATAACATAGTAATATTAACGATTTTTATTTTATTTTTATGACGACAGTTTATTGTTCCGGGCAAAATAATTTATGCATTCTTATTGCGCGCAATTTACAAATCCTATCGAGAAGAACAGATAAATAGATGTAAAGGCAGTGAATGTACGCACTTTTATCTAAAAACATTATATATATATATATATATATATATATATATATATATATATATATATATATATATATATATATATATATATATATATATATATATATATATATATATATATATATATATATATCTATATATATATATATATATATATATATATATATATATATATATATATATATATATATATGCTTTAAATGAAAAGATTAAAGTAAGTAATTAGAAAGAAAATGAAATTTTTGACTTAGAGATAACTATTTTCAAGAATAGTATTTTATCTTAGGGAAAGAAACTGTTTTATCTGCATAAAAATAAATTAAAAGGGTGTTAAGATATAATCTTGAATAGAGATTATATCACAATACGTTTTTATATATTAGAAAAAACTTCTTTTTTTCAAATGATTTAAAAAAAAAAGTCCTGTCAGATCCCGTTTCTGTTTTCCCTAGCAGATATTGGGATATGTTTCCAGAGAATCATTTGCTGAAGTATAATTTACTGACAACATTGGCAAAACATTTTATTTTTAAATC
This sequence comes from Latrodectus hesperus, assembly GCA_037975125.1. Taxonomy (NCBI): domain Eukaryota; kingdom Metazoa; phylum Arthropoda; class Arachnida; order Araneae; family Theridiidae; genus Latrodectus; species Latrodectus hesperus. The sequence continues at coordinate 9,167,719 of CM075859.1, forward strand.
ATGGTGCACATAAACAATATGGTATATACAAAGATAGATTATTTTTAATCCCAATAGAAATCGTTGCTCCGAACAAGAAAATTTTATGAATTCGCTTTCAAGTATTGCATAAGCATTGAGCAAAATATATAGATTTTTATAGATAACTTGGATTATGAGAAATTCAAATAACTTTACGATGAAAATTGATATTAGTCGTGATAGTTTGGGATAGCATTGTCTTCAGCAAAATCTTTCTATTCTAAAGCACACAGGATTCACTGACTGACTATTTTCCAAGCGTTGTAAAGGAAATTTACCGAAAAATTGCTAATTTCTCAGTAGCTAATATACCAATTTTAATTTTCAAACTTGAAAAAATTATAAAAGTGCACCACTTAATATTGACTGCCTTAAATACCAAAAATGTATTTTTAAATATAAATGAATTTTGACGGACAAATTCAATTGCCTTATATTGTGCAAAATTTTTACTTCAAAACTGCAAATTTCCTAATAGTCATTTCCACCATCTTCTGCTTTCAGTTTTGTAAACGGCAAAAATGCGTAACTTCCTACGAAAAATGCCTGGAACAAATGCACAAAAATATGACTAATTCTCTGTCTAATAACTTTACTTTCAAAGTATTGTAGAGAATGTTTACACAAAAACTGCCAATCTCTTAGTAACCATTATTTTCACTCACTTCTACCTTCACGTTTTCAAATACACAACTTAATAAAGAATATCCTCAAGTAGAATACAAAAATGTATTATTAAATATAACTGGCAGTCTAAGCATTTCAGAAATTTTTTTACGCAAAAAAGGAAAACCTTTTCGTAGCCATTTCACCTAATTCTCCCTTCATACAAACACACGCAGCTTAAAGTAGAATGGCCTTAATAAAAGCACAAAAATATCTATGTATCTATGATTTTCTGACCGACAACTTTTTAAACACTGTTGAGGATCTTAACCCCAAAATAGCCGTTTCACGAACTTCTGTGTACACGTTTACAGATTGTAAAAATATGTGCCACCTACTGTTACTTTCCATTCCTCTCCTCCCACCCACTGCGTGCTTAGATCTTCGACCACTTTTAAAACACAGGGCCGTCCAGTTAAGTTGACCGGCCACCCACTGCAGCTCTCCCAAAGATAGCAAGTCTGGGTAAAAACGAAAACACTTACTATAAAAAAAATGACTCATGTATTTGTGACGTAATCGTTTTAGCGAATGTTTTTTTTATCTCTCCCTCAATGCGTAACACTATCTTCGGTAATAACATTATGGGGCATATCAAGGTCCAAATCTGCGAGGTCATGAGTTGGAAGCCTGTTACTGTACTATCGATTGTTAATAACTATACTCCCGGTGATCAAGGCCTTTTCGAGTGCAACCTTTCATTAAATCTAGTCACGATTCTCCACATAGGTGTAAAAATGAATTATTCCGAGACCTTTTCTCGCAAAGTATAGCTTCTTTCTTTTTGGTTCCATTTTTTTCTTTCATATATCTGGGTGGGAGGGCAGCGAAAGAATTCTTTTTGTTATCCTTTTGGAAATGAAATCTTTCTCTTTTTACGAGTATAGCTCCTTTTTCTGTGTTTCCAATTGATTGGAATTGAAGATACGTTCAGTAGTACGGCAACATTACCTGAAATCGCGTTCTTATATTTTTTTACTTGTTATATTGCATTCAAATCGTAGTTTATTTTTGTAGTCTTAAACTTTTTTTAAAGGTAAAAGCAATGCAATGTATTGTATGCATTACTCTGTTAGAAGTTACTTTCATTTGTAAATTATTTTTCATTAGTTTATTGTGGTACAATATTAATTTATTCTCTTAAATGATAAAAACTAATTTAATATAACTTTAATATTTTTTAATCAAATCCATTTTTGACTGCCTAAGACTGTTATTTTAATGTCCTCCGGAGGGGATTCTTCATAGATAGGACTTGCAGAGGAAGTAACCCGGAAACCTCAAAAGCAAACAACCCGACAGGCAGAAATTTCTTCCGTTGTTCAATCGAACCCGGGACTTTTCGCACGAAAGTGTGGTGGCCTACCTCTTGGCCATGGTGAGCTCTACTTTTTAATTAGGCATTTTATCTAAAAAACAAATATTATTTTTGTCTTGCTGTAAAATTGTTTAACTAACTCCTGTACTAAGCCAAGATGACTATTGAATGGTTAGCACTCTGATCTTCGGTTCAATGCTCATGGGTTCGAATCCTGTATTCAACTACAGATATGTAGTGCGGAATTTATTGTAAACCATTGTCCTAGTTTAATTTTTCTCGTGCGCAAATAAATAAATAAATAAAAATAAAAATTACCGTTTCACGATTAACAAAGACAACCTGTAATTATCAGCGCGTGTGATAATTATTATATTTTATTAATATATCTTCTTCTTCTTCTTAGAGTTGGGTTTGTATGTCATTGGGGACCTCTGCTTTTATCAGCATTTTGTACTATTAACTCCAAACCCAATGTTTCCTAGTTCCAGTTACTCGGGTCACCCATTACATTAATTAAGTCCGATAACCCTTTAATGGAGTCTAGGTGTAACTCTCTAGTATGGATAATGCCTAAAGAATTAATCTAGGGAGGAAAAGAGCCTCGCATTCGTAAATGATATGCTTGGCCGTTTCCTCTTGCGCATGATATTTCCTGCAGATAGGGTCTTGCTGAAACAGTCCCATTTTATGGATATGTTTTCTGAAATAGTAGTGCATAGTTATGAAGCCTACGATTAAACGGATCTTCTGCCTAGAGCATCTTAGAATTTCAGAGGCAATCCTCGCCGATGATCCACAGATCATACTTTTAGCATGGATTTGACCAGGAGTGTTGAGCCAAGCTTCATACATCTTCCGTTTTTCCCATCTAAGAACATTGGTTTTTGCGGTCTTCACATTGATCCCACAAAAAGGTTCTGCACCAATGGGAGCAAAAGACGATCCTTGTTTAGCAAGTTCATCAGCCCTTTCATTACCTTCGATACCTTTGTGCCCTGGCACCCATACAAAAATCACCTTGTTTCTAGTTGCCAGTTCTGTAAGAAGGTTTTCACATTCCAAAATCATTTTAGATTTGATTTCGAAAGAACTGAGCGCTTTTAAAGCGGCTTGACTGTCACTAAAAATGAGAATCCGCTTACTGTCGTAGCCCTTCCTCATATTTAGTCGCAGACAGTGGATAATGGCCAAAACTTCTGCCTGGAAGACCGTAGCGTATCGCCCAAGGCTTACAGATAGGCTGGTTCTTGGTGACATGCCACATAATCCCAGTCCTGAGAGGCTGTTTTTCAGTAATCCATCTGTGTACCAGATTAGATCTCCTGTTTAAGTTTTGAACATGTTGTTATCCCATTCGTCTCTAGTTGGAAAAACTATTTCAAATGTCCTTTCAAACATGTATGACGTTTCCATGATGTCGGAAGGCATCAGGAAAGTAGAATCTTGATTTTTCCTGGTAATACCCCAGTGCCCTTTGGCAACAGGTTGGTCGTACCATTGGTTTTGTAGCTTCATTCTGTATGCAGTCATTCTGGCAGTGCTGCAGATGAAGATGTCTAAGGGATTTATCCAACATAACTTCCAATGCTCTGGTTGGTGCGGTGGACATTGCTCCTATGATGCAGAGACAGGCCAGTCTTTGTAGACCTCCTAGTCTGTCAGTCACAGTCTTCTGTTCCACCTTACGCCACCAGATCACACAGGCATATGTGAGAATGGGCCTGACAGTAGCTGTGTACATCCACAACATCAGTTTTGGATGTAGACCCCAGTTTTTACCAAGTTATTAATATATACTTTCACTAATAAATCTATATCAGTGAGGTTTATTTGATTAATTAATTATCAATTACATACTTTTATTCTATAATTTTTATTTTCATATTCTTTTGATCAACAAACAGCTCACGCGGTTGAATTTCAGAACTTCCTTACGAGACCAAAGAGTTGAGGTTATTCTTTTGTATTTATGACTTATTTTCTCGCAAAAATATTTTCCAATTATTTTTTTTAAGTGTTCCATTTGTGAGTGAAATATTTTAAACTATATAATAATCATTTTATTTCGAATCTAGTATCATGAATGAATATATATATATATATATATATATATATATATATATATATATATATATATATATATATATATATATATATCTAGAAGTGCTACTCTTTTAGCAAAATAGTAGTAATTATTTTTAGAGAAGCGAGGTTGCAAAAAAATATCATATTAGAATTATTGTGTTTTTTGACAATATCTAAATTTTGAGTAAAGTGGTTTAGTTACATTTTTTAATGTTTCAATAATCATTACTTTTAATAATAATAATAATATTTTTTAAATGTTAAACTCTGAGCAGTCTTCTTTGTATTTTCCATGAAAATATCCTACGTAGATGAGGATTTCTTAAGTGATTTTGAATAATAAAATTATTTTAAATTAAAAATGACTCATTTATATCAAACAGTTTTAATGATTTATATATAATTACAATTAAATAAGTATTTTATGATTTAAATTGGAAACAAACAGATCCTGTTATAATAGTCGTATATTTATTTCCTATTACAAAAGTTTTTCTAAAATTTAATATCATTTACATGTATCACAAATGGTTTGTTGTTTTGGTGTGTCTACTTCTTTAATACTCTATCAGTTTGTATTTTGAGATTTTCAATGAAACAATTTTGGCACAATGGATGAATTATTGTGAAATCTTTTAAGAAGTCACATTACCTGTATCTAACATATGTACACTTTAATTTAAACGACATGACTTAAAATAGGTATCAAACATAGCATTCATTTTTAGACTGTGTAATTGTCATTCAAATCGATTTCATATTAGTATTATGAAGCAAAATTTTTAATCGATAAGTTGCAGTAACTTATCATATAAATTCGTTTTTTTTTTTACATTACTTGTGGATAATTAATTTCATTGATGCTTCATTAACCTTTAAATTAATTCTATGAATAAAAAGATTATGCATCTGATTATTTGACTGCCTATTCAGTCATATGACTTCAAGTATCAGTTGCTCTTTCTATTTCTTATGACCAGTCTTCTCTAGTGTTACTGGGCACGTTATTTTATTAACCGTTTTCCTAAGTGAAACAACCACTAAACTAATTCGTCCTTGAAAGGTCGTAGGACATCCGAAACGTGAGCTCATACCCTACCTCTTAAGTGCATTTTCCTCTCGCCAGTGCTTCTTACGAAATTAATTATAATCGAACACTCAATTCTTCGAGTGACATTTTAAACGAAATTCCTCTGCGCTGTGTGTGATTCCTGCGTAAGAAGTTCTCCTGCCCCCCCCCCAGCTGTGTGCCACCGAATGTTGAGGGCAACAATAACAACTAGAAAAGGGGGGGCGTGATATACAGGAGTGTCGCCAGATTGCGAGCCATTGATTTTTGACCCTGAATTCGCAGCACGTGGAATGCCTGTCCTGAAGAAAAGGCATTATGGAGGTTCGCTTTTGTTTCTTGCTGCCTGTGTTACATTTCTTGACTTTCTCAATCCTTTTCGTCGCGAGTCTCTATCGCCAGGAGGTTCATTATCGGAGAAAGTGGATTTAAATGAAGTATTCTTTTTATGCCTACTGATAATTAATGTCGATCCCATTCTTTCGAAATCCCGTCGCTTTGTATGAGATTATTCCGTTATGTTTCCGCTCTGTTAATATTTTCTATAGCTTTAAATATTTTGTGAGTAGTTCATAATTATAGTATTAATTAGAATAATGACTTTGTATTTTGTATTAATTGTGCTGATAAGGATCAATTTAAGAACTTGTTGCATATTTTTGATAAATATCATCGTTTAGTTCACTCTATTTAAAAAAGAAAATATTGTTATAGAGATGGCTTATGAATGGCATAAAAAAGATTATTCCAATGTCACATTCATACTACAAAACAGCGATATTTTCCCTGAAGATATATTTGTGATAAAAAAATATGGTTTCATTCTTTAATTTTTTTTTCGAAATCTATTCTTTTTTTTTTTTTTTTTTTTGGAAATATGTAAGAAATATCGATTGATTCCATAAAATGCATGAAAAAGAACGCTATTTAATATTAATTTGCATTCTATGCAAATTCTTTAACAATCGGATTAAATTGTGTGGTCTTTATTGGCTCTAGCCGGAGTTAATTTTCATCATATTAAATTCTTTTATTTTTTCGCTTTTGTAGGCATTTTTTAACTTTTTATTAAAATCAAATTCTATCAAATAAAAACGTTAAGAATTATTATCTATAGTTGATATAGATATTCAGAATGATATTTGTATTCATTTAAAATATTAAGAATAAATTTATGACTTATTTATTTTAAATTTTGAATCAATTCAGAAGTTATTTAATTAAAAAGTAAGTTTTTTTAAATTTCAACTAAGCTTTTTTAAACGGATATTTTATGTGTCATAATATTTTGTGACGTATATTTTTTAAATAATAAAGAAAATTTTTGGATCAATTTACAATATCAAGTACACCTTATGATTGAAAAATAATTATGATCGTGAGCGATAAAAATAGTCATTCGTGGACCTTGACAATTTTGAGATGGGCACCTCGCGTGACTTGTAAACGATTCAAAAAGAACATCATGCAAGAAGCACACAATCGAAGGACTTCTGGACTTTCGATTTTGGGATTTCTCAGCTCAGGAGATCAATAATATTTAAGATTATATTTTGTTAGCCGTCACTTAAAAACATTTCTTTCGAATGCCTTCAGAATAAAGCGGCGCAGTTCTTTACTATTTTGACGCTGAATAGACGGCGGATCCATCTGTTTCTGTTTATTCAAGTAAAAATTCTACAAATGAAGAATTCCCTCTCTCTATATTTATATTGTTTACTATATATTAATGAACTTTATAACTTCTGTATTATTTTGACTAAGGCAACACACTTTATGTTCTTTGGATGATGGCCAGTTGTTGCGAGGAAGGAGACCTGCAACATACCGATTATCCGTCCAGTGGATACGTTAAACAAATCAGAAATCTTAGGAATTTTCTATGCTTCTACGGAAGGGAAATTTGAAGTATCGAATTTTCATTATAAAATAGTGGATTTTTAATTGACAATATCATATTGAACACCTAGTTTTTTTTCTGAAGTTTGTTGTGAGTGCCTCTTGTTCCAAATGTTTTCAATTTATTTATCTTATAAATGCAATTTGTTGAGAACAAAGATTTTAAGTTTGTTCACAAAAAAGTTTCAAAAAGTATTATTGAAAGCATCATCATCAATACACTGGCGATGTAGAAACAGTCAATCAATAACAATAAATAATGCTGTACGTAATAATATGTACTAGTGATCACATGGCTAAAAATTACATGTGGTGTTAGGATGAAAAATCTTACATTTAGTTTTCTTCACTAAATGTATCCTATTTATTATAGTCGGTTGGCTTGCCTTATAGTCACGTTTCGCTTACGAGGGAGTCAATACAACTGGGAGTCTACGACTTTAAGTAGATTCCAGAACACTCTTAAGACAATGTCTCAGGTGAGGATCAAACCCACGATTGTTTACATCTGACTAACTGTTCAACTACTATTTCGGTGCTTTATTCATGGGAATATGCGTTTGCGAGTTTTCAAAGTTTGTTATTTGAAATACATCAATATATAACCATTATTTATGAAAAGATTTCTGAAAGGCAATACCCGATAAATGGAAAAAAAGAAGGCCTAATGGATGTTCTAAATGCAGTGCCAAAGCTAGTGCTGTAAGGAATATTTCTAGACAGTGTATTTCAGGACATGAGAGAGATCTCTCATCTAAGGAACTCTATGAATCACAAATGGAAAACTGAAATTCACATTTCCAACCGGAATTCTGATTGAGATATTTTCAAACTTTACATCTCAATCTGAGGATCAGGACATGCATAATTTAATTGTTAGCTTTTTATGAATTTTATTTTAAAAACTATCCGGAAAGTTATTCTATTCGAATTTCATAAATTTTAATCTCTCCACACTCTCGTAACTTGCTTAAAATATAGAATTCGAGTAATTCTGCGTTTATTTGCCGCAGTAGCATATATAAAAGCCATCAACACTAAATTCTAAAACGCATTTCTCTCTACATTTCAGTGCACATTTTAATCGCGGGGTGCGTGCAGTTTAGAACTCTAATGCAAGGATGCGAGCACGCAAGGCATTTGTACCCGTTTGCTTCCTTTTCTGAGTCAATATTTAAAGTCAAAGGCCTAAGAATTGTTTCAATAATATGTTCCTGAGCAGTGAAGGAATGATCCCCCTCCATTTACAGTCTTCCCTGGGGATTTCCACTTAAAGATGATTACTTGCTCAGGTTTTAAATATCTACTAGAGGATGGTCCAGTGCCATTTATCGTGAGTCAATATTTCTGATTGTCTGATTCCTCCATCGCCAAAAGATTACTCTGGAACTGAAGTGAAATAACATACGTGACCTAGACATATAGAAGAAATGTTGTTCCAAATGTAATTTAGGTTTTTATTCCATTTGTATGATATTATATATATCAAGTTCAACAGGCTTCGATGTCTTAAGGTGATCGTGGCGTTTAGAGCAACGGCCCATTAGCAGAAACATGAGTTTATCATTATTCGAGTGAATTTTGTTTGTCGAGTTTTTTTTTTAACTATCATTAAGATGGAGCTCTACCGGGCCACCTGGAATGACTTTCACTTTTATTAAGAATTCAACACGGGAGAGTCAAATAGATTGTTTGTCTATGGTGATGAAGTACCCTTGGATAATGCCTTTCTTGTTTCACAGATAAAGTCTTTCCTTCTTTTTTTTTTTTTTTTTGTAATCAGAAATTGTACGTTTGATATGAAGGATGTTAAAGTGTAGTTGTTTGGTCCATAATGTAGAGATTGAACGTATATTCATTAACTATAATTACAAAGTATTCAACTTAGGCGTGGTAACTTTGGATTGCTTGTAATACCTACAGTATTTTTATGAACTTTGTCTGTAGCTTGAATTTTATCTTTGTATTTTGGGTGTTGGGTCGTGTCGAGTTACTCATTCGGTTTACAGTTGATCTGGTGCAAAATGCAGAGCTAAGTAATCCTAATTTAAAATATCACCCTGAAATCACTAGTATCGACAATATTAGATTACTTTTCAATGACATATCATTAATATGATTAACGTAACCACATTTTTTGATTGGAAATCAGTCTCCTTTCTTTCCGGTTAAAGAAACATTTGACTCTCTTTGATGGTAACTTCATGATTCGTGCTTCAAAAAAACTTTTTAAACGTCAGTACCTTGAGTGAAATTTCTATTTTATAATTTCTGAAAATGCGAAATCTTTTTCTGTATCTCTAATTGATCGTCTAACTGAGAAAATATTTCAGTCTCAAGTCGATGACCTTATATAGCACATTTCCCTTTCCTACTTAATTTTTCAGGGTTGGAATCTCAAGAGAGTGGTGGAAATCTTCATCGAAATAACACTTGTCTTCGCATACATTCTTAAGATTCCATCCAATATCGTCAGTAATAACCTATTGTGCAAACTCTATTCTTATGTGAATATACACTAAAAATACAAAATTACTGATATGGAGCAATAGCACATTACTTTCACTATCTTTATATTTTAAAATCAAAAGAAAGACATGGATGTTAAACATTTCAGTGCTATCGATCGCAGTATCCAGTTGCATCTTTTAACTGCTTCTCATACCATTTTGTCAACAAAATAACATTTAGCGCGAGGGTGATGTAAATATAAAACTATCAGAGATTTATTGTGGAAGAAATGCAAACAGTACCTTGTAAAATTGTATTGGCACTGAGATGGTATTTCTGTATTTTTTATATCAAATTGATGACTGCGGACGCATAAGCGGATGGCCTCCGCTGCACGTTTCCTGGAGTGGGATGGTATCGTCGATGGTTCGAATCTCTTGGCCCGAGGCATTTAGAAACGCTCTATCTCCACAGTAAATCTTCGAATAAGTTAACAAACAAATGAAAAATCTTGAACTCTTTTCAAGTCCTGTGGCGATCGTGGTTGTATTTACTATTATTCAAAATATTCCAACAAAATATATTTCTTCGAATTATTTTGCAGTGTTGTTTTCAATGGGAAATCAATTTGTTGAAATTATAAAAAACTAAACACAATTTCTTGCAAAACATTCATACCATCTTAATTGTCTTTAAAATGAACATTGCAGAATTTGCATTTTTCAAAGGCATTGTTCTAGTGAATGAGTACTGTTTCGCCATTTGTATTTTGTATTAAAGAGAAGCATAAATGAAAACAATATATTTGCTTATTCGTTTTATTTAAATTATCTTGAGGTATACTTGATTGTAAAATTAAAAATAAATGAATATTATTTTAAAATAAAAACTTCGTTCTATAATTTAAAATAAGAAATATTTTTCTTATATTTTGCATTATACTCCTTCAATTAAATACATTTTTATCAGCATATAATAAAGAAAGAATGCCAAGCACTGTTCTAAATGTGTATTTTATTTCCAAAAACAATTCTAGTTATTATGGATATATGATTCCATACTTTTTTTTGAAAAAATAAATGTTCTACTGTGTGTTTTAAATTCAATCCATCTACAAATATTCTTAGGAGGAATCATAGTCTTTATCTTTATGAGCTGGTGATAATACGTGAACTTTCTATTTCATATTTCCGTGAAAAAATTGCATATTTGTTCTTTGTCACTGTGTAAACGCACATTGCATTTGTTTATCTGGAAATCGGAATAAGCTATTTTCACTGATACCATCTGCTCGTTGCTCAGAGTCATCAGCGATGTTGCAGTTTTTCCAAGTCTCAGGATAACAACAAAAGGCCTTAGAGCAACACCGTGTCCTTCGGAAATTGCGCACAACAGTGAGTACATCAATTGGAAAATTTTGCTATGCAATCTTTGCATGTGTGTGTTGATATGTTTGTGAATATATATAAAATTAAGAAAAACATACAAAGATTAATATAGTTTTATTAAATATTTGGTTCTTTAAAATGCCATTTTTTTGTAATTTCTTTTCCTCCGTGATGTGATTAAATCAATCAAAATAGTAAATCTTGTCTCAAAGGTGCAAAAGAAAAGTAAATATTTTCTGAACTTGACTCTGAACTCTTACAGCTCAGATTTAGCTCTGAATGACATTTTATTATGGGTTGTCCTATCTCAAATCAGTGCTTTGTCGTTATAGAAAACTGCGGAGATACAGAGAGTAGTTTGACGGAAAAAAATTACAGAAATGCCTTCAGATTAATTTTCCGACGAAATAGTTGATTAAGAAGTGCATTTTGAATGAAAAAGAGATTGTGTTGGAAAAATGTGCTTTATTTCCAGTTATCTTAAAGTTAACGTTAGCTGTAAATACAATTCTTTTTTTTTTTTTTGAAAAGAAAGAAAGAAAGAAAGACAGAACTGAATTGCTTAGATGGTATTTTTAGTTTTGACTCTAGTGTATATACCGGGTGATCCAAAAGTCAGGACGAACTTTAAAAATGAATAATTCGAAAACGAATCACGATACAAAGATGCGGTTTGCACCAAACGGATAGAAAAAAAACCGGGTTTTGTGTGACAATGAAAAAAATAGTTCTGTTCGCGACCAACAGATGGCGCTACAGTGTTTTATTGCAACAAAAGATGTTTTACAAATGAAACAATGATTAATGAAGTCAGATTAATTACGGTTAATTAGTACTTACTACAGTAAATGTTCAATGTGCTATCTATCATTCAAAAGTAAAGCTGTGAGACGAATCACCACACCATTCACAAAATTTAGTAGCATTTCTTGCGTTATGGCAGACACATTTTGGCGGATGGCATCTTTCAGTGCCGCTAGTGATGCCGGTTGGTCGCTGTACACTTTTGACTTCAAGAAGCCCCACAGCCAAAAGTCACAGGGTGTGAGATCGGGAGATCTTGGAGGACATGCGTGATTAAAGTAGCGACTGATAATACGATCCTCCCCAAATGTTGAGCGTAGCAGGGGTTGCACAGGCAGAGCAATATGAGGTGGTGCTCCATCTTGCATAAAGGTGACTGTTTGGAGTGCCTGTCGCGCTTGCAGTTCAGGAATAATGCTATTCTGTAACATTGCTAGATATCGCTTACAGGTGACAGAAACTGTTTGGAAACCTGTCTGTGTGACTTCCTCGAAAAAAATAGACTAATTATGAAATCAGCAGTGAAGCCACACCAGACTGTCACTTTAGGCTGTTGCAAGGGTACCTCAACAAATGCATGTGGATTTTCTGTGGTCCACACTCGACAATTGTGGGTGTTAACAGCGCCAGAGAGTGTGAAATGTGCTTCATCTGTCCAAAGCATAGTATGAAGCCAGTAGTGCTGCTCTTCCATCTTATTGAAGACCAAATTCGCAAAATGTCGGCGAGAGTCGAAGTCAGGAGGTTTCAGTTTTTAGTTATGTTGCAACTTGTAGGGATACCTTTGCAAAGTTAATCGCAACGCTCTCCAGACACTTCCTTACGACACTCCTGTCTGCCTCGAAACTTCTCGAGCACTGCACTCCCCATGTGCAGCAACCGCGGACATGGCTTGCACCGTCTGCTCCACTGTCGTGGCAACAGGAGCTGCAGTTGAGGAACGTCAACTTCTTTGACGTGATGCCAAAGAACCTGTAGCTTCAAATTTTTTCACAATTTTGTTCAATGCAAAAGACGTTATTGGTCCTTTGCTATCTCGCATACCCTTCATGTAGCGATATGCTCGCAATGCCGCAATGGCACTTTCCAAATTCTTATAAAACAGTTTAACTAAGAGGGCTTTCTCAACTATGGACAGCATTGCGATGCATACCAGCTTCGACTACCATTACCTGCTGCAGTTGCTTCTTTTTATATCGTTTGTTGCTTTTCATAATCCTACATCAGAAATCCGACAGCGCCATCTGTTGGTCGCCAACAGAACTATTTTTTTTACATTGCCACACAAAACCCGGTTTCTTTTCCATTCGTTTGGTGAAAACCGCATCTTTGTATTGTGATTCGTTTTCAAATTATTCATTTTTAAATTTCGTCCTGACTTTTGGATCACCCTGTATATATATATATATATATATATATATATATATATATATATATATATATATATATATATATATATATCTATAGATCGATATAAGTTAGATGTTTTGCAGCTCTACGATTAATTTGCACACAAGGGGGTTAATTTGATCTAGACTTTCCATTCAAAAAATCAAATTCTAAATTACTTCAGGCATTCACACTAGAGGTGTGAAAGTTGAACCCACAAACTTTCGAACTGCAGATCACAGAGCTAATGATTCAACTAGTGATTCCGCAATAAAGTAATGAATCTGTTCTGTACGTATATGGATAGGACAAATCCATGGATCTCCTTGAATTTTGTTCTGTTGTTGCTGGTCGTCATGTCATCAACTAATCCTGTTTGTCTACTGGTGCGGCGTGTCAGTTTACAAAGGAAGATATATTTTCCAGTTATCCATCACTTTGTATAGCCGCCCATCTTAATATTTTCTTCAAGTGTCCTGTAATATACATCACTCTGAAAAACTGTTAAGGATACAACTTTTTCTCTGCAGACAATTGGAATATTGATTCGAAGGCAAAAAAGAAACTCAATCAGAAATAAATTTTGATTGCGTTTGATTGTACAATTTATCGTGGCTTTGGTGTTTTTCATTATCAATGCCACTTAAACATGCTCTAGATTTCTTAAAGGCTGCCGGACATTGGGCGGGAGGGAAGGAAGAATACGAGCTCTAAATATGAACCATAAGAAATTACCTTTGCAGTTTTTAACAAAATTGAAAGATTTTCCTATTGATCTCTAGAAAAGGCCAAATGAATTTTTAAGTTTATTTTCCTATTTTAAGAGTATAGACTTCTGCAAAAAAATTTAATAAAATGATGTAATCTGTGGGGTCTTCAGCGCCTTTCGGAGCCCAACTGTTGGCTGGGATCGATGCCGCTGATGAGCCATTCCACTGAACAGAGCGATTGCGGCGGGGATGAATAAGGGCGAAAAGTTCACAACACTTGAAAAAGTGGTGAATTTCAGTGACCTTGACTTAACACAGTCCTTGCTAAGCTGACCAAGAGGTGAAGCCGAACTATCCTTTTCGTGAGACTGTTTTCTTCGAAGTTGAGTTTTTAAGTAGGCATTTTGATGCATAGCATTTCGTGTCATACATGGAAGAATATTATTAAGCTTTATTTCAATCTATTTCAAGCTGGGTAATTCTTGGACTAAACACTGCCAACCACCTAATAACTTCGAACAGCAATCAAATGACGAGGTCGACACCTGAGCTTATACCCTCCCTTCTCTTTGGGCCATGACACAGAAGGAATATTTGACTTTCAACATTGATTGGACCAGTCAACACGATGGCCTTCGGTTGAGTCTGGCATCGAACTTCTATTTTTCAGTTATACGTAATCGACGTCTTTCTCCACCAAATGTCGTGGCGACGCATCATAGTGTGCGGTAAAGGAAAGTGTTGTGACTGAAAGGTAACATGTTCGATTCTTCCAACGACTATCATGTTGATATAGTCTATATACATTGATAAATAATTGTCTAATGTGTTTCCACTTGCTGCTGGGAAGATTTTTATATAAATGATCATTTTTATCTGCTTCTTCTGAGAGTATGTATCAGATGATAGCATTCTCAATAGCAACTCTTACGTGTTATAAAAAATCAGTACAAATAATACTATTATTAATAATTCGCGATGTTCTACTTACATGAACTCATACTAGTTACTCGAATAGTTAATGTAGGAAAGGAAATATTAGGCATTCAGTTATTTTTCTCTCCCGTGTTGTGTGTAGCATAAAGCAATAAACCCAAAGAAGGACTCAAACTCTAGATAAGGCTAGAGCTCTCGCTGAAAAACGGTGTCCCCAGATAGAGTCCACTACAGATACAACCTTCAAGAAGGCGCTGAAGAATTCAGGGCCAGTCCGAGAGACGGCTGCATTGAAGGCTCAAAATGGAAAACTATTTTTCCCCTCTTCCTTTAACAGCTGAAAGAGAGATTAACGGAGTTAAATAACTTATTTATTCAATAAAGGAAACGGAGTTGATTTTATTGTAAACTGTTCCGCAAATATATTTGGAAGCCTATTCGAAAAAGTGTTCAGTTCTATTTGAATTCGGAAGACTTCTTATATCATTAAATGAATAAAGGCTGTATTTTCTTCAGCTGTGCTACATGGGCACTACCTGAATGCTTAAAGTGAAAACAGTTTATTTTCTCTGGTCTCGGAATTTAATTTGAAATCTGAAAGTGTTTTTTTTTTTTTTTTTTTTTTTTTTTTTTTTTTTTTTTTTTTTTTTTTGTAAATGCTTAATTTTTTTGTTGCTTTTAATTTTTTGGATAGTGTTTGATCCAGTAAACGCGTCTTTTATTTAAACCATATTTGTTATGATATTAGAAAATTCTCACTTATATTATTGCACCTGATGTGCCGATCTGGCTGCCAAATGGTTAACACTCTGGCTATCGGTTCGTGCGTTCGAATCCTACCTCGAGCATGGATGTTTGTAATGATTCGAAATCACTTTTAAGTGTAGGTTCCAATAAAATTAGCCTTCGTATACAAAAAAAATGACTATGTTGAATTAAATGTATTTTTAGAGTTACCAGACAGTTACCAGAAATAAGAATTAGAAATTAATATATTTTATATTGATAATAAATTTCGGGAGAATGTGTATTGAAATACAAGGCACACTGAGATTCTGCATATATTTTCTTATAAATAATACTGATCACATTTATATATCGAGAAATAGTAGTATGCAATAGTTTGTCATTCTTGGGTAATATCTATTCACAAAGGCTCTTAAAGATTGCAAATGTCCACATCTAAGGTAGGATTTGAGCCTACGAACTGCGCTGATATTTCACGTAGTATTGTCTGTTTTGAGTCGATTTGACATCTAAACGGTTAGCTCTCGAGTCTTTGGTTCAGCAGTTCGCGGATGGAAATCTCACTTTAGGCATGGATATTGCAATGGTTCGAAATCTTTTTTAAATCGTAGGTCCCAGTTTAATTAGCCTTCGTTTGAGAAGATGATCATTGACCTGCAAACAAATTAAAACAAGCAACGGCTCTTTTGAATGTCCTTTCACGAATTAAAGACTTATTTTATTTTAACACCTCAAAACTGCCGTCTTATGAATTGTCGAGTTACTTGGTTCACCGAAGAACTGACCCGCTTCCATTCAAGTTAAGTTTCCAGTGGAGTTTAATTGGACAGAAAGTGAGCTTGAGTTCAGAATCAGCGCACCAGTTGACAGTCACGCAATTTTCATTAACACAAGGATGACTCTGATCAACAGGACGATCTTTGGTTGGTTTTAAGATAAAGTCCTTATATTGTGGTGTTTATTTGTGTAGCACAGTAGAGTTCTGCAGCACAATTCGTCGGCGACCATCCAGATCACGTTCTTGGAAAGCTGTGCTCGAACAGCAGTTACACCTCCTAGGCAAGGACCGTGGGCTCATCATTTGAAGATCTCCGAGGCTACCTTTGTGAGAACCCAGGGAGATCTGCTTTCTTGAGAAGTGGGCAGAAACTAGGAACCTTCTTCAAATGTTTTTTCGTTTTTCTTATACTCCGTTCTCACTAAACGCCTTTCAATCTCGGCAGAACTTTCTCACTGTGGCAACTTGTGATTGAAATCAGTTCGAACTGATTTAAATACTTGCAACTGATTTAGCGTCATTTTATTTTTTGCTATCTTGTTTCAATGTTTGTTGAAATAACTGAAACCGATCCAAATAAATACAAGCGAAGCAAAATTTAAAAAATAATAATAACACAGAAATATTTACGAAGGTATTAAATAAACATAAAAAAATTATATTACGTTTGAGAAGAAATAGATTTGTCATTGACATTCTTTAGTTTGGTATTCCTCATTTGAAATATGATAATCTTAATTCATGTCATTTTGGCCTGTTATTGCTTAATAAATATGCTGAATTATAAAAAAGGTTCGAAAAAATATATAATTTATAATAAAAAGCGATAAATAAGGTTTTGAACAACAGCCAGTATTTCTTAAATCAGTTTCGAGTGAACGGCGTTTACTTCCCAGGCCGTGCATTCTTACACTTGACTGATGCTGCCATTCTAACGACGTGGAATCATAAGAAAAAATGAATAAAAACAAAAATTGTATACTTTATTCCTAGCAAGCATTCAAGTGAAAATCTGTAAGATATCTGTTAAGAACTATTTTCTGGAAGCCACACCGCTGTCGTCGTTCGAATTACTTAGAATCTTTTTGTTTTTTTACCCTCTCGAAGGCGCACATCTCGAATGTTCTTGTAATTTTGAGTCGAATTTTGATGTGTTGGGATGTTTTATAGTAAACATGAGGAAGCGTATTATTCTAGATTATTGGAGTTTGGAACCAGTTGCTGACATCTAGAAGCAAAAGCATTCTCATTATTGGTTAGGGATCTATCGATTCCTTTGGCCACTGTGTATCATCATTACACTTTTTTTAAACATCGAAATGAATTGTCTTTTGAAAATTTTCTCCAAAATATTTCACATGAACTTGATTTATGATTCTTCTTTGAATTCAAACTTGTCAAATTCAAAAATGCGAATAGGAGCCAAATTTTCGACAAGTTTCGGGATGGATCCCTTCAATAAAATTTCATAATAGTTTATTGTCATAAATTCTTTTAATTGAAAAAGTTCAAAAGTAAAATGGATTCGAAAAAAATATTTTTGCAGAGACACCTCATTTCTTAACTGCGATAAACATTTTAACGAAAAATAAAGCGTATATGCATATAAAACCAAAACCAATGCTGTAAATTATTTGATCTGAGTTTGAATCTCACGATCATGTTCACCCTATGGACGTTTTATTCCCCTCACGTTGAAAAGTGGCTTATTGTGTTTTTAGAAATATATTCCCGTAGAAAACACTGAGCAGAACGTAACGAAATAAAAATTAGTTTCTTCGCAGCAGTTACGCTCAAAACTGATTTCATTGATTCGTAATCATTTTAATTGGACATGAGATAATTGATTTCACCCAAAAGAATTCTATTCTGGTCGTAAATAAACGTCGCATTTTAATAAATAACTTTAAATATTTTTTTTTTATAATTTGTGTTTCTCACTTTAAACTCTAAAAACAATAGTACATACAAAGAAGATATTTTCCCCACACACATCTCCCCCCTGAACTACCAAAATATTTGCTTTTCTTTAAAATTTGGAAATTCACCGGCAATGCATTCCTGTGCCTCATTGAAAAGAACTGCTGACGCGTGGTTTGCGATCGGAAACCATCAGGATTGTTGTTGTAAATGTTGAGCTTCCAACAATTCCTGTGAAAGCCAGGAGTCGAGTATGTCATACCAGGACCCAGGTACGAAACCAATAATTGATCTTGAACGCATTTTACTCTTTTTTTCATTAATTTTTAAATACACATTAGAAAATTATAAAAATTATTTTTATTTTTTACATTGTATTTCACTTGTCGGAGACTAAAATACTCATTGCTATAGTATTGTTAACAAAAGTCATTCAGTATTTTCAAAATAATGTCCACATAAATATATTTCCAAAATTCTATATAAATACTGATCTCACATGGAAGGTAATCTCAGAACATATATCCTTAGTTTAAAGTATTTTAACTTTTAGTATATGAGTTCTATACGTATGATACACTTATTATTAATTAAAACATTTTTTAGCAAAAACCTCGCTTTGCTAATTATGACAATTTTGTAAATTATATATATATATATATATATATATATATATATATATATATATATATATATATATATATATATATATATATATATATATATATATATATATATATATATAAGGTATTTTTATATTTTATAATAACCACATTTTTATAGAATAGAAATTTAAAGTGCACCATTGGTTATTTTCCTGATATAATTCCTAATGTTGCGTATGTATTTATCGCTCTGGAAAGAAAGAAAGTACGTGGAATTCATTTTCATTTTGTAGACAATCCATGTTTTTTCCATCGTGGTAATGAACAATTATAACACATTAAAACTATTTTCCATTTATTTTTTTCATTGATTGAAAAATTTTTTTTAAAATTATTCTTAATCCTTTTTAGGAAAGTCCAATGGATATTAAAATTTTAAAAATCGTGAAGTTTTACAGGAGATAAGATTTTTTCTGAGCTATTGATGTTATTGTCGTGTGCCATCTGGGCTGACAACATGGGGTGCGCTGCTCCACTTTTCCAACTGAACCACATTTTGGAGTGGAGTCCGACTTCTTCAGTACACACATGCCATAGGTACCCGTTTATAAGGTAGGCAACCATTCACAACCAATTCATACAAAGAAAGGACAAAGATAGAGGGAGAAAGTACATCCATCCCCGAACCGAGATTCGAACCCAGGACCTCCTTATCCGCAATCAGGCATGCTGACCGCTAGACACACACAAGTCCTGAGCTTATAAAAATATTATATAAATGGAGAAGGATTCAAGAATGTGTGTGAGAAGATTAATTCGACGAAAAATAATAAAATTAAATCAGACGACTCATTCTTTTTTAGTGCTTCTACACAACTCTTTCATTCCTTCCAGGCATGCGACAAAAAATTCTCTTAATCTATAGAGAATTTGTTCTACTTAAATAAATAGAATTTATTTGCTTTAAATGTTCTTAAAAAAACTGATGCATCATTTGCGTTTTGCATTCGACTTTTTGATTTATTTTATTCCACTTTGTTATTTATTTTACTGCGAAGCATAATTTTTTTATTTCTGAAATAACTATTAGTTTTAAGCACAGTACTTCTTTCTAAAATTGATAATAAAGAAATCATACTTTTCATAATTGTTTTTCTCCCATTGAAAAAGGAATCTTTTAAATCACCTACGCCATGAATGCCAATTAATTGAAGGAGTCATCAGCTGTGGTCATTCGCTGTCCCATCCATGGATCCAGGTTCAAACACCGATGAAACAGACTTGAATATTGATCGGCACTTCACCTTTCCCACTTAATTCCAATTGAAGATTATCTCCTAGTTTAATCTGAACACTTCACACACTTTTTAGACCATCACCAATATTCTTATGTATATCTCTAGTACAGCATTAATGAATGAATATGTTATATTTTTGAACCCCCACTCTTTCATTTGGATAACATTATATGGCACACAGATTCTAATTGTATACTAGCAATAGCAGCTCTCCTTTAGTGACCTGATCGAGCTGCTTGCTAAGATCTATTCATTTACAAGTTACAGTAACCCAATTGGGCTCACCGTACTTTAATGGTAGGACAGCTCTTTTCGGAGCATAAGGCCCCGGGTTTGATCCAGGTTGCTGTTGAACAACGGGAATGGATGTTGCACTCTTGCTAGCGCGTCTATCGCGGTGAGTGCTTTGGAATTTTCCTGGTTATCTTCCTTGCAACTCGTGAATATGGCCCATTATCTATCTTGGAAAAGTCCTCCCGGAGGACAGTTTACGTTGTGGATGCTAAAATGCCTTACAATTGCGCTTAAACCATTAAGCAGTCCACAGCCTTATGTCAAAAGTTACACAAGCCAGGGTGAAAATTAAAGGAAGTGGCTGCTGGATCAGATATTGACTTAGTCGCTTGATCACTGGTCAACAACTACCTGGCCATTTTTTGATTTGTTGCGTTGCACCAAAGGCATTCTTCCGCCAACACCACGAGGATTTCATACTGACTTATTGGAATGGTTGGTCCTTGAGTTGATAGTGGTTATAAGCATTGTTGCGTATAATCTCGAAAGTTTCTCTTCTAATGTAATGTAGAAGAAGGGAGAGTAAGATTTCAGTGGAGTATGAGTCTTGCCATATTTACACCATGACAATCTCGATTTATTATAACCGTGATTCATTATAGGTAGAAATGTTTCCAGGTTATGGTGTGATATACATTCATCATTAGCCCGGGTCTTTAATGGTGAGGGAAGTACAGCTCAAATGCGATGTATATGAGCGAATATTGAATGTAATTATTTCGGTCATTTATGCAGATAGGTATTACTGATTGTCCTTAAAAACTGCATCCAATATCTCATTTTGGATTTCATTCCCGTCTATTAACTTACATGTTGCAAACTATGCTGCATTATCAATAGAAATACTTCGGTTGCTCTAGACACTTTCATTTCGGGAAATAGTGGAGAAAATTTTAGTTCGATAAAAGTAATTTTTTAATACTTATACAGTGGTTGAAAGCATTTTAAACACTCTCATATTCTTTTTTACAGAAAAGTATATAATTTTTTTATTTTTTACATATGTTTATTTTTTAATTTTCTCAATACAAATTTCTAAACTTTACAAATATTCACTTTTATAAACTGCCTTTTAAAAATGCTATTAAAAATAACTAATAAAAAATAGTTCAAATAAAGATTCAGATTTGCATTTCTATGTACAATTAGGAAGTTTTAAGTTTGTAATTAAGTTACACACACATAAGCTTTAACAAAAACCAATACCATATATACGTAAGCAGTTACTAAATAAAATTATACACGTAATGTTAAGATTGTAAAAAAGCGAAACAAAAAAATACAACAATAGTTTTTTTTTTAATGGATGTGAGCTCCTTTTGTAATACTGGCTATGCTGTAATGTGATATGAATGTAGTATTTTTTGCTTTTATTATTACTTCCGCAGTTACCCGAAATAATCAACCGCTATCTCCAGACGGATGGTTTGATATTTTGGCAATGTCATCTGTTAATTCTTGTGTTCAAATAACTAGTATTTTATAGTTGAAGATCAGTGTTACGTTTCTTCTGGTTATTTCTTATTAATGTATATTTTATATGAATATTATCATTAGGATTTCATTCCAAAATAAACACAAATATTTATATATATTCACACTGAATAATATTAGTATACTTATACGTAAAATTGTCTGAGATAGCAGCGCCATCTCTTGTCAACTTATTGCACTTTATATAATATGACTGCCAAAATCAAACTTGCTTTTCTTTGTGAGTATATACAATTATAGCAGACGTGAATCTAGATTAGGGATAACAGATATTCAAAAAATCTCACAGAACGTTGATAAAACAGTGCAAATAAGAACTTGTACTGAGACAGTAATGAAATCTTTTACAGTAACTTTCACATTCAGAAAATTAAGTTAGAAATAAATGATTTTCATTTTTTGTTTTTCCTGTAATTATCATATAAATACATTAAAACTCTGTTTCTTTGGAAGATGAATTTGCTCATTTATTTTTTAACTTACCCCCACCCCCATCTTTTCAGACACGAGGCATCTTGCAGTCAGTACAATATTGAAGTAGCTCCAGAAGGCGTAGATATGTAGGGTAGCAGGCCTCCTCGTAGTGCACCCCGGATTAATCTAAATGGGCTGTAGCCTTCACCAATTTCTTGTTGTCTTGTATTTCTTGGCTCAATTATAACAAAATAGAGAACGAGATGCATAATTCTGTATTCGAATAAATAACATCTTTTAATTTACATTCATATGTGTAAATAATATGCCCTTTTAAATTAATGTAAATTCCTTATAATTCCATTTAGTGAATAATAAAGACTACAATAGCATTTTCATTTATATTCCCATAAAATTAATTATTGTAAATATGAAATTTCTTATTCTGTAAATATCGTGTATTTTGTCAATATTAATAAGACTGAATGCATTTGTAAATAGTACCTGTCCTTAAGTATATTAATGTAAATTTCGGTCATTCTGCATTCATGAAAATTAGAAGAGATTGCATGTCCTGAGATTAATTGAGATTTTCTCAAACAATTTTTAGTTTTTCTTTTAAGTTTAATTTAGTTATATAAGTTTTGTGAAAATAAATTTAGTGATAATATTCACGTAATTTCTTGATTATATTCCTTATTTATTAATAACAAGAAATTTATTTTTGGTTATTATTTTTTATGGAAAGTTAAACTTGAGAAAATAAAATGTTAGTTCATTACTGAAATCTGCAGTTAAACTTTTGAGCATTTTTTTTCCAATTTATCAGATTGTTTGTACAATATAAATGCTTTATTACCTACTTTTTTCAATTAATAAAATATCTGTATAGGTATATATGTGTGTGTATCTATATTAATATTTTGAATTTTTATTTTATACTAATTTTTTGTACAATATGATGCTGTAAAATAAATCTTTTTTGTGTATGTAAAGATTATATTTTTAGTTAATGACAAATAATTTCAGAATAATTTTACTTATTTTTTTCTCTGCTTACAAGGCTCCCATGTAATTTTCATGCTGATAAACTTTAATTGAGAGAGAAAAAGGGGGTCCTTAATTTTTAACATATTACTTTTTCATGAATTCATCATTCAATTTTTATGTAGACAGCTTAAAAACTTAGGTCTTATACTTTTTTTGTTAAGGTTGATGCCTTAAGTAATTTTTTGTACTGTTTTTTTTCATTTTTTTTTTTTTTTTTGTATATATGTTTAATGAATGATGTGCTGTGGTGAATAATGTAATATTGCAAGTTTGAAACATTTTGAATAGGAAGTGTATAAAGGAAAGAAAAGATTTTATTAAGAACTGCATTTATTCTTAAAATAATTTAACCATATTGCAATATATTGAATCTGAAATATTTATGAAAGCAGCTGGAAACATATTTCGATAACTTAAACCACATTCAAAATTTTTGATCTTGCAAAGTTTTTTTTTTTAACTTATTCAGTTGAGATTTGTTATTGTGAGTAGAAAACAAATATATTAAATAATATTTCAGCAGTAAATGCTTAAATTCATTTCAAAAGTAGCATTTAACTAACAAGATGATTGTATTTAACTTTACTCACCATCCAGATTGTATATTAATTCTATATTTTTTTTATCTAATGTGTAATCTTAATGTACTTTAGTACATCAGAGCTAATTTAATTTTAGTTTATTATATTTTAAAGCATTGCAAATATTCACTGCTGAGGTTAGAGTTGAACCCATATTGTCCTGAACCCTAATGAGCTGAAGTCTGAGGCTCTGACCCTTCGCTTGTTGTTAGAACTAATGAAAAAAATATTCTCAGTATGTAAATTTCATAATTATATGTAGCATATTGAGGTTTTTCTTTTAATTTGTATTTATTTTCATTTCAGAAAAATTTTCAATTTCATAAAGATGAATACATTTGGGATATTAAACTGCATATAATTGATTCATTGCCTAAGGTATTAATTTTTTCCATTTCTCTGAAAGCTGAATACTTAAAAAATGATTTAATTTTTATATCTTATCATTAAGAGTTTGAATAATTTGTCTTGTTTTTGTAGGAATTGAAAGAAAGTTTTAATTATGGAATTTTTTGTCCACCTGTCAATGGTAAAGCAGGGAAATTTCTTGATGAGCATAGGCCTTTAGCTGATTATCCTTTTCATGCTTCTGTTGGTTACGTTGAGGTAAACATACTTTACTGTTTGATTCATTAGTAGCTTTTTATAAGAGTTACAAAAAGTTTGTCTCTAAAAAGTGTCAATTTGTATCAATTTTCTCTTTTTACTATAAGATTAATATTTGAATGTAAAATAAAGAATTATAAAATGCAAAGTTGTAGTACACATGGTTGCTAAGTAGAAATTAAATAAAATGTTATTGTCAATCCCGATTATGGTATTTCATTGATGATTTTTTAAAAAAAAATTATCTACTTTGCTGGCAAAATTTTTGTTGATAAAATAATAACTGAAGGTTCTGAAAAATATCTGTTTCTTCATTAGGCTATTTACATAGTAGAACATCAATGTCACATATCTCTATTTAACAGATTTCTGAGATTTAAGAATTATTTTTAAATTCCATCATAAAAGTTGAAGTATATTAAGATTTATAATGAAAATTGCATTTTAAAAAATAGATGTTTGCTTATGGAATTTTTCTTATCAAAGGATTTGTAATTTAGACTATAGTTTTACTCTAAATTTATTTTCATTCTCTGATAGTCATTGTTCAAAACAATCTTTTGAAAATTTCTGAAGGAATGTTATGGTTGTGTATTATTTATTGCAAACAAAAGCTGGAAAACAGAGTTGGGATACTATCTTATTTTCTAAATTTTTTAATGCTATTGGATACTGAAATTCACATTTTTGTGACTTAATAAAAGGTTTGTCAAAAGATTTGTGACATAAAAAAGGGATATTAATAGATGAATTATGCAATAAAAATCAGTTTATTTTTTATATTTGCCATAAACTTTGATGCTGAAATTGAGGCCATAAAGTGTGCCACTGTGAATATTCTTGGACTGAGCACTCTACTTAAGAAAGTTGTCTTTTTTATTGACTCCCAGTCTGCTATTGTGGCCAACACTTCATACTCAATAAGCGATTCATTTCACGTGGAAGAAGTAAAATCACTCTTCAATCATGCCATTTCTGGGTGGGAAATTGTTCTTCAGTGGATACCTAGCCATTGTAATATCTATGGGAACAGAAAAGCAGATGACCTTGCAAAGAATGGATGTAAACTGCATCAGCCTGATTTTATTCCATCATACCAGCAAATCTGCAACTTAATCAAAAACAAACTCCTCAAAAACCTTCATAATTCATATAGCAAAATTACAAAAGACCAGGCTTGGGGTTCCCTGTTGAACTCTCTACTCCCCATGTGCCTTCCAAGCTCCATTTTCACAGCCAATTTCAGAATTTTGACTGGACATGACTTTCTCCAGGGACACTTAAGCTGTATCGGCTTGGTCAACACTCCCTACTGTACCCTGTGTCCTTCAAGAGCTTTTATGGACTTTATAAATTTGACAGGCTGACCCGCACTTTCTCTTTTGAACTGTTTACCCAATAAGTTTCACAATAAGGCTAATTTTTATTGGGCTGCCAGAGGACTCATGGCTGATAAGGCCGCTGTCTTGACGTTGGATAAAAAATTATATATTTGTCTAATTTTTAGTTTTTTGAAATCATAAAGTACAGATTTTACACAAATTTAATCAAAATACTGAATTTTTATTATAGTTCATTATGAACATTTGAATTAAGATTAAACTGTTATGTATATATATTTAACTGTTAAATACAATAAAGTTATTTCTCTTACTTACATTAATTTTACAAAATATATAGGTGCTGAATAAAATTTGACTATTATGTTATGTATTGTTATAAATGAAACAAATAAAGAAAACATTGATATCCAATTAAATTAAATTCATTATGAAATACTTTTTTACAAGTTAATTATTTGTATAGAAATATATTTTTTACATTTTGTTGTGTTTACTATCTTTAAGTACTGTTTAAAATTATGGGCAATACATATATATATATATATATATATATATATATATATATATATATATATATATCATATATATATAATTACATTATTATGTATCCTGAAATAATTACTCCTTTTTCATGCATTTTTGTGCTTTTATTTTGAAGGTTTTTATATCTTTTTTTTTTCAAAATGTTTATAAGCAAATATTTGTTTTTTTGCAGTTAAGGTATAAGAGACGGGTCTACAAAATGATGAATGTAGAAGAAAAACAGATAAAGCAGCTTCATACACGCGTAAGTATATGTTTTTATTTTCATATTAATTCAAAATAAGAACAAGAATCATAACAGTCATAGTTGTCCTCTATATTACTGAGTAAGGTAGGTGTTTGCTTCACTAAATTATTTACTTTTTTTAAAACCTTATGGTATACACCTTTAAGTATTAAAGACTCCTCAACTGCATAAAGTAAGGACATTTAACTTTTTGATTTAAAAATAAAAAATGTAGACTATTAAATACATAAGCTTTTTATGCTAATAAACGTTAATCCAGGTTTATTATCCTAAAATAACTGTTGTATCCCTGAAATAGTTACTTACATTTAAAATTTATGTTTATCAATAATTTATTTACTTTTAAAGCTAATTTAGCTTAATTAATAAATTCGAAAAAGTAAAACATTTAAGTTATTTATTTTATTTGTATAATAAAGTATAAAGTTTTGAGTTGCAATATTTTTTACCTACTTTTCAAACTAAAAATTTAACACTGTTAGAAACCAT
Source organism: Latrodectus hesperus (assembly GCA_037975125.1). Classification (NCBI taxonomy): domain Eukaryota; kingdom Metazoa; phylum Arthropoda; class Arachnida; order Araneae; family Theridiidae; genus Latrodectus; species Latrodectus hesperus. The sequence goes on from CM075859.1 coordinate 9,194,867, forward strand.
TACTTATAAGGAGCTTGTAGCTTTGGCTGCTTAGAGGAGAAACTATTCCTGTATGTACAATTTTTATATTATTGTAAACTATTAATAAAATTAAGTATTCTTTATTTTAAATAAAGAACCATATTTACCACATATGTTCAGTAAAAAATTTCTACAAAATTTTAAAATTTTTCTGAATGTAAATGAACTGCTTTTACACCTATATGAATTGGTATATATACATTTGTCACATTTTAAATTGAATAAAGCATTTTAAAATTAATTCAATTATAACTTTTATATGCAGTTAATTTTTATTTCTATGTAGAAAATATTAAAAAAAAATATTTAGTTGGAATTTTTTTGTTATAATATAATTGAAATTGGAAAAATAAATTAAATTATCAACTTATAGATTATATAATAGCTTTAATTAAATAATTGATAAAATTGATTGAAATCACATTGATTTAACAGGATTGCATAATGTTTAAGTAATGTAAAATTTAATATTATTTTTTAGTTTTTTGAGAAATCTCGTTAAAAGAATATTATTTTGAGTATAGCATTATAAGTTGATATAGAAAATAAAATTCATTTGCTCATTAAAATTTTAAAATTTCATTGCTCATAATTTACCAGCAATTTTGGTTAATTCATATTATCTTATCTAGCCTAACTTGCGGCGAATGTTAGATCATGTAAGTAACGGTCAAGTGGAGAAGATTACAAAGATGTGTGCTAAGGGTATGGATCCTAATTTTCACTGTCCAGAAAATGGAGGTAAGATAAATATACTTTTAAGTTTAAATAAATTTTTATGATTTTTGTTGCTCTTGTTTTTTTAAATACAATTATGTTTTTTGCAATTATTATTATATTTTATATTTTGTTCTTAAGATAGATAGTTAGAAATGTTTATTTTGAATAGATTTATTGACATTGTATAATTCACTGTTGTAATCGGATTACTATTTTAAAAAAATGAGAATTATTGCAAAAGAAGTATATTTGTAGAAAGATATTGACTGAAATCTTTCTATTTCTAATAGTTTCTTTGAAGGAACATTTTCAGAATCCCCAAATTTATGATTCTCATTTTCATTTTACATGTTTTCTATATCTATGTGTATAAGCAGTTATTTATATTGTCTAATTATATAGGTATAATTATTCTAGTAATTGGATTGTACAAATTTTTTACTGTTGAAAAATCATGTTATTTTGTATTTGGTTCTAATACTTGAATAATATGTTCAGGTTTCATAAATTTTCTGCAAAATAGACAGCATTCTGTATTTCCTATTTTTTTGTATGCTGATTATTTTAAGTATGTTATTGGAATATTAATTTGTGTATTTTTATAGAAACACCTTTGACTCTTGCCACTACATTAAAGCAACCATCAAAAGTGATAATGGCATTAATTAATGGGGGAGCATTGCTGGACTTCCGTACCAAAGACGGTCTTACTGCCTTACATAAGGCCGTTGAAAGAAATAATTTGGAAGCCCTAAAGGTAATATAATGATTTTAATCTTCAGTATTGGTATGTGAATTGCTTTTCAGAAGTTTAAAGTGAGCAAGCTTCTTTATTGCAAAAATTTTTTTTATAATTTTATTTGTAATATTACAATTTGTAAATTTGTGTTTTTTCCTAAATTATGTTAGATAAAATTTTTTATCAAATATAATTAATTCATATTTGTTAATTTACTGATATTCTAAAATGATGATAAAATTTTAATTAATTATTGATTTTGTAACAAAAACAGTTTTTGTTTACTGAAGAGTTAACAGAGTAACTTTTTAATAATTTACATATTTTTTTATCTGTAATTACAGACTCTTCTAGACCTTGGCGCATCACCAAATTACAAAGAGAGCAAAGGATTAACTCCGTTATACTATACACTTCTGCATGCAAGTGATCATCAGTTAACTGAAACACTTTTACATGATCATGCATTTATTGGAACTTGTGATCCACAAGGCTGGCAGGAAGTTCACCAGGTACACTTATTTATAGAATTAAAACTCTTTTATATCTTCTTTTGCAAATAGATACATTTTAAAATATTATAGTTACTGTTCTGTATATTAGCTGTAATCTCTTCAAGCTATTTTGTGAACATTTTCCTTCTTACTAATATTTTGTGATGAATATATTTTTATCCTGATGTTTTTTTTTCTTACATGTGAAGTTGCAATTTTCTTTTTTCAGAATTCTTTTGATAGGTGTGAAATTCTGAATTGATAAATTAAACAATTTGAACTGATAAATTAATCACATCATAAATCTAGGAATTATTATGTATTTAGCAAAATTGAAGTTATTCTTAAAAGTGATTTGTATATATTATGAATAATACAACATTCATCATGTTCTCAAGTTTTTAATAATATTGAGCAATTTAATCCCATGCAAGTTAGACCATTTAATGTAGAGCACAAATCATTTAAAAAAGTATTTTTCAAATATATTAGAATTGGGTTTGAATAGAAACGAGTAAAATTCTATTAACAGTTTTAGAACTCTGATTTTATTTATTTATTTCATCATGAAATTGGATTAATAATATTGCTCTCTCTCAATGATATGGTGGTTATTGTTATTGAAACATGATTTGCTTATAAAAGTAAGGATTCTGTTATTCATTGTAATTATTAAATGTTTTCATTAAGATATGGTTTCTTCTGATGTTATTTTAATCTTACTTCTTCCTTATGTTAGGCTTGCAAACATGGACTTGTGCAGCATTTAGAACATTTACTTTTTTATGGTGCAGATATGAATGCACGTAATGCTAGCGGAAATACTCCCTTGCATGTTTGTGCTGTTAATGACCAAGAAAGTTGTGCAAGAGTCCTTCTTTTTCGAGGAGCTGACAAGAATGCATTAAATTTTGCAAATCAAAATCCTTATCAGGTTGCAGTTATAGCTGGTAATTTGAATCTTGGCGAGCTTATTCGAAACCATAATCCAGAAGATGTAGGTATGTCTCAGATATTGCACTGTGCAAATCCTAATTTAGTTTTAGTTTGAGTAAATAAAACTCAAATCGCAGAACTTATTTTATGTATTTTTTTATTGCAACTATATATTTATTAAATAATTTTATTAAGTGCCATACCGAGAAATGCCTAGATATAACCCAAGGAGAAGAGCTAGTATTGCTCCTGTTGCTGCATTAAGTCGTACACACAGTGATCCTCGGCTTGATTTACATCTTGGTATGAAACCACCATCACCATGCCCATCAAATTGTTCCTTGCCACCTTTTTCTTCCATTTCCTGCATATCTGACACTTCAACAAATTCATCTTCTACCTGTACACAACCAAGTGGAGAGGATAGTGAAGATACTGCTTCTGGAAGTGTTGTCACAGGTATTTACATTTGAATACTGTTATTAAATACTTATTCTTAAATGTTCAAAATGACTTCATATATATTACTTAATATTCTTTTTGTTGAGAAAATATTCAAAATGAAGATGGTTTTTTTTTTATTTTATTTGAAAAAGCATAATTAAGGAAATTTTAATGTTTAATTTTATAAGTGCGCTACAAGCATGAGAAAATAAAAAAATAATCAAAAATTAAGATCTTTCTGGAATTTTTTAAATCACTGCAATTATTTATTTAGAAATTTGAAAATAATGAAATAATTTGTCAAAAAAATGTTTTCTCTGTGTGCAAAGGATAATATATGTATCAAAGTAATATGTTGCACGTAAAGAGCATATAAAATTATTGGTAATTAAGTATATTATGAAATGAAAGTTTTTTATTAAAAGAAGTAATTCTTTTTAAATTACTTATTTGCATGTATAAATTTTTTATATCAAATTTTCCTCGTATTTTGGTTATTTACATTATTAAAATTTCAGAAATTTAGGTTTTATTATTAATAAAAATCTTTTTTTTGTCAATTAATATTTTAAAATGACCATTTCATCAAATATATAGTATATTTGTATTTTTGAGTTTATACTGAACATGATGAATTTCACTCATGAAATTATGAAAGTTAATATTAAAATTATAAAAAATTTTAGAGGTTCATATGATATCTGCATTCAAGACGGAACATTAGTTCTTTGATTAATGCTGCTCCTTATGTGATTAATATTTCTGCATTCTTTGTACTACACATCTTTTTTATATCTATTAATATTTCAAGGAAAATTCCTTTTTATTGCAGAGAAAAGTATTACCAGTGATTCTTCTGGTGTATGTACTAGTAATAGTGCTGCTAGCTATGAATCTGGTCCTGAACACCATCATGACATTTGTAATACTTTTCTTCCTGGAAGCAACTGTCTGTGTGTTACAGATTATAGTTCCTTAACACCTGGTCACTTGCAGTTAGTGGCTGGTGAGACTGTAGAGAGTAAGTATTCTCTTATATATAAGTCATTACTTTCTCATTTAGAATACTACCAAATCTAGCTTACCATGCTGAGTAAAAATGGATTCATCAGATTTAATTGCTATTCTCAAAAAATGGTTCTCAAGAAAATGTTGCTTTAAAGTCGTGATTTATCAATCTGAGTGAAGTAATTATTGTGAAATTGTGTAAATAATAATGATTTCTGTGCAAAACTTTTGCAACTGTTTGTGAAATTAAAATTAATTTCATGCAGACTTTTTATGCAAGTCTGCATGAATTTATACTTTGTTGTTATTGCTGAATTGGTTAACTTTTTTCTACTCATGAGTAAGATGCACATAAATGCTTAAAATGAGCAAAAATTGGCTTATCCACAACTTCATATTTTTCTGAAAATTTTTTTTATCTTAGTAATTATTACTTTATTTATTGTGAGCTCTAAAGTTTATTGTGTGCTTTCTGTTCTATACTTATGTCTTTTATTATCTAATGAAATAATTTTTCATCATGTTTTTAATTTTGATTTCTGTCAATATATTCCCTACCTGTTCTTAATTTTGACATAAGTAATCACAATAACTTTTATATGTTTATGAATTTAGATTATTTTGGTGTTAGTTGTGTATTTGAAATATATTTTGTAATAATTTCATTTATCTAGATACCTGCAATTTATGAATGAAGTGACTAAAATATTGCTTACATTAAAAAATGTTGGTGTTAAAAACAAATTTGTTGAAGCAAGATGAAAATTGTGAAAGCCTATATTCCTTCAATATTTTTGTAAAGATTATTTATTGGCTGTATGATATTTCTTACTTTTAGAGAAATTATATTTTTCTCTCGCATAAATATTTTATTTCAGTCATTAGTGAGGCTGAAGATGGTTTGCTGTTAGGAAGAATTGATGGAGGGCAAGTTGGCCTTTTCCCTCCTTCATGCATTCAAGAAATTGTACCGCGAGCATTTGATACTTTGCCATCGTCTGAATATCCACGTGTTGAAGGACGAAGGGAAAGGTGTGCCAAACGTGTTAGTACTATTCCTAGAAGATGGAAAACGTAAGATTACTTAGATGTAATACATATGAATTTTGCCTTAGAGCTATTTAATTGTATGTATATAGTAATTTGGTTATTCTAAATTCTAAGAGTGTTCATGTCATTAAAAAATTATAATTTGTTAGCTTAATCCCTCTTATTATTCTTACACTTTTGAATATTATTTATTTAATAAAATAAAATAATGATATAAATAATAAATTATTAATTTTTATTCACAATGTGGTTCATTATTTCATCTATTTTTAAATTTATAGACTATTTTTTAAGAATATATATTAATAATTATAAATTATCTTAAATTTTCTGTTGAGAAAATTAAAAAGTTTTACACAAAGTCTTTTCATTTAATAAAAATTAGATTCTGAATATGTCATTTTATAAATGTTTTATAAACTGGGATTCTTTTAAAATTAACTTGATTTTTTTTAAATTTCAATTTGAATATTTTTTCATTTAGAGAAAAATACTCCCCTTTATCTTCATGATTTTCAATCTATATGATTGACTGCATGATTTTAAAATAAGAATAATGTAGCATAATTTAGCTACATTAGTCATTTAGCTTCAGTTGTTGAAACAGTGTACCAGTTTTCAGGTATTTAATAAAAAATAAGGAAAAGAAAAGTTTTTTGCGAATGAAAGCTTTCTAAATCATCATCATAATATTTGGGTAGAAGCCCATGGTAGGCTAGTGCATTCCTCTGAATTCTGTTGCATTACATTTTACTTCTTACATTTGCGTTCCAGTTTCTTTCCTTGATATCCCAGAAGGCAGTCTTCACTAACTCCATCAATCTCATTTTGTGCCTATCTTTTTTCCTATGTGTTAAAGGTTTATGTGAAAAAATTTCTTATAATGTGGAATCATCATCCAAAAAGTTTTCTAAAAGAAATATTAAATAGAATCCATTTTTTAATTTAAAAATCCTAAAACAAATTACTGTGAAAAAGTATTCTCAGTAGCTTGTTGGTAAAACCAGCTAGAATAGATAAGGATGATAACTGTTACAAAAATATAATTTACAGTGCTAAACAAAGCATGTCTATATTAAAGAAACTTGATTGTAAGTATGTAATGCAAAATTGAGGAAGGAAGAAACTGGATGATTTTAATCACACTAAAGTTTAAATTAAAGTAAATGAAGTTTAATTCAGCAGTATTTTGATTAATCAAATATTTAGACCTTTATAAATTATTCCATATTTTTAGCTTTGTAAAGTAAATTTACAATTATTTAAAATACTGAGAAATTACCTATTTATTGAATGCTAATGAAAAATAACATGACCTTAAGTGTATTTATAAAATCCTTTAAGGTGCATTTAATTCCAGAAAATCAAGCTTATTTGAAAAAAAAAGAGATTTGACTTCAAAGTAGTTTGAATTATTGATATATTACTATAGTAGATAGCTTAAATGGTAAAAGCTATTGTAAGGATCTTTTCAATTTTAATATTTGCTTATGCTTATAGTTAGCTAATAGTCACCTATTAGTTATCTGTTTAGTATTTCCATAATTCAACTATTAAATCCGTTGTAATCACTGCATTTAAAATTTTTCAAATCGAACATTCATGCATTTATTGAATGGATCTAATTCCATTAAATACATTAATGCATAAATATGGTTTATGTAGATAATATGCATAATCCTCAGAATTTGTACAAACTAAGACTTTTTTATGCAGGATTTTTCAATTTAAATTATAATTTTTTTTTTTTAACTTACATCACACTTTTGGATCTCATAAAATGCATTTGTAATTTTAATGTAGTATATGAATATTTTTTGCTTGACACATTAAAAACACATCCTTTATGTAAATTAAGTAAACTGCAGTGTAATAATAATGAAATGTGTGAATGTGTGAACTGTAGCGTTTTTTAATTTGAAAATGTATATTTTTAGATACTTCTTTGTTTTGTCTCTGATTTACTTTTAATATTTAAAAATGAGATTTAGTATTAGAGGATAATTTTGTTTAATTTTATTTTATTTAATTAAAAGAAATCTCATTAGTTTATATTTTATAAAAGTGTTTGCAGTAATACAGCAGTACATTTAAGTTACTGGTTGTTAAAAAATTTAATTGTGAATTGCTAGAGTTGTTAAATTGTTAGCGTAGTTATTGCATAATAAAGAGCATCAGGAAACTTAAAAACTAAAACATTATATTTTAATCATTAGAACATATGAGGGAAAATCTGTATAAAGATACATTCATGGTACAATTGACAGTATTATTAATCAAAAAGTCAAAAAGAAATCTAATGCTTCTATTTAAAAAAAAAACTACAATATTTTTTCTGTAACCTTTTTCTTTGATATAATGTTGCTAGTTGCAATACTTGTAAACTCTTAAATGCTACTTTTTGAAACATTGAAATATATATATATATATATATATAAAGCTTCAGGAAAATCATATGTTTATTTCTACTCACTATGAATTTCATTTTATTCATTAGATATTGAATAGGCAATTTCCATTCAATATCTAATGAATAAAAATCAATTAGTTTATTTAATTAAGTAAAATATTGAAAATAAATCTAGTGTATGTAATAAAATTGATGCTAAAATATATGTAGAAAATTATATTTTTTCATATTATAGGTACCTTATTTCAACAGAGATGACTTTTCTTTTAACAGGATCAATAATAAAATAGTTTTTACTATATACATTGTAATAAAAAGTTACAAAATTCTTGAGACTAATTCGTTTAATGAAAAAGTGTCATTTATGCTATGCATTCATTTTGTTTAAAATGAAAACTAAATATATGATTAATTATATAAAGAAACAAAAGTTACACTTGGCTTGTCTCATTTATCAGCATGTTTCTTTTCATTGGGCAATTTTAAGGAATCACACCTGCAATTGATTTTAAAATTTATATTTTACTACGCTCATATAGATTTGCGTGAAATAAAAATACAAAATGGGATAAGAACATTATAATACTAATTTATCGAAACGGCATTTGCTTTGACTTGTGTTTTGAGGAAATCGTCATTCTGCTGTGTGCAGGTGCTGTATCAACTTTTGCAAATGTTACATGGAGAATTATAGCTGCCTTATTTCTAATCAATTTCTTCTCAAGGGGCCACTTTTAGAGGAAGACGTTTATTGATTAACCTCAAAGTACAAGAACACTTTTCAGGAACTGAATTATCTCACTTGAACAAAATTTCTTTCAGCACTAGTACATTAAATGAGTAAAGTCATGAACTATGATACATGAAGAGAATGGCTTACTCCCAGTGTTTTACAATTTTCATATATATCGTTGTCTTCAAAATATAAGATAACTAAATATTTTCTTTAAAATTGTTAACATATTAACTGTTAAATGCTTATTATTTTTGTAATTTACTGGTTCATTTTTAATTTTAAATATTTAAATGAGCCAAGTTGTTATTTTTTGTAAAAATTAAACAAAGTTCTCTTTGAGGGAAAAAAAAATTATTTAAGAAAATATTTTTATGGATTCATTTCTTGGTCATTCTTTTAAAATATTTTCCTTTTTTAATTAAAATATATATTTTTAAAACAATTCTTGCTTAAAATCAATTAGTCTACAGTCAACTTAATTATATAATCTTTATTTTTTTAAGTGTTTCTCTACAAAACATATGCTTTTAGACATAAATTGAAAAAAAATTGAAATATTATACACATATATGAAATGACTTTGGGATATCGTTATTAATGGTACAAGTTTGTGTCTTAAATATTTAATCAAAATATACTTTATTTATTGCAAAATAATTTTTCTATCAATTACAAAGTGATTTTATGTGAGTTGGTAACAGTAACTTATATTTCTTGATATTTTGAGTTACTTCGCATTACACCTATTTTGAAATGCATACTTTGATTTTTCATTGATAACAATTATTCTACTGAGCCTTATAAGTATAAAAATGCATCATATCACAATTGTTAATTATAACAAAGGCAGATAAATACTCTTTTAAATATTTAATGATATATAGATGTTCAGTCATGTATATCTTATCTTTTTTAATCTGCACACGATGACTTCATTTTCATCCATATTGCATATTTTTCATTTTGTTTTATATATGAAAAAAATTCTTTAGAATTTTTAAAATTTTTATCATTAAATTTAGTTTTTGATATTCAACATTAATTCTAACTAGGTTTGGAGAACCAAGGACTGTTATTTTACATAAAGGCAAAAAAGGTTTTGGATTTGTACTGAGAGGTGCAAAAGGTGAGTTAATATGTTAGTTATTTTTGCATGCCAAGTTTTCGTATCTTTTTTATAAAATTGGAATTCTTAAGAAATAATATCTTATATGAGAACATATCTAAACTTTGTTTTCAGCTTCAAGTCCTTTAATGGAAAGAGAATCTAATGAATCTTGGCCTAGCCAGTATCTAGAAGATGTTAATAAAGGTGGAGTGGCTGATTTAGCAGGACTGAAAAAAGGCGATTACTTATTAGAAGTTAGTATAGAATTAATATTGTAATTATTACATATTTAATGATTTATTGTATTTATGCTTATTACAGAAATGTAAATATGTATGCAAACATTAATTCATGTTACATATATGAAAACATGTTGTATGTAATCAAAAAATATTTTATCAATGTAAAAAATAATACTTAGTATCTATTTTCTATATAATCCTTTACAAACAATACTGTTAAATAAATTCTATTAAATTTATAAAATTTATATTTCTGCTGAATTTAATTATAATTTTGAAATAGTTTTTCTCCCTGAAATTTAATATTGCGAGACCTTTTTATCTTTTGTTTTTACTTACATTAAAATCAATATCATGTATTCTGATTTTAGCTTATGTTACTACTGCTGTTAACATAACTATGTCTTAAGATTTAGATTTTCTAAATTGTATGAATTTTATTTAATAACTAAAAATTGCTTTGTAATAATATTTTGCATTTAATATAAATTAATGTTCTGAGTATATTCTTGATATAGAATATGATATCTTTATACATTCCATAGCAACATTAATAAATATATGTTCTTTTCCAAAAAAAATTTTCTTATCCAAAAACTCTTTAATTGTTTCTGTAGTAAAATTTATAAATTAAATAGTTTTAAATCAAAAAAAAATTATTTTCCTTCTCTTCATGCAATCAATTTAAAAATACCAATTGTTTTTATGTTTACTATTCAGCAAGTTATTTCAGCTTGCTGAATACTAAAGATAAAATATAGTTATGCATTCATACATAATAATTTTCTTATCAAACAGTAGGAATATTATATAAATAATATTTCTTATTAATTAGCAAAATTTTTATCTAAGTTATTATATAATAAGTCACAGAAGATGTAATTTAAATTTTAAAGTTTTTAAATTTATTTATATTTGTGTTAGCTGAAGAATTTCTGAATAGTGACTTCATATTTATTTTTTTCACATCCCATATTTATCTGGCTTTTTTCATTATTTACTGAAATTTTATATTTGTGTTTCATGGATTAATCAAATAATAATTATTTTTTATTTAATTGTAACCCACAATATTAACTTTAATGAAATAAATTTAACTTTACAGATTTCAGTGTTGTATTGCTACAGCTGCATGTACATTTTTGTATATTTTTATTCAATATATCTTTATCATAATATTTGTTCGGATTTTATTATGGCTCTCTTTAGTCTAAAATACTTTGGTAACTTTTATTAAGAATATTGAATTGGTAACTTTTATTAAGAATATTGAATATCATGTAAAATTTTAGTAAAAGTTAATTTTTGATGTTTGTTGATACATACATACATAAATTTCCCACACTCAAGCACATACAGACATATATATATATATATATATATATATATATATATATATATATATATATATATATATATATATATATATATATATAATGTACATCCCTGAGATCAGTATGGATCATTTTTCTTATTTATTGAAATAATTTATATATTTTTATAGCTTAATAAGATTAAATACGAATGTTGATTAAATTTGTATTTACTCTATAAAATTTATTTTCACTTGTTAAATTCTCTTGAAATTAATTATTGCTAAATAATTCTTTAAAATATAATATTTTAATGACATATTTATACGTTTGATACAGAAATTTGTATTTGCTTCGTATCTGTAGAATATTTTTCAATTATGTAAAATGTTGGTAAATTGCAATTTAAAAAAAAGACGAATTAACAATGTTTTGCGTAAATAAAGCTTTGCATTCACACTTATTTTAAACTGTGGTTATGCTAAAAGTTATGAAATTTATCTATATCTTATGTAAATGAGATATTTAGTGAGGGGTAGTTTACAAAATAATTACAAATAATTCATAGATTAAGGATATGATCAAATATTTGTCCTTCAGTTTCTAAAAATTAGTCTTAATGCAATAATTAAAATTACATTAAAAATCTATTTATTGTAGAAATATTTTGTTTTATTAGAAATACTTATTATTTATTTATACTTCTCATGGTGTAATATTATTTACAATTAACTTGGCTTTAGTCTAATTAATTTATTGCCTTTGGTTCAACAGTTCGTGGGTTCGAATCCCACCGTGGGCATGGATGTTTGTAGTGGTTCGGAATCCACTTTAAGCCGTAAGTCCCGGTCTAATTAGCCCTCGTGTGCAAAAAATGACCGTTGAGCGACAAACAAACCAAACCAAACAAACCTAATTAATTTAATCTATTATTGACATAGATTTTAAATTAGAGTGATAGATATTGATTGAAAATACATTTTAGGAATTCCAGTAATTAAATAAAGTAATATCTTTAAATATCTATTGTAAATGTTGTAAGTTAATGTTTATGATTTGTTAAAAGATGGTATGAAATATATTGTAAACTGTGAATCAGCTTTTAGAAGCTTGGCATTTCATGCTCCCAAGGCACCGATCAGATGTTCGATCCTCGGGCTGGCAAGGTCGACTCAGCCTCTCATCCCTTCAGTGGGTTGATAAACTGAGTACAAGCATGCTTAGGAATTAAACACTGGGGGTCTTGCATTAGGCTGATTACCTGACTGGGACATTTGCTTCGCACACTAGGACCTTCGGTCAGGAAAACAGTTATGGGCACTGTAATCCTTGCTAAAAGTTAAGCACTGTAAGCCTTGGCCCACATGGGCTGTCATGTCACAGAGTGTAAATAGTGTGAATCAGTTTTTAAACTGTTAAGCTAAAATTTTCAATAGTAATGGAAAAACTGTATAAAAGTAGTATTTCTGAAAAAAGTTTCAATAAAATAATTTATGTAACTGACATTTTTTTATATTGTATTTTGTTTTGTAATTTAAAGGATATTTTGCTCTACGAATAAACTGTATTGTAATTTAAAATATTTCTGTATTCAGTTAAAATATCATGATCTTATTCAAAACAAAACATAAATTTCATTGAAATGCTTGGATGTAAAGTGTAAAACATGCAGTCTTTTTTGTGCCATGATAATGTATGAGTTTGTTAAGTATAATTAAAATTTTCATTAAATGTGTTCTTAATTAGAGAAGTTATCCTTTATTATATGTTCAAAATTGGAGTCCTTAGCAAAATTAAAAAATATTTATTAAAACAATTTATATAATATTATTTTGGATGTGTAAAAAATGCATTTATTTAGCAGTAATTTAAACTTTTATTTCATTAATATTTGAAAAAATTCTTTCTAAAATAAAGTTCAAACCCTTTAATTTTAGAATTGAAGAGAAAAAAAGATTATAGCTGTAGTATACACACATATTTTAATATATAATGGTTTAAAATTTTATAAGTACTCGTTAATTTAAACTGGGAAAGTTTTTGTGTTCATTTAAGCGAATTGCTAATGTGTTCACATTTCTTGTTTGCAATCTCCTGTTAGTAATTATTTATGGAAATTTTAAAGTGTGCATTATAATTGGAAAGTACTATTTTAATTACATGGAATTTAATAACAATTTATTCAACTCAAACATTATTTAAAACCATTTTATTGGAATATTTTTTCCACAGATTAATGGCCAGGATGTATCGCAAGCATCTCATGAGCATGTTGTTTCTATTATCCAACAATCTGGAAATTTAGTTGCAATGACAGTAGTTACTTTGCAGACACCTCTGGTTGGAACCCCAATGGAAAAAACTCCAGTGCTCTATCGTCAGTGTGCTACTCTTCCTCGGAAATTAATTTGCAAAAAAGGTATTAACTTGGGAATGAATGAGAATAATTTATTTATAAATTTGTATTAACAATTTTTATTAACATGTAAAGGGAAAAATTATTGGAGAAGGGAAAATATTACATTTTATTTTGCTGCATAGTTCATACATGCATTTTTTTTCAATAAATGATTTTACTTTTTGTGCAATAGTGTATGTGAAATTTGGATTTCTAACTCACTTGTTAACATTTTTTACACAAATAGTTTTGCCATTTGACATAAATATACATCTCAATATTCATGAAATGTTATTTAAGTTTGTATATTTGATTCAAATGAAAAATAATAGCTTTTAAAGATATAAAATAATAGTTTTTAATAGCGTCCATAGCTATTATATTACTGAAAACTTTGGGAATATTGTCTGTAGAATCATAAGAATGATGTACTATTGATATGAGTGTATTCCTTTTTATTTATAAGTTAATTCTTTTTCTTCTAGTTACAGAAATATTAAATTATTCCTAAAAACAGAAGAATAGTAACATTATTTATATGTGTAGTTTAATTCTCAAAAGTATATTATATATTTGTATTCTCTTTTTGAAAATAATATAAGCATTTGTTTTGTTTCATAATGAACTAATATTGTTCAAATATTATTCCTTTAATTTTTAGAACAAATTTTTACACAATCTAAGTGTCAAATATAAATTTGAACTGCTTGTTACTGAAAACATGCAATATATTTTTATAATAAGTATCAGGAAAAGAAATTAAAATAAGTTTTTAAACTGAAAAGTATAACTACATATATTTTAATGACTTATTTTATCATTATAACAAATGAATGAGAATACTCTTCGGATTTTTCAAAATAGTTAATTTAGCTATAGAAAATTATTACATTACTGTCAACATTTAAATGATTTCATATATATTTTTATTTTACTGTTGCACATTAACAGACAGTTCATAATTTTATAAATTTTTGAGCTGTAAAATATGAAATACTTATTTGAAATGTTAGATTATGAAACAATGAAAATGTATTTGTGTGTGTGTGTTTTTTCCATTACTATGTCATTTTACTACACCTGTGTCTCAATTTCCATTATTTTGCATAGTTTCATTCTTATACTTTCTGTATATCTATGTAAAATATTACATGCTATAAGTAAATGCATGAACTACTCATTTGGTAATGGTGTTTTGATAATTTGATAAAAAAAATGTTAAATATAAAAAATGTATATATTCTAAGGTATTCTGCTGGTTGATTAGGGGTCATTCTCATTATCTGAAGGTAGTGAGTTCGAATCCCTGCTTAACCGAAGATGCGTCGTGTTTGCTAAAGGCAGCTGGGGCAAATTAAAACTGGGTGTGGTCGCAATGTCCTCTCAGGGAAATAATACCTCTGGGGTTGGCATGTCAAGAATTGGGGGTCTTCTGCTTGGTCCTTGCTTCAAAATCAAAGACTCCACCTGGCTGTTTCTATCTAACTGGTAGAACCCAACTCAGGGCTAGAGACAGAGAATCATGCTGGTGAAAGAACAACAAATTAATTTTATAAATTACAATAGCTCAGAATTTTTCAGTATATAGTAAACAAAATTCTTTCTTGTTTCTTAAAGAATAAAAATTGCAGTATTTTAAAATTTCAATAAAAGAGCAGGATATAAAAATTTATTAATTGCTATTAAAAATATATTACTCATAATTTTAAAAATTAACAAATACATGAAATTATATAAAACTATTTTCATCCCAGTTTTTACATAGAGTCATATATATAAATTATATATTTTTTGGCATTAGTTTAATTAGAAAGTTAGAAGTGTATCAAAGCAGTGCAAATTTTTCTACTGAAAGCAAAATCAAATATGCCTAATATAAGAATAAATTTCATTCACTCCTCTGTGCATGAAATCATACATCTGGAAAGTCCATTTGCCAAGCTGCAATTTCACTGAAGCTTCTTATTTCACAATCTCGTTTGTAAGATGCTGATGCTATTATTTTTTAGAAAACTTGTACACAAGCATTTTTTTCCTATATCTAGCCCAGAAACGATTTTGAAATGTCAGAATTTCTTCTCAGAAAAATTACCTTTGTGCTAAAATTCCATATGATGAGAGGTGTCTTGAGCAAATAGGTTCTCTAGATTGAAAATTAATACTGTTGAACACAAAAATTGTTTCTTTTGACAATGGAGCATAGGATATTGAGCCAAATATCTTGAAGTAGGATTTATCTGCATAATCTATGCATGTAGATAATCAATAGAAAGATTTGATTTGTTTTTCTTTCTAGACACTAATAAACTTTTCAACTACCCAAATAAATTGGGACCCAGCTGATCATTTCAGATTGTATGTAGCGAGATTAGATTCCTGAGTGAGTTCTAACTGAATCTTGAGTGTAAATCTTAACCTGTTTTAATAGAGAAAGAGGCAATTGGAACGAGGTTTCACACAGTTTTACAGTTTCATCACATCAATGGAAAGTTTTTTTGAAAGGGCTGTAAAAACATTTGAGATGAGCACGCATTTTTATAAAAAAATGCGGGATATTTTTCAAACTACTTTTTATTTATATATCCAAATAGCTGCTATTAAACATTTCTTTATATTCTGTTTATTGTTTCATCGAATGAAAGTTCCCAAACAAATTTGTTAGCATTCTCTATATTGCTTTTAATTTTAAATTTAATATCTTATGGTATGCCTAATTTATTTTTTCTGAGCTCGTTTGCTTAAATCTTACTTTTAGAAACATTTTTCTCCATTATACTTACTTTTTCCATTATTTGTAAAGAAATTTTGAATGATATCTCTTATACCTTTTCATAATATTTCAGAGAATCTAATACAACATATTTTTTTGTTTGTAGTGGTATATTTTTTCAATAATCATACTTCTTTCATTTAGTTTTTGGTTGTATGATTGGGATAAAGTTATTTTTTAATTGAAAATAAATCCATTACTTGGATTAATATCTAAATAGAAATTTTCCAACCAAATTATCACTTTTTATTTATGTAGGACTTTAAAGTTTATTCAATATAGCACATTTGATACTTATTTCAAAGTTTTTTTGTTTTTTCAAAGTTTAGTTGAATGAATGAAGATTAGTAAAATGCACTCATAATGAGTATAGCAGTTAAAAAATATGTTATGTGCATTAAGTTGGGTAAAAGTTTGTGACAATGTGTTCTGATAAATTCATAATACATTTAGCAGTTGTTACGCAATTGGAAGTCCTTTCAATATTAACTTTCATTTAGTTAGAAGCAATTTAAATTGTATTAACCAAATTTTTTAAGCATATATTAAACTAAAATTTTATTATTAAGAACAATATTTGGATAAATTCAATGTAATATATGTGTTAGCTGAAACTGATACTTGGAGAAACATTGTTTTATGATGATTCTCATAGTTCTACTAGTTTTATAAATAAATTTGTTGACTTAGTATTAAATTGAGTAATTATTGAAACTCAAACATAATTAAATTTTAAGTTTTTAATTTTTTACTGTGTCAAAAATTACCAGTTCTATGATAGAAGCAATTATTTTAAATTTTAATTATGAAAAAATAAACTTGAAAATATTTTGCTAACTATAACATTGGCTAGCCAAACTTATCTTTCTTTTAAAATCTTTAACTTGTACATATAAATACATGTTTTTGAGTTAGCTATAATTTAATTAATCATGAAATAACTTAATTAACATCTAAAGTTAATAATACATTTGAGTTAAAAAAAATAATTGTATGTGTCAATTTATTTTATCATAGCTAAACACATAAATGAGGAAAATGTAAACCTAAATTCTGGCTAAAAAGAACAGTCAAAAATTTTATATATGAAATAACATTAGGTTTTAGGATTTCTAAATTTTATATTATATTCTTATTCTCTTATGTCAAAATCTATATGAGAAAATTGCTTAGTTTGCAATTGGGAATAAAATTGTAATTTGAAAGAACTGATTCTTTTACAGCTCCCACTCCTCCTAAAAGAGATCCAAAGACAACATTATCTGTGGGAAGAGTGAGAGCGAGGTCGATGGTAGCAGGACTAGCTGAAATAGGTATATTTAAAACATAATAAAAATGTCATATTTGGAGTGTAAAAATGATTGAAATAAAAATTTTATTTTAGTTTTAGTCATTAGATAATTTTTTGTCTTATATATAAAAAACTAAGTCTTTAGACTGGCACATATAAATTGAGTGATTGTAAAATAAATTTTTGGAATAAAATTCGTAATCAAATCATATAGTAAACTTTTGCTTTAATTTTACTCTGAGAATTATTAGTTAATTTTAATTTAATTGTATTTTACAATCGAAGTTATTATATTGCAAAAAATTTGGTTCTCTTAGTTTTAGGATTATAACTTTTCTGCAAATTTTGCTGTTAACCAAGAACTGTTTTTTTTCCTTCTTTTTTTAACATTTAATGTGTTATGTTACATACTAGTCCAGTTTTTGAAATCATATTAAAGAAAGTTTCTGCAATACTGTACAAGAATAAAAAATTAACAAATGGAAACAATTTTAATAAAATTTAATGCCTAGTTTTATTAAAGGAATTATTCCAAATATATAATCATAGCAATTTAACATGAAAAAATTAATTTTCCAAACCACTCTTTTCAGACCCTTAAACTGTTTTCACTGCTACAAAATACTATCTCAAATTTCTTACCCAGTGTAAGAGTTAAAATTTTGTACGATATTTTTAAATTCAGAACTATCTAAATATAATTATTTCTTGTATCATGCTTTTAATATCTAAAATGAATTTTAAATCACGTTATTGTGTGTGTGTACAATTAAATCATAAGAACTAAATTCGTCTTTCTCAAATGATGTTAAAAAAGAAAAATATACTTTCCACACACACGCACACACACATAGCTACAAAAGAATTTTTATAAGTTTAAACTATGCTTAATATATTTTTAAAAAATATATTAACCTAAGACTAAAAAAGGTGATGGAGTAAAAAAATGAATTTTTTAACTATGTATTCTGCTGTTACCTGCCTAAACTGTTAACCCACTGACCTATTGTCCAATAATCAGGATCAATAGCTTTCTCAGGGTGGTGGTATGTAGTGATTTTGAACTTCTCTTTAAACCAATAGTTCTGGTCAATTAGTTCTTGTGTATTAAAGTTATTTTAGTGCAACAAACTAAATAAATGAACACTTACCCAATCAACTTACCATTGTAGAAAAATAACAGTAGGCATTTTCTGGAATATGTCAATTGTAGCATTCATAAATATCTTAATGGAATCAGTAGTCAAAACACAATTCTTCTATGATTATATTAATTTTATGTGAAATATTTTAAAAAAATATTTCAATGTTATTTATTAATGTGTAAGTAATGTTTAATTTGATTTATATAGATATTAAATCTATGATCTACATATATTTATAAAATTTAATTTTCTTAAAAAGTAGAGTTTAAATATTATAGAATTTTTCAGAAATGTCTCAATTATTTTGAATTTTTTCAGAGTCACTTGATCGAACATTGAATGAATATGACACTGAAATGAGATCTGCTAAAAGTAGCTCAGTTGAAAGTATTCCAAATAAAGCTGGGAAGATGTCTAATTGCCATCCAGTAAAAACTGCTTCTATTAAAGCTCGACCAAGTTCACAAAGAGTTTCAGCTGCTGAATTAGAACAATTTTTTGCACGTCAAGGCTCAAAAAGACACATACGTAGCTATACATTAAATAACAGATCACGAACAACTAACCGTCCACCTAAGGTATATGGTAGTGTAGCAGAAATGAAACGATCAAAAGCATCAAGATCAAAAATTGCTGAAACTGTTATGAAAGTTCATAAAGATTTTTTCAGCACTCCTGATTTAAAAGCAGCTAACACAAATTCATTTTCTAATAGCCAGACTATTGGCAAAAGAAGCCTTAGTCAAGAGGACTTGCACAACATTCAAGGAAGTAGGCATTCTTGGGCTTGCACTCCTAATGGTTATAATAGCTATCTTGGTTTGTGTGATAGTCAAGATTATAGTTCAAATTATCGTGATGCTTGGAAATCCATTGAAGATATTTATGACAGCACTGTGCCTCTTGAATCTAAAGTTGGTAGCTCAGATATTTATGCACAAACTTTGCCATTACCGAAGAGAGACCCAAACTTTAGAGCTAGTTGTCCCCCTCCTTCTCACCCACCTCCCCCACCACCTGTGGGACAAGTGGTAAAAGTAGATGTATCAAAAGCTTTAGGCGAATATGCGAATGTAAATATTATGGATGAGGATCATGATTCACAAGTTATGTCAAGTTTCCGTCCAGGAGACAGTGCCAAACTATATGCATCTCCTGAAGTTGTAATGAGTGTTGGTTACAAGTCTGAAACACCTTCTGTTGCCAAGGATGTGAAGCCACATAGAGTTGGAGGAGGGTCTAGTCTAAGGTCGCAATCTCTCCCACCAAAAATTCCTGTTAATAAATCTGACAAAGGGAGCACTACATCCTCTGAAGCAGAGAACAGTGGTGACTCTGGTGGTTTATATTCTACTTTTAAAAAATCTGGTAGACAAAGAGATTCCATGTCAACTGACAGTGGTCATGTTTCAGACAGAGGTACCCCGTGGTCCATGAAGGGAAAATCTACTGCAACTAGTGCCTATTCTTCAAAATTTGACCTAGAGGATTCGGATGCTGGTAGTCCTCAAAATTATCCCTCAA
The DNA here is from genome assembly GCA_037975125.1 of Latrodectus hesperus. Lineage (NCBI taxonomy): Eukaryota > Metazoa > Arthropoda > Arachnida > Araneae > Theridiidae > Latrodectus > Latrodectus hesperus. The sequence continues at coordinate 9,215,216 of CM075859.1, forward strand.
TTAAAACTCCAATTCATGAACCATTCATCCCAGAGCCAGATTATGAAAGTAGTGAAGATGATTTCATTCCTACATCTGTAGATCAAGGTGGTAATCTTTCAACATTTGGTAAAGGAGAATCTAATATTCAAGATGATAAAGAGCATTCTCAAATTGAGTCTCTCAAGTCACAGAATCAGACAGATACCAGTGTTCCATTGAGTCCTCATACAGAAGCAAAGCGTGCTATTCAGGAGGCAAGAGAACGCTTGAGATTTTCACAGAAACCTCTTGACAAAAATGCCACTGTAGTTTTTATAAGTGGCAAAATTACAGAGCATAAAGTTGAAAAAAGTGAAATACAACTTCACAGAACTGAAGAAGGACGACTTACTGGTACTGTAGTCATATCAACTACAAATGAACCTCAAGAATCTCTTTATTTATCATCATCAATACTAAAAAATTTAGAAAATGAAAAGAATATCGCTCCCCGTTATCCAAGTCGAGATGCTCCTGCTTCAGAATATGCGAAATACAGACAACAAATTTTAAGTGGTATGAATCAACCTGGAAACGGTTCTGAATCTCAGTCTGCTGTTACTGATTTCAATGAACCAAATCAAAGCGAATCTAAAGTTGACGATGCAGATTCGTCAAAATCCTCTGATTTGGTTGAAATAAAGAAAGATATTAAACCAAATATAATCGATGGACTTAAAATTACATTAACAGGTTCACAAAAGTGTCCCATAGACAAAAAAGAAGATATTTCAAACAAAAAACCTCCAGAGAAAAGCTTTCTTCACCCAAAAGATGTTGGTCGTGATGATAATTTTGAAACTAGCTCCAGTGATGTATCATCTGATGTAGAAAATCAGAATGAACAAGTTGGTGTTTCCAGCTCTACTGAGGATGATAGTAAAGCAGAAACAGTTGTACAGTTACCAGATTCTGGTCATGTTCACAAGGTTCAAGATTCTAGCCAAAGTCTTAGTAACGAACTTTCAAAACATAAGGTTTTGGAGAAAAATAAAGCACCATCAAATGCTTTTCAAAGTGATGCCTCAAATGAAAGAATTTTGAAGGACAATATAGTATCACTCACAAATGAATTGCAGCGTACTTTAAATAGTTCCGAATGCAAGCCAAGAAACTTTAGAGAAAAATCTCACCATAGTGAGTCAACACATAGTGCAATCCAAAGTGAGAAAAGAAGTGATAAAAAACAATTGTTTATGTCTTCTCCACAAAATCGAATTGTCTCTGACAGAAAAAATAAACACAGCTTAACAGAACAAAGTTTAGAAGAAAGTCTTGAAGTTCTAAGGCTGCAAGTTAATTCTCTTGGTTTATCTGCTATAAATGAAGTTGATGTGTTTACCGAATTAGTTCCTCCTCCTCCAGAATTTGCTGCTTCTTCTGAAACTTCAAATACCAGAAAAGACTCATATTCAACTTCTGAAATAGCCATTGCCCCACCTCCAGAGTTTTCTGACAATTCTCCTCGATCGAAAAATAAACTTTCACATAGAGTATCATCCAATTCTTATCAACGGAAGAATTATCCTTTAAGTTGTCATTTAAATACATCTTCAAAAGCAGTTGATTTAACTTTTTTGGCATCTTTACAGAATAAATCTCCAAACATTATGCAAATGATGCGTGGAGACAGAAAAACTTTTTCTGATAGTAGTGGAAGTGTTAATGTACATTTACCATGTACAAGTGATCTTCGGTATTTACAGTCTAATATTTCTGATGGTTCAAGTCGAGAGTCTTCTCGTTTAAAATCTGTACAGAAAGAATTTCGTTTCAAGTTGTTACAAGAATGGACTTCTAATGATATTGCAGATTGGTTAGACAGTTTATTCCTTCCTGAATATAAGCAACGTTTTTCTGAAGCTGGTATTACTGGAGCCAAATTAGCAAACATGGACAGTAATGATTTAATGGGCTTAGGGGTTAAGCAAATGGGCCATAGATTAAATATGGAAAGATCGTTAAAGCGTTATTTGAAATAAATAGTATATTTAGTACATACTGGATAATAGATAAATTAGCTGAATTCAGCTGTTAAAATCAAATTAATAATATATAAAAATAGTTTTGTGGTCATTAAAATCTATGTAATATGTTTCTCTCTCAACAGCATTGCTGATAAATTTCTTAAATTCCTTTTTATATTTCCCACTTGGAGCAAAAATTTAGTCGCATGTTATAAAAATATTTTGAACTAGAAATTAGTTTTCTTTAAGCCAACCAGCTTGAACAAATGTAGAGAATTACAAATACTATATTTATTGGAAGAGTCATTTCTGTAAGGACCCTTATATTGTACAGTGGTGGTTATATAAAATACATTATTTTGAAAATTATAATTAAATGTTGTAGTAAAAAGAAAGAGAAAGATATTTAGATCATTCACCCTTTTAAAAATGATTCATATGTAGATAAAATACTATTGATAAATTTCAATGTTGCCAGCTACATATTTTAATTTGTATAAAGTATTTATTATTATGTGTTGTTGAATCGTATTTCATTGTTTCTTATTTTATCACTGAATGAATAAAACCAAAACAGAAAACTATTAGTAAATTTGTGTACAGTATATATATATATATATATATATATATATATATATATATATATATATATATATATATATATATATATATAAGAAACGGCTCTTTTTTTGTGTTTCATTTATTTAAAATTACATCCTTATTAATAAAAAGATTTCAAGTCATTAGAATGAAGAATCCCGTGGTTAAAGGTATTAGTTTTTTTCATTAACAATTCAAGCGTTACTAGAAATGTCTCTTACCTTTAACCTTAATTGCATTATAAATTTTAATTTTCATTTTATGTTTTGTCATAAGTTGACAAAGACGACTTAAACCTCATAGTTGAGATTTTATAAAAAGTTTTAAAGATAAACGGGGAAATTATAAAAAAAGAAGTAAATTTTTCGTTTCTAATGTATTACAAGCACAAATATTTTATGGTATGCTAAAATTCATTTGCTACTTCATATTGACTTAATATTTTGCTACTAGTTAAACTATTTATATTTTAATACATGAACTTTCGTCATCGATATGACCATTTTTCTTTTGTGACTTAAATTACCAGTATCCATCATTTTAAATAAATCTTCAAAGAACTTATCATTACTGTATTGTTGATATTATCCATATGGAATTTCTAGAGGCATCCTTTCTTATAAAACAATAATACTAACCTATAATTATGGCTCCAAATATCAGGGTAAATTGATATGGCACAGACTACACAATACACACACACACACACATGAAATTCTTAAAATAGTCCTGAGTAGATGTTTATTGGAATCTTACATTTTTAGTATTCATAGTCCTATTATAACGTTCTTGAATCCTGTGAATGTCTTATATATTTCCTAGAATATTAAACAGTATTCAATTCTAGAAGGATTTCATATGGTTTTAAATTGTATTTCAGTAAAAACTATTGAAATGCAGTTTAGTAACTCATAAATTGCATAAAAAATTAAGGTGTAAATGAAGTTTGAAAACAAATTTAAATTTAGCTATATATTTTATTCTAGGCTAAAGTAGGGATGTGGCATAGAGCTGTGTGGATCTAGTTGCTTGAGGTTATTTGTGATAATATGAAAATAAATTAGCTTTCTCTATCCAACTCATTTTCAATACCGATTAAACTTACAAGAGTTTGAATAAATAATTGTTAGCTTCAAAAATGTATGAACTTATCACATGTAAATTCAATCCTGGAATTAGGCATTGAGTTTTTATGTAAGGTTTATTTGGTTCCCAAAAAATAAATTTCGTATTAAATTGTTATTTTCAGTTCTCTTAAATGTCAAACAATTTACTTCAAATGGAAAAAAATTGTTGGGTGTATATATTAAATACAATAAGGTTTTATTTAAAGACATGTACCAAAATATGACGAATTACATTACGAAAATATATCGAAAAATTGTTGGATGATGTCACTTTAAAATCGACATTTCATAATTTTTTTTATCAAAAAGTTAAAATTCAAAAATTGAAATAAATAGTGGGAAATATCTTTTGGAATGATATCTAACTAGAATTTGTTGTTCCTTGATTGATTCCAAAGGTTTGTATTTGAAAGGTACCCTACACTTTTGCCTCCTGGTTAATGAACTTTATCACTATAGGAAAATTTTTTGAAATGGGAAATATTAAGATATTGTGAGTGTGTATGCATGTTTTATTTTAGTTTGCTAATGCCAAATCAATGGGACATTCAAGAGTTAATTTTTGTAATCAGAGAGTAATGTTAATTTTTGAGAGTGTTGTCAAATATTACTTTGTTTGACATGTCTTAGAAAATTCCCATGCACACAAAGGATTTGTTATATGCGGTCCCCACAAGTGGATGTCATTTGAATATAAATTGAATTAATAGATTATGTAACTTATTACTTACTATAAACGATAGTAAATTGTGCATGATGAATGTTTTATTAAAAAAGAAAAGATAATTCATTATAATTTAAAAGATTAGTCTCGAACAATTTTTGTTGTACAATTTTAGTAAAAACAATATTAACAAATTGCACTTATTAAAATTTTACAGCTTAGTTTTTTTCTTTGTGAAAATTGTTAAATAAGCAGATAAAACTAGTTATATAATGCCTTAATGAACATATTTCACTATATTTATGAAAAAATGCTACATTAATTATTCCTATCTAATATTTTGGAGGAAAATATTAAGGTACATTATATGGAGGGAAGTGTAGTACAAGTACATGTTTGTAGTACAAGTATTAAGGTACATTATATGGAGGGAAGTGTAGTACAAGTACATTAACAAGTACATGTTTGATTTTATGGATGGAACTTGACTATAAACCGCATAGATGTTTAACCGCGTATCATTAAATGTTCTGCCTGCTTTCCTTGTAATACTAGGAAAGCAGGCATGATGATATGAAAAATTTGATAACCTATATTTTTCATACATCATTCACTATTTTTATGTTTGACTAAAACGTATGTATCAAAATCCTATATATTATTTATAATCATTCTATACTTAATCTTTTCCACCTTGTTCATCATCAGTTCCTGTGTAAAAAAAATGTTGGAAGACATTTTCGTTATCAAGGAAAAACATGTAAAATGAAATAGATTATATTTATTCAATTGAAAATTTAATTGTTTGAGGACACTAGAATGGAAAAATATAGTATTTAAGGATTGACTGGTAATTATAGACATTCTGATAAATTCAACTTCTAAAAAAATTGCTCTAATTCAAAGTCATATCTTTAAAATTTTCTGCATGTACCATTGGAAAAAGTCACTTTCAGTCGGGGAAATTCTGAATCACAATTAGCTATGATTAGAATGAAAAGGGGGAACTCTATGTATATCACACACAGTTCTTTAAATCAAAACCTCATCTAACCAAGGCGATGTAAGCAAAGATTTTAGTTTATAGATCACGAAATATCCATCGAGATCTTTCCATAAAATAAAGTATTCAGAATTATGTGTTATAATTACTTTTGCTGAATAATAAACAACAATTAGCAGATGCCATGAGTAATAACAAAGAAAATTATTCAAATTGACGAGAAATTTTATAAGTTATTTAAACGGGAATATATCGACTTCAAACTTCCTCCCATCGTATCTGGAAGCAAAGTTCAACTGAAATAAACTTTCGTATTAAATCTATGGGTCAGATTATTTTAAGGTGGATATTTAAAATAGGGAGAATTTCTACAGAGTGTTATCTAGTTCGCGGATTCATACTTGCTATGGTCTTCAATATGCGAAGAGAATAAATTTCATTTTGCACTTAAAGAATTGTTTGATTAAAATGATTACTTTTCCATTAATTTAATATTTAAATATTATATAAAACTAACTGCTATTTTTGCATAAATGTTCATTAAACTCATTTGATAATTGGCGAGTTCTTAATTCACACGAGATCTGCACAAGGTTTTTGATGATGTTCTTGACTAAGTATTTTGTTTTGGAAATGCATGGTGCACCGTTGGGACTATATAGGTGGGAATTATTCTTATTCATGATTGGGTAAAAGTGCACCGTTCAACTCACTGATATCAACCCACGAAGGTGTGAACGCAAGTTCTCAGGATGGAAAAGCGAGATGCTAATCCCAATGGCTAGTAATGGTCTAAATTGAATCCTGAGAATCACGGTTATTGAAAAAATGTCATGCCAGCAGCATACCTGAATTTTTAGGATTTGAACTCAGATCCAACTGATGAGAAATGGAAACAAACCTACATATTACTAATTTCTAAAAATAAAAATTTCTATAAATGTTAATTATGAATTTTCATTCATTTATAATATAATGTAATTTTATAAAAAGCTTATCAGAGAGAGAGGCATCATAAACTAGTTAGGAAAATTAGTTATTGGTATTGCAGAAAAGGGCAACAAAAGACGAATGTGGGAGATCATCTTCAATGTGGAATGCCTCTACCTATAATATCTACTGGTTTTCCTGAGATGTGGTTCATATTTTCTTTCTGTGAATTTATGAAGGGCTTACACAGTCAAATATCTTGATACTTCAGGTATTCTATGATCTTTCTCAATTTAGTCAATGCCATGGAATATAAATTTTCAGACAAATGGCGTTGGACAATTGCATTTAAAAAATTCACTGCTTCAGAATTCTAATACAGAAACTAGATTCTTGATATCTGCTTTCGGCATTATGGTCACTGAAGTCAAATCACAGTATCCCTTATACTTTTCAGGACAGACGGTATGAAGCATTTTATTTTACTTGTATTAATTTTCGCATAATACATTTATTTTTGATAGTCCAATGAATTTGTTTCTGATTTTATCCTAATCCAATTATAAAATCAGCAACAAATTCATTGGACTTAAATTATAAAGGCAATTATAGCATGTTTGAATAATAAAAGTTTTCTTAATGATTATGTGACCTGGATTAAGTGTGTTCAGTTCTGAGCCAATCAAAGACATTTCTGCAGTAAAAGACCTGTGTACGTTAAGTAATGACCCTCCGTTTGCAATCTGAAAATTTGGCAAAAATGGTGGCACCGCTTCGAATTGTGACTTCCGCTCTTGACCGGAATTTCAGTCTTAGCACAACTTCAGTTCATCGTAAAAAAACAACTGACTAAACGACATAAAGTAAACTGCCGATCTGTCTCCGCAAGAACCAACATCTCTCCACTGGGATGGTGTGGGAATGCCAATTCAGATGTCGATCCTGTTATTTGACAGTGGTTCCCATTATAAAGCGGTTAGCGGTTCCAGTAAGCAGACATATTCAGTCAGAATCATTTTGCAATAAGTTAACCTAACCTTGGAGACGATAACCGTCATTGCTGCTAAAAGTCTCAGAGTTATCAACCAACAATCTAACCTTTAATTATGTTAAATCGAATCTCTGGAATTATTTTATTCCTTTAATGTCACTAAAATATATTATAAAAATACTTAATAATTTGATATTTTTAAAAGCATAATTCTGACTCGTTTTGTCGATAAAACTAGTTTTGAAAGTATGTTCTTTATGTAATTTATCAAAAATATAGAGCAGAAGCTAAAGAGGCCATTTAAAAAAATTGAATATTCTTAAAATTCACAAATGTTTTTCAATTTTCTGTATAATTGACTTTATTCTAAATATAACTTTTTTATTCATGCTCGATTTCTTCTAACATGAAATTGATGATACAAAATTAAAAGAAAAGCGAGTTTTTTAAGTAATAAAAGATACTTATATTGAAGAATTGCTCTATTTTTAATTTAAAAAAATGGTACAGAATAATTGAATACTTCGGGGGCAGAGACTAATCATAGAATAAAAGCAAATTGAATAGCTAAAACTAAGATAAATTTAAGAATAAATAATGAAAGAATGAAAAAGTTAGCTGATATAAAAAGAATCAATATTAAAATGGAATTAGAACACAGATTATTTGATACCAACACAATAGCAAGATTTAATTAAAAATGAAATTAACTCTTCTCTTTCAAGAAATACTGGAACAAATAAGCCACCGTTAGCAAAATAAAAGGTTAGAAACTTTCTAACAATCACAGAAACAGTAAAAATATATATCAAAATTATCATAAATATTAAAAATATTCAATTAACTTTAAAAACAATCACAAGAGACGTACTTTAAAAATATGCGAAAGAAATTATTTTGCAGAAATAAATTACTGAAATACAAAGAACTCAGAAAAATTATTAAGTTCTCCTAACACCATAAAAACTACTTGGGGAGACAAAGCAATTACTACTAAAAAGAATACTTTTTCAAAGTTCTAGATGGTGTCAGTGAAAATAATATCATTACTATTGCTCATATGAATGCACAGAAAAGCTATTGACACGAACATTTTATAGAAACAAAGCAAAATTTAAAAGAACAAAAGTGGACTTTGATCCTTGATATAAAACAAAATTTAGTTTATCATGTACTAAGCAAACGCGACATTGATTTAGGATAAATAAAGTTTAAGAAATAAATCTTTCAAAACGGACAGTTTTTATATATGAAGTATTAGAATTTTAGATCCACAAAAAAAAAAAAAAAAAAAAACTTGTGTTACTGTGGTAGTAAGCATTTTACGATTGAGTGTAAAGAGAAAGAATAATGCATTTTCATAGATAAAATGTATACAAACCACACTGTGTTTTTAAATTATTATTTACATTATCAATAACTTTCAGAATAATAACAGCTAGATAAGAATTTTAGATACCTAAATTAAAAATAAGCATTTTTTATCAAAATATTAAACGCTGCGTTAAATATTTACAGAGATTAACATTTAAAATACTGGAAAAGATATTGCTTGTCTTCCGAACAAAATTTGATTTATAACCACTCAAGTACTACACATTATCCATTGTAGTTTAGAAAAATAGTTGTTATCTGGTAAGCTATCAAGGAAATACACAAGAGCACCATTAATATGTAACTGATATCTACTCGGGTTATATTATTTTCTCATGAGTGTTGCTAAAACACGAATCGAATTTTTTTTTAAAGAAGTCCCTGTATTTTTTATCAACAAATATTTTTCTTCATCTGGAATATTTACAAATGCTACAGCTTACTTCAAATTCCGATATATCTCCTGTAACCTATGGGCATTTCAGTATACAAAATATGATATGGAACTATCACTTAAAATGTCACACAATGGAAGTACTTTGCAATAATCATTTCATATTTTTTACGAATAAAGTATCATCAACTTTTCAAGGACAAGATGGAATCACAAAGTCAGATCTAACCTGACGAAAAATGATCAGGGAATTTAATAAGTTAAATTGTAGTGTCCCCACAACTGTATCAAATTTAAGATAGGATAAAATAGAAAATAGTAAAGTTTTGTGATTATTAACTTTGACAGAGTTTGTGTGTGCCCAAGTCAGAAGACTACTAAATCTTTTGACATTAATCTTTTTTTTTCATTTAATCAATCGACTTAACTCACCTACTTCCTCATTGGCCGGTGTGTATATACACACCGGCCAATGAGCTATAAGATTTTTCGATTTTCATTTAAATGCTTGCTACGGTTTAATTATGCAATTTCTTTCATATCGTGTGTTACACGTTGTTCGAAAGCAATTTTAGGTAGAGTGTAGAAGTTTATTTCATGATAAATGAAGTAAGGGTGTAAAACGACTGCTCTTTCTCTTTCATCATTTGAAAAAAAGCTCATTTGTGTTGCTCGTTCCGCCTGGCCTCGATTTCAGACAGCAAATCTCACTGGGTCGTCAAGAACAGGCATGCTTCAAAACTGGAATCAGAATCTACAGTCCTTGTCTAGAAGGTGCAATTGTGATTCGAACACAGTTTTTTTCTAAGAGCATGGCCAACGTCGTCTCAGTTAAGGCAGATCAGTGCCACTCTTGTGTTTCAAATGGCAAAAATCATCAACTAAAGTTTTTCCCAACAGATTTTAGTTTGAATCATGTGCAGAGAATTGGGATGCATAGTCCCGGTCCTCCTTTCCACCTAAAACGCAAACATTCGTTGGCAGTCGGGGGTTCGGATGCATCTTCGTCCCCATGAAGTCATGAATGCGTTACGCGCACTGTGCAAGATTCTGTCTGGGATCGTATGGAGCCTGTTTGGAGAGCATATAGGTTCCCTGATACTCCTTGGACGTGAGAACAGCCATGAGGTACCTGGACACAGTAGCAGATCAAGTGCAAACGCTGCATTTTTATTTTGATGGCGTTTCTGTTTCATGGATGATAATGCTACTATATATATGGTGGAAGACGCGTCCATCAGTCCGTCGTTTTCCCTTGCCACCGTATAGCCCGATTCTTAACAAAATAAAATATGTGTGGGGTATGGTGGAAAGAAACCTCCGTTGGCACTCTCCATTTCCACCTAATTTACAAGATCTAAAAAGCTGCATGGGTCATACATGGTCATTCTTTGGGCATAAATGCACTCCTGGAACATGTAACTCGATGCACAAACGAATAAAATCTATTCAAAAGGTGGTTCAATAAAATTATAATCTTTTATTTCTAATTCATTGGCCAGTGTGTGTATGTAACCCCTTCATCCTTTGTTTGTAAAACGTGATCATAGAGAGACACATTTAATCCAAGAAAAGTAATAGTAAACATGTAATCCTGTATTCATAAAATGATACTGAAAGTAAACATGATAAAATGCATCTTCTTAAAAAAAGCCGATGTGTAGTAACACTTATAGAGCGACACACACATCACGGGGATCCATTCATTTCAACATTTCACACACTTTCCAGTTTATAACCTATTTCATATCCCCGTTGCATTGCCAGTATGGGTGACGGATAATGGAGTAATAATAACTTGGTACATTTTCCTCCTGATTATCATACAAAACAAATATCTTGTAAAATCTAAAAACACGTTAAATATTCAATGCAAATTGTCGAGGTGATACATTGAAAAAAAATAGGTAAATTAAAATTTAAGTTATTTATACGATTTCTACTGGATTGATTTCGGTAGAAAGATTTGAAGACAGCTACAGTTTTGATATTTGTTTATTATACATTTTCGGATACCTATTTCTGACGACTGAAAATCAGATGAACACATCCAAACGCCTCATAGTTTCGAAACATGGTCAAGTGACAAGATTGACCCCAAGACTGGCACTCTCCCCTCCTCGCTGCAACACACCAGTGGAAAAAGATAGTGACCAGGACATACCTACTCAGTAATACCCCAGTCGCCATTATTGAACACGGTGGATCTTCAATTAGGTCCGATATCTCTCCCGAAATGTACAGCATGTAATTTACCATTGTAGTATATTCATCCTCTATTGCGCAGTCATCTTAGTTTCTGCAAATCAATTAGGACAAAAGTGGATTTTTTTTCAAAAGGTGATATTTTTCAGATTCTGATGTTCTCGATTGCTCAATAAATGACACACATTTACCCTCGGGTATTATTTTCACACAAAACGGCTTATAAAAGTAAAAAGATATTTAAATAAATTGAGAAAGAGAATAAATAATTTATTGCACATTAATTTTATATCCAATAGTTAGATAACTGTATTGTGTTCGTTGAATCTTTAAGGAAATTTGGTGAATAAAGTTGAACTTTTCTTAAGACATGTTTTCTGTCTTATTTGCAGGGCTTATCCGTTGTCATTTGGACCAGTATAATTAGGTAAGTTGCTGTTGCTCCAAGAACCTGCATATAAAGAGAAAAACGAATAGAATAAATGCAAAAAAATATGCAAATAGAAAAAAAAATTTTTTTTTAAGAAAAAAAATTGATTTATGAAGATATTCCAGATAATTTCCTACATTCAAAAATATATTTTATTCATTAATTAATTTGCTGGGGTTCCCGCTTTCTGGAATAATAGAGTTACGATTTGTATCTTATTAGCAAATGTATGAACAATTTTAGTATTTAGGAATTCATGTTGGTGCAGATAAAAATATTACTACAAATATGTTTCTTTTCATAAAAATAAAGTTCTATTTTAATCATATTTCATAAGTTTACAGAAAATAACATTTATTTAGTCTCTCCTTTAATACTTATTTTAGCAATTTTATTAATTATTTTTTAATATTATCTTTTTAATAAAATTTTACATTCATATTTAAAAAATTAAATTTTAGAACTGCTTTAAAATTAAATTTAAATTTTAGAAAGCAAAGTAAAATTGAATTTTAGAAAGCAAATGTATGTGTGTGTGATTTTCTTCGTTCTAATAATTTTTAACACTTACAGTTGACAAAATACTTATTTGTACATTTCAATTTTAGAATTTTATAGCAAAATAAAATAAGGTAACTAAGTTAAAATTGCAGAAATATATTCTATTGAGGTAAAATAATAATAAACATCAACAAAAAAAAACAGTCACATAAACTTTAGTTAATTAATGAATAAAACTTTATAAAAACTATACAAAAAGAATATTTGTACACTTACTTAGTGACAAATTTTATAAACATAATTATAATTATTTTATAGAAATCTAATACTTTGTATGCATTCCAGTGGCTTTTACAATTAGACGTCTTGGCATTGATTCTATTAACTTTTTGGTGGTTTCTTGATCTATTTCTTCCCAAACTTCCATGAGTGCTTCTTTCAAACTATTTTTACTTGTAATATTTTTTTTTCGAACTTGAGCATCCAATAACATCCACAAATTTTCAATTGGATTTATATCCGGGAATTGTGGTGGAGTTTCAAGGTGTCTTGGCGCATTATAAAGCAACCATGTTTTTGTAACTATCGCAGTGTGCTTTGGATCGTTAACTTGTTGAAATAAGAAAGTGTCTCCGATATACCCAATTTTCTAGCACTGTCTAATAAGTTATGCCGCAACACATCAATGTAACCTAAAGCTGTCATTTTTGTGTCAATAAAGTGTAATTTTCCAACCCCGCCACACACATGAGCTACACAGCCCCAAACCATCCCATTTCCACCACCATGTTTCAGGGTCTGAAGTACATTTTTACTATCAAGGGCTGTTTTATTTTTTCACCAGATTTTTCGGATACTAGAGGTTAAACAAATTTCAAACTTATTCTCATCTGAAAAATTAATCTTTTTCCAGAAGTCCATCGGTTTGTATTTTATAGCAAATTCTAAGCGCTTTTTTTCTATTAACTTCAGAAATCATTGGTTTTTTTCTCGGAGTTCTGCCCTTTAAAGTTCTCGGAGTTTTAAAAATAATTACGAAAAATATTTTGAAATTTTAGCTCCCTAAGTTTTTATAAATAGAAGTGTAATATAGTATTAATAATTGTATTATGTTTAACGAGATTATAAATTCGTGGTACACCATTCTAGTCATATTTTCTAACTTGTGATTTTTAATATCTGTTATGTTTCTCATAAGGAAATACACAAGAAAAAAATCAATATTAAGTTGAATGACTTCTTAAATATTTTTAAATCTACGCAGAATATATGTAAGATGTGGAGATGAACTTTGTATAGTTTCATTGAACATCTTTGGCATTGTGTGTGTGATTTCGAGCAACACATTCATACTAGTCTAATAATATCCAAAAGAGTCATCATTTTATTTCAAATTTCTCTTTATTTGAAATCGAATAAGCTACATTTCTGCTACTCGAGAGACAGGGTATCTCTCTCTCTCTTTGTGTGTGTGTGTGGCGTATTTGTACGAAAATTATATCATCGGGAACAGTTACTTGATAATTAATAAATGTCTCAATGTAAAAGGCAGAAATGATCTATATTGTTAAGTGTCCTCAACAGATGAGTTTTCACAATAATTTGTTCGTTTGAACTTGATTCTCAAATAAAAGTTGCGTCACTTATTGACATAATTTTGAATTACTTACCGCTGTTATGAGTATCCTTGTTAAAGACAAAAACTGGCAAGCAGTGAGAGATACTGGTGATGTCGCTTCTTTGCTCACAATAACATCAGCCTGAAAATAGGATATACTTCTTTGCATAATGCATAGAATAAGTAAGCTATGTTTGAATTTACTATAATAAACAAAAACAAAGGCTAGGTAGTATTACTAATGGAATGATGATTGGTTGGTACAAGTATCTTTTAATATCATGATTTTAATATAATTGTGCGTATACATATACTATCCTTTTCCTATTCATCATTATAATGTTCTCTTTCTTCTCTAAAAAAGAAAAGAAATGATGAATTTCTTGTAATGTTAGAAATATCTCAATCCACTTCTGATTAGTTTTAAATGACTGAAAACTGAGTATTTTTTGAATAATCTATTCAGCAGCAGAGATAAACAAGGTGCATTGAAAGGCCACTTTTATTTGCCATTTTTTTACGTGAGTTAAATTGAGTACTTATTTAATTAATATCTATTTTGGTCTCCTCTCACAAAATTTTACAGTACCATAATTTAGGTACTCTGTGTAACTTTATTTTCATTTCTTAAATTAAAAGTATATATGATGTAACGCAAACTATTACTAATGTATAATCTCGTTAATTATCGCCTGCAATGTTCGAAAAAGGAAAAACAGTTTAGAAAAACACAGTGTTTTAAATGTATGCATTTTTAGTTTTATTGCAAATATTTTGGATAAAATTGATATTTTATCGCTCTGAAGTTTAAAACAAATTTATATTTCGCTTTGAATAGTACAGTTGGCAAAAAAATGTATTAGAACAGTAGAAATTTTTAAGTTATCAAGGTAGTAAAATGAAACATTTGTCACATAGTATTTATATTATGTAATACTCTTACTTAATTACTTATGGAGTAAGAAACAAATACTTAGAATCAATAGGATTTAAAAATTAAAATAAAAGAAGATTTGCATTGCAAAAAAAGTATTAGAACATCGGACTTCAATATTGAATCATACATAAAATAAAATAACTAAAAATTCAAACGTGATACTAATACTTGGTATGTAGTCTTGTAGCTGAAATTACTGCATCCAAACATCTTTGCATAGATTCCGCGAAATCTTTAATGACGTTTGATGACATGCTGGACCATGCCTCTTGCAAAGCTTGCTTTACTTGTTATTGGGAATTCTCTCACTTTTTCATCCAATAGATGCCACAAATGTTGTATAGGATTCAGGTCTGGAGACTGTGGGGGAGTTACCAATCTTCGGGGAGCATTATATAATGCCATTCTTTGGTTTTGTTGGCAGTATGTTTGGGGTCTTGTTGAAAAATGAATGTCATCTCTAACGCTAATTTCTTTGAGCTATCTTCTAAGTTATCTCGTAACACCTCAATATATGACAAAGCTGTCATTTTATCATCAATGAAATGGAGATTTCCAACTCCAATGTAAGCTATACAGCCCTAGACCATGACATTCCCTCCTCCGTGCTTTATAGTTTTCTGTACATTTTGAGCCTGAAAAGCAGCTCCTTTTCTTCTCCAAACTGTGAGTTTAGGTTTGAAAATTTCAAATTTACTCTCGTCGGAGGAGATAATATTTCTCCAGAAATCTAATGATTTATTTTATAAATTTTGGCAAATTCTAGGCATATTTTTCCATTGATTTCTGAAATAAAGGGTTTTTTCCTTGGCCATCTTCCTTTTATAACATTTCTAACTGTTTGAGGTGTTACAACATTTCCTGAGATTGATTCAATATTTGCGGACATCCTGGCACTTCCTGTCGGATACTGTAGGGCACCTTTAACCACTTGTCGTTTTTCTTTCACAGTTAGTTTGCTTGGTCTCCCTGATCTTGGCCTATTATCCACAACCCTAGTTTCTTTTTTAGAATGTTGTGAATTGTGCCAAGTGAAACATTCAACTTACTGGAAATTTCTCGAAATGTTTTACCATTATTGTGCAGGTGAACGATTTGTTCTCTCTTCGCAAGTGAAATCTCTTTATTTTGGATGCCATGGCAGGAAAAGTCCACGTAAACTGGATTTCTACAAATGAGCAGTGAATGAGACAAGCGCCCTTGACATTGATACGTCTGAAAGTAACCTTGAAAGTTTAATGACGTCACCAGCACTGTAATTTGCATGTTTCTGCTTCTGTTCTAATACTTTTTTGCTATGCAAATTTTGTTATTTTTATTTTAAAATATTGTAATTATTTTTAAATTTTATTTTTTACTTAGTTATAATTTTCTAAGAAAATGTTGTCATTTATAAACTGATTATACGATTTACTTGATTTTATT
This sequence comes from Latrodectus hesperus, assembly GCA_037975125.1. Lineage (NCBI taxonomy): Eukaryota > Metazoa > Arthropoda > Arachnida > Araneae > Theridiidae > Latrodectus > Latrodectus hesperus. The sequence goes on from CM075859.1 coordinate 9,231,403, forward strand.
AACTTGAAAACTACAAATTTCTCATTGTTCTAATACTTTTTTTGCCAACTGTATACTTTTTGAAACTTACTAGGAATTACTCTGATTTGGCATTTCTTTTAATTCTTTTAAGCTCAAAATCTTACTAAGAAATTCTGAAAATTCATAAATCTCCTTTATAAGTTACTACTAATGCAGCAGTAATTTAGGAAGACAGCTATGACTATTTTTAAATCTCAACAAAAAATTAGTTTCAGAAGAAAGCCCTAAATACGACATAACGGCCGCAAATATTCCTCAGTTAAATCCTGTTTCAGATTATTTTGTATATAATGTTATTACAACTGTCAAGAATACAATACATTTAACGAACTGAGGATGCGTGGTTTCAATTAAATATTGATTATTTTTATGATTTTGTAATTTCACACGATCAAAGCGAGTATTCATTGAAATAAAGGCTCTGCCTTGATTTTCGGACAATATTTTGCAAGAAGCTCTTTACTATGTAAATTTTATGTCTCAGGGTACCAAAATCCAAAAAATTGGATTGTATTTGCTATTTTTGCATAGTAATATTCACCAATGTCTGTTTATTAATGTAACTCGTTTCCTTACTGTTTCTCCTTCTGACATTGCATTAGGAGTATTAGACATTTGTAATTATCTTACCCTATTTTGAAACATGTTTAGCAACAAAAGAAAAATCCTTGTTGTTTGACATTTCCATTCAAAATGATTTTATAAGACAGATTACAAAAAAAATTACATATTTTTATTATTATTAATTATTACTAATAATAATAATGTAATTATTATTATTATTAAATTAAAGCTTCATAAATAACATACTTCATTTTACCTGGAATTTAGTTTGGCTGGAAAATCCATTTTGTGGAATCATAGCTAGAGTTTTCGATAAACCATTAACCTGAAAATAACAGATTAAAAAGTTACATTAGATATTTGCTCTGTGTAGTATAGTTAACAGATAAATACACAGATTAAAGCTAGACTTGAAGTCTCTCTCTCACGCAAGCATAGATACAATTTGTTAGAATGTCTATAAATTTAAATTAATGTTTGATTATTGAATTTCTTAGTTTGGCTTACATATATTGCGGTCTAAAGTTAATTTATGATTTCACAATGTTTAATTAACAGTGCTGACATTATTATTTGGTTTCGCTGAAGATTATGACGTGAAAAAGTGTTAAGGATTCAGAGGTTAAAAAGTGTTAACGCAGTAATAGTGAAGAATATTTTCTAATTAAGAAAAAACATTAACTAAATTATAACTTATTAATAGGAAAATAATAAAATTTTTAATGCTTGAAGAAACATTATATAGAAAACTTTAGGAATGTGGGATAAGGATTAAATGTATTAACTATGGAATACTTTTTTATCTTTTTTTATCAAAAATAAGTAGAGTTAGAAAATAAACAATTTGATTTAATTAAAGTGATATGAAACCAAGAAAAGGGAAAACGTTTACCACAGATCTCTTAAAATTAAAATACTTTGTAAAAGTAAATAATATATTCAAATTTTATAGATTCTAAATTTATATTGAATTACATAAAATAAAAAAATTGTGTTGTAGATTTTTTTTTGAAATCTAAAAATTTAAAATGAATGTTTTTTAGTTACATAAAATAAGAAATGCCTCTTACGTGCATGTCGAGAATATTTATATACTTTTTTTTAATCTATACTATGTATGTGTGTGTGCGTATATATATATACATGCGCACACACACATACATATGTTGTTTATTCATTATATTCTTTTTTCTACCCAGATTCAAAGCTGAAAAATAGAAGCAGAAACTGGCTTTGTTTTAGTAATTAAAAATTTCCTTTAATTCACTTATAAAATAACAAAACTGTTTACACAAATATAAATTCAATTACTTGTATAATTTCAATTATTACAACTTTGCTACCAACATGATAAATCACTCACGTGGATTGCTGCTAGTTACAGAAGTTACACTAGATTGCTTAAAGTTACATTCAGATTACTTTAAGATTTACATTCAAAGTTATGCAAATGGTGGTACCACACTTAAAAAAATTGGCTGGATAAATAAATTAAAAAAAAACATTAACTTACATACAAACAGTTGGTGGAATAGGCCGGCCTATTTAGAGGGATTCAAAAAAAACTTGATTGATCAGTTATTCGGCGAGGCTTCCTTCATCCGGATTCTTATTAATGAACAATTCATTTAGAATAATTTACAGGAGCCTATTTCTTCTTCTTCCAATCAATCTCGAGTACTTTTATTAAACTTCAACTTTACTGTTTATAGACTCGTCATCCGGATTTGTATTAATAGAGAATTCATTTGGAATAATACTACAGAAGCCTTTATATATTCCTTCTTCCGACCAATCTCGTGTGCTTTTATTGTATTGAACTTCAACTTTACTGCTTATAGACTCCAATAAAGCGTCGGACTAGCTTAACCAACAGGGTCTTTTTTTCAGGCGATGTCCTGGAGCCTGCCTTTTTTCCTTCTTCTCACACCTCTCTTCTGCCTCCCCTCGCTTTTTCCTTGCAAGACCGATTTCCTCCAAGTCCCACGTTAGGGCATCTCACTTCGTCAAAATGGTGGAATAGGGAATAGAATTAAATAAAAAAAAGGATTTGCAGCCAGAAAAAAAAAATGGGTAGTTGAATTTATAAAAATTGGCCAGCCAGTGAATACAACATTATGAAGCTGACATACACTACTGGCCATTACAATTGCTACACCAGGAAAGCGGCACACCACACACGTGAAATTTGCATGACAGGTAGATCTTGCTGTGATATGCAAATGATTAGATTTTCAGCGCATTCATACAAAGCAGGTGACAGAAGCGACATCTACAATGTGTATAAAACCAGAGATTTGACAGCAGTTTTCTGATACTTAATTTTCGTTTCAACGTTGTTTTCGGCAAAGAAAGTTGTTGTAATACCTCATGTAAGAAGAAGAAATGCCTATCAGCACGTGTCTGACTTTGATCGAGGAAGGATTATAGCCTACCGGGATTGCGGTTTATCGTACCGCAATATTGTTGCTCGCGTTGGTCGAGACCCCATGACTGTTAGTAGAATATGGAATCGATGGGTTCAAGACAATCATACGGAACGTCATGCAGGATCTCAAAGACCCCCATCACTAACAGCAGAGAAGACAGACCTCTTATCCACATGGTCACAAGGGATCGTACAGCCACGTCACGAACCCTGAGTCGAGAAATGGAGTCATTTGCAAGGCAACAAGTTTCTGCTCGAACAGTTCGACGACGTTTTCAGCAGCATGGATTGTCTGCATGGCGACCATGGGTTCGGCTACCATTGACGCTGTGTCACAGACAGGAGTTTCAATGGTGTGATCAGCGACGAACCTGGACGTGGGAATGGCATCACGTCATCTTTACAGATGAATCTCGGTTCTGCATACAGGACCATGATGGCAGCATCCGTGTTTGGAGCGTCGTGGAGAACACGCATTGCCAGCTTGCATTGGACATGGCCATACTGGCCCATCTGCTGGAGTGATGGTATGGGGTGCCATTGGATACACGTCTCGATCACCTCTTGTTCACATTACCGGCACTTTGAACAGCAACCGTTACATTTCCGATGTGTTAAGGCCCGTGGCTCTGCCCTATCTTCGAGGCCTCCCTAATGTTTGTTTCAACAGGATAATGCATGACCGCATGTTACCCGTACTGTTCTGAACTTCCTTGATACAGAACAGGTTCGACTGTTACCCTGGCCAGCACGTTCTCCTCATCTGTCACCAATTGAGAACGTGTGGTCAATGGTTGCCGAGCGATTGGCACGCCATCACTCACCATCCACTACTGTCGATGACATGTGGCATAGTGTTGAAGCTGCATGGACTGAGATCTCCGTACATGCCATACAATCTCTGTTTGACTCCATGCCTAGGCGGATAAATGCTGTTATTGCAGCCAGAGGTGGCTGCTCTGGGTACTGATTTCTCAAGCTCTATACATCCTAATGTCATGTAAATCTAATCACTTGTTCTTTCCACTAAAATGTATGTGTCCAATAAATATCGTTCTGTTATTTACATTCCTTCTTGATGTAGTAATTTTAATGGCCAGTTGTGTATTATGACATATATATTACATTATTATACATATTATTAAAATGTATTATGATTAAAAATAAGGGTATTAGACCTTTCCTACATATTCCAGATGAATATTTATTATATTTTTATGTTTCAATATTATATATAATATTTAAAAAATTAGTGTGCTAACTAATTAAGTAAATAATACGAGATTTAGATCAAACGAAACTGGAATAATCTTAAACAAGCAGGATTAGTTATGTTACTGTAAAAGGTTTGTTCCATTTTAAATAATTCAAATGTAATATTTTAATTTCATTTCTTACTATTTTTTACGTCTTATCAATAATTTTCTGATAATATTGGCTGTAATTTATTCATGAATGTATTTATTTAATAAAAATAATACCAAGGAACACGCAAATCTATTGAAGAATGTATTTTAAAAAAAATGTTTCCCTAATTCCTACCTTTCGGCAAGCTATTCACTTATTAAAAATGAGCGGAACAACAGAAATCTTGAAATAAGCATTTTAGTGAAAATCTACAAGAAAACACTATTAGCGGATGATAATAGTTTGATGTTTTGAAAATGGTATCGTTTGTAAACAAATTAAGTATGATAATTTTACCCTCACTTTGCATTGACTATTAATGTAATTTAAATCATGTAATAACTTTTACATGTGTCTGACAATCAACATAACACTTAGTACATGCAAATCCACTAAAATATGAAAATGATCACAATAACTATAAAGACTAGACAATTTAGTCTTATACAAAAGAAATCATTTTAATGTTTCATTCAAATGTTGTTGCTTACTAATGACACTTGGACAAGCCAAGCTCGCGATGCTATGCGAATGAAGTCGATTGGAAACGTCTTTCGTTTTAATCAGAGCACCATGAAGGTGAAAGTACGACCTTGCTCTACTCACATGCCATAGGGACCCCCGTTTATAGGGTAGGCAACCATTCACACCTCATTCATACAAGGAAAGGACAAAGACAGGATAGATAGAGAGAGAAAGTACATCCATGCCCGAACCGGGATTCGAACCCAGGACCTCCTTATCCGTAGTCAGGCATGCTGACCACTAGACATGTTGGGCGGCTCATTAAATGTAACAGCGTGATGTGATTCGGCTACATATTATATTACGCCATGGAGTACTTTCATATCATTTATATATATACTATATATAATAAAATTCAGTGTATTTCTGATTAAAATACATTTATTTTACTGGGAAAATTTTAGTTAAAAATGTATTGAATCTGAAACTGTTGTATCCATGACGATAAAATTATTATATAAATAACCAATGCATTGTTACATTAATAACTTCCCCTATCAAAAAATAAATAAAAATATCAATCCTCGCAGTATTTTTCACATCGATAATTCTTATGAATAAAATTATTTATACAGTGTGAAAAAATAATAGTTAAATTTTATTAAGCAAAATATAAATAAATATGAAAAATAGTGTCATTTAATAATAAAATTATTTTAAATATAAAATATCTCCTGACTGATACAGACATTAAGCGAAATTTTTTTCCAAATCAAACGATTTCGGCACAGTACATCATATTGATTGAAAGGTAGTTACTTTTAGCTATTTATACTCATTACACTTGCCATTTGAATAGATCAAAAACTTTAAATTCAGGTTATTCAAAAGATTTTGATCCTTTCTCTTGTTATTGGATTATGTAAGGTCTCTACAAATTTAAATAAGTCATTATAATTTGTAGAGAATCACTTGTCGAAGGTTATCTTCCTTATCAGTAACTCAAATATAGGCTCTTGTAGTTGATCTTCTGCTAACTCAAATGTAGGCCATTATTTTCAAGAGGAAGCTTTTTCATGGGCTAAAAATAATGTAGTTATTTTGCTTATTTATTTTCAGAATGGTATCGTACTATCTTTTTAGAATATATAAAGAAGACTGCATTCCATTGTGAACTTGGATTTTGGCTGTTCTCAAGGGAAATTGGAAAGCTGTTGTTTCAAGGGAAATTTTAGAGAAGAATTGGGAAGGAGAATTTCGGAGTCGTATGAAAATAGATATTTTAATCCAGGTGAGCATGTGTCCCAAAAGATATTACTAGAGGTATTTCTCATGAGGGTTTAAACAAGATTCCGTATCTTTTCTGTAGCATGAAATTAAAACTTCTGTCAGTCATTGATAATGAAAGTTAAGAGAGTAGATGTGCTAGGGAACAAATTATTAGTTGTCTGACACATTCATGGAAGAAACTTTGCGCCTAGTTCTGACGTACAGTGAAACCCACACAAACTTTAATTTCTTCATAATTTATATTGTTTGCTTTTTTGTTTTTTCTTGTTTATTATTTGTATTGAATCTAAAATTACCTGATTTGTGAATGCATTTTTATCAAGAAATGATTTTACATAATATGTAAAAAAAAAGCATAAAATTTTATATAAGTCAAGAAAAAAGTATATACGAAGATTATATAACAAATGATTACCGGAATTGTATACAACAGTAAGATATAGCAGAGGCTACACATATTGCAAACATCTATAGTTTTTCCATTATAAACACGTTTTCTATGATTACTTTTATTATTCACTGTACAATTATTTATTTCTATAATTATTTTTTCATGAGTCAACAGTTATCAGAAGTTCGAAAATGTAACACTTGCGATGGATTTTGATTCACATAAGCCAGTTTCCTCTGGCTGGCCACTTGGATGAACTAACGTCACACTCACCAATCCTTGAACAGGAAGAGTATCGAAACATAAGCTTAGGTGAGTATAATCTTAAGCCAGAAATGAGTGAGATGGATTTTTTTTAACATAGATAATGACTATTATAAAATATGTGATCATCTCTTAACCAATGAAAGCTTTTAAATGTTTGTATTTGTTAGAGAGAACTCTGAGCAATGGTTTTATTCAGATTGATTTTCCAGCTGGAGGAAGAATATACTACAACTGAAATGAGATGATTCAAGTGTACTGATCGCTGGGCGCACGAGCGGAGAAACTCGAAGAGCAGCGCCCTGCTGGAAAACGATTCATTCCTCTTCTAATTACTCGCTTCTCTTACTCGTTACTTACACATACTCACTATTTACTACTTTGTAATTGGTTATTGCTATTAAATAAAATTAATAAAAAATCTATACTAGGTCCGTCGTCCTCTATACACATTTTACCACTCCTACAAACATTTGAATTATTGAACTATCATAGAATTTCCTTAAATACCTTGTTGCCCTCTTATTTATTATTTTAACTAAAACAAATTAGTGGAAATAATAAATAAAATGGATTAATAATAAATTTAGAATTATTAAGAAAGAAATATGAAAAATAACAATAGAATTCTTAAAATTTTACAGTTTAATTAAAGATCGAAGAAAAAAGTTAACCTATACCGAATAATATTTCGTATGTTTGTTTTTGAGAGGAAGCCTAATTTTGATAGGATTCTAATGGGAAATTGTATTCTAGAGACATTATGTTAAAAAGAAGCTAGACTTCATAGTACTTACAAAAAACGCTTCTTTGATTTTAAAAGGATTTTTAAATAAGAATTTATCAAGTTTAAATCATTTTTCCAATTAAAATATTGAACCAAAATTGATGGTTCAAACAAATAAGGAAAATTAAAACTTTTTCAATATCTCATTAATCTATGTATACCAAATAATTATTAATTTTGTTTTTCCGCATTTCACATCAATAAAATGTCTTTATATAATAAATCCTATTCATTCTACTCCTAAAATTGCATTGTTATAGAATGTATAATAATTCATGTAATAATGTTATCTTCTTCTTCTTCTTAGAATTGGCTTTGTATGTCATTGGGCACCTTAGCTTTTATCAGCATTTTTTATAATAATGCTATGGATAACAAATGATTTAAACTTACAACCCCTGTAAGGCTTGCATGGCTCAAAAATTTTATCTAAACATAACATTTCCATAAAAATTGCGAAATTACAAGCATTATAATATTGTAACTTAGAAATAATTTAAATCCTTATGTGCGTGACTGCTGTAAATTATATACTTCTCATTAAACAGTTTTAAATTATTTTGTAGAATGCGTTTTACACCTCTCTTAGCACCAAACTTGAAATAAAATAATTCAATAACTTACATTTTCCATTAGGTTCTGTCCAATGAAAGCTAAGTTAGATACTCTCAAGAACGAGAGAGCCAGAAGAGTTAAAGGCGATAAATAAGTTATGGAAGAGACGAATAAACTGGTATTGTAACTCCTCGCACAAAAGAACGCTTGTATGCAAACCATCGTTGAATTACTTACTACAAACACCACTAGTGTCGGTGAAACAACTTTAATAAAGTCTTCCGTAACAACATGAGAGTGCCAAAATGTCATCATCCAAGACGAAAGTGAGGTGTTACTTTCTAAGTGCTTCACAAGGTAGCGCAGTTCTTCTAATTGCCGGTGAAAGACAGCAGCTATATGTTCCGAGTAACAGCTTATCCACTGCTCAGTGATAACTGCCGAAAATGTAGACATGAAGAATAGGAGGAACTGAAGACATTGCACAAGAAACGAGGGCTGGCTGCGAACGATTTGCTCATATGAATAAGTGTACCACACGAGGCAATGCTGAAAATCGTAATTTTCTAAGTGATGAACTTCTTTAGTGACCGTGCAAGTGCTTATGAAGAATGCTGCAGGTAAAATGATCGTTAAAACAATAATTATCACTTGAGAAGCTTTCAACGTTAAAGATTTTGCCATCTTTAGATCTGGAGGAATCATATCTAAAGCAGAACTCACTCGAAGAATTTTCTTCCTCGAAAAGAGAAAGAATATTTGATAGAACAGTGATTGTGAAAACAAAATCATAGGAGTTGCAAACCACACTGTTGACACTAATGAAGAGTAATGCACACTGTCATGTATGAGGTAGCTGCTGAAGTAAAATAGAAGATTTCCACTTTGGCAAGTTAAAAATGTGATCGATAAACAGAGCCATAGTAAAGAAGGCCTCATGTTCACATGTTTGTATTTCAAACCATAGAAATGAAACGTGAAAGGTAAGAAACCGAATATTCGGAGGACGTGGAGAATCCAGCACATCTTAGAGATTCTTGGGTACTGACTTTTCGGAATTTTTCCTTCCATTCCACATTCAGGGGGATAAACTTTATTTCTTTTCATTTCTTAAAGCAAGATATTTTTGCACCAAAATACCCTTTCTTGAAAAAGGATGTTGTGATAAAGAATAACACTAGAAGCTCGTTATTGCAAATATTAATGTAAGCATCTACAAACATTTATTCATATATTGGATAGAAACATTTTTTTTGCAAATGGAGAGTATGTTAAAAGAATGGTTTCAATGGAGCTTCAGGCTGATGCATTTAGTCAAGAGCTTTTAAATATATATATTAATATGAATACTAATGTTGTAAAGCGAGAAATTACAAGCAATTCTAATTTTCAACGAACATAAAAATGCACTTTCAATTTATTTGTTGTGTTACATTGAATACAAGAGATGTAAGTTGCGTGACATCTATAAGTGATTTTTTAGGGAAATCTGCAAGAGTTAAATATTTATGGAATGAAGTTTACTCTGTTAGCAAATATTTAGTTATTTGATTAAAGAAAATATGAATACACACAAGAGAAGGTTTTAAACTCTATAATTCACAAAGCAAGGTTAAATGCTTAATCTTATTTAGTAAATAAGATAATAGTATAAATTATCAGTTTGAAATTATTTATTGTTTCCTCAAATGCGAAATATAAAAATTTCTAAAACAATACGTTTACTGAAAGTTGAAATTACTTGCACATAAAAAATGTCTAATAATTGATCATTTTTTTCAGAAAACACTTTCAGTAATTTTCGATTAACATTTCACATGATCATGGAAAAACTTTCCAACTTAATTAATCCTTCCCCAAGATCAAGCCAATGAATTTTTCTCTTAAAGTCAAATCCGCATTATTTGTGTTCAGAATCAGAATTGTAAATCACAATTTGATATTTCTAAATTGAATGTTGGAAGGAATTAAGTAAATTTGTTTAAAAAAAAAGAAAACTTTTGCTTGTTAAATTATTCAAAATTTTCTTAAGAGAAAACTCACTTGATTAAATTGGTTAGTCCTTATTTACATTGGATTTCAATATAATCTAGAAGTATGCACAAAATATATTTGTAGAAAAACTAAAATTCAAAAATAAAATTAAGGAAATTGCTATATAAAAGAAGTGTGTATCAAAAATGGCTAACTATTTGAAATATATAACAATTAGATTATGGTGCAAGAGAATAAGCTATATTCAAAGATACAGCTACAAAGAAAAATTAAATATTTGCATAAACGCAGCATTAAATATTTGATGGTTGTCATTTTTTAGAACAGATACTTGAAACACTCGTCTTTCCAATATGGCTGCTTCAAACAAAGGTTTTGCAGAATATATAAAAATGGCTTTTTTACTTCAAAACTCTATTGTTAGATTTTTTTACACAAATTTACAGACTATTTTTTTGGGGGGGGAGTCTCAATAGTGGGGAACATTCTCAACTGAAACTCTCAGAAATATAATGGAGTCATTAAGTCAAATTCCTTGAGTTTAACGAAATAAACAAGTAATAGAATATCTTTAATTAGAATAAACAGATATTTAGAAAAAACAGTCTCATACAGTGAATGATTTTACTATTTGATTAGAAAGTGCTTATATAGAAAAGCTGTAACATAAAAAGAGTAAAGTTGCGTATAAAACGAGTCTTACAGAAAAAATAACTGGTATAAAGAAAAAAATTGAAGACTAAACAAAAGAGACGGCTATATGTAAAAGATAAATATATAGTACAAGCGATCATGTCAAACTTATCTTTCAAAGAACTTGTCTTAAAGTATATGAAACAATGAAAAAAATCAAACAAAAGATATTAAACATCGAAGATTTATTTTAAAAGTAAACTTGCCAAAAAATAAGAAAGCCGTGCCGTTGGAATGATTTGAAGGAAACATTTTATCATTCGAGCAATGAAGATATTTTTCTAAATGTAGACAAAATTAAGAAATTTATGAATTTTTTTTAATGAAACAAAAAGATTTTGTATTTAGGGCTTAAAAGTTTTGTTAACTATTCATCTCGTAAACGTTTTAATAGAAATTTGTATAGTTTTCTTATAGTTTGTGTGAGTATATATATATATATATATATATATATATATATATATATATATGAGGAATATGCACACAGAAAAAGTTCAAATGAGCTAATCATGTAAGAGGATGGTTAGATAAGAAGTAACTAGTCAGAAAATTTATTGTGCTCAATTAAGATTCATACGGAAGTAATATGCATAACAACAGCACAATTTCCATGTCAGAAATTGTCATACTTTACAGAGAGTGAAAATTTTATTAATCATTAACAATTCTGCATTTTTGTCAGGCATAATTAGTGCCTTTGGTAGATCAGTGTTCGATATGTCTAGGGATGTTACAACTATATAATGCACAATAACAAAACATCTTCCTTTGGAGCGAAAATTAGTAAATGTTCCATTGAGAAAAGAGTCAATTTTTTTTAAATCACACCAAGAAAATTACAAAAAGGATTGCAAATTGGCTTCATAATCCTTAAAGGTTTCAATTTAAGTTTTCATTTTAATTTTTTAAGAAAAAATATTCTTTTCCCTCTTAAAATGGTAAGTGGTAATTGTAAATACATGTTTCAGACACTGTTTTCTCTAAGAGCAACGATAATACTTACTGCTCTCTTTTGACTCAAAACATTGCCGGGAATCAAGCATTGTATCATAAAGGAAATTATTTTGAAATTTCGATGAAAACATATTGTTGACGATTGGCGAATGATTTGTCCTGTGTTTTCAAATTTCTTTTGCCAAAGCTGTGTTATAGAAATTGCATAAAATGTGAATAGAAAATGGAAATTCATGTACAGTATTTACAGTCAAGAATTAAAAAAAGAAATTCTCGGGACAAATAAATTTAACCTAGATATTCTTTTTGCAATAAATTCTCCTGAGACTGCCCAGTGTTAGATGGAGTGCTGAATACTTATTCATGATCAAAGACGCATTTCCTTCGAGGGAAAGGAAGAACCTTCCATGGGCCGTATAGCAATGCTGAATGGAAAAATAGGAAACGCTACTTTCCCGTTCCTCCACTGGATAACGAACTGCTAAGGTTTGAGTCAATGACAGAAAATCTGCACGGATAAAATCGAAAGAGACATTTAAAGTCAGAATTCTGTTTAAAAAATCTTTTTCTTAGATTTTTCAATTTATGTCACATTTTCGTATATTTTCTGCCTTCATATAGAGAGGATTTACTTTTTGCTGCATCTTTAAATAGTTTGCAACTTTTTGTAAATTGGAGTCGATAAAGAACTTTTTCCGTAGTTTTGAAATGCCGCTAGAGATCGGGTGCAGCAGGGTCGTCTGAGGGTGAATCGCATGAGTCGAGTGGGAGCGAGGTCCTTCCCTTCAGCCTAGGTTAACGGGCACTCAAACGATTCAAATAAGTCGGCGATGTGTCATATTTCCAAGATTTGAAAGAAGAACAGCTGGAATCGTGTAGCCATTATTTAATTTTACCTATAATTATTTGATTAATTCACCATTGGTCTAACTGAACAAAAGATCTCCCCTAGCATATTATACACTTTTTGACCTAAAATGTGTACAATATTTTAAAAATCTTTAAGAAATATATTCCCATAACATTAATGTTATTTAACAGACACGTATTCGAGCTAAAAAACTAAATTATAATAAATACTTATTAGTTAAAATGTTGTAAATGTGACTGCATGACGACTTAATTTTTATACAAAATAATAAAACAGATGACTTTAAATTTTCTGGAATAATCCCAATATTATGTGATTATTCACAATATTAATGTGTGAAAATGCTTCCTAGGATTGCTGATTTCTTAAGAGCTAGATATATTAGGGTAAAAATGGGAGATATCATCTCAATGAATTACAGAATGAGTCAGGATATACCACAAGGCTCTGCGCTTAGCCCCACTTTGTTTTCTCTCTTTGTTGCTGGAATAGAGGCTAGTGTTGGTTCTTATACCTGCATGGGTTTACATGCGGATGATATGGTTATATGGAGCAGCAACGCAAGTGTAACTTGTGCTCAAGAAGCAGTTAATTCCTCCCTTCTTAATTTCGAGAGTTTTGCTTTGAGCCACAAAATAATTTTTAACCCCTCAAAATCTGCGTCTAATCTTTTTACAACCAACAGACATCTGTACAATTTGGAACCTGAGATCTTTCTTTTGGGTAGGAGATTAAATTGTGAGAGGCATCCCAAATACTTGGGGTTTATTTTGGATCAGGAAGTGCTTGGCAGGGCTCAAATTCACAACTTAGTTTTGAGAGGTAGGCAAAGGTTAAAGATTTTGAAGTACATATCAGGTAGGAGTTGGGGAGCGGACGCTCAAACTTTGAGAAACACCTATATAGCCCTCATCCGTCCAATACTTGAATATGGCGTTCAGGTGTATCAATCTGCCACTGCCAGCAATCACGATAAACTCGAAAGAGTACAATTGTCTGCTGCCAGAATCATCACCGGCCTCCGAAATAGCTGTCCAAGAGATATTGCTCTTTATGAGGCTAATCTACTCCCCCTTGGACTACGAAGAAAATGTTTATCAACAAACTACTTTGCCAGACTTGCCAGTTACGGTGACCAGAACTGAACATCTAGTTTTGTAGGTTCCTGGAGATCTAACCAACAACTAAAGCGTGATAGCCCACTGAGTAAGGCGCAGAGAGAAGTTTGTTTGCTGGAGAACGTGGAGACCGTTTCCTTGGTCTGCCGCACGGGGGCAAAATCGACCTTTAATGATCGAGTCTTTTTTAGGACCGAACAATGCTCTCATTCTAACAAGAGAACTCAACACCCAGAATATCTCAGACAGCTAGCTTCGGAAGTAATCCACCAGATTCCCCTTAATGCACTGAAGATTTACACGGATGGCAGTAGGGGTGAGGGTGCTGAGTCGGGTAGTGGAGTGTTTGTTCAACAGGGAGATGGCAAAAAGATATGTAGAAGAAATCCAAATTACTGTTCTGTTTTTCGAGCTGAGCTTTTGGCAATTGAAGAGTCTTTAAATTTCTGTGTTACTGAGGGTATAGTCTCTGATATTTGGATCTTCAGTGATAGCCGAAGCTCCATACAGTGGTGGCGGCATGATGACATAACAACAACTAAAATAGTACATCTTACTAATTTGAAAGCCAGTACTATAGTCTTCTAGTGAGTGCCATCTCATGTTAATGTGTATAGGAACGAAGTTGCAGACCAGTTTGCCAAGGATGGAAGCCTACAGAATAACATCTTTGGAGACTGCTTGTCGTCCTCAGAGCTGACCTCTAGAATTAGGATGGCTATCAATGCTACTTTTAGGGATACTATTCCTACCCACGATTGGTACACATGCAAACATCCTGGTTCCACACTAGTGGGTAAACACAAGAGATGCAGCCAAACGGCTCTGACAAAACTACGAAGTAGCCACCTGCTTGCTCAGAGACACGTCTCTGGTACCAAGGTCTACCCTCTCTGTCCCAAATGTCGAGTGGTTCAGGCCTCTCCATCTCATATTTTTCAATGCATTGGGTGTGAGAGAGGGGACATGGAGTTGAGACCGGAGGTGGTGCTTGAGAGACTGACTATTTTTGGATTCATGGGGCTGGTGTGATGGTACTGTCACGCCAGTCGGGGATAAGCAAAAACAACAACAACACACGCATTCAGTCTGCAACGCATCATCCAATGTCAGCTCGTACCATTCAACACCGTTTACATCAGAGGGATCTGTAAGCAAGACGTACATTGCTTCGTCTACCCTTGAAGCAGAGCCACAGACGTTTACGCCACCAATGGTGTGATGAAAGAAGGATGTGGATGGCAGAATGGAATGAAATTGTCTTTACTGACGAGTCACATTTCTATCTGCAACACCAAGATGGTCGCATTCGAGTCTGGAGACCCCGTGGAGAGAGGAGGCTAAACAGCTACGTTACGCACCGCCACACTGGTCCTGAACCGGGTATTATGGTATGGGCGGTATTAGATATCACTATCACACTCCTCTAGTACGCATTGCTGGTGCCTTAAACAGCCAGCGCTACATCTCCGAGGTGTTGTAGCCAGTTGTCCTTCCTAACCTTCAGAGCTTTCCTACAGCCATATTTCAACAGGATAATGCGCGACCACACGTGGACCGAATTATCCAAGAGTTCTTCGTTAATCGCCAGATTGAATTGCTCCCCTGGCCAGCTTGCTCTCCGGATCTTTCTCGGATGGAAAATTTGTGGTCCATGGTTTCTCAACGATTGATCCAGATTACATCCCCAGCTGCCACACCAAATCAACTTTGGAAACGTGAGGAAGCTACTTCATCTGCAGTACCCCAAGAACACATCCAAGGTCTCTGAATCAATTCTGAGGCGCGTGGCAGCAGTGATCTCCAACAATGGCGGCTACTCTGGCTACTGATTTTGGCAGGAACCACACTTCACAGAAGTCTATAAATTTAATCATTTGATATTTGATCAACATGTTACCTACAAAATAAATTTTGCTGTGATATCTCATGTCTTCCTTGGTGCTGCAATTTGGCTGGCCAGCAGTAGCAGTGTATATTAAGAAAAAGGATAGAAAGTTTGTAAGCAACCAAATTACACAGCTATTTTCAGGCCCATTCTCACATATGCCTGTGTGATCTGGTGGCGTAAGGTGGAATAGAAGACTGTGACTGACAGATTAGGAGCTCTACAAAGACTGGCCTGTCTCTGCATCACGGGAGCAATGTTCACAACACCAACCAGAGCATTGGAGGTTGTGTTGTATCTGACTCCCTTGGACATCTTCATCTGCAGCACTGCCAGAATAACTGCATACAGAATGAAGCTGCAAAACCACTGGCACGACCAGCCTGTTGCCAAAGGGCACGGGGCATTACCAGGAAAATTCAAGATCCTACTTTCCTGATGCCCTCAGACATCATGGAAAAATCATACATGTTTGATAGGACATTTGAAATAGTTTTTTCAAATAGAGACGAATGGGATAACAACATGTTTGAAACTAAAACAGGAGATCTAATCTGGTACACAGATGGATCACTGAAGAACAGCCGCTCATGACTGGGAGTATATGGCGTGTCACCAAGAATCAGCCTGTCTGTAAGCCTTGGACAATACGCTACGGTCTTCCAGGCAGAAGTTTTGGCCATTATCCACTGTCTGCGACTAAATATGATGAAGGGCTACCACGGTAAGCGGATTCTCATTTTTAGTGACAGTAAAGCCGCTTTAAAAGCGCTTAATTCTTTCAAAATCAAATCTAAAATGATTTTGGAATGTAGAAAGCTTCTTACAGAACTGGTAACTAGAAACAAGGTGATCCTTGTATGGGTGCCAGGGCACAAAGGTATCGAAGGTAATGAAAGGGCTGATGAGCTTGATAAACAATGATCGTCTTTTGTTCCTATTGGTGCAGAACTTTTTTGTGGGATCAATTTGAAGACCGCAAAAACCAATGTTCTTAGATGGGAAAGACGGAAGATGTATGAAGCTTGGCTCAACACTCCTGCTCAAACCAATGCTAAAAGTATGATCTGTGGATCATCAGCGAGGATTGCCTCTGAAATTCTTAGATCCTCTAGGCAGAAGATATGTTTAATCGTAGGCTTCATAACTGGGCACTACTATTTCAGAAAACACCTCCATAAAATGGGACTGTTTCAGCAAGACCCTATCTGCAGGAAATGGCATACGCAAGAGGAAACGGCCAAGCATATCATTTACGAATGCGAGGCTCTTGCCCTCCCTAGATTAACTTCTTTAGGCATTATCCATACTAGAGAGTTACACCTAGACTCCATTAAAGGGTTATCGGACTTTATTAATAAAGTGGGTGACCCGAGTAACTGGAACTAGGAAACATTGGATTTGGAGTTAATGGTACAAAATGCTGATTAAAGCAGAGGTGCCAATGACCTACAAACCCAACCTTAAGAAGAAGAAGAAGCAACCAAATAATTGAAATTTATACAATGCTATATAAGATTTCACATTTAAAAATATTAATAAAATCAATAAAAATTAAAATTGTTATATAAAAAACTTCTAAAATATATTAGCCAATTGAAATTTATTATTAAGTGGAAATATTTTCATTTTATATGATCTTATCTAAGTTTCTGAAAACAAACTAGATTATAGAGAATCCGTCATACATCCGATTCAAGCTTCTGAAGCCGGACAGTTGACCAAACATAAAACAAGTGGGTGTCCATTTCTTTAAAGCTTGGTGCGGCAGTCCTGCGGTATTTTCATGTTGAAAGGTGAAATGGAGCCAAATTGAAACACTACTGTTTTGTGTTATAATGAACATAATATATTTGTTGACTGTGCTGTTTGGAATGTCACAGATTTAAACTTCAGTTATTGCAAGAATCAGCCGATTCAATAAATCAACAATTATTCCTATATAAGCTCAGATTTATCCGATTATAAAACTAATATTATTTATTCGTATAGCTCTTAAAGTTAAAATACATTTTATGATATCTTAATGATATACGTGTAATTTGATTAAAAAAATATTTTATATAATTTTTATAACTTTTTCTATATTTAATACGAAGTGAAATTCATACTAGAATATACATTCAAAAAATGGTTAAATTTCGGATATTCCAACTCATGAAATTTTAATGTACAACAGAAGTTTATTCTGACTTTGTGTCTTTCTGTATTTGGATCCCAGCAGAACTTCGCAGATTGATCAGAAATAGTTCCGCATATATATTTCTTGAAATACACACTGTCTCATTATTTCGAATTTGTGTCCTCGGGAGCCTTCTCTTCCAGTCCTCATGCAACATCAGTCTGTTGTCATCTGTGATTGGTTAACATTCATGAGCTCTATCGACCTTCAGTTGAGCGAAGATCAAATTAGATATTTTTACTGTGAGCCGCTACAAATAAGATGAAATAGTTCCAAAAAATTGAAGTAGGAGAGAAAATATTTTCTTTAGTTTTATTTAGACTTTATTTCTGCTATATTTTAAAGAGTAGGATTTAAAGTATGAAATATTGAAATTAAATATGGAAATAAGATGTCATGTTTCTCTCTGTTTGAAGCCGTCAATAGATTGTTCATTAAATTTAAGAATTATTAGAAGATATTCCATTTAGAAATATAACACATAAAAACAAAGATCAGGGTTTGTTGAGTGGAAAACCATAATTGTAACAAACAGAAATAATTTCTGATTCAAATTTGGTTGGCAATGAAGCAATAAAGTGAAATTTCATATTTATTTTTTAAAGTTATAAAAGTTGGAAATATTAAGTTCATGTTAGTGAAAAATTATGCATTATATTAATTACGAGTACTTCTCCATCGTAATTCATAAATAGTACTGCCCATTCCTTAGTCTTTAAGATCCAAAGTTCGGTCCCAGATTCCATTTTTGAGGTACGAGATATGGATGATGAGTTTCTACTTTTTACATGCAAGTTAATCGGGCTGAGTACTTTTAATTTTCATAGTTTTCTCTCTTGAAACACGTGAATAAAACCCAGTATTTTAGGAAAACTTTCCTAGAATGCAATGTATTGTGGGCCCTCAATTACCTAAGATATTATGTGCATACATTATGTGCTTACCTTGGCATATTTCTTTTGACTGAAAGGTTCCAAGTTCAATCCTCATCACTATTTAGTAATGGTTGTCGGATATTGCGGTACGACTTTATGTATGTGTAGCAATTGTTGGAATGGATGCTTGTGAAAGTTTTCTACGACTTCTTATGGAACTTGAATGTATGGCTCGATTATCAATAAATATATTCGCTAAAATCATTACTATCTCTGAAAGAGTTTATAGCTAAACAATTATTTAACTTTTCTTATTCACCGTATACAAATTTTTCAGAATATTTAGAAATACAAAATTCATCCAAAGTTTTATTATATCATGTCGCATGTGCTATGTATTTACAAGATTACAATGTGATGCTTCAAATCATAAAACTACAGTCAAGATTTTAGTGCTTCTTAACAAGTAAAAATTTTAATATGAAAATATTTCTTTTTATGGCATCTTCACTTCTTATAACAAGGATCAGGCGTCAGTTGTATTAGAATTATCAGGTATGTGAAAATGGTTCCAGCAACCTGGGAAAAAAATTATATCTTTCATTATTGAGATTTCAGAAACAACACAAGCAGAGAATAAAAAACTTTTGAAATAATTAAAAATTAAATAAATATAAAGTAAAAGTTTATTATCTAGCCAAATCAAAAGGAATCATTAAGATCATTGTGTATCCATGGAATTTTCTTATTGAAATTTCTTTCGATGAGGCTATTAAAACCAATTTAATACGAGACCTTGAAAGAAAGGGATCCTTGACAACCGACTATAATTCTTAGACGTTTCTCCAGGTTGATTTCAATGCTGGAGTATCAGCAAGTGTCAGTGCACGAATTATTCAGCCGACCATTACTGATACGAATTTCCGGATATGGATGGCATGGCACAAAGCCTAATATGGATCCGTCAAGTATAGGATCGAATGGTCGATGACAAGCAACTCACTACCTAGCCTAAATAGTCTTGTTTCCAATAGTGTATTGGACAGATATATATGTATGTAGGTAGACAAAACATGGGAATCTGTCAAAAGCAGATTATGTAACCTATTCACTGGGGGATCTGATTGTCCATAGCTTCTTTGATCATATGTCACTTGTTCTGCTGTTGGGATTCAGATTTCTGATACTCTAACAGTGACAATCGGATAGATAACAGATGCGTAGTCGTTATGATCGATCACTAGTACACATTCATAACAATGGTATATTCCGACGTACAAGACAATGCTACCCCAAACACGTCAAAAGTTGCTTCCGAGTTGATGTTCAACTGTGTGTTTTGCAAAAAAAACTTTTCAACTGTCCCAGTAACTGTGATATTCACCTGTACCTTTTCGAAAGAACTTCCAGAAGAGCATCGGTGATTTCCAAATGGACTTTTTCAGTCTTCAGTTTGTATATTTCTATCATAAAAAATAACCCAATATCGGGAATATCAGAAACTAATATAATTATTAGAATTGTATGTGCTACACTATTAAATTTACTTTAAATTAACAATTTGTTCTAATATCAAGTAGTAGGGAAAAGTACCAAGCCAAATTTTACACAATATTACTAAATTTATACTCTCTGGAAATTATTTTTTCCTTTATTCACTTTACTAAATACATCAACTTATAATTTTTACACATTTTCTTTAAAAAAAGTAACTTATATAAAAAAAATTTTTTACCGTAGCCAAAAATGTTTTTGAAAGGTTGACGAATTCATAAGCAGAGAAAGCTAACGGAAAACGTTTTTCCTTCAGTAGAATCACTTCAACCTACAAATAAAAAGGTAGAAAAAGTTATAGTGGTTAGAATTCATAAAATAAATATTTTATTTAAGTATTTTTCATTTATATATTAACTAAAAATTAGGGAAATTTTATTTGAATAATTTAAAATTATTTTTATGCTTAAATTTACATATTATGACTTGTAAATTTAGGTTGGCAAGTGATCATATGCACAGAAATTAAATTACACAAAAAAATTACGCACACTTTTAGGTTTTATTAAGCTTCTGGTCAATATTTTTACCCCATGGTAAATTATACTTGTGCCTTCAGCCTGAAGTTGCACCGCTGAAACATTCCAGTCCGAGTACGGAACGGAACACGCCCATTTGAAAGCCTTTATCTGTTTTAAGTTTCTAAGAATCCCCACAGTAAATGCAAATTTAATGGATTGTTTCATAACAGACGAACTGTACCAGCCACATTTATGTGTGTGTTCAGGCTGATTACTCTACCACAATAGCTCATGGCGAATAAGATTGGTAACATTAAAGTAATACAAGTTTAGAGAAAAAGAAACTAATGAAATAATTCAGGATTTTTGTGAGAAATCTATTTTTGTGACATTCATAACGAAACAACGTTAAACTTTCACTGAAAACACAATAGGAAAAATTTATAAAAATTCATTTTCTAATAAATGGAGGGTGTCGTTTGTCTTGACTGGCTCTTGATGTTGGAAATAAATGTTATGTACAATTTAACATAGATCTTGTACAAATACAGTAAAATACCTAGATTATATTTAAACTTCCGATGGTACAATGAAACACACATTGCGAATCTAATTTTTTCCTAGACCGAACCGTTTTAAAACTGAAAACAGTCTAATTTTAAAAAGAGTTCATTTTGCCTGCAATTAGCCAATTCGTAGCAAATTTGCTTTACCCAAACACTCGCATATTTTTTATTTTATTGAAGCGTTAGTTAATGAGAGGAATTAAATATTCATTAGTAGCTTATATTAATTAATTAATGGTGCAATTTTGATATTTGATTTTTACAGAGGCAACTACCTTTTTATCTGAATAATGATATGTCATTATACTGTCTCTTTTTTGGACTCAAGTGCTCATTCACCCAGATCTACAGTTTGAAGTGAATTCCGAATTACTGCAAACATCTTCACCGGAGATTGGAATCGAACTCGTGAATTATTGAACTGAAAGCAGAGCACTGATGATGTCGTTGCCATTTCGGTATCTACTCAGAGAATCCGATTCCTGGAATCTTTTATTCTTCATTTTTTAAGTTTTACATAAGATTATGCTATTTCCATTGAGGTTTTGTCAGATTATAATAGCTATAGGATGAAGATTGGTTCATTCAAAATGAAGGGGTTGTGGAATGAATGAGACGCATTTCTATTTCATGAAGGTTCGCTAAGAATGAATACTGGGAAATGTTCTAGTTCCTTTTTTTCTAAAATAAGAATAGGACTTAACTGATTGAGAATATAAATATCATGAAATATTCAGTATCAAGAGAGGAAAAGAAGTTTATATACATTATGTAGAAAATTCTGAAGCATTTTTTTAAACTTTTGTCAAGAAAATATTTTATAAAATTAAATGTAAGGGTATGGATTATAAAACAACGGGAAAATTGATCGTAAAAATTTGATTGTATTAAACAATCAAATTTGTTTTAAAATATATATATATATGCTGCAGAATTTAAAGTAAACAACTTGTGTCTACTATAACAAAAAATACAAACATATAACAATAAATAACATTAAATTAATTTTTTAATAAAAATATGTAGTATAATAACAGTAAGAACGTATATTTAATTTTCATGAAACAAAAAAGTTTGCTGAAAAACTCAATTATCATATCAAGTAAAGGCTAGTTAATAAATGAGTCCTATTTTAAAATACATGTCTTTAACTACATTGTAGTAGATTTTAATGCACATTTCCTTTTCAATTAGTTTAAACTCTATAGGAATTTTATAAAGTAAAAAATCTTTTTGGAATAATAAATTACTAAAGGAATTACGTTTCTTAATTTCAACTAACAAAAAATTTTCTCTGCCGAATGACTGAGTTTCAGTTGACACGTTATCATTTCTTGAGTAAAAATGCCTTCAATTATAAAATAATTATGTAAAAATATTTAATTAACCTTCACTATTAACATCAACTACCTTGTATTTTTGTCATACTAAGAAAATCTAACTTTGAATTCCATTAAATTAAGCACATACATTCAACTTTTTATTATACCCGAAATAACAGATCAAATTATAATTAATAAGAAATAAAAGTACTCACCTCAAATTCTGCTTCGTCTGTGAATTTGCAATGTTTGTTGGCAATCAAAACTTCTATGATACTGTTTGCCTAAAAATAAAAATTCGATAATAAACTAATTTACATACTAATTATAAAAATAGCAAACGAATCATAGCAACCTACAAAATAAAGAAGAAACAAATTAAAAATAAAATAAATGAACACTGGTATCTCTTTGTGGAAGATTTATTTTATTCATATCATATCATGTAGAACTCATTTCACATCCATCAAAAAGAAATATCAGGCATAAATATATGAAATCATAGCTCTCTCTCTATAATAAGTTCTCTCTCTCACTCACACACACATTTAAAAGTTTTATTTCAAATTCTAAAAATAAATTTCAATAAATAAGTGAGGAGGAGGATCACCAACTGTGATATTAATTGAATCGTTACATTTAAGTGAGTACTTTAACGACTTTGAAAAAGCACTTCTCTTGATATATACATCATGCGATTAAAAATTAAATAGTTTTACATCTTGGTACCGAACAATACCCTATTCAGTTTCTACGATCTATGTCCTAAAACGAACTTGCGAATGTAGTTGATGAATAATCCTATTTTTTTTTCCACTGCACATTACCTTTTCTCTCCGTTTTTTTTTTACTCTTTTCATGACATGTCTGTAATAAATGGTACCAAAGTACTTAACCGTCCGAGAACATTGTAATTTTATACGATTTGTACTGTTTTTTCAATGGTTTAAATATAGAAACTATGTTCTAAATTATCTTTCTTCTCATAGACTAAAATATCGACACTAGTTTATAAATAAATAATTTATTGAAATTTTCCAATCCTAATTAATAAAATTTAAGCTTATTAAATAAATTTATTTTATTGGAATAATCAGAGCTTAAAATTATGCTTACCTTATCAATAAATTTTTGTCCAAGAAGTGATAATGTAAACAATCTCGCCACAACAATCGAACCCACAAATAGCGGTGCTACTTTACACTGCCAGCTCTTCATATAAGGATATATCTGCGAAGTCTTAGAAATCTCATAAGCTATCATTCCAGCTGTGCAGGGAATATAAATTGAAAATAACGATATGAAGGGTGAAAGAAGGTTGTCACCATCTTCTGCTAAACTAGATATCTTCTTATGTGTTTCTGACCATGTTCTCAAAGTAGGAATGTCTATAACTTCCGAACTTGTTAACAAAATCCTTAGATTGTAGCGGGATTTCTCATACAAAAGATTGAAAGACTGCATGATTCTGGTGATGAGAGCTTCTACCATCAAAGGACCTACCAACGTCAAGATTTCAGTTACTATTTGGGCTATGAGAATAATAAAGTATAAGTCTGGATAAGATTTAACAGCAATGACATATAGTGTCACCCATTCGATCAGTATTTTTGAGGAAAAATTCGGAGGTAATGTGATATTGGCTGCTTTCATGTCTTGTAAATGATAACTATATCGTACAGCTTTCAAAATTGGATCTAGAAATGCAATTAAAAATAAAATCGATAACAAGGTGCTCGAAGCTATATTTAGGTTTACTCGAATCGAGTTGGTTATTTTTTGCAAATTCATTACAAATTTAATCATCGCTTGAGATTTATGCAGCAAAATACATTGGCACACAATTCCTCCAGTTAACTTGAACATAGGTATGGCTTGCTTAACAACTCCAAATAAGTTCACTTTGCCGGCTATATTGTATGTGATATAATTCTTAATCAGCAGCACTAGCATCACCAATTGAAAACATATTACTGTGACCTGCATAAATTTCCAAATGTTCCATTTCTGAAAGGGTCTGGGATTGAAATAACCAATGACTTGCAGGCAAGTAAATATATCATTGTATGGAACTGTTTTGATATTTCTGGATTTGCATCGTTCTTCTTTCTTAGTAAATCGTCTGCGTAATCTCATAGTCATCAAAAATCGCCTTATTTTGCAATCTGGTTCGTCTAAATTCGTTTCAAGAAAAATATTTCCATATTAATGTGAATAAAATCGTGCAGACAAATTTTAACAACTTTTTCCTATAGGGGGCGTTTTTCAAAATATATGATTAACCGTGTCTCGTTAAGAAAACTGTTTACTTATGCAAATCTGAAAAGTACAAACACTTCGTGTCACGGAAAAGCAGAATCGCATGATCATCTCTTACATACAAATACTTCAAATATATTCAAATGATGGTAGGTAAATACTTAAATGCCTTTTGCAGCAGAAACAGAATTTTGATCAGTGTAAAAACATAGTTGCCTTGTTGAATGCATTTATTGTTTTGCATTCTATGATTTACGTTACATTTCTTAATACATATTGCAAAATACTTCTCATAGTAAACTATTAAGATTCGAAATTAAATTAATTTGAGAAAAATAAAGGTTTAATTTTCCAGTGGGTTTTATCCTTGAATTTTTTTCAATAGCTAAATATTTCTGCATTTAGAACTCTTAGGAGAATTATGATAAATTATTATTATCCTATAAAACAATATGTTATGATTAGAATAAAATCTATTCATCCAAATCTGTACCGCATGATAATTTTGCTTACGTCATATAGTTTCCATTATTTTAGAATTGCATTAGAATAAGTCAATAAGTGTTTATTCCGTTTCATAATTGTTAAAGAAAAAATATGTCAAAAGTGTTATACTCAATGAGCTATTTGATAAGAAATGTAGATTTTTCTTTATAAACTTTTCTTATAATTGACTAATGTGAGAGATAATTTTATGCGCATAAAGAGTTGTAACCGACTAGTTGGTAAATGTATCGATTTTAACCAGATAATTGTTAAATACAGAGGTGTTATCAGTTTGTTTTCTCGTAACTCAATTGTCCCTTTTTGCACACGAGGACTAATTCAGCCAGGGCTTAAAGTAGACTCCAAAACACTTGGAACATTTATGATTGATGTGCAAATTGAATAACTGAAACTCAAAGCCTTAACTATTTAGCCACAAATTTGCAGAAGCGTTATCACAGAAGATGCTTTCAATTTACCTAAGACTGAAATTTAGACCTATGTAAAGAAGTATATTCAACTTTTACATTTTTATAAGATTAGTAATCCAATATTCTCACGAAAATAAATCTTTATTCCACATAAAAAGCCCCAGACTTAGAAGCTTAAGATAATTTCTCTTTTTAGAAATTTAAGATATATTCTTGAGAACTTTGAAATCAGAGATTTCAAGGTTCGCAAAAAATATTTTGAATAATAAATTGATAAGATTAATTCAGTTTTGCTCATTGATAAGACAAAAATATTTTAATGTAAGTTTTGTTAGTCCGGCTATTTCTGGTGCATTTAAAGTATTTGGTTTTACTAAGAGCGAATTCAAAGCTACTTGTATAAGGAGCAAATATTGGGCTTTAACTTAATGTGGGTCCTCATAATTTAGAAGCAAAATTGCGAAAAAAAACCCCAAGTCTTGGCCATCAATTGTCAGAGACATTAATTCCTTTTAATCTTCTAAGAAAATATGGCCAAGATATTGGAAAACACTGCGATGACAATCTATTTCACCTACTTATATACAAGTGTCTAAAATATTATACAATATTCATTGGAAACAGTGACTTCCATAAATACATACGGGACTAAATTAAATACGTAATAACCAGTTCCTTTGTACTACATTGTGGCTTAGAGTTTCAAGGGTGTGTGTCAATGTATTGAGAAGCTAAACTGAGGTATCGGTCAGAGTATTAATAAAGGCAGATAGTGGGAGTCCATGTGGTCGGTCCATCGGTGGCACAACTGCTAGGTTATAAATAATCACCGCGTCGAAGATCATGAAGAAATACAACGATCAGGGTAAAACAACATCTGAAAAGACAGAACTATGGAAGGGAGAACAAATTCACTATGAGAGACATAACAAGCATATTCGGAACCCAGTATTGACCCATGCAGTTCGAAGAATATTGCATAAACTAAAATATATGGGGCAGAGTGGGGATTGCAAAATCTTTTATGATAGATGCAAATCAGAAACAACGAGCACAGTGGTGCAAAGATGATATAATCTGCACTGCGGATCAATAGAAACATATATGGTTTTCCGTTGAATTTAGTTTCACCTTATTCTAACCACGGGACGGATTACTAGGAAAGAACCCCCGTAGAATGCTAAACATAATCCAGACCAGCTCCTTTCTATCGAAGGGAGGGCAGTTTTCATATTGTTTGGAGCTTCATTGCGTGGTTTGGAAAGGGTCTCTTCTTCACCTTACGAGGACAGGTCACTAGCACTGACTTCATTCTTTTAGTTGACCAACTTCATTTTGTATTGAAGATATTGTTCTGATCTGAAGATTGCACATATCATGATGATAACTCCCTAATTTACAGTAATCGAACCGTTTAATCATGGTATCGGGAACATGATGATCCAGCAGCGCATTTTCTGTGACTTGCCCAATAAATATAGTATAGCCCTCGTGATATATATTTTAAGATAGTGTCATATCCCATTATCCTTCTCCTGATTCTCTCCAGGAGTTGGAGTAGTTTCTACATAAGGAATAACACAACATCCTCTTTACCCCCTCATATGCTCATGTCAAAGAGAATACAAGTGGTTTTAATTGCCAAAGGTGCTCCCGCACTTCTTTTGGTATGGGTTTTCTATTATCTTGGACAAACCCAGTATATATATATATATATATATATATATATATATATATATATATATATATATATATATATATATATATATATATATATATATATATATATATATATATATATACAAGGGCTGTTCAAGATAATGGGAAACCATTTCCTGCTAATATAAATCACTTTCCATTAAATAGAAATTAACCTTTTGGAAAAGGTTGGAAGCCTTAATTTAAAAAAGAATATAATATTACTTAATTATTTGAAAATAAATACTAATAAAAAATTTCAGAATTTTTCATATTCCATTTTTGTGAAATATATAAGAATTTAATTCGGGGGAAACAAGTTGTTTTATATAAATTTATCGTTTAATTCTGTTATATTGAATTCCTTTACAAGATTAAAATGAATTTTAAGACATGTTCTCAATGCTTATTTTTTAATCGGTAGTTTTATAGATTTATTTAAAAACGAACGAAAATTAATATTAACTTCACTTTAAGAACTGCGTGAAAGAAAAGGAAATAATAAAATTAATGATACGTACTTCCTTATTCAATAGAAGCTTTTACAGTTCCTTTGTTACATTTTGAGGCTGGCAGACAGGACCAAATGGCTATCTCAAGACTTTTCAGTGGGCACCTGAAATGCTTGTCCTTTGAATCCGGCCGTAAAGTCTTTCCAACGTGTCCCAAGTGCCATCTGCTGCCGGCTTCCCCGCAACATATTCTCGATTGCTTGGGGCTCACTTTAAAGGATGTTCGCAACAGCCCTCTCTTGGTGCTTGACTTTGTTGGGGTGCATGGAATCGTGGATTTGATCTAGCTGCCGCTAGATCCTGAAGGATTGGACACAACAACAACAGTTCCTTTCAAATAATTATTTTAATAATATTTATTTTATAAAGCAACATTTTTAGCGATTTTTTCTACATGAGATAAAATTTCAAATACGTATTAATAAAACAATATGAAGGATTATTTTTCTTATATCTAAATATTAAAAGATTAACTTTGCCTTCTTTCGAAATTATTATTGTGAAATTATTTTGAATTTCACGAGTGAATTACTGCGAAATGTTTACATTAAAATATTCAATGTAAAAAATAAAATGATAGTAAAGTACAACGGCATAGATCTTTTTTTAAGATTATCTTTTACAATTATCATGAAGATATGCATTAAGTAATTTTTTTTCAATAAATTAAAACTAACGTGAATTTTTTTGACCTCATCAATTTAGCAGTGCATTCTTTCATAGATGTTAAAGCTTTTTCAGTCAGAGTGAAAACTGTTGATGTGTCAAAAGCAAAATTCATGGAGGAAAAAAAGGAAGTAATCTGTTTGAGGTTGACCCCAATTTATTACGAAGGTTTGAGTAGCATTCCCACTAACAGTCTTACACTTTTCTGGTAGCTTTCTCCTCCCCTTTAAAAAAAATAAGTCTTTCTCAAAATCGTTTGTTTTAATCTGGTCGAAATTCTTCAGAAACTTTTTCCCACATCTGAATGAGCTAAGAAATAGAGCCTTCTTTTTGTAATTAGAGGTTTCTTTTATTTTTTTTTTCAAAAAGTTAATATGAGCTAATTTATGTGTTTCTTTTAGAACATTTATTTGTATAAGCATTATTTTAAGTTAATTTTATTTAAAAAATGTTAAAAAATCGCCAACAAAATTCTTGACGGTAAGGGGAAGTGGGAGAAGCACATGCACATTTCCTTCAGCATTAACAAATCTAAATAAAAATAATATTGAAGGTCAAATTACGTGATTTAATATTTGATTTCTTTCAATGTATATTTTTGAGTATAATATAATAAATCCACCTTATCTCACAATTTACACTAAAGAAATCATTTGGATTTATTTGTCGCACGCACATTTTTCACATAAAACAGTATAATCAACAGGTTATAGTTTTTTAAAATTAAATATCAGATAAATCGAAAAAAATCCAAATCCTCTCAGAATTTTTTTAAATATTTATACATATCAACTAAGTTAAACGTATAAATGAAATGAGAAAATGAAAAACAAATTGAAATATATGAAATCAAACAAAATCTTAAAGAGATATAAACAGTATAAAAGTTTTTAATTAAATGAAATATAAATAATTTTATTATTTTTGGATAAAATGGATATTAATATTATTTCAAAATTAAACAAGTATTAATCTTGAAATAATAATAGTCGTAAAATTTTGTTTTATCAACTAGTAAATACTATTACTACTTGAAACTGCTAAGCTATGAACTTGATTAACAATCTATGTTATGTTTTCTCAAAAAACAACATATGCTGTGATATGTAAATTATTATCTGTCTACTCATGTACGTAAAAGCAGGTATGAGCAATCCTGTCGACATTGTAAAAGGGGAGGTACCCTAAAGCATTTGAAGGTAGTCAGTGCGAGTAAACAACATGTGTAAATGAATAACATTTATTGGATTCCGACAACAGCTTTCCAACAAAACTACTATTCTCAGTAATTAGAATCTCATGACCAGCGGTCACCAAACTTTTTGACCTCATTCATCAGTAAATTCATAATTTGAATCCCGCTGACCACTAATAGCATTTTTCAAGTGTTAAATATATTTATTAAAGAAATTATGATCTAAGATCACACATAAAATGTACATAGGTAATAAAATGTAACTATTCAGTGTAATCTAATTATGAAAGCTTTATTAATAAACCTTAATAAAATCAATAAAAATTGTAAAAGCAAAACAATTAAAAAATGGTTTAAGTATATCAAACTTTTAACATTATTCATTCCTCGTGTGATGCATGTTCCTGCTATTTAGTATAAAGTAGTAGGAATGATATTGTTTTGATATTTTGCATTTTTTCTTCTCTCCACTACCTTTCTCATGATGCCTCATTAAGACTGGGGAGAGGGATTCAATGACTAGTTCACGGTTAGGGGGAGTACTATTGAAGTTATTATTATCATTCTCAATGTTTTTGAAATTACTCAAGAAATGCAAAATATTCTTTTGCTTTTTTTCACTCATTATGGGTTTAGTTTATTGGAATCGAAAATAAATAAGAGAAGAAATTTAGAAAGGTCAATTTAATTTTATTCCAATATGACGAATAAGTATTTTTCATATTTTTCTGGGGACCAGCGAAGTTTTCTCGCGGACCACTAGTGATCCACAAACTACCTCTTTGGCGACCGCTGCTGATGATTGTCCAGAGAATATAAAAGTTAAGATCTTAAGAGAATTGTATAAAGCATCGCATGCAGGATTTTAGCAGTCATGGACCACTCATGCTCGATAAGACAGAGATACCATTAGAATAGTAGTAGGAATTTTCTTTGAAATTACAGAAATATGGGCGGACCTTCAGTGA
This sequence comes from Latrodectus hesperus, assembly GCA_037975125.1. Classification (NCBI taxonomy): domain Eukaryota; kingdom Metazoa; phylum Arthropoda; class Arachnida; order Araneae; family Theridiidae; genus Latrodectus; species Latrodectus hesperus. The sequence continues at coordinate 9,262,269 of CM075859.1, forward strand.
GGCATCACACAACGGCACTGATCAGAAGCTCATCAAGTCTACTTTTCTCGGAAGAGTCCTTCTGCTTGTAACATCATCATAGAAGTATCTGTGAAAACACTGAAGAGAGCGAACACTGTTGATTTGCCTTCGTTAGTCATAATTACCCAACACTTTGCTTGATTCTATAGGTGGACTTTTGCAAAAATCCTGGTTACTTTTTACTAACATAACTAGGAATATGAACTGTGCCACTATATATTTGACATGTTAAGATCTGTGAAATTGCGCCTTCTTCGAAGCCTAAATATCACCAGCTTTCATCATCACATGTTACTCATAGTGTACTGAAATTCTTGATACATAATATTATCGAATTTTTTTCATGGTCATCTTATTCTAAAAATATACCACCTGTGGATGATTCCTGGTAAAAAGGGACGGAAAATTACTTACCAAATTCTATGATTGATCAGCTTTTGTATTTTTATACAAAAAAGAAAGGAAAGTGAAGGAATGTGTATAAAATGAAGTCTCCTCATTTATCATTCAAGACGCGAGGCCTCAACGGATTGCCATGGTGAAGCGGTTGTTCTTTGTACTGATGACTGATCGAGAAATCACATCTCTCTTTCCAACATAATATATATGTGCAATTAGTAAGATCTTGATATTTGCTTTCTTTTTTTTGATGGAACAATTTTAAAATTCAACTATATATAATTTAGGAAATTATTTTATTTTGTGTCAGTTGCTTGGATGCAAAATTTCAACTATCTTTTTTAAATATATAGAGTACGTTCTTTTCTTCAGAGAAAGTATTCAAAGAAATTTCATTGAGAAAGTGTGATGGCATACGAAAAATATTAAAAAAATTGAAAAGAAAATAGCGCTATAAAAACTTTTCAATTCACCTTAAATTGTCACTCTTTCAAAATGCGAATGTAAATATAGCTTCATAAAATACCTGAAAAGTAAAAAAATAATTCCTTGGAGTAATTTTTTTATTTTTTAAAGTGTATGAATTGAAAACCATTTGAAGGAGAGAAAAATCATTTCACATTGAGAGAAGTCAATAAATGGAATTTATATATAATGTGCGATTTATATTACATACATTCCACTATTTAAATTTTGGAATTTTATCTGAGACTGTGTGAAACTTTAAAATTTGGGACAAGCATTTGGTAAGATATAAACCTAATTTGGATGACGTATTTAAAATAAGATTATTGTTTGAAATGCAAAACAATATGAAATCTTTTTATTTCTTTTGTTTGATATGAAAATAAAAGTATTAAACGTCGTGAGATTTGTCGGAATATTATATAACTTGTTTACCTCGGTAAAGTTTAGCAGCTTGTGTAATTTGGGATTAACTTAAGTAATTTCATATCTCTTTGCCACTGTGCCTCTACAAGCTTATAGAACTATACAGGTATTTCTGATACAGAATTTTGTGCATGGTGAAACTCTCAATCAGATTTGATGCATTTTTGAAGAAATTCATGGAATGTAATAGCCCAATAAATAGACAGATAGCTAAATTTATTTATTATAAATGCCCAAGAAGATTGGCTATGACGCCATTAGCTCTCAAGGCTTCGAATATTTCTGAAATTTACAGCTTCAAAACGCGAGTTAAAAGAGTACGATAATCAAGATGAGTAGAATCGGAAATTGTCGACACAGAAGACATAAGGGAGAATCACAAAGCTCCAGCCAGTACAAGTTCTCGGGCAAACAATCATGGTAGGCATATCACTCATGGAGAATGTCCAGATTGTAATTCAAACGGATTGTAAACTATTTTGTCTTAATAATTACTCCAAAATATGTTCAAGTAGTCTTAAAGTAACGTTCCTAACTACTTTCATTTTATAATTGACTTAATTTGAAAAATGAATTCAAGGAGAATAAACAACCAATTATATAATAGTAGAAAACTATTATTCATTAAAATGGATTTTTCTATGGGATTAAACTAAATACTAGGATCTGGGTATTGAGCCTATTATAAATTATTTTTTTAATGTGAAGTATCCCATAAATCGACATATAATCGATATTAGTTTTCTTTGAATTAGAAATTATACTTGTGAAAAATTATGTTTGGTAAAAATTTCAAATGTTAAGAAAGCGATATTAATTTAAAAATATGATATGCAAATATCCGAAAATCGAAGTGTAAATGTGCTCATTTTTAAAAGGAATTCTTTTATGCTCTTAAACTAAAAAGCTAAAATCCAAGTGCTTATTTTATTTTAAATAAATTCCAAAGCTATTTTTATTTGCAAAATACATTCTAAAAGCAATAAAGACTGGCTTAGACGAGAAAAATGCTGAGCTAATTTTTTCTCAAAAAGCGACGAGGGCAGACTTCCTCCATTCATTGAAACTTCTTTTACTCGAGTGAGAATTCGGACTTCGTGATGCGATCAACGTATGAACTTGGGTACAATGCGCGTTTAGTCAAACAGCGCGAAATGAGCAAAGCACAGACAGAGGCAGTCGAAGAAGCAAAATGAGTTCTTGTGACCCAGTTATTTTTTTCGCTATCCGTGGTTCGAACAATGCCATCCTTAGGCAAAATACTTACGATTCTAGAAACGAGATCCATGTAAGAAGCCAGAGAGGAAACTATGATTAAAACTCATTTGTAAACAACTCACTTTCCGCTCACCCATCGGAAGCATCAAGCCCTGCGAGAAACGAAATGGGCTTCCATCTCAAATTCTCCTTGCCAGAAAATAAAAAAGAAGCAATGAAAACAAAACTGTAACCGCAACTATGGAAATCTTAATCATCGATATTTTTTGTGCAATTGAAATGATTTTAAAAACTATCCCCGTGTCACCGCAACCTGTGGGAAGGAACTCTCTTAAATCCAACAACCTCCGAATCATTCAAACAAAAAACTCGATAACCAATGCTTCTTTTATCAAGTTAAATCTTTCAAATACTTAATTACGAAAAGTTAGGAATTACATTTTTAGTAATTAAACTTTGACTAATTTTAAAACTTTAAATAATAAAATTTAATAATTTTTGGAAAAATCAGCAAAAGTACATGTTTAGGGATTTTAATTAACTTAACGAGCGCTATTTCTTTTGAGTATTGCTATGCTTTATCAGAAGCATTGTCTTTCTTTTTCAAGAATTCTCGAATTTAACTCATGAAGTGTTCAGTATTAACAAATAGAAATAATTTGTGAATAAAATTATTTTTTTAAATAAAATAAATTAGTTTTACAAAATAAATAAATAAGATATTTTGGTTGTTTACATTCATTCGTAATTCTTTTTTTGTTTACATTTGATTCTAAATTTTATCTTTTTAATAAATTCCTGATTTAAAAGACTACATACTTGTATTTGACTTTCACTTTCCATTTAGCTTTTAATTTTCTTTCTAATGAGTTCTTTTTTAATAAGTTAAAGTTTACTTTTCAATATCATTGTAAGGCTAATATTTGTGTGTGTTACATCAAATTAACATTACTTGAATTATTCTTCTAATAATGTTGACATTGTTATACACTAGAAAGAAATTGTGTATAGGGTTGGGATTGTTATGAAAAAAGATCATCAATATTAAGGATTAAAAACTCATGCATATTTAAGGATTTTTATGAAAATGTAAAACATCAGCTAACAAAGAAAAATGATTTCCAAAAACTACATAATGTGATTTCTACTATCTGCAGTAATCGAGTCAATATTTAATGTTGAACTATTTGATAGAAAGAAATGCATTTATTTATTAATTTAAGTCCAATTTAGGAATATGCATAAAATTATTAAATATTCTAGTTTATTATAAAATTGGATTCATAAATTACATTTGCGACCCTACATTACCTTTTACATTTAAATATTACCTCGATTTACATTCGAATATACTTCAATTCAAATTGTTTATCATCATTTCATTGGGTCATTCATTAAGTTAATTGAAGACAGTAAATATAAAATGGTATATAGTAATCCTTTCTTAAAATGTAAAAATATTGATGGTTATATCCTTTTTTCTGTAAAATTTTACTAATAACATTAAATCAAAAATTCACATCTTAAAAAAATTAATTGTAATTATTTTACGTTTATAATGATAACATTTTATATATTATTGATATATTAATAAATATCTTATTTAATATTATTTGTTGTTCACTTTAGAACCAAATAATGAAATGTTAACAAGATAATATAAAGTACAACTTAAAATATTATTTAGTACATTGCCTTATAGTTTTAAATCTCTATGTTTTTAAGCTTAACACACAAATTCTACATTTGAGCTGAATAATATATTATTGCTTTTTCCATATTTCGAATTCATGCTAAAAAAATTGATTGTGATTAATAGACATTATCACACAACCCTATCAACCCGAATGTCTTCGACATATTCATTACTTTCTGAATAAAATCAGAGACAGAGCTCCAGATTATTTTGAAACTATAAATTCTAAATTTTCTTGATTCCTGTATTTTTCGTTATCTAAAGGAAAGAGACCATGTTGCACATGGTTCGTACTAAGTCATATTTATGATAAAAAATGCAAACCATTTTTTATGATGTAAATAGAACAGTAAGAAGTTCAATTTTTAATTATGAAAATAAAACATTTAAAACGCTTAAAATTCCATACCTCTTTCAAAAACAAATAACAAGCAAATCATAAAAAAATATTGTTTTTCCAATTTTGGTTATCTTTCCTATTTATCTAACAAATTTTCCTATTTATCTTACAAAAGGATAAATTAAAAACAAATACAAATATTATTAAATAATTCCGTTTCAGAAATTACAAATTTACGTATGTTTTTCATTCCTGGAAAGAAAAAAAAATTTTTAATGTAATTTTTACCATTACGATAACTTTAAAAAAATATATTTATATTAAATACCCTTAAAAAATTTCTCTTTTACGCAGTTAAAAAATCCTATTTTAACATTTCATCAATTTGTGCGTTTAAATTTTTATATATCACAAGAAGCGCGTATTAAGCTATTGGCAACAGTCTAAAATAGTTTTCCTAAGCCATGTCCCCCACTTACGGGGCAGGGTCGAAAGTGTATTCGGTACTTGTGGATAATCCCGAAGGCACAAACGTCGTCCAATGGACACCACATCGTTTCACGGTGTTTCTCAAAGCATATAAAATGAGAATTCTATCAAATAATAGAATATGCATTTAAAAAAGTTTAATTAATTAAATTAAATATATTATTTTAACAAATACAAAAAATGTTTGAAAATGAAAAAAAAAAACATTTTTTTTGAAAATAAAATTGAAAAACCTATAACATTATAATATACAAAAATAACATTTTAATTCCTTTGACAGTTGTTAACTCTTTAAGTTCATGTGACTGCAGTCCTAAGAGCAGCCTTGGACCTCCCAACATGTTCTTTTTGGAAGGAGTGCTTGTTTGTAGTCATTTTGAACGCCTGTGACTTCCGGTGTAGTTTCAATTTATGCTGCAAATTTATCTTTTCCAAAGATGCATGATTCCAGAATCGTATATCTTTGAAAATATTCAATCTAATTCTGTTCTATGGAAGGTACTTCCCAAATGTTTCACCATTTTGTGGTGTAAAAGTAGGGAAATAAAATTTAGAATAAGGTTTTTATTTAAGAAATAACAAATGAATTTTATCAAAGTAACAATTATATACTTATTATATATAGTCTTTTACTGGTGGCGATGAATTCTGGTATTTGGGGTCATTTTTTTTCGTGACAAGATTTTACATAAGTATCGTGTATTTCTTCATCTTTAAATTACAAAGAGACAAGAAGACAAAGAATTACAAGAGAAATTTATAAATCCTGGGTTTTTTTATTTTGTAAATAAAACACTTATTTTAGAGATAAAACTGTTATTATTTTTTTATTATTATGAATTTAAATTATTAATTTTTAAAATTATTAAAATTTTAAATTTAAGTATAAAAAATTCAGCACGAATTCACTAAATAATTTCAAGTTTACCTTAATAATTAAAGTGAAACACTTTTAGTACATTTTCATTTAAAATCTAATGTAATCAAATGAATCACTTGCTCTGAAAATAAACAAAAGTGATCAGACTTTTCTGCAAAAATGTTTTAATTTATAAAACTGCAGTGAATTAAATCCTAAAATGAGTTCTCATTTTCTCATAAATTTAAAAGATTTCACTTTATTTTTGATGAACAAATTACGTTATTATGAAATAAACCAGGCATTTTAACAACAGCATTTGGATTAGGCATTTTTTATACAAAAAAATTTAAAACAAGTGCTTTTGATATTTGCTAAAAATAATTACTGAAAAATATTTCATTTTTCTCAAAATTAAAGTGTTCAAAATTAATGTGATGTGATGGTATTTTGAGGAATAAGTTTAGTTATAACATTCTTAACTAACAGTTTTCATGAATATTGATAGATATTCTAAATTTATGGATGAAAATATCTGATTAAAGTTTTTTCAATAAAAACGAACCAATCTATTAATTATAGTATTTATGGAACTAAAATTCCAAGAACGAGTTGAATGCAATGTAAGTGATTTTTTTGTGAAATCAACAATTGCTTGGCACTGGTTCTTGCAGGTTGATGTATGCTGTTACACATGAATATCATTGAAATACGGTCATGAAATTCTAAAAAAGTAACTAATGAGTCACTTAAAATATCTTGACTGAGTTTACGATTCCAACTGTTCGGCAAAATATTAGACTCATTTTCCGTGAGAACCAAAGGAAACTTCCTGAAGTTCAATCAGTTTTTCCCCTGAATTTCGCTTGAATAAGTAGCATGGACATGGCTCTTTTCGCACCTAGTGTCAATATGGGATCCATTTAAAACAGCTAAACTCAAATTTCATTTCTTCAGATAACCTAAATATTTCTAATAACAATTGCTATTAAATCGCAGTAAATCTATTTTTAATATACCTAATTTATATAGATTGAAATTCTACTAGCGATGGTTAGAATTGTTCCTTTGTTTTATCGCCAATTCTAGTTTTACTTTATTTGTCAGCGGAAGCAAAAACAAATAATTATATTAATTTTTTTTTCTCCATTCAAATATATTTTTGAATATTTCTAATTTACTACTTAAGAGTAACATGATGACTATTCTGATAAATTTCGAAGAAATTCATAGCATTTTGTAAAAATAATTATCTTAGTTTCTCCTCAATAAAACGCTTCAATATTTCTGTTGCTATTTGTCTGCTCATTATTTTTTAAATTATTTTAGATTATTTATTTTTTTAATTAATTTTAAAGAATTCAATCGATATCTTCTCTGGACCCAATTTATCATTTGAAAAAGACTGCGAATAGAAGTGTACATTTCACAAGATTTCTTCTATTTAAAACTGAAAAGTTTTGTGGATTCCTCTTTTACAGATTTTTTAAATTTACGTAACCATTCCCTTGCACTATTTCTTTCTAATTTTGAATACAAATTAATCAAACAATGCATTTTTTAGGAAAATAGAAGAAGAAACAATTGTCCGAATCAAAATATTGATTAGAAAGTAAAATCGTATTTAATACATCAGAAGTTTTATGATCGTTAATTCGTTTTTATAAATTTTTCTGAGGTAATTTCAATGTGAAGAATGTCTTTGTAATCAATATTCCTATTTCTAATATTGCAAATGAAATTTATAACTGTTGACAGGAAAACATAAAAGGTACCGGGAAAGAGGCTCTCCCGATTGAAATCTGAAAATTGAAGCCGTTGTTAACGAGCAGTATTCATAATTATTAAAGAATGAATGCTAACAATTAATATCGAATCTGCATTCAAATTTTTAGATTCAATGAATACTAAATGGAATTACAAATTTTAATAGATAAATAAAATAATCCGTAACAACAGTTACAAAAATTGAAAATTATAGAGAATAGGAGAAACATGTTAAATTCTCTCTCTCTCAGTTTAAACATAAAATACGAAAAAACACGTCATATAAGTTATTCATTGTAATAAAATGAAAATGATTGATTGTTAAATTATATTGATTTTAATTTGATATACATTACTTTTTATAAATTTAAATTTATTTTGAAAATTTTAATTTGATATTTAACATAATAAACGTGACAAGAGACAGCATCGTCAAATATTTGCTGTAACAAGATTGCTTTTTTTAATTAAAATTAATATATGTATTATAAAGTTAATAACTTAACCGTATAAAACTATGCTATCTTATTGAATTATTAAAGAAATTTACTTTTCGAATTTGCTCATTATTTTATGAGCAGTTTTTTACAAAGAAAAAATTATTTTGATACCATTTAATTTATTTGTTGATTTAGTGCGAAGTCTGCCAAATGATTCGATAAAACTTACTGAGGCCTAGTACTAAAACCATGCTCTAGGGAGTGAAAAATCCCAAATTCGGTGTTTTCTGGTTTTCTTATTTACGATACATGAATATGACTTTCTATCAATGGAAAAATTATTTTCGAAGGCAGTAACACCCGGTAATTATCAGAACTATTTTGGAATAATTTAATTTTATTCGATTCATTTACTAATCATGGTGTTAGAACTATGCTCTTTGGAGTGGGAAATCCCAGATTCAATGTTTTCTTAGTTTTCTCCCTTGTGATACAAAATTATAACCCACTATCTTTTAAAAAAACTCTTGCAGAAGAAAATGTGTGTTTAATTCTAGGCTATCCATTAAGCGGTATCAAAAAGGAAGGTTAAGTTCACATTGCATATTTATTATTTCATTCATATTATAAATTTCCTTTTTGTAAATTTATAAATAATACAAATATGTGTGTGTGAATGAAATTTATAAATAATACAAAAAATGAAGGTTAAATGCACACATTATATATTTGTTAATTTTTATGATCGATGGTGTTCTATTAAATTTAAGTATTACTTAAATTTCAATTGAATTACATATAGTTAAATACTAAACCAACTTTGTTTTATATCTTTGTTCATTGCTTATTTTAATGTGAAATATTTTTGACTGCTAAAATTAGTTTAAAATTAATATTTACTACACTTATTTCCAAATATCTGCTCCACACATTATTAATTTAGGTATTAATAAATTGTCTTAAATGCAAGACAGAGCTAGGCTTAATAAATCGTCTTTACAATCCTAAATAAAACAAAAATCCATCAGAATCAAGGTAATAATACTTAATCTTCCCACTTCCGTTATATAAAATACTATGCAATCTTATTCGGTCAATCAATTCTTTTTCTAATGTATATCAAGGTAGTTGACATTGCGAAGGACGTCGAGATTATAAAGTCTAGACTGGCATGTTTGCTTGGAATTCCTAAAATGTACAAGATTTCAAACATTGCTTTCCAATGAAAAGCGTGCTTCAGTGCACATATTGCTCGGTTACCGTTTCTTCTCAAAAATGTTTGCATGTTTTTTATTCAGGAGTCGGTTGGAGGGGAAGGAGGCTATTAGTGGGGGTGTGGCTTCTTTACATTGATTACAATAGGCCTTTTAATATGAATGGAGAGCAACACGAAAACGAGAATATCCTTTTGCTACATGTTTTCAAATTGATCCCGACTCGCTCAGGGTATATTTCCATGTGATCTCCAAATTAGTTTTTAGGATAAGAATCTTATAAAAAACAACTATACAAAAATTCAAAATTAAGTGAAATTATTTGTGATTGCAGAATTGAAAGACGCACTGAAAAACATCTTTAACACTAGGTATACGGGACACGCTCTTACGGGCACAAATATTGCAGCCCCTGCAATATTTGTGGGAAAAATGAGCCAAATGAATGTGAAGTAAAGTACTGAAGCATTATAGAACAATAAAAACTTTCGATAACAGTATATCGCATATTTTTATTTTTTACTTGTAGTGTTTAATTCTATGGCCTTCTTAGTGGTTCGTTTTCTTTCAATATATGTATTTGCTCATGCGTCAAACTGACCCTTTGTCGTCGAGATCGGAATAAAAGATCCATGTTAAATGAAACAAAAAAAAAATCAATTACACATGCTAAACACCGCAGCTAATAAATGCGTCGCGAATTAAAATATACATGAATCATTTTTTGTAAAGATGATAAAGGGATGGATTACCATGAATAAGGAAGGATTGCTCTTTGTCTAATGACTGTAATCGATAAGGTCTCTTAAAGATAACACATCCCAGACCATCAAATAGATCCTCAAATGTGTAAATCTACTACTAAGTAAATCTTTTTACATTGGGACAATTGATTTCTTCTGAAGGAATATATATAGATATGAGCAGGGGGATGCTGAAATTTATGAGTGTGACATACTTAGGAGTCTTAGTCCCAGCAACATTATCGATACTTTATTCTAGTCGAATAAAGTTTCCCAATATAGATTATTTCTACAATGCTCATAGAAAATAAATAAGAAAAAAAATTGAAGTTATATATGTTGAATTACGCATGACTGAGAAAGAATTCAAAACAAATTGGAACAGTATATTGGGAAAATTTTGTAGTTTGCTATTATAATGAAAGAGAAGTTCCTACTTTTTCCTTAACTCAAAGAAACGCATACAGATAAAGGCATTCCCATTACACTGATAAATGGTTTTTGTGATTTCTTTTGAAGATCCTCGTTCTGCTTCTTTCTTAATCAGCCATGTCATCCCTAGTCCCTTCCTCGGTAACGAAGATGCTCAATACTCTGCGGAAAGTCTGTTCGGAATGGATGGTCCCGTATAACTGCGGCTGTTACATTTCGGCTTTCTACAAATACGCGTGTGTGCATCGGCCGACATCTACATTGGGCTCGACCAATTCTTTGGAAGTGGCAGCCTTTGTAATTTAGAAGCAAGAACTTAGCAGAAGATGCCCATTGCTTGAGCTGTCACCTACACAAGTATTATTTCTCTTGAAAGATAGTGCGATCACCACACTTTTTTTTAACGTAATGCATGTGTTTAGGTAGGTGGTGGAAAATATTTCAGGTTTTGTTTTCTTTTCCAAAATAAAACACATTATTTGTGTAAAATCATCGCAAGAGATCCCTGGTATTTAAATTCCTTATAACAGCTGTTAGCAGTTAGGTAACTTTCTTGACAGTATTGAAGCTAAATACTCCTACCAATGGAGTTGCAGTAATAATATCTCATAAATTATGATCAGAATCAGTTACACATTATGTAAGAAACAATTATCGTTGTGATATAATCCCTCCGTTTATTATGATTAATCTTGAAATAATTTACATTTAAAAACCCCAATTTATCATCTTATTATTATCTTTCAAAAAAGGACATGAATTACTGTAAACTATGTACTGAGGGCAAAGATAGGGAAAAAATGTTTTCTTTTACTTTTAATTTGTAATTTTACAATTTTATGTAAATAATCTGAGCCTTTTCTCGGTTTTTTTTACGTAATGACGTCCTTAATTACATGCTTAATGAATAAATTCTTTATTAAACATCTTTATTCTTTTACTAAATTGTTTTATTCAAATTATTCTTATTTAAATGCAGTTGCCATCAATTGTGATCACGGTACAATTACGTGGGTATTCTCAAATCTATTACCTTCTGCTGTTTTTTTTCTTCCATTTTTTCATTCTAAAATCGAAGGACGAAATTCTTGCTGAACGAGTTTTAGAGAGCCAAGCTTCAGTGATGTGCTTCGGAATATCAATCAATCCTAAAAATAGGGGGAAGAGTTCGCGAAATTCTGCAGCAAAGGAATCTGAGTTTCATCAGGGTCAATATTTAATTTTTATCCGTTATAGAATTTTAAAGAAGAAAATTACTCATGAAGGAAATGTGTAGAGGGAATCAAAAATGTTCTGCAGAAATTATGCACAATGTATAGAAATAATAACATGAAAAATAACATTATTTCTATTCTTGAATAATATAGTTTTTATGAATATAATATTTATATATAACTGGAAAACTTCAATCTTATTTTAAAAATCTGAACTCTGAACGCAATAATTTTTTAGTTTCTGCACAGTTAACTACTGATTTTTCATACCTGAGAGTAAATATTTATTTGTTTAGTTTCTTGTTCCTGTATCGTTACTTTTTGCCCTAGAAGATTAATTTGATGGTGATTGACATTGTACAGTGTACTCCGAACCCCTATAAACGTCCATGCCAAGTGTGCATGAGCTATTGGACTGCAGAAACCGTTTTATTCAGTTCAATGTAACGAACTACGTAGCTGTAGCATGACTCTAAGGTATGGATTGAGAAAATGGACATAATTTTTATTTGGTGATGATTACTCAAGTTTATTCTAAAAAACAATATCAAGTTGAAAAATTTAATTCCGGAGCTGTAAAACATTTAAAAATGTTTGAAATGTATCTTATTTTGATTGGCTAAGTGTTTAAGACTATATTTTGCTTACATAGTTTATACAATTTTTATTATTCAAAATGACAACAGCAAATGAATAACCTCGTGATATTTATTTAGAAAACTTTGATTAATAATCATTCTACAATTTAATATGTTTCGATACCTGTGTTTTTCCCACTACGGAGTGCGAACACAATTCGGATCAGGATTAATACAGCTGGATTCGGATGAATGGAAATTCTACAGCTAATCGTTCAATTTCAAATTGTTTAATAGAACATAGAACAGTTTTTAACACGCATAAAACCGTTTTTTTAACACATATAAAAAATTTTTAATCAGGCATTATTTTTAAATAGATTTTAATAATAAAATCATATTTAATAAGTATTTTTGAGGTTTAAAATTTTATAACTGTAACAGATCAACGTCCTCTAGCGGTCAAAAACGAACTGAGAGAACCAGATGAGCTTTAACCCTAGAGATTGCTGCTGCTGCTCGAGTATGATTGTCAGAGTTATTTTTGTTTTAATGTTCATATGTTATCCTTTCGTGTTGTGTGTGTGTGATTTCTCTATGTTGCATAGATGTTGTTAAATAAATATAGAAATATAAGCTAGCCGTTTAAATTATTCTTCATACCTATAACACAGAAAATTTGTCGCCCAACGTGGGGCCGAATTCGAAACGATAAGTATTCTTTTGTTATGATTTACATTTTATTAAATCGTCGGAATTGATAAGTTTACCCAAATTCATAGAATCTAAATTCATATTGTTTAACCAAACAATTATATATCATTTAATTTTGGCTTATCCATGCTTTAAATACTATTTTAATGTGTTAAAGTAATTTAAACATTTATACTGAATATTAAAGGAGAAATGAGATTACTTTAAAAACGAAATTCTCAAAATTGTTCAAAATAAGTTAGTCACACAGGCCACCGTCGCCGAAAAGCTTGTTTTGTTTCCTTTCAGGAATTCTCGCAACAGATTTATTACTTTCAAGTGCCTTTCGAAGGAAGGAAGGGCTCCTTTTTTTTCTCGCAACTAAATAATTCTTAAAAGAGAATCTTATTTCTCTATGAATTTATATTTTATTTTATAGAAAATAAGTATAAGATTTATTGATATTGAAACTTATTCAATAAATAATCATATGTGTTCATTATATGACATATAATATTGTTTGCATACATTTGTTTAATTATTTAATTGCAGCTAAATGATTTTAGAAATAACGAAAGAGAATTTTATCAATTTTATAAATATGTAATCTTTACTACACGTTCTGTTTTCAATCAAAAACAAAAGTATTGAATTATTAAAGCAAAATAGTGCTGTGTATTATTTAAAAGAAAGTTATTTGAAAATTTATTTTTGGTTATTGTATTGATCTTATTGTTGTAGAAAATGTGTATTTTTGTATATTTGTTACATTATCTAATGGCTTATATTTTTGAGAATTTGTCATAAGTCATAATTTTGAGTATTTGCCATAATAAAATATTCTGTTACTGTATATATAATTTATGTTTTTCGGTCTATGGAAATATAATTAGATAATTTATTTGAAAGAGAATTTTGAATAGTCTTAATAATTTTTGTGCACTAATAAGAAAACATTAAATACTCTATCGATAATTTTATTTTAATTAAGTATTTCTGAAATTAACTGTATGTTTGTATTGTTTTCTATATATTCAAAATTTGTTTTAAAATTTAAGTGAAAATATTTATTTTTTTAAATTCACAAGATTATTACTTTCGTATTAAGTAGTTGGTAGAGAGTGATGATTTTACAGTGTTTGCTATATATTTAATATTTTTAGTAATTGTACTGACTTGTTTCTAGTATTATTTTAATCATTAGTATTACTTTCTTTGTTATTCCAATAATTGAAATACATTATCTTCTTTTAAATAGATTGTAATGAGGTGTATGATTTGATGTGTTTATAAATGTGTTTTGATTTGATGTCTCTGGTATTTGAATAATTTTATGTTTAATAATTTTCTTTTGGTATCATTTGATTTTCTAAATATTTAAATCTTAGTTAAGGTATTGAATTTAAGACTTTTTTTGAACTTTAAAAACTTTTTACATAATTCACTAATATTGAAAGACTTTGGTAAAAATGGCATTTCTTGACAAATTTAAAAAACAAGACCTCCGAACTCTTGCAACAGAGCTTTGTTTGGTTGTGTCAGATGAGATGAAAATAATTTACCTTAGAGAACTTATAACTAAAAGTGATAATTATGATGAAGAACTTGTGAAAAACATGCTTAGCGTTATAATAGAAGATCGCTGAAAAGCTGAAGAGGTTGCTGAAGATAACTAGGTAAAAGCTGAAAAAGTAGTAGAATTTGAGAGATTAGCAAAAGAAAAGGAAATTGAAGGCTCTTCTGATTCTGAAAGTCCAAAATTCGAACTTAATCGTATCATTCCTAAATTTAATCCAAAAGAACATGAAATTGGACTATTTTTGATTATATTCAAGAGACAGTTAAAATTTATGAATCTTCCCGAGTCTTCTTGGATACCATATTTAATTGGCTCTTTGCCAGCTGAAATAACACAACTGCCTGCTAGAGAAAATGAACAAGATGCACAAAATAATTACCAAAAGGTGAAGGAAATGCTCCTTAAAAGATTTAGGGTTACCGCTGATAAGTTTCGACAATTATTCTCTCAACGCAGGAAAAGTTCTGATACAACTCGGCGAGACTTTTACTTTGAATTAGCTTCTTATTTTCATGGATGGATAAAAGAAATGACTATTACAACTTTTGATAAACTCAAAAGCTTAATTATTGCTGATCAAATTAAGAAAAGAACACCACCAGAAGTCAAAGATCATTTTCTTAACTCTCGGGCAAACTGGATTAATCCCCTAGATATAGCTGAAAAACTGGATGCTTATGAGAATGTCCGGCAAGGAACAAAGGAGCAATTGAACCAGTCTCAGAGGAAACATATTCAAGAGATGAAAACAGGAAAACTATACCAGATAGAAAATTTCGTACTGTGGTTAATACTCCAGAAAATGCTCGAAATTCTAGATATTCAGAAGTTCCAATTACTCGTTCTTCTATTTCTAGATTAAATGGAAGATCATCTATTCAATGTTTCGGTTGCGGAACGCCTGGAGTAATCAGATCAAAACGTCCTATTTGCACAGATTCTAAACATGAAGATACAACTGTTAATTGCATGAACTTATTCACTAATAATATAACAACAGACCTGTCAAGTATGATTGTCTTTGAATTGTTTGGTAAGAAGATTGCAGTTTGTGCAGATACTGGTGCTTCACATTCTATTGCAGGAGAAAATTTATATAACTTTTTACGAGATAATGGAGTTTCTTTTGAAAACAAGAATATTTCGCTCACTCTAGCTGATGGAAAACTTCAGTCCATGGTTGCCCTTAAAACTATTGTCAATCTGTGTATAGAAGATAAAGGTGTGTCAACAGAACTTCTCGTTCTACCTGAAGCCAAGGATAACAGCACACTCTTAGGAATAGATTTTCTCCACGCAGCTGGTATTGTTCTTGATGTTCAAAATGGGACCTGTCATTTTTGCGAAAATCCGCAGAGACAGTATTTCTTCTTCGTAAAACCTACTAATGCAAGAAAAGTATCAAACATTTCTAAAACTTCAATAGTGCTTGAAACTGCAACTGTAGTTCACTTGAAAAGTGACGATAGAAGACATCTAATAGAGACGCAAAGAGGAAAACTAAATTGCTTGCTTCAAGGTTACAAGCACTGCTTTGAACCAGGGGGAGAGCCCACACCTTTCATTAACCACAGAATATAGACATTAGACCCTCATCCTGTATCTGTTCCACCATATCGTATGTCTCCAGCCAAGAAAGAAATACTTAAAGAACAAATTGATGAACTGTTAGCAAAGAATATTGACACATACCCATTACCTCGAACGGACGATCTATTAAACGAGGTGACGCCGACATCCTATATGTCTACCATTGACTTACAATCTGGTTATCATCAGGTTCAAGTAGATGAGACTGACTAGGACAAAACTGTTTTTATTTGTCCTTTCGGCACTTATCGTTATCTACGTATGTCTTTTGGATTAAGAAACGCACCTACCACTTTTCAACGCCTAATAGACAAATTCAGAAGTGATCTGAAGGATGTCTTCGTACTCTCATACTTGGATGATATCATAGTCCAATCAGATACATTTGACAAGCATTTGAAAGACATAAAGACTGTTTTTGAAAGACTTTCTCTATTTAAACTCCATGCAAATAGAGATAAATGCAATATTTCCTGTGAACGTGTTAAGTACTTAGGATTTTGGTTCACCAGAAATGGAATTGAAGCTGATCGAGAGAAAATTTCATCTATTCAAAGAATTCCTGTTCCAAATAATGTCAAAGAATTCCAATCGCTCTTACAAACCTGCTCATGGATTAAAAGATATGTTCCGAACTTTGCAGACATAGCACGACCTCTTAGTTACCTAACTAAGAAAAACGACAGTTGGTCTTGGGGATTCGAACAGCAAAAAGCTTTCGAAACTTTGAAAGAACGCTTGACAACATCCCCTGTGTTAAAACAACCGGATGGATCTATGGCTTTTGTAATTCGTACCGATGCTTGTAACTATGCCCTTGGTGCAATCCTTCTACAAGGAAACAGCCCAGAAGAACATGTTATAGAATATGCGAGTCGTTTGTTGACCCCAGCAGAACGCAACTATTCGACTACTGAGAACGAAGCTTTAGCAGTAGTTTGGGCATTGGAAAAATTTCGTGGCTACATTGACCATCAAGAAGTGATTATTGCTTCTGATCATCAACCTCTTAAATGGCTTCTGAGCTTCTTAAAGTCTCTCTCAGGATGCTTGGCAAGATGGGCTTTAAAGATCCAATCATTTAACTTGAAAACAGAATATACATCTGGAAAACCAAATGTTGTGGCCGATATGTTATCAAGACCAACTTACTTTCATGATGATGATCCAAGTTGTGAAATGCATGCAATCTCTGTCGATTTGCCAACTAGGAAATAAAGTGATATTCGTAAAGAACAGTTGGCAGATCCAGATATGAAGATAGTTATCGATTGTCTGGAAAACACACAATGATAAGGATGAAAACTTTGTAAACTATATCAGTCGAAGTTATATGGTGAATGAAGGTATTTTGTATCGTTATTCACCTGAAACGAATTCAAACGATGCCAAATTAGTTGTTCACATTTAAGAACGATAAAGAATTCTGCAAGAAACCATGATGCTCTTACAACTGGTCACTATGGCGTGTAAGGTATTTACAATAAGATAGCTTACAGATATTATTTCCTAGGCATGAGAAAGTACATCTCAGATTATGTCAAAATATATGTAGAATGTAATCAGTCAACCAACAAATCAGAAACCCTCTGGTCTGCTTAGAGCACCGGTTTATGCGCAAATATTCGAAACTCTTGCTATTGATCTCTTTGGTCCTCTCCCAGAAACCCCAACAAGAAAGAAATGGATATTTATTGTGGAAGACACGAGTACCAAATGGTTTGAGTTATTTGCTCTTAATGAAGCCACAGCGTCAAACTGTGCCAAAACGCTACTTGAGGAAGTTTATCTACGTTATGGACTTCTTTGAAGATTAATCAGTGACAACGGATCTCAATTTGTTAGTGCCGTCATGCAGCAGATTTGTCATTTGTTGAATATTAAACAGGACCTTATCCCTGTTTATCATCTTCAAGCAAATCCCTCTGAACGTAAGAACAGAGATTTGAAACCTAGATTAGCCATCTTAGAAGGCGATGTGCATGATACCTGGGAAGAACATCTTCCTATGATTCGTTTTGCCATGAATACAGCTAGATGTGACACCACTGGTCACACTGTCACTTATCTGCAATTCGGCAGAGATGATGTTCGTCACGACATGAGATCAATAATTAATAATGACAACTATTTCCCTGAAATAACGCCTTTTTTGAAAAGGTTTGCTCGCCTGACTCCTCAAATCAGGGAGCTAGTAGAACAAAAACAGGATAGAAGAAAGGTGTATTTTGACAAAAAAACATAGACAGGTTTATCCATACCTAATACTCACAAACAGGTCTCCAACCACATATGATATTGCAGATCCTGCTGCACCTGACCAAGTGTTAGGTACATATCATACGAATGTGATAAGGCCATACCAACTACCTTCATCGAAAGACAGAGGTCCATTTGTTCCCTTAAGAAAACGAGGGAGACCTCCAAAAATCAGACAATCAAATCCTGGCTCATCATCGAGACGATTTCAGAGCCAGAAGGGGAGTCTGTAACAGAGCAATATCCTCTAACAGTCAAAAACAAACTGAGAGAACCAGATGAGCTCTAACCCTAGAGACTGCTGCTGCTGCTGCTCGAGTATGATTGTTAGAGTTATTTTTTTTAATGTTCTTATGTTCTCGTTTTGTGTTATGTGATTTCTCTGTGTTGCATAGATGTTGTTAAATAAATATAGAAATAAGCTAGCTGCTTAAATTATTCTTCATACCTATGACACATAACCAAATTTTCAAATGAAAAGAGCAAATATGAAATTACAGTTGATAGTTAAAATCTTTTTAGTATATTTTGCGCTTAAAATTTCAGAATATAAAATAACTATTGTAGTTAAAAAATGTAAAAATAATTTACAATTTTTTTACGTCTTTCACTATTATTTTGATCGTTATCTGTCAAATATATATCTGCCATTTTAAGAAATTTGAAAAAAACTTGAAAGTAAACACATACATTCCCAAATGAAATCATAAGGATTTTAATGCAAATTATATGGCTATATTTAAATAAAAACTAACACGTTCTTCTTTGATTTTACCCGTAGCTTCAAGAAATTTAGCATTTATTGGAACAAATTTGAATTTTTAATAAGATGATTTTGTTCTATTTAAAAGGGAATAATTTCTTTCAAGTCTTCGAGACACAGAGGTTAGAATACTTTGTTTTTTCATCAAACTTTTACATCGAATGACTAGAAAGGACAAACTGTTTTTTTTTAATCATTTATAGCTTTTTCAACCCACTTCTGCATTTGTTTGAAGCATACTTTATGCGAAGTTACTATTGAAAATTAAAATTATTGTTAAATGTAATTTGAATTTGGAAAAGAACAAATTCTGATCTAGAATATCTCGAGAGACTTATATATTTATAAGCACACACACACACACACACACACACACACACACACACACACACACACACACACACACACACACACACACACACACACACACACACATATATACATATATATATATAATGAAAAGCATGTAAATATATATATATATGTGTGTGTGTGTGTGTGTGTGTGTGTGTGTGTGTGTGTGTGTTGTGTGTGTGTGTGTGTGTACTCTACTGTCGATAAATATTGCTAAGTTTATATGATTAAAAAAATGTCATTTCACAGCTTGCACTTAAGAATTCTTTTACTGTGGTTTGTAAAAAGGATTGAATTGGGAAATGTGGGGAAATTGTGGTGGAAAGATTACCAATGATCTTAGTCTTCCAAAAAATTGGTGAAGTTAATCCCCAAATAGGGGTTGTATTGCAAGATGATGCGCAAGACAGCTTAGTGGACTTAACCGGTTTAGATTCTAATTTAGATCAGGATTTTTCGAATATTTCTAATTCAGACAGCAAAAACTGAATGATTACATATCATGTGCAATCTGATGTGATTTTTTTAGCAAATTTGAATGAAATTGGACGCAATTACTGTAAACAGAATAAAAAATGTTTATATATATTTTTTTCAATTCCGTTTATAAGTTCGTTATTTCCATAATCCTTATAACATTACGTATTCAGCATTTCTCTTCCCTGTAGTTTAATTCTCCCCTGTAATTGTAAATGTGTTTTAAGATGTTTTTCAATGGCTGTGGTGATTAAGGAGATGTTTCTTCCCATTTAACTTAGAACGGCGTTTATTCAAATCGATGTTTCTACCAGAAATTACGGGACAAAGTTATATGTTAGAAAAGCAAATTATCTTTTATAAATGATACTTTTTTAAAAGTATGTAATTTTAAGAAGAATCATTTAGGGTATGAAGTATTTTTGAGCTTATTTGGTTATGTCATTAAATTAATGAAAACTTTGTTTTTAAAAACTTATTTTATTTAATAATGTCACTCATAAGCGGTTGTATATACAATATCAATACAGAATTTCTACCCGAGAGTTAAAAATCACTTTTCAAAAGCTAGCACTACATCAGTTATAAAAATTTATATTTTCAAGTTACATAATTTCATGATATTGTATGTTTATAACACCATCCATCCATTCCTTTTAAGTTGAGATATTTAACAAAGAGTTATACATTTTCTTTTCGGTCTTTTAAAATTTCCTTATTTATGAGTGTAGAGTTTTTTCTAAATCAAAGAATAAGTAAGGCACATCTGCTGCATGTCCGTTCTTTTTCAGCATATTCAATTTTGAATATCTGACATTTCATAGTTACGAAAGCTATTTCTAACGTTTTTAGAGGTATTTCACAGTTTATATAAATTTTTACAAAAATACACATACACATGGATTTGTGAAATCAAATGGCACTTTAGAAGAATGTATAATGTGCTCACTTATAACTCTAAATTGTACGCTACTTTAATATTTTTATAATGAAAAGCATGTAAGCAAAGTATATATGCTTCAAAGGCAAATGAAAAAAATAAATGTTGTAACATTTTTCATCAGTTATTGCCTTCTTTTTTAATAAAAAAATAAACCTAAGCAATTAGCCTTTATTAAATAATTATTGTATAGTGCATACAATAAAAGTCCAAAGTATTTTCAAAATTCATTTACAGTTCCATTTTCATTTACTTAAGCGGAATTCACGTTTTATGGATATAATTATTATATTTTAATTCATATTATAAGTTTAATTCAAGCTTTATAACGAAAACACCTATTATTTTGATACTTTATGAACAAATAATTTATTAAAAAATGTTTAATTTATTTTAATCACATTTAAAATTTTATTTCAAACTTTTAAAAATAAAGTAAGATTAATTTGAGTTAAAAAAATAGGATTTATTTCATTCTAATGAAGTCAGAATAGATATGTTAAAGGAACCCTATTATATCAAAACCTAGAACTGGCGTAAACACGTGACTCATATGATACGTCTATTGCTATTTCTTCTTATGAATTGAATTGAAAATATATTGTACATAGTAATGCTAGAAAAGGAAAGAAGAGAGCTCATTTCATAGCACTTACTAGCAAATAAATAAAAAATTTAGCGGTATGTGTTTAACATAAATAAATTAAATCGATAGTTTTTTTTTATATAATTTTTTGAATTATCTGTAGTCATTACATTAAATTTTATAATTTGATTGTCAGTTTTATATTAGAAGATGATCCAATCACTTGCTCTACATTAGTAATTTAAATAGTTTTATTGTGACCATTTATGATTTCAGCTATAAAATGGTTTAATTTAGACAACAATTTATTGTTTGTTGTAAAATTTGCTAATCTGCATTCCAAGTAGGAGCTCTCCGTCCATAGAGTGGGGCTCCTCAATAATTCTTCACGCTTTCTTCCATTGGTCTCGAATGATTTCTTTCACAATTATATATCATTTAAGAAAAGCTTCTTTGAAATTATATTTTTATATAGAATATACAGATAAGAATACAGTGCATTTTACATTGCATTTCTAACAGAATTAAAAAATTTGTGGAGGAAGAAACACAATAGTTTGTTTATTTCTACATATTAATATTGTTTTGAATCGATACTGCATTATAAATTTTTTAAAAAAAAATAATCTTGTTTGAAAATAAAACTTAAAATTGGTATTTAGAAGTTAAAAATTCCAGGAAAATATATTGTGAAAAATTAATCATAAGTTCCTCATAAAATGAACTTATTAAATGATTGAAAACAACTGGATTTATGTACTGGTAATTTAAATTGATAGTTTTTAATTCAAGGTAATGTTTTTTAGTAAGCGAAACTATGCAAACGATATCTAGTTTGATAATTTACATTACGAGTTTATTGCATACCCTCTACCAATTCTTAAACAATAAACCATTATCACTGATATGCGATCTTTCATTCTTTCGTTGAATCGGATGTGATTTTGATGTTTTTTAAATAGGGTGTTTCTACATGTTTTATTTAGTCAACTTGAGTTTAATGTCGTCTCCTTTCTACTTCATATTTTACTTTCTTACAAGTAATTTAAGTACTTTTTGAAAGAATTTAAGAAATACTATCTGGTAAAATAATTTAAACTACTGTATTCAAATAATTCAGATTTTGCCCATTGTAAATTCGGTTTGCTTTCCAAATTGAATTCCCTCCTTATATAAAAATAATTGAATTGATTCTTTTGTTTTAATTCACTCAATCATTCCTAAAGGATTTACATCTAAATTGAATTCTCCTATAAATTTCTGAAGGATTTATGTCTGAATTAAGTTTTAATGCAAATTGTCATTGAAGATCTCTTCTCAATAAGTTAAGTTACATGAATAAAATCTCATTAACTATTGTGACATCATTCAAATAATAACAAAATATTCACATAAAAGTGTAAACATACTTGCAGTTGGAGCTTTAAAAGTTATCTAATTAAAAATAAAAAAATTTTGATGTCATTTATTTGTCGTAAAGCACATCATAAAGTCTAACAACATACATTTTTAGAAAAACCAGAGATCAGTTGAACTTAACACGAAACAAGAGAATTATTTTGTTTTAATGTCTCCATTTAATTTCATTTTACATATTTTTATTATATATTTTAAAAACCAAAATTATTTTATGTATTTTATAATATAATTTTTGTTTAATTTAAAGTAAATTTAATTTATTTAATATAAAGGCATAGTTGAAAATATTCATTTAAATAATAAAATAGTTTTTTTTCTTTTAGTCGAATCAATTATGTTTTAATCGAATTTGGAAACAAATATTTATTTTATTGCTTAAGTTTTCCAAGAAAAATTAAGTGAATTCCACAGTTTTTTAATAAATATTATGTAGACAATTACTATTCTGTACATGTATAATATAAATTATGTCATAATTAACTTATAAACTTCGAGACAGTTTATGTTGCAACAGTCATCAACAGTCACAATAATAATTTCTTAAAAGAAATGCTATAGATATTTTTATACAATTCTTTGACTTTCGAAATTTTTACAAGCTAATTACACTGCTGTTGCCCAGTTGTATATTTCCATTTGTCATTGAAGAAAAACTATCACTTAATATGTCGTGTTTGATGAGCGATATATTGCATTATTACACTATAATAGTGTATTTCATTAAATAAAACTTAATATAAGAATGTTTGTGTATTTTTTTCTGTTTTTTATAGAGAATAAAAATTTATCTAGGAGAAATACAATGATCTCACAAAAATTTGCCATTTATTTCATTTTTTGCTTTTAAGAATACTTGTAATAAATTTCATGTTTGTAAAAAATTGTTCAAAAAATGACGAAAAAAATTAAAATTCAGATTCACTCTCTAATTATATTTTTCCATACATATATAGGAATGTTGCAAATTATTGATATTTCCCTTTATTTTCATATTTTATGTTGTTTTTTGTCTTTATATAGTTCCATAATATTGATATAGCATTTTCAATATCTAGTCAATACGAATTTCATAGCTCTTCTTAAAAAATTCAAATAAATATTTGAAGTCTCCTTTGAAAATATTTACATATTTTTAAATCCATGTTAAAAATAATATTTTTAAACATAATTTAAAAGCGATTGTATATTTTAAGTAATTATTTACAAAAGCCAATATATTTTATATAACTTATAAAAGGATTTTTTTTTCATTTCTAAAAATTTATTTAAATCCCATAGTAATGTTTGTTCTATTAATTTATTTTTAATCTCAAGTTTGAAGTGCAAGTTTTCTTAAGGTCGCAATAATATAGCTCTGATAATAAACTTTAACTGAATTTCAATGGGAATATAAAGCTATTGAGGTATAAAAATATTTGAGTATTTAATATCAATGTACTAAAATAAGTTCTTTCTTGAAGAATTTATTAAATTTAGTAAATTGGATTTAATTTAATGAAGTAAATTAAATACGATTCCAAATTTAAACTAAAATTAAACCCTGAAATAAATTGATACATGTAATTGAAAAATTGCACTTTCAGCACGTTTAATTAAGTAATTATTAAAATAAAATATGATGAAAAATAAAGCTTATTCATTAGTTCCTTAAAAATATTGAGAAAATTTGTAGAACTATATGAGCATAGGCTTCCAGATTTTGTTTTATCTTTAATTTCACAAATTGGTTTTAGAATAAAGCTTATTGAATTCCTTTTTTTATAAATTGTCCGCTGAGTTTTCCTCAAAAATGTATAAGATTATATTAAATGCTCAATATTCATAATTCATATAATTTATGTAAAAATTAAAAAGTTGAAAATTGTAACAAATGTTTATGGATATATCTATTTAATGTTTATTAGCAGATAAAGAAAAATTCTTTTTTTTTTAAATGGAATCTACATGATATTTGCAATTGTGAAATTAAAAGTGGGTAAAAATATATAAAATATTTAAATATAAACTAAAATATATAAATTTGTAGAAGTTGTGATTTTACGGAACACATTAAATTATCTAAAGCTAATAGTAGGAAAAAGAAATATTTTTTTTTCCTTTGAGTTTTTATTTTTTTATTTCATTTGTCGTTTGTACAATGCAGTCGATTTGTCCCTTTATGTACCCCCTTCATATCACCCGTTCACTACAAATGTAGAAAAGGAAATGAGAAAATTTCTCTCCCTCCCTTTACCCACGCAGCTGACCCAAACTTTCAAAAGTCGTCAGTTACGTCAGGCTCTCCAAGACTTGAACTGGTTGCGCAGATCAGCTGACACTAAGTTGGCAGCTTTTATAGGTTGCTAGCGCACCGTTTCGCCGATCAAATCGAATTGGATTAAAAGTTTTTCTGCTCGCCGAGTAAGCGAAGGTTTCTCAGAACATGTTTTCTCCGTTTAGAAACTGTGTGTGACTCGAGGTTAAAAGGACTTCCGAGTTCGATTGTTTGTTTGTTGCAGGAAGCAGCGGAAGACTGTTGGAGGCAAGCGAGCATTGTGGAATTATCTTTTCTTTTAAATGAGCAGTAAGTTCTCTCTTTATCTATGAAAATGGAACAAATTATAGAAATTTGTATATTTATTGAATCAAATTGTTTGCTTTTTAATCCTCGTAAACTGCGCCTATCTTTTAATGAGCTTATAATAGCCTTTAATCTATGTAAATATTGCAAAATCAAAACTTGTGTACCTTTTATCACCGTATCACTTACTTTTCTATCAGTAGAAACGATCCAAATTAGAAACTGTATTTTAATTCACAGATCGCTTTGTTTTCTCGCCACGTAAGCGAAATGAATTAGAAATTTTAATATACTTTTTATCGAATCATATGTTTTTTATCCTTGTAAAAGATCCAAGTTAGAAATGTGTCTTCTAATTTACGCTGTTTATTTTCGAGTAGTTTGTCTTTTAATCTATTAGAGTGACATGAAACGATATGTGAAACAATATGTATTTCTATTTTATTGAAAATTGTCTGTCTTTAGTGTATACACAACATAAATCATTAATGCATTTTCTTTTATTAATTTTTTAAGTGAAAATAATTTTAAGTATAAAGTAAAAATTAATATTCAAATAAAATAATTTTATCAAATAAGAATCCCATAATCCTATTTGTTTCCAACAAGGAAACTCTCAATAACATGAGTTGCTAAAACTGTTACAATGTAATTTTTTTCAACTTTTCAGGATTATTTTTTAATACAAAATGGGAAAATAAACGAAGAAATTAAAAATAATTTAATTGTGTATGTATGAAATTTCGATAATTATTGCTGGAGAAAGCAAATTTTATATCTATAATTTTGGTAATATATAGCTTCTTACTAAAGTAAAAAATTTTCAACTTATTAGCAAAACACACACACACACATACATATATATACATTAATCAGAAAGAGATGTTCTGTAAAAATGAATTATATAAGTTCATTTATGAATACAGAAAGCATATTACAAAAATAATGTCTTTCCACTCATGTTGCTTTATGAAGAAAATATGAAACATGAAAAAGTTTTAGTAAAACAATATACTAAATTTTTCTTTTCTCAAATGAAGATTAAGGTAAAAAAAATTATTTTGTATAGTCTAAATATTTTAAAATATAGTTCATAAAACATTTTATACAATTCTTTTTGTGATTTATAGTTGAAATTAATCTATTTTTTAAACAAAATTTATTTTAAGTATTTTTAATAAGTAAATAAATAATTTTTTAAATAATATAAATTTTTTAGATAATTCTTTTTATTATTTTTGGATTTTTAATTTTTCTGTTTAGCATAAACTAAAATATTCATTTAAAAATTTTACCCATATCCTGAAATTTCTAGAAAAGGAACTAATTATTTGTAGCTACGAAATGAATGAATCGATCATATCAAATACCTCATTTATAAAATAGTAATAAATTAATAAACAAGCATATTTTTAACAGAAAATACAGTTTTATAAATCTCAATTTAATATTCAGTATTTTTTCTCCGTCTTTCAATACATTATCTCTTTTTGTGTGCCCTTTATTAAAATTTAGCATAAAAGTAGAATCAAATCCTTATTTTCATAAAGCTAATTGCTGTTATAACATATTCAAAACTCGCATACATCTATTCGATTATTGTTTCAAAATGAAAAATTCCCCAAAAAGTTTATATCTATTTTCCAGTTCCTAAAATCTATTCATTCTTAATTTATTTACCAAATTTAGCTATTCCTAATTTTATTTTACTGATATAAAGAAGAATCTTGAGCATAATTGTCATATCTATGTAATATCATAGACATATATCTCTCAAATTACTTATATTTTTAGCAGTGTGTTAGAACTTATAAATTATTGAAATCCAAATGCATATTATGTAAATTACTCATAAAATGTTATATCGTCTTTTTTGTAACGTGTGCTTTAAATTGCATGCTAAATGTTTTAAAAGACATTTCCATGCAATTCTATGAATAATTTTATTATAGTTTGAGAATCAAATATTTAAAATTTGTTCCCTTTCCAGCAAATTAATCTGAATTATTGATCACTTAATAATATTGATCACTCAAATTACACCCTAAATCCACTTTTATTTTTAACATGCGTTAAATTAAACTTACATTAAGCTAAATTACGTTAAACTTACGTTAAACATGCGTCAAACAAAATTTTATACAAAGTTTTAAAATGTTAAATAAATTTGCGCATTCAATAATATCTTGTTCAATGCAGTTAAGGGTTATTTAAGTGAAAATGTTTACTTATTTTGTTAGATAAATATATAATCAGCTTAATGTCCTGTGTTATTTATTATCAACATTTTTTCGCAAAAAATGGTATCTGTTTTCAAAATTCACTTCAAATTTTATCTACTAGCATTCGTTGTTAAAATGTAACTAATTGTTAATTAAATAAAATTTACAGAAATGTGTGAAAAGAAATTTAAGTTACGAAAATGTTCATGACATAAGCTAGTATTTATACGAGTATTTGAGTCTAATTAACTCTTTTAAGAAGCATCAATTTTTCAAATTAATTCGAAAGAATAGATGAATGAAAATTTAAGTTTTTCTTATTATCGTATTTGGTGTTATTTTTGTATATATTCACCAAATTATAATAGCATTATTTTTCAATTTAGTGAATAATCATGAAGAAAACACTGGTATAAAATTTTGATCTTTTATTCTTCTTTAATTGTGTTTTAAGAAATTATTTTTTTCAAATCTGATTAAGTATAGCCGATGCAAATGATATACGTACATATCCATGGTTTGGACCCACCTGTCTTTCGAATCGTGTGAGTTGTAACTCTGCACTTCTTGCCGTCCCCTTATCTTCTGCTCTAGCTTCAGTGCTTTTGGTGTAAATCCTCGACTTTTTTTTATACTTCTTAATCTCTAAACGTCTTAATGCGGTTACTGAACCGTAGGAAAAGAAAATAAAGTGAAAAGCAATAATGGGATTCAGCTTAAAGAAACGAATTGGTTTTCTTTAAACACTGTGTTTACTAAACAGTGGGGTGTCCCAACAATCACTTGTTTGCAAGAAATAATTTGATTAACGTTCATAGTGTACAAAAACATCCAAGTATACATTGCGTCTGCAGTCAAAAAATAGTGTTTATTTGTGCAAAAATGCGAGTAGTGTGCTGGGAAAATGTCACATACGATAACATGGTTAGTAAACGCTATTTTTTAAAGTATCTCGATGAATTTCGATTTTATCACTTATACATTTTAATTATTTTAACCGCAAAAATTTTGTACTTTTCACAACTAATTGAATGCCATAAAATATTTATGTTGTTTTTTGTGCCAGAGTGTTCTTACGATTGTTAATGACACATCAATGTGGATACTCTAAATTACTTTCTAATAAAAATTGTATTTTACATTTATTTTCTTTTTAATTTTTAAATGGTGTTCTGGAAATATTCTTATTGATCAAAATCTGTTCTATTTGTTAAGAGTAAATAAGACATCATAAGAAATTGACTATTGTGCATTCAGCCTTTACATGCTTAAAAGGGAGCGTTAGTATTAAGTCCTTATGGATCCTCCTAATTAAGAATCTTTGAAGTGAAAATATAATAGTTTTATTCTATAATACATAACGGGACTTTATGCAAAGGAAATCGATATCGTTAATCTATTTTGTACACCAGCTTCCGTTAAAGTGAGTGCTTGGAAATTCTCTATATCTTGTTGGTTGCTTGGAACTCGTGAATATGACCTATGATGGGTGCACTTGTTGTTGTTGTTGTTACTAATGACACTAAGGCAAGCCAAGCTCGCTATGCCTTGGTTATGCGAATTTAAGTCAATTGGGAGCGTCTTTCGTTTTAATCAAAGCACCACGAAGGACCCATTTATAGGGTAGGCAACCATTCACACCTCATTCATACAAGGAAAGGACAAAGACAGGATAGATAGAGAGAGAAAGTACATCCATGCCCGAACCGGGATTCGAACCTAAGACCTCCTTATCCGCAGTCAGGCACGCTGACCACTAGACAAGTTGGGCGGTGCGTACACTTGTATTTACAAAAAGTTATAAAGATGTTCCTTGTCCAGAGTTCCAAGCTATTGTTAGTTATTGGCCAATATGTAAGATCAAAATGTCAAGTATTGCTAAAATATGTCTTTATTGCAAACGGAAACAATGAGTAGGCACTATTCTGATGCTAAACTCTTGTACAGCAAATCGTTCCTCTTTGTATACATTGAAAGCGAAGTGTACATGAAATGAATGAGACATACTCGTGCGGAAGTATCAAAGGGATCTGAAAAATCCAGCTCTGACGACATAATTCAGCTGGTAATATAAAAAGACAAAATGATTGCGAATACAAGAGAACACACACACACAAATAATTTGATTTAGTAAATTTCTATTTATATTTCTTAAAAAATTTTCTTACTTGTAAATATAATGCTGATTTACAAAAAAATCGTATGCAATTTTAAGTTTACTATTAAAATAATTGTCACATATAATACATTCCTTCTGTAATATGTTGCTCATTTAATAAAATAAAAATAATAAAATAATCTCTAGTTCATTTTTTAATTCTATTTATTATAATTTTATTTTATTTTTATTAATCTTAATTTTTAATCTTAATTCTTTTAATCTTAATCTTAATTTATTAAACTTAATTTTATTATAATAAAATTAAGAGATAATTTTATAATGAAAAATAATAATGATAAAAAATAATTTGGAAATGAATTATTGCTTATACAAATGGCTCAAAAGATTTTCTTTGGTACATTTTGGTTTATTTTAAAAAGCTAAATTTTTTCTTTTTTATTCATTATTGTGGAGAAGTCTTTTTTTATCGCTTTATAGAGTAACGAATAGTTAAATTCATTAGAAACTGAATTTGTGTGAGTTAATTTTTTCAACTTCATCCTAAATTCTGTACAGAAATTACTGATTTTAAGTCAAATACATATAATTTAAAATTTAATAATCGAAAATGAAGTAAGTCCTTTAACATGTCATATAATACTTAGATGTAAATATTATTTTTATACAAAAATAATTAGTTGCTTTTTAGAATCCAAAAAAAGAAAGCTAAGAAAATTGCACAATTGTAACCAAAACATCAAAATTTGTTCCTATCCTTTAGTTTGGAGGAATCTCTTGTTTTACTAACATAAGAGATTAAAGTAATTTAAGAGTAATGAGTCATTCGTGTGTTGGCTGTTCAATAACAGATCAGAATTCAAAGCAAAAAAGTTCTTTGAAGTTGATGACATAATTGGCCCATCTCAGTGCTGATGACACTTTCTCACAAAAGGAAATCCTGTTCACTCAGGGTCTTTAAGCTTTTTTTATTGACTGGGCTTATTAGTAATACCTGAAAATGATTGTTTTCGGGTGTTTTCTTTTATTTTGCAGCTTATTTTTCAATAAATGACTATTCTGTATACAATAAAATGATATAATTCGCATATTATAAAAGAAATTATTGCATGTTTTCATAAAATTCATGTATTATACAAAATAAAATATTTCTTATGATGCACAACGATACATTTCGGTGTAAAATCTATTTGTTTTGGAAATATTTGATATA
This sequence comes from Latrodectus hesperus, assembly GCA_037975125.1. NCBI lineage: Eukaryota > Metazoa > Arthropoda > Arachnida > Araneae > Theridiidae > Latrodectus > Latrodectus hesperus. Next base: position 9,293,344 of record CM075859.1, read on the forward strand.
ATCAGTGTTGGGTGGGTTTTATGCAACCTATAGATCTTTTAATTATAATATTTAATAATCTGTCGAAAAAAATTGCAATAAGGACTTCAGAATCCAAAAATCCGTATTCCTCTTTCTATTAATCGTTAAATATTTTTTTAACTGTTTGCTGTTTAAACTGTTTGTAGGAAAAAATGGTTTTAGTATTTTTGTGTTTAAAATAATTTACGCGATTTAATATTCATGATTACTTGATTATTTATTTAGTTTATTTAAGTAAAATAAATTCATTTATAATTTTTAATGACTATACTATGGAATGTGATCCGGCAATAAATCTATTCACTGCTCTCATACCATAGTATAATCATTAAAATTAAAAATGGTCATAATACATTTCATATGTATTCAATTCATTCTATATTTTTTCATGGAATAACTTTTTATTCTTGCAAATTTTTTAACAGTCACTTTAAATCACCAACCTCAGAAGATTTTGGGGTTGTCTCTTTTTACAGACGCTTTGTCTTGATAGGAAGACATAATCGATCATTGATCAATGCTTACACTTCTTAATATTGCTATAAAATTCTTCAAGTGTATTCATTTCAAATTTCGGCTCAGAAGAAGAAATTACGTTATTAATACATAAAATGACAATGTAAAATTAAACTAACACTTCATCAATTGCAGTACTTTAAAATAATAAAAAGTAAATGTGTGTTCTGAAGTAAAAATTCCGATTTTTATTAACTTTTCATCATTTACAGTTTTTATATGTAAATGTGTATCTTCATATTGAAATCGTATTCTACTTTTTAACAAAAGGTGTAAAAATGTTAACAAGGTTTTTGTGTTAATTATAATTTAAATAAAAAAAAAATTTCTTTTGCTAAGAAAGATAATTATCAAATAGTTAACATTTCTTTCGTCGTTTAGAAAATAAATATTTGAATAAAACGTGTTTCGGAACTTCCTCAGCTTGCAAACAATGTATAAAAGCCTTGAATTGTTGCGGGAGAAAAAATTGAATTGAGATCAGAGAATTGAAAAATAATTGTACGAGAGCAAATGTAGAGCAGGGATTCACACAACTCATTCAGGGCTCGGAGCTGGTTTGGAAGTCCCCGAGGCTCGCTTCACTTCACTTGAACGTGGGAATGGAATAAAAAAATTGTAAGGTATAGGACTTCGAAAGATTGACAGATGAAAACAATAGCCTGTTTGTAAGGAAGTGAGACGTATTTGTGGTTTGACATTTCTGAGGTTTGTTATGCAGATTTAAATAACTCTAAAAAAGACGCTATTCTATGAAAGAAAGTTCTTTAATACTTTTATTTAAAAACAAATTTTCATTCAACTAGAACTTATTTCTGTTGCAAATATTAACGTTGATATAATTTGTGACGAAAGGGTAATAAATTTAAATGTTAAATATATTTAATGTAGTTAATTTCGAACGAAACAAATACTTCCAAGCATGGATTTACGTTAAAATATTTTTTCCACTCAGATGATAAGTAATTTTGAGAATCTTAAAATAAGAAGCAATGGGTTTCACTAAATGTTACGGATAACCACTTTCTGAATAGTACTGGAAGTCGCTTAAGAATGCCCCCTAAAAACAAGAGGCAGTTAATGACTAATATAGCACTTATTTCTAATTGAAAATTAGAAGACAACTGTAGTCAAACATTGAAACTAAAGCACAAAGCAAAGATAAACTGAACTCAGATAACAAACCTGAAACCACAGTATATCTATGAACCGTTGATCTTGCGCCGAGCTCTCCAATTTCTCTTCTGCTAGTGTCTCGAGTTCAGTGCAGGGCAAGGATTCAAATTTTCCATTTCCTCTCATAGGTTGCAAAGCTTGGCCAAAAGAACTCGACAGTGTTTTTATACGATAGAGATGTTTAGAGAAACAATTGAGCCCAGAATCGAAGTGAAAAATGGCAACAGGTGTGTCCCTTGGTCAAAGTGGAACATTTGTGATCTCATCGAACCATTTCTTGTTTTTGTTTGCCTCTTTTATGTTTTTCCAAAAATCTTCTTAAAAGATTTTTTTAACTAACCGTTTGGCGGTATAAAAAGAAATTGGTTTATCTGCTATTTGTTAAATTTTAGTAGATTTCTTTGCCAGTGAATCAGCAGTTTCATTTCCCTGCAGTCCCCAGAGTACTGGTTACCCACTGCCATGCAAACGCGTTCTACTAAACGTTTTTCATTAAATTCATACAACCGAAAGCTACTGTTGGACTCATTGCAAATCTGACTGCTGAAGGGCTCACACTGTGGTTTTTAGCTTAACAACATAGATTTGACTTTTACTAGAAGGGTCGATGTTTGTGTAATGCTTCAGGAATCCTCTTAAATCTCGTTCGAATCAGCCCCTCATGTGCACACATTGACATTTGTAGAAAAACGAGCAAACCAGGGTGATCCAGAAAACAAAGCCAAAAGATAAATATTTTTTTTAATTACAGGTTTATATTTTAAAAGTATAATTAACCTAAGAAAACTTTTAAACTTTCTTTTTAAATTTATAGCTTTTTTATCATATATATTTTAAATTTATAATTTACCTAAAAAATTATTTTAATATGAAGCTTTCTTTTCTTCCATTTTTGATATTTTAGCATAAAATCTTTAAAAATAAGAATTAATTCCCTTCTTAAAATATTGAAAAACAAATGCCTTTCTTAATATTTTCTGAGCAAAAATATTAAAGAGTTAAAACAAGAGAATAAAATATATTTCAAAACAGTTTTTCAAAGTATTCCTTTAATTAAGTTATATCAAATATGAAAACTAAATGTATAAGGGGAACGCTATAGGAAAATGCCGCTTATATAAATTCCCCATATAGTACATATTACACTGCTGAACAATTGCTAAGGACGGATCACTAATTGTAATGTAGCATAATATTAAGCGTGACATGAGGCCTAGTAGGATAAAATATAGTTGCCAAACTGTTCAGACATTAGAATAAAAATATTTATTGTTCTGGAAAGTACAAAAACTGTGAAACATCTGAAAGAAAAAAAATGTTCATTTGATGCTGCATACTGAAAAATGGAACACTGCTTCTAAAAATCAGTAGGCACCTTGAAGAAAGGTATCAGTACGGGATATGTCCGCCGTGGAGTGTGATGCAACAATCCACAGGTCGTATCATACTTTGCACAACATTATAAATCAGCTGTTGAGGCAATTTATCCCATTCCTCTGGGAGTGCACGGATGAGGGTGTTCTTGTTTGTCGGAGGAGAGTTTCGACCAGCAACTTGCCTCCCCAAAGCATCCCACACATTTTCAATGGGGTTTAGATCTGGAGAACGTGATGGCCATAAGAGGCGTTGAATACCCTCGCTGTCTAGACAATCCTGAACAGCGAGTGTTCGATGACATGTTGCGTTGTCGTCCATAAAAACAAATTTATCACCGACAGCACCACGGAAAAGACGAACATGAGGAAGTAGAACTTCATTAATGTATCGTTGGCCCGTCATAGTCCCATTCGCAACCACATGTAGGGGCGTGCGGCCATTGATCATGATGCCGGCCCACACCATGACACTGCATGTCGGATATCGGTCCCTTTCCTGGATATTTTCTGGACGATAAGCAGTACCACTCTCGAGCCAGATCATTTGGCGTCTACAATCCGATGACAGACTGAACCTACTCTTATCTGAGAATAGTACGCAAGCCCAGTCCTGTTCAGTCCAATTGCGATGTTCTCGACACCATTGCAAACGGGCAGTACGGTGCTGTCTGGTCAATGGGACACATACAACAGGTCTGTGGGCGTATAGTCTTTCTCCCCTCAAACTTCTGGCAACAGTTTTTCGGGAGATCTGCTTTCCTGAGGCAGTAAGAAACTGATTTGCCACCTGCTGAGCTGTGGTGCGCCTGTTCCTTTTTGCTGATAGGACGATATATCTGTCTTCTGCAGGCGTCGTACTTCTAACACGACCTCCCCCGTGCCACCTACTACACATTTCAGTAGTTTTAAATGGCTTCCACAGCCGTGAAACAACGTTGTGAGCGATGTTGAACTCCCTGGCAACATCTGTTATTTTTCGCCCTTCTTCGATCTTTCCAATAATTCGGCCACGCATAAAATCATCTAAGTGATGTCGAAAAAACACGTCAAAAATTTCAATTTCGTCTATTAAATCTTTCCTGTAAAACTTTGACTTGAAACAACAACTGTCCACACGCGTCAAAACCTTTAAAGCTCTTATGAACGCTATCACGTGATGAACAGACATGGAAAAAATATTTGCATACGCATACTTCTTCTTACTATATCCCGCACTTATTCTAATTTTCCACATTTTGCTTCCTTTCATTTTGTGGTTGCTATGGATGATAGTGTTATCCGTCCTTAGTAATTGTCCAGCAGTGTATTTTACTACATATAATGCATATAAAACTGTTTGAAAATTTTTTATCCCTTAAATTTCAGTATATATAATACTTTTAAATTTAAACTACCCTTGCAATGCTTTTATGTAGCCTTTTAAAAGTCATGTTTGTGTGAGTTTTAAGAAATTAAATGTATTCCGTTGAAATATTTTAGTTATAACAGTTTTTTTTCAGAAAAAAGTGTGTTAAATGTTTAAAAATGATTAAAGAGGTCCAAAAATAATGCCAAAATAATGGCCAAAAAACCGATCAAATATGCCAATTATATCGGAATTTATTTCCCGCATATTCAAAACTTCATCGACTGGAATTTCTGAGCAAAAGGAAAAGTGTTCCTCGAAATAAATTACTTCAGTTGAAATTAATACTTTAAATACAATAAAATACTGAAATAAATAAGAAAAAAATTTCTTATTTTATTAAATTTCTTGATTCTTAATATTTCTTGGAAAAATTGTAAAATTTTCCCAAGAAATGAGTTGTTTTGATTCAATGATTAACTACTGGTTATTAAAATTTTTATACTATGAACACGGCTTTCAACTAAAATCAAATTTGCTGCTTCATGTTCGGATATGCAAATGTCTAAAACGCTCGTGCTCAAAGCAGTTATGAATAATGTCTTTCATATTATTATATTTCCTAATTTCACGTGTCTTCTCAATAACCCTTATAGGAGTTTGTTAGCAGCAGAAACAGTCGCTATCAATATATTTCTAGATATTGGATTTTATAAACGCTCAGAACTTTTAGACATTACTGCCCATTTGCAATGCAGGATTTCATAGTAAACACATTTCGTTTGATTTCAAGCATTTAACGGCCCAAAAGACAGATGTGTTGTCTTGACAGTCTTGCAAGAGTCACGTCATGTAACGGCTCGTCAGTAGAGCAGCAAATACAGAACAGAAAGTTTGCCGAAACGACATCTACAGTTACTCCTAGAAGCGATTCCATTCTCAGCTTTCTTTGACTTAGCTGCCAAAGGAACGAGTGGACAATGATACTACGCTGTTTTGTACCGATGATGAAAAAGCATTGAAGAAAACGAACCCCATTGACTTGCAGTGATGATCCTTCTATAGGCTATTATCCTTCTATACCCCAATCACATCTTGCTCTTACAACTGGTAACACAGCTAGATGACATTAGCCCCGTGACTATAGAAATCTTTGAAATTATGGAACGTTATATTTCAACAAAGTAATAAAGGATCATATGTTGTTCAAGCTATTCTAATTGACTACATGAAAACAGAAAATATCCATAGGCTGTATTGGTCAGTATGTTCTTTTAACTTACCCCCGCCCAAAAATATCCTCGTTGGAGTTGAGAAGCATGTACCAAGCAGCTTGCCATGCTCTACGATTGATGAACTCAAGTGAAGGCACGTGAATTTGTCATTGAAACTCGTTTCGATTCGTTGATCGGCTCCATTTCAACAGTTGCAGCTTCCTAAATTAGTAACTTTGTTTATAGAATTTGGTGTGATATTTACACCAGGTTAACCATAAACTTCATGATGCAGTTATCATTTTATAATACATATGCACAGTTAATAAAATTTTCTGTGCTTGCATTTCTTCTTCATAAAGAAATTTTATTGGCTATCAGATGGTCGCGTTATGGTATATAATGTTTCTAATTGTTCATAATGAGTCATTTGTGAGTCATGAAAACTAAAGCTTTATTCAATGCCGTTTTTAGCAATGAATTTCAAACCTCCATTCATTTATAAAAGTGAAACTTTTAGTGAACTGCAAACTTCACGATTTATATAATTGTTGTTTTATAAATTAGTTTTGTCATATTATTAATTGGTTATATATTTAATTAAAAGGAACGATTTTATAGAAATTGAAAAAAAATTAATCAATTTTATACGATATTAAAAAATTAATCAATTTAATAACTTTGTTTGCGAATTAAAAATTATTTATAATTGGGAGAATCACAAAGCATAGTTCAAAAGAGAGAACTTATTGGAAATTGAAAAAGTCACGTCTTATCTTTATTTTTTCATGAACTCTATCAGTTTGAAGTATAGTTGTATAACTCATAGGGATACAATGATGAAAATTGGAGAATGTTCACAATTATAGTACACGTATACATTATAATGAATCAATTTGGTCGCTTCAATTGAATCCTACACTCTTCTAAAACATACAGTTGAATCTGAAGAAATTTTGAGAGTTTTATTAATTCAAGTATAAATTATTTCTTCGCAGTGTGATAATTTTGGTTATAAATAAAATTTCTAATCAATTCAAAATTCCTAATAAAATTCACACCGTGCACAATTCCAAAGGAAATTCAGTTTTAAATCAAAATAAGAGTTATTAGTGAGAAATACATTACAATATCGATATAACTAAAATCCATCGATAGAATGAGCGGAGGAAGATAGAAAACCATTGATTAAAATTGCAATTTATTGGGAATAGGGTTCACTAATTTTTCTTCCTATGTAGGGCATGTGAATGTCAGAAAAATTTTATTTTCTAGTTTCTCGTGACCGTTGCCTGGGGGTGCTCATTGAATTGAAGTGAAAAGCAGCAAAACAATAGTTATGTGCATCCCTTGTACATATAGATTGAAAATAGTTACAATCCTGTGGTCTCGGTTATTCGAGACCCTAACATATAATTCTTCATTTCCTTAAACGAGACGAAACATTTCTCACTGGAATCTTTGTATTCCCTCGCTAGGTAGAACTTTCTACTTTTTTTACGAGCAGGGTATTTTGTTTATCATTTCATCATCCAAATGCCCCGCCCCATATCTGCGCGACCTTGACATCGATGAAACTTGTTTAATAAATAGAAGTAATTAAATAAGCAAATAAAATACAATTGCCTTCGTATTCAAGTGTTTTAAAAATGCAGTTTAGATTTTTGCGACATTCCGCTTCGCAAAAATCTAAACTGCATTTTTAAAATCTTATCTTATCGTATACGGCATTAAACCTATCTTGTACAATTATTCGATATTTTTACCTTATTACATATTCATTTTATATAACGAAGGAATACTTTCTATTCTCTTATTATGACGTGGAACGCTAAGAATTATTGCGCTAATCATATCTTTTTTTCTTCAGTTTTCATTTATTCTATATCTTGCTCCAGCTATTTTTTTTAATAAAATGAAGTTATTGCAATAGATTATTATATGAGCGCATTCTTATTATTTCTCAAGCTAGATATGTTGTAATAATAAAAATTTTTCTTTGTATTATATCCTATGTTTTTTTTTACAACAGCAGCTTTTTTATTGATATAAAAAAGCTAGTTCAATTAAATATTCAAAATCGTACAATAGCGGAAACTTCGAAATTTTAGTATTGCATTTTAATTTGGAAGTAATCTTATGTATAAAGCATGTAGTTGTGGTTTCTGGTGTAGCATTGCAACACCATCGCCATAAAAACCAAACATTTCTAAAAATGTAGAAACTGGTATGGGTCCTTTAAAAAAGGAAATTTTAAAATTTGCATTCTTTCTTTTCATCAAAAAAAAAATTTTTTACTAAAATCACAACTTTTTTAACTATAAAAAACTTTCAAACAAATTTTTCTAGTGTGAAAAACAATATTAAAAATAACATCAAACTATAATATAAAATAATTAGCACTGATATATGATAAGCAATAGCTACTTTTATTTCTTGCATAAAATTTTATTTATTGTTTAAGAAGATAATTATTTTTTAAATGTTAATTATATGCACAGATTATTATTTTATATTATTATAAGTATTCGCTTAGAGAAATATATACTCCCTTTTTACCATTTTATGTGCGAAATTATTAATATTCATTACGCTTTATAAACGAGTGAATATTAATTCTTATAATATTAATGTGTAATAAAAATTAATAGTCACCTGCTTATGAATATTATTTTTCACCTTTTATCACATTTTAAGGCCAATATAAATTTTTAAATTTGACTCCTTCATTATTATTAAAAAGTCTTTGTTTATTGTAAAAACTCTCAGTTCCAAAAATAAGATTTTCACAACTAGAGGTACGTTAATGTAAAATATTTTTATTCATATTCCGTTCGTAACATTCACAAAATTTTATTTCTCATTATTAACTCCTAAATACCGTTTGTTCATTAGGAGTAACATCTTTAGATAAATATTAAAATGTTCTTATTGTATGAAATAAATAGAGATGTTGACATGCAGAGTAATAACAGCAATATTTTTTCATGCAAGAATGAATTATTTTTTTAATTCATTCTTGCATGAAAAAATATTACTTTGAATATTATGTTTTTATCAATTAATATCTGGAGAAAGCTTAAGCAACAGTAATCTCTTCTTTTGGGGAGAATTATTTTTCTTATGGCCAATTTTGATTGCATTGCATCTTTTACCTCTAAATATGAAATAAATTATATATAAGAATACATTATATAAATATTTTAAGAGAATAACTTTGAGTTTTTGTATTCTCATGAATTTTTTATCATTATTCTGCATTATAATATACTTAACTTTAAAATACATTTTAAAATTTTTCACTGTCAGAGATAAATTTTATTGTATTATCAACGATAATTTTTGGGAAATAAATCATTCAAATGGCAAATAATTGAGTTTTGCTCCAAAATATTGTTTTATTGATTTATTAGTATATCTCAGTAAATGAACGGTTAAAATTGCGTTCAGAAATGAAACTACGTTATCTAAGGTAAATAAAAATTTTCTCTATTCTTTATATTAAAAATCAACATCACTACATAGTTACCTTTCAAAAAAGGCATTAGTATTAGTTTTCAATCGTTAGTCTTATAAACAAAGTAAATTTACTACAAAAAAGCGAATTTATGTAAATTTAATTAATTACAAGGAAGATAAATATATGAGAAAGAGAAACAGATTTATTTTCACACACACAATCGATGTTTAAAATCAAAATCAAATAAAAAGTATTTTAAGTTAAATAATTACTTTCACATCACCTTAATCTAAAGTTTAAACGGATTTCAAAAACAGTAGTTTACATTCTTATTTATTTATTTATTACATATATATTCAGACTTGTATGCTTGATTCTTGAGATCCACTTGTAAGTCTTCGTCGATAATAGGACAAATAGCACAATGACAGATGTACAACCACAGAAGATAACGAAGAAAACACCCAGAGCCACGGTGAGAATCGAACCCACACTCCTACGCTCTCAAGCGATTAGCGGAGTGACACATTCTTATTATTTTTGTCAATTTAGAAATATTTAATACAACACTGACCATTCTATGAAGTACAACTATTTATTAAAAATTTATGCTCTTATCCTTTAATTAAATATACAACATTATAACATCATCATTATCTGAGATTTACATGGATATAAAATATAGTCATTTTTAATATATGGTTTAGTCTGTTTATGACAGTGCTCTTTACAATAGAGGGCTTCTATAGCAAGGAAACGTAGTCTCTTTTCAACTAAGCACCATTATAGAAACTGATTTCTGATTTCAGTGAATACGCATTATTTCATTCTCTTGTAATAGTTATAAAAAATATATCTAACAATTCTTTTATCAAAATTTGATTTACTTCAAAATATATGGAAAGGCATTTTCCTGAAAGATAAATGTGAATACCAGTCTGACTTGAAGATTTTTCTCTGTTGCTTGTTAAAGAAGGAATAAAACAAATATTTCTTACATGAATTGTTATTTTTTACACATTTTCAGCAGAAAGAATGAATGGTTAATAACTTAATCAAAATTATGGAATAGGGAGTTTAAAGATACAACTGGTAATATCGCTTACCATAAGGTGAAAGATATTATCGAATTGCGCTAATGAAACATGATCCACTGACAATTAAGAATATGACTAACAATGAAACATTTGAAAAATATTACACATTAGAAATAAATCCAATGCATTGCTTTGAGGTGTTCCCCAATCTGGATGTGAATGAATTAAATTCATTCATCGAATTTAAGAACAAACAAATTCTCTGTGAATAAAAGGAAGGCAGTTTTTTCCTACATTGACCAGTCTTTGAGACAGCTACGCTAAAGACAACAAACTAATAAAAAGTACCTTTGGTTGAATTTTAAAAAAATAGCATGAAATAAACTCAATTTACATTTTCTGATAATTAACAGTTTCGCTTTTTATAAAATAGATCTGTAAATGTGTTGTAGTAATGTAACTCTGTTACAGAACATTCCGCACAAAACGGCTGTTCACATTTCTCTTTCAATAAGAGTCCAATCTCTAATATCTATTTGAATGGGTAAGCTTCTGATGTAATAATCAAGAATGTGCTCAAAAAACAATCGCATTCAAATTTGACCTTAATCTTTATTCCCGGCTCGATCAATTGGTGCATGGTTGGAGAAATATTCGAGCTTCCATTCTGGTCGCTATTCGGCCAAAAAGGATAACCTTCTACAAGCACGACTGTGATTCAATTTTTTCATTCAAAATTCTATGAATTGGTTTCCTTTTTGAATCAATCCATATATGCAAACGTATTGTGCCTTTGAGTATTTAAAATGCATAAAACCGAAGGAATAAGCGAGCCTGTATTGATTTGGGTGAATGACTCTTGATTTCGTGATATATATATATATATATATATATATATATATATATATATATATATATATATATATATATATATATATATATATATATATATATATTATATATATATATATATATATATATATATATATATATTATATATATATAAATATATATATATATATAATATATATATATATATATATATATATATATATATATATATATATATATATATATATATATATATATATATATACAGGGTGGCAACTTTATCCTGTTGACAAAAATATTGTATTTAACTAAAAAAATATGGAATTTATTTTCAAAAAACTAATTTTACTTAAGTCATTTGATACTTAGATACAACATATTTAAGTATTTTTAAAATGGCTCCCTTGGGCACCGATACAGAGCCTCAAACGTCGCGTAACATTTTTGCAATGGGCCGCAGTTCATCAGGCGTTAATTTAGCCCATTCCTTCTTAAGAACAGCCTTTTGGCATTCCTAACTTCGATGTGGCTTAGAGCATACTCTTGATTGCTGAATAGACCTAACACAATAGTCCACTGCGTCTAAGTCAGGTGAATAGGATGACCACATTCCCACAGGTATGAAATCTGGAAGATTTGCTTGATACCAGTCTTGGGTTGCTTTTGTTCTATGAGAAGGAGTAGAATCTTGTTGAAGTGTCCAGATGCTGTTTTTAAAATTTTTTTGTCTCAAGGAAGTAAAACCGACTGTAAAATCTCATTGCAGTACATGGTCTTGTTCATTTTGACACCTTGTTCTATGAAAACCAAAGGAGTTTTTCCAGATTCACAAATGACTCCCCAAACCATAAGTGACTGTGGATTTTGCAGACGTTCTACTCTTGTAGAAGTTATAGGACAATCAGATGGCCAATAACGGTCATTTTGTCGATTATAGGATTGTTCAATTGTGAAAAGTTTTTCGTCCGTGAAGATGAAATGCCTTCTTGCGCCTTTTGTGGACTCTCGAAGGAGAGCTTGACATCTTTGCAACCGTGTACGCTTATTTTGCTCAGTTAGTTTCTGTACTTTTCGAAGTTTATATGGCTTAAGTCCAAGTTCTTCTTTTGCAATTTGTCTAACTCATTCTCTATTAATCCCTATTTCTTTGGCTATTGTTCTCATTGAGTTTCTTGGATTTCGGTTCATTCGTGTCTTGATAATTTCACGAATTTCATTTGTATTCACAGTTCGTTTTTTGGTTTTCGGAGTCTATCACCGTCATGGCCAAGCTCCAAGAATCGTTTTATAGTACGTGATACCGTTTGTCTGTGGATATTCAACTTTCTGGCAATCTGAATTTGCTTTAATCCAGCCTCAAATAAGGCAGTTATTTGCCATCGTTGGTTTGGCATATTATTTCAAACAGGGAAATAAAAACTACTTATTTGTTTTACTAACATTAAAATCTCTTAAGCAAATAAAATTATTATAAAAAGTGAGGGATGTGAATTAAACCAATCAAAAGCAGTACAATTTTGTCAACAGTATAAGGTTGTCACCCTGTATATATATATATATATATATATATATATATATATATATATATATATATATATATATATATATATATATATATATATATATATATGTGCATTTTTTAATTTATTAAAAATCCTCAAGAACTCGAATCTAAAACTTAAAAGAGTATTATTCATTGCTGGCAATAATCAAATATATTTCCAATCTTTTTGATTAAATGATAGCTTTCTTTGAAAATTTTAAACACAACAAAATTTAGGTTGACATTTTAGTAGTATTTCCTTTTTTTTAAAAAAAATAAATAAAGGAAAAAGCGCGTAGATTAAAAAAGATATTGTTGAGCTTAATGGGGGGTTTGTGTCTACAATTATATAAACACGAGTTCATCTAAGAGAAAGGAGAATCAGTTTCTATAAATATAATAATAAATCATAAAAAAACGCCTGATATTTCAAAACTTTCAATTGAATTAATTTTTTTCATTTTATTTTAAATATTTTATTGGATGTAAATTTTCAAATATCCAGTTGATAAAATAATTCATGTGATCAATGAAATACTTATTTTTTGCTGTAGAATGTTTTGAAATTAATATTTTCAGAAAGAATTAATAATAAATATAAATTAAAATTTAAATATCAAAAATACTATTATTAGTAATTAAAATACAAAGAAACATTATAAATATTACTTAAAATACAAAGAAATATTTTACATGTATAAAAGAGATTTATAAAATATTTTTAGCGAAATTAATAAAATTAATATTTTGTTAATATTAAAACTATTTTATATCTCTATTTGTCGTTCTATAAGAATCTGTATTCTTCCAACGAAATCCATTCAACGCCCACATGCCGGGCTTCCGCAAAATTATTTTTAGCTGACCTTATGGATGGGAATATACATTATGTACTTATATAATATCATTCGGTAAGAAATTGTCGTAAGCATATTTTAACTTCTAATGTGCTTGGGTTAAGTTTAGTTGTTATTTTTATATTTTTGAAGAAAACCGCGTTGGAGGTAGAGAATTTTAGAAATCACTACAATCGTTAACTCCTGAGCTTGAAAGAGTTCAGAAGAGATTGGGTATTATATATTGCTGATATAGGCAGCTGATTTGCATGAGTATATCCCCTCTTTCTGTATATTCTATATATTACGTATAGGCAGGTAATTTGGGAAGCTATGCATTATGCATTGTTCAATATATTATGCGTAGGCTGGTGATTATATATAGGGAGGCTAGGTATTAAGTATGTTGAAGATCATTTCTCAATCAGCATCAAATGATGTCCCCAAATTATTTTCAACATATGTACGCAATAAGTAGAGGTGTGACATTCTGCATTAAAAGTTGCAGTTGTCAGCAAGTATTGGGTCGATAAAGATGAATGGGATAAAATCAGTTATATGAATTTATTGACTGGAAATGTGTGTGTAAATTTGTAAATCCGAGCATATGTGCATAAATAATGAATGATTATAAAATCGGTTAACATTTAAAACTATAATAAATGACATTCGATATTAATAAAACAAAATATAAAAGAGAAATACACAAGTGTATTTATTTTCTTTATCACATTTTCTTACACTTACAGCACAAATAAATGTTCATTTGAATTCATAATTTTGTACTTTCAACTAACAAAAATCAACCCATTTCATTCTGGCTACTTTAAAACTTTCATGCTTTTTGAGTTAAAATTTATTTCACATATTATTTTGTTTCATAGGATGAGGACAGCGGAGTGAAGCGTATTACTCGAAGAGAAACACAATAACACATCACTATTGTTGAACATTACATATGTGCGAGGAAATAACTTTTCAGATACCATTAGATGAGAGAAAGAGCTTGATAGAAAGAGAAACTAGGTATGTTTAGTATATGCGAAATTTCTTTCTAATTCAGAGTAAAATCAAAAATGTCTCCTCCTTGAGCTTCTTACGAAGAGTAAATTTAGCTGGAGGCGATTCACCTTCAACAACTACCGCCACATGCAAATGGGGATCCTTTATTTATTTATTAAAAAAAAGAATCCTGATTTAAATCAGCCATAACTTATCACCGTTCCAAGTCAGGACAAACGTGACATTTAGTCTCATCAAGAATTCGCTGGCTATTCCGAAGACCAGCATGTTATCGTGGGAAAACTTTTGGGACATGACCTTGTCTAGAGGCCACTGTCGACAACAATGCATTGGCTGGGGCTCCCGAAGCCGCGATCAGCTGGAAGAGTATGTTTCCAACAATGGAAAGGCATCTTTTAACTTGAGGTCATGAAGTGGGATGCACTATTGTTTGCTGAAACTGTGTGTAGAACAAGTCCTTGAACCTGTCAGCCATCCAGAACAGCATTTATCAAATTTTGAATGGGTTAAATAGAACTCTTGCTTTCGCTGCAGAATTGTTCGGGTGCAGGGGGATAAATTATTTTTATGACAACGCATTATTCATTTGGAAGATCCTTATAGTTGTTATCAAGAAGCTTGCAAAATAAGGATTTCGACACAGGTATTTGTTAAGGCATCTCTTGTTACTGATGTGGTCGTTCCTTAATATGAATATTAATTAGAGAATAATATATTCAACCTAGCGAATAAGTCTTTTTCTAAGAGGTAATTTATTATCTTAATGTATTGAGAAATATTATAATATGACGCTTTTTAAATAGTATAAATCACGTACATTCCTTTATTTCTGACCAAAATTTACTTAAATTATGAGCAACTCTTCTGGAATGTACATTCATAATTCTTTTATTTTACTTTTATGATATTCAAAAGAAAATATATCGGCATTTTTGCTTCTGTTCTCTCCTAAGCATGCACCTAGAGACACCAAGTGTTTCACATAAGCCTAGTCTCAGCTCACAACACTTTACAGAGCGAATTATAGTTTCTATTTTATTGTATAAACAATTTTCGAGTTCATGAGATGATATTTACTGAGGAAAACGTCTCATAAAGTATAATAAATAAATTTTAAAGTGTTGAAGAATGCCTTTAAAATAAACCATATTTCAAATCTATAATTTAAAAATGGAATTCATAACAAAAAATTTCAAAAAAAAAAAGAATTTATTATTTCAAAAGAACCATGAAAATATTTTTGATTTTAAAATCGTACAAAAGCAAAAAAGTTCTTTTATTCAAAATTCATTTTTCTAAATGAATATTTAATAATTATTATGTATTTAAATTAAAATTCTATAAATAATATTTAATAAAAAATAATTCTTTTAATTATTTTTATATTTGGAAATTGACGAATTTTTTTATGATTTTTTTATAGATGTTTATAAATAAAGGGGCCGAAAAGATTCATTCCCAGAAAATTCATTGGAGTACATATATTATAATGTTATGTTAGAAAAGGATTGATTTTTTCGTTTAAAGTTGAGGGCAATATGTATGTATGTATGTAGTAAAGAAAAACATGAGGATTTAATTAAAATAATGCTTAATTCCACTGAGAATCGTACAGCGTGCCAAATTTGTCACGCATCCCAAAGGTTATTGACGCATATTCTAAATGTTAGTACGAAATCAGTTAAATGTATGATAATACACTAATATTTCTGAATCATTCATAAGATCAGATTAATGTTAGTTCAATCCAGCACGTAAATATTTTTACGCGAAATATTATATTTGCATAGTTAGTATTAAGTATTTCATTCTATGTTTATAAATACACTCTTAGCTAGTTGTTTTCGTCTCATAAAAACACTCACTTAGCATTTCTTACCTAGTAAGATAAAAATTCTTTATTTAAATGAGTTTGTTTACATTTCAACATATCTTCTATTCTTTCATAACCAGTAGTATATTTTGTATTAGAATATACTCATTCCAAATTCTTCACTTGCATTTTCTTATCTTTAGAAGTGAGCAGTTAGATAGTCGGTCAACCAGTGGTTGCTGGTGTTTTATTTGTTTATGTCTAATTCACACGTCCCCTCGGCATCTCTGTTGGCAATGCGGTCTTTAAATATACGTGATATTCTTAACAAAATATAGTCATCCGTCTTTGTTCTATATTAATAGAAGATGGTCGTAATATTTTTATTTAAAAGTGGTTCGTGTGACTTTTATTGTTGCTCGTCTAAGAAAAATAAAAGTTACGAGGAGAAGTTATTTAGGTGACAGTTACTGTAGGCTGTGGCACTTCTTGAATCGCGTTCCCAAAATGCTTGCTTTGTTTCATTCGACGGTTATACTTAATAAATAGTCCAAATTAAATAAAGGTGGCAGAAATATAACAGACTATCTTAACTACCAAAAAATAATTATAGTTTACCACAGTTTTAGAAAAAACAAATTATAATGTCATTAAATTTGTTTCTTTTAATAAAGTGCCACATTTTGTAATTTTTTTTTATTTAAAAGTAACAAATTATAATGACATTACTATGATATGCAAACAAGTAATGAGTTTATAAACGTGCAAAAAGATTTTTTTTTAATTTTCATAAAAATATTTTTTTTAATATTTTTAATATTTTTATAGAATTTTTTTTTTATTTTTTTTAAATGAATTAAATATTTATATTTAAAGCTTTTCGTATCTTTCGTCAGAGAGAAAGTTATGACTATTTGTTACACATAATTTCACAGCAGGTATTTTTTAATTAATTAAAAAAAGATGGGAAATATATTATTTTTTTTAACGAAATATGGAAAAGAAATGATAAAGAATGAGCATTTTAATTGTCAGGTTGCTGAAAAATATCTTTATTAATATTTTATTTAATTAACCATTGTTTTATATTTTTAAGTTCACAAAATTAAAAAGCATTTATCTAAAAATGAAATTAAAAAATTTTGAACGTTATAATAATTTGTTATATTTTGTGAGAAACCATTATTAGTGTCAAAATATTTAAGGAAATAGTTTTCATTAATCAACATTAAAGCTTTGGAAAGTTTCAATTAAATACTAAACGTAAAACATGTTCCAATTAAATAAACAGTTATATGTTTCTGATTTAATTAATTAGTTAATTAAACATTTCTGATTAAATAATAGTAATTATAAATAGTTATGTTATGTATTCCTAGCCATTTCCAACTTTTTGATTTTTAACAGCAGAGAACATAACGAAAAAAAAGGTATAGCATATTAAGAATAAATACATTGAAGAGGTAAGCTGTCTTCATCTATTTATTCTTCATATGCTTTATCAAGAAGTACAAATCATATCTCATAAAAAGCTGTATTCACATTTGGATAATTTTCAGTTTTTTAATTCAATGATTAAATAGAAATTCTTATTTTTTATGAAGGAAATTAGAAGATACGAAAACTAGTGTCAGTTTCGTATTTATAGAACGACATCATATTATATTTATTACTTTACGCATCTACTACAGTAATTATTATATTGAACTACATACATGCCATTTCCACCAAAAAGTAGCAAAAATTAAAACAATAGTTGTTTTGATATGAAATTATTTCTATATTCAGAATTCGAGTGAATAAGTCTAAATAAGTCTTTTAGAGTAAATAAGTTTACAAAATAATTATCCTTATATGAAATAAAAATCCTTTATGCACACCATTCAATTCACGTTGTTACATGGAATTCCATAGGTTAATCATTTAACCTTTCCTTGTAAAGCATTTTGGGATTGTGGAGGATACAGGGCCATCAGGTATGCAAAATTGATCCTCTTATCTAAGTGAATATCCGATGTTTTTGGTATTTACTTTGCAAATGACCTGCTGAACAATTGCCTTTTTGAAAGAATTGATTCTGGCACTGTTTTTACGTACGGACACTTGGAAGTCTCCCAAGCACCTTTTATGGAAGATTAATCAACGTAAATGTGAACTATAACATTTGTTTTTGTTGCTCAACCAAGAACTGTGTCCAGATCGTCTGTCTGGTGGGTAGAAGGGTAGCTCTCGTGACAGTATTCTACAATTGATCCAGCCCAAGATCCCTCGTACTGATAGAGCCTATGCACGTGGAAAGTTCCATAAGATCCGATGTCTGACTAGTGTGGCCGAGGAAAGGAAGGTACCAACTCGAGGGTCGACCTCGTCATTCACAAGTGGTTCAAAATTATTAAGTGATTGGTTGTGTTAAGTATTTTTTTAGATGACAGACATAAGCAGCTAGAAAGGTAGGTCGATAGATTATGGCGAAAATTTTTGGAGCGCTCTCTCTATGTTAAAGTGCTCAAGTGAAGAAAGTGGATGGGTTTTCCTAACAGAGAAGCAAGGACGAAGCAGAACCACAGACTTGGTTGGCCAAATCCAGAAGTGTTACCCCCAGAGAGAGTAAAACTAATTTATTAAAAATTTTCTGTGAATGTGTGACTCCATCATACATAAATTATTGCTCGACTAAGACATTGTTCTCTCAAACTAATCGAAATACTGACACACAGAGAAATAATGGAAAATTCAGCAAGTAAAAGAGTTTTTAGGATCGCTAAAAGATTTTCACGTTTCAGTAGGAAATAAAACAACACAATATAAAATAAATTTTCGAAATGAAAAACGTTATTATTATTTTTTCGTGTTTTTAATTTCTATTTTAAAATTGGACAAAATAATTTGCAAAAATTTTATACCGTTCTATATTCTCTTTTTTCTTTTATATTCTGTCAAATACGGAATGTCTTATGAAAAAATTTAACGAAAAATGAAATAGAAATCAAATGAAATTTTTTATGATTATTTATAAGGCCTGTTTTAAAAGAAAAATTATGACAAAGAACGACCTATTTGCAACTGCAAAGTATGAGAAAAATTCCACATATTTTACTCTACAAAATAAATTGTGACAAATTATTGATTTATGATATTGTTTTCTTTACAAAAGAAGATAAGGAATTAGGAAAGTAGTTGCATTATTAATTATATAAGATTAGATTATTAAAAGGATGTTTTTACTTCTGTTTTCAAGAAGAAATTAGACACCTTTATTCTTGCTATTTTTGAGACCTAGAAGTATAAATTGCGTTAAGAATTTATTCAAAATAGATATTTTAGAACCTTCATCGGATATTTCCATTTAAAAATGGTATCCCTAAGATAATGTAACAAATATTACATAAAGATGTCTTTTTTATGAATGAGGGAATAGCAGCACAATGTCAATGCCCCAATATCACCAAGTGCTTTGAAGTACGTTAAGCAATTTTAAATGCCAGAGGTCAAGGTTTCTCCATGTCCTTATCTAGATATGTTATTTGTGAGTTTTTGTTTCCAATAATCAGTTTCATTCAATGTAACATGTTTTAGTTTTTCTGTGTCTTTTCTGATTTATACTATTTTATTTAAATTATTTTACAATATAAATATTTCAATATGATAATTTTAGATATAAGGGATGATCTAATGAAAAGGTACGAAACGACACTGTGGGCAGAAATGTAGACTTTATTCAAAATATACACCCTAGGCTTGAGCACAACGATCCCACCGATGAACATGCCGCAGGATTCCTTGTTCCCAGAATTCCTGTGGCCGTGACGTGATCCAGTTTTTCACAGCGTCCTTGAGTACGTAGTCCGAATGGAAGCGCTTCCCTTTCAGGTGTTTCTTCAATGGACCCAACACATGGAAATCGCAGGGCGACATGTCTGGTATGTACGTCGGATGGTCCAACGTCTCCCACTTGAACTTGGCCAGTTCCATGTATGTGATTCTGGAAACGTGTGGACGCGCGTTATCATGGAGCAGAACCACACCCTTCGTGAGCAGCCCCAGTCTTTTGTTCTTGATTGACCTGCGTAGGCGTCGGAGTGTTTCACAGTACACATCGGAGTTTATGGTTTCTCTGTGCTCGTGAAATTCCACAAATATCGGACCTTAAACGTCGAAAAAGACGGTGACCAACACCTTCCCTGCTGACAGTACGGTTTTGAACTTTTTAGAGGGAGGTGACGACTCATGCTTCCTCATTCCGCTGTCAGTAATAGGATAACAGCTCGCTGCTCCTCAATGGTCGAATATTGATTTCAGCGTGAACTGTCCTCATACCGCATCATTTGGACGTCGCTTTGGAAAAGAGCCTCTGCTCTCTCCTGTGCACGATCCCAGTCGCATCCCGAGATCTCTTGCTACGTTTTCCCAGGGAATATTAACTGTATATTTACGTCGTTTCCTACCTTTTCATTGGATCACCCCTTATAATATTATATTTTTAGGTAATATTAGGTAGATAAAATAATATTAGATATTTATTTAATTAATATAATTCGATAATTAAAATGTAGCTAACAACAGATATTTGGATTAAATGAATATTAAAGCCTCTGCCTGTCAGTATAAACTACATAAACGTAACTAATTTTAAAAAATCCTATAAAAATAAATTACTTAAAAGCTGAAAAAATTGAAAATATTAAAATAGCAAATGTATCTCTAAAACAATTAGAAAAATTTTTTTTGTTTTATTTATTCCTTCTTTTACATTTTTCAGTCCAAGTATAAGCTAATAATATATTTTGCAATTTAATTCCATAACAATACTAAAATACAACTTTTAGGTATACATTTAGACTATATGTGTGGAACTTCTTGAAAAAGACTGGAATATTCATATTAAAATGAATTATAAAATTCCTTTAGTCGCTGATTTTATTATACTGCTATTAATTCTGTTCTTTTTTTTTTTTCAATTCTAAGCAACATAGAAAAATTCTAGTTATGTGAATATATTTTATAAAAATTTGGAAACAAAAATGTATTTATTAAACGAAAATAAATATGGAAAGAAAATTTACAGCAATACTGTTTTAAAATTTATGCCATAAAACCAATATTTGAATGAAGTTTATCCATTTTTTACTGAATGTAATAAATATGTAAAGAGAAACTAATATAAGAAAATCTATTTTTAATGATATGTAATTATTAAAGACAGCATTGAAATTATTTCAACCATTAAAAATATTTCTTCAGTTTTAATAGTTCAAGCCTCACTTTTAATGCTAACTAATTTTCTCCTTCAAGTATTTTTATTGTTATAATTTAAAATCCATCTCTACCAAATAACTATTTCATGTATGTTAAAGTTCATATCAATCGAGCATGTTCAAACTGCTTTCAATGTAGGATAAAGAGTTATCGCTTGCGTTTATTGAAATAGAATGCAAAAAAGCAAAATTTCATTCTATTCAGATAAACAAAAAATGCCTTATTTGAATAGAATTAAAAAGAAAAGCGCGATGTGAATTCTCAATGAAATGAGTTTATACCCTATTTGTTTTCGATGTCGGAAAAGTATTTATTTTTCCATTAAAGATTGGTTGAATAAATATTCAAGCATTAAAATCGGAAATTAGTTCTGAAAATGTATACGGTTTGTGTGTGTGTGATTTAGATTTGGTTCTGCAATCGTTTCAAATGATTGATAATTAAACAAAACAGGGGTGGTGTGGATTCCGAATTACTGCAAATATTCACCTAAAATTTTGTTAATATAAGAAACAATTTTGTGGACGTAGTTAGTATAAAAAATTAAAAAACTTTTATTTTTTGATGAACTTCTTTTATACTATGAAACTGTAACTTGTTTAAAATTATTTTGTTTTTATTCCCACAAAAAATAGCAGTTTATAAAAAATAACCTTCAATAATTATTTTATTGAATTATTTTCAGTAAAACGAATTAAAATTGTCATATAATGCTGCACATCAGGTATATTAAACAGTAAGGGAAGTTACAATCAACCATGAATGCCCTGTGCGAGTCATTTTATTTGAATGAAACAGATGCAAAAGAAATGATCAAAATTTCATTCTAAAAGTTTGTCAAGTTATAGGTAAGCATTTATAAACCTCAACCGTCCTGAATTGGTATGTATCCAACTTGACTCCCCTGACATACCAGAATATTTGGAATTTGTGCACAGAGTGTGAGAGAGGTGGCCGAAGATAGCAGCGTGTGGGAGGAGTGCTTAGATCTTGCGGCACGTATCCCCCGCTTCTTTATGAAAAATGTTTTGGAAGACGAATTATCAGTCTATGCTTAAAGAGGGATCTCTCATTGTTGGTTGGTAAAGACCTTTCACTCAGAAGAACTTAGAGTAAGGAAATCTGTTATTATATAAAATGTGTCTTGAAAAATGCTATATTAAAAATAATTTAGTGACTTATATATAAATAAAGCATCAACTATTAATTTTCATGCTTAAATCTTACTTTAGACATTGACATTTAGATCTTTATGATTGCATGCTTGCTGTAAATGTATCCTCGCATAATAAACAACATTAATGAGATTTCTAAACGCCGTGCTCTAAATACTAACTTTTACAATTTGCTCAATAATGCACTTTAGGGGCAAACATTGATAAAAAAGTTCAACCTATATTTGTGTGTGGGTGTGTGATAAATATCAAATAAGAAATTGAAGCGACAAATTATGAACTCCTTTTCGTATCCAATGAATTCCAGTATTAGGTTAATAGGCATATTTAATTTGCTATAACATATATGCTTCTATGTATCAATCCAAATAAGCTTGATTATTCGTCACCAGAGTCTTTAGTGATACCAAATGTTTTCTTCAATTCAAAAACTTATTCTACAATGGGTGAATTAATTTTTGGAAAGTAATTCTATTCATCCAGTTTGCTCTATTGATGGTTTAATCTGCTTATTTGATCTTTTTGCGCATTTACATGGGCAAGAAGATAAAAGTAAGCAGATTCATGGGATAAAACACTATTTTAATGTTGCGGAAACACTTTAAAAAAGCTATTTAAAAAGTATAGAAGGGAGCCTAAGAAAGTGTTAGCAGTCTTTTGATTTTGTTAAGGATTAGAAAAGCTTTAAAATTTTCCAGTAGGTTTCATTAGTAAACACAATATGTAGCATAAAATAAACAATTCTGATCTGCAAAAAGAAAAAATGCAAAGATATTTGCTCATGCCCTCTTACATATTCCTAACTTTTCCTCTCACGCCCAAGTGATACTTCTCACAAAAGTACCCATTCATTTGCTAAAATTAACTCTTCCAATGACTTGAAGAGATCTTCCATTAGCAACCACTTGTTGACGCTCGTTGCCAGTGAAAACTCAAAAAAGGAAACTGAAAGTTGCACGGGTGGGTTCATCGCAGGCGTTCCAGAAAGAAGAAACACGTGGGTCCAGTTCCTGGTTGTGAAGGTGTGGTGAGAAGTTGCCCACACTTCCATCGCGTCAATGGCACCTGGAAATGCGGAGACAAGGCTAAGAGATCCTCCGGAAGGCATGCGCTACAGATCTTGGTCTCGTGAGAGGTTATATATATTTCCATTTCTGGCAGTTTCCCCTTCTCTACAAGTCTTCAGCTACTGTGCACTCAACGTGTCAGATAAATGGACCCTATTTATGGGACGACGCCAAATCGGCTGCGAGATCTTAGGGAATGGTGAAGAGCAGTTGTATTGTAGGTGGATGAGTTCATGTTTTCCAGTTTTTGAGTTCGCTTAATTTAAGTAAAAATCTAATTAGAAGGTAAGTTAAATTTATAAGTGAATTAGAATTTCCAACATTTAGACTTCTCAGTATAATTAATATTTTATTCATAAATCAATTTCTTCGTTTTCAGTTAGAAAGATCTAACTCCTAAACATAATACTCATACTTCATTAGTTTGCTGTTTAAAATTACCTCTCTGAAAAAATTGATTTCCTTAATTAATATTAAATGAAGGAATCAAATATGTTATTATTCATTAGTTTTTAAATTAATCTAATTAACTAATTTAAAATGAATGAGTGGATTAATATTAAATTAATTAAATTCTTATTCAGTTTTTTACTTATAAAATTTAAGTAACGTATTTAAATATACTTACAAGATCAAGCAACTAAAAGTTTTTTGATCTTCAATCAATATATGCAAAGTCTGTGCATATTTTGATGCGCGCGCGCTCGCTAAAGTAAGTTAAAACTAAGAAATATAATTTGTTTATTGTTAATATAAATATTTTATTTACATTTTATTTTGAACCTTTTATTTTTTTAGCTTACTCATTATTTCTGAGAACATTTGTAAACACAGAATTTGAATAAGAAAAGGGATGTGTAATTTCTGCTATTTTTTAGATTTTTTAATTGAGTTATGCTCATTTCCTAAAATTCGCTTTCAGTTAATGACATCATTGTAAACATTAACTATCTTTCCATTTTCATGAAAACAATTTTATTGTTTATTCCTGAATACGAGCTGATTTTTCTAACGAAGGCGTTATGATAGCAGAAACCCTCAAAAGCACTTGTCCAATCATCTCTTATTTTGGCCTCATCCTTGCCTAGAAGCAAAGTTTTGCTGTCAAGTGTAACAGATTTCGGGTTCAATCTCAACTCCTTTGGATCAGCAGGAAATAATTGATACATACCGCTTTCCGCATCCGTCGGAGAAGAGCCCTGGGTGTTTCCAGGTTTCCTCTCTTGCGATATCTTAATTTGACCCACTATCTATGAAAAGTCAAACTTGAAAGCATTACTTAGTGGATGTTTAGAAGAAACTTAAAACAGCTTTCTGTTGCTAAAGTTATCCCTTTTATCAACTCTCCACCTTCCGCCAATGTAAGGAACTCCTCATAGCGTCCTTATTGTTTCCCCTCGTGAGAGAACCTCAGAGGAACAGTGGCGGTGTTGGAGCCTCCGCTTTGACCGAGGCTGTCCTCATTGCCCCTGTGTTCAGGATGTTAAGAGTGTTTTCATTTGAATATTGTTTAATTTTCTATCAAGTCTTTTTTTAATTATACATTTTTAAATAGAATGAATCGAATTTAGAATTATTTTTAAACCAAAGCCAACATGTATGAAAATCTGAAAAAAAATTTAAATGAATGATTATTTAATAAAAATGCTAAATCCTTTGAAAAGGATATTTAATACATAAAATACCAAACTTTCTTATTAAAAGTATAAAAGTTTCCTTGTCTTTTTTCATTATGGTAAAGTGGTGCAAATATTTTAACCCTAAGAATCTTAAAATAGCAATTTACTGTAAGTTTCAGAGATATGTCCTTAGATAATTTAAAGGGGAATGTAGTGCATACAAATATAAATTACCCATTTATATAAAAGGTAAAAAAAATTATACACGGTTTTTAAGTGTTATGCAAACAAAATTTAAGCTGGAAGTTAAAGAAGAATGTTGGCACAATCTTTGCTAGTTAAAAAAATCACATTAGTTAAATCATTTGAAAATCTGAATATTGTATTAAGTTATAGTTTCCTTAGTGGGATAAAATTTTAAGTCGTAATCAGAAAAAAATTATAAATTCGTTTTTAAATTCTAAATGCAGTTAGAGGTTTAAGCATTGTAAAATAATTTTTGACTGGTATGGCAAATATTTTATTTTCTGTGAGAAGATTAAAGGCAAATTGCAGCATATCTGTCGCCTGTTCTTCAGAGCAGTTCTTAACAGCCCGTTAAGCTTTCGCATCGAAAAGCGCGACCTTGGCTTCTTCATCACTGTGGTGAACTTGGAAATCTGGTTTCCATTACTTAGTTTGTATTTCTGACATAATGTAAGTATCCTTTTGTGTTTTTCAATTATGAGCTAACTGCATTCAACACTGAAAGCAAGCTAAAGTTATGATAGCCATCAAAATAAATATTTCGATGATGTTAGTTATAAGAGTTAGAAAAAATGTACACATATAAACATTCAATACACCAATAAAATGAAACAATATGTATTGTATGTATATCGATATGTATATCGAGGATTGTTTTTTGGGTGACTTCCATAACAACAATGAGGCAGCTCTAGATTGTAAAGAGCTCTTTTCAAAATCACCCATTTCATTGTGGCCCATTCAATGCATTCTTTTCCAAACCGCTTGTGTATTGTAAAACTATAATTTTTGTATTCTAACGATGTAGATAAGAGGTTGCTAAAATTCGTAATTAACATTTCAATTTTAATGGCACGCTCCTTCAACCGGCTCTGAAGTGGATTCCGAAGCATTACGGATTCAATGGGAATGGAAAAAATGAAGAACAACTAATCTATTGATTAAAATTTATTTGAATCATAGGATCATTTTTACATAAGTTTATCAAATATTAAAGAGGTATGTGGCAAATATTAAAAACTGTACGCTTAACTTTAAAAGCATAGAATATTTTTGTAAAGTTGATTGTAATATTGGTATTTTCAATGAAAGAAATCAAATAAAAACTTACGAAAATTATGCAGAAAGCAATTTATAACTTATTTAAAAGTGCGCTCATCATTTGTTCTTGCAGCTTTTGGTCAGGAAAATTGAACGAACTAAAGCATCGACTTGGATAAACCTGTACCCTGTATACATAAATGGGGCTCACAAGGTATCGTCAACACTTTATGCCAAACTCTCACCAATGTTTTCTAGTTATCAATCGTTTTCCGGGGTAATTTAGTTTAGATTTTATTACAATTTGTAAGAGGCTAATTAGGAATAGTTGGGGTTATCTTTTGATTTGTATACATATTTACAGTACGCAGAACATGTAAGGAAATATCAATGTTGTATTGCTGTATGTCCTTTGGCATAACAGAGAAAATGGACAACAATGCTTATGGTTTATTTGTCCATAAGTATTAGTGTCCAATTTCATGGTTGATATCCACTAATGGCAGCGTTTCTCAATCTTCCGTTATTTGGCCCCAACTTTCAATCAATATTTTGATTGCCCCCTCTAAACCAGTGTACATTTAAATATATACAATAATAATATATTGTGAGTATTTTGGGTATAATTCTACACTAAGAGCTTAATTTTAAACTTTACAAACTACCAAGAATACTGAAATTCTTTAGCGTTTGGCGACACAGATTTTCAGCATTGACAAAACAAAAATTTGGTAACATTTTGCATCAGAATATACTATTGTGTTCACCATGTTGGACATTATCGTAGTATCGAGAGAAATTATAATTTGTATCGAACATTCTGGATTATCGAAAACATTCCGTCTGAAGCATTCGCAGATGTGAGCAAATTTTTTTTTATAAAGAGAAGGAAGATGTTCGATAACACTTGTTTAAATTTCTGGCAGTCTCATTAGAGCCGATCCGTTTTATTGCTATCGAATCCATCTGAATGTGTATGCTGTATGTGTCAATTGCAGTTCACCGTATTCATGGCAGAAGATTTATTCAGAAATATGAATAAATTTTGAAACGCGGTCGTAAGCGATGATGAGACGATAGTCAAGCATCAACAAGTACACGGACAAACGTTAAAATTAAGAATACTTAAATTTTGAGTTCACAAGTACTGAAACCAAAAGACAATTTAGTAATAAATCCCTCTTTGAATTTTGGACAGGAGTCGATGATAAGTTTTCTGTACTAAAAACAAAGGGAATTTCGCATTTTATTACCATTATTAATAATATCCTACTTTTATGAAGTTGGATTTTCTGCGGTGACTTCCTTGAAGACAAAATATTGATCTCTGCTAAATATAGGGAAAAAAATTGAGGGTGTCCACTATTTCTAATATTAAACCTTCCTTTGAGAAACTTAGCTTTGAAAACACATCCAAATAGTTGTTAAAGGTATTATAATTTAGGAAGTTTTATTTAATTTCTTCGTCAAAACTCACTAAATTAAGTAAAGTAATAAAAGGTTTTAATATATATATATATATATATATATATATATATATATATAGATTAAAAATTATGTCAAAGTATATTTTGTTTTGTATGTGTATGTGCCTTTCAGTCTGTAAATTAATTTCTTAAATAACGTTTTGTCTTGGATATGTTCGCCCCCCCCCTTTTTAGTGTGCTCGCGCCCACCAAAGGAGTCGCGCTCCATAGGTTGAAAATCACTGGGTGTTGGTTGGTATCTTGCAACATAAACTAAAATGACATACACCCCTCAGGGATCAAAATTGCATCGGAAAAAGTTCTCTTTGAATCGTTCCACTTATTGGTGACTCTCAAGTGTTCTACAAAGGTCAGATTTGCGGAGGATAACTTTATTAAAGGACATATCTTACTTGTTAATATATATTTATGGAGTTTTTATTTGTGAAGAAAAACCTATTCAACTCTGTTTTTATTTCTGTCAAAAATCCTTCCTAGTATTTCAAAACTATCACTGATATAAAACGTAGTACATTTCCGCGTCTGTTTATTTACCCACTTATTGAAAACAATTCCTTTCCTTATGAAAGTCAGATTTTACTGCTAAGACTAATAATTTTTATTTTTCACTTTTAATTTATTTGAAGATCTAATAATAATAATTTTTTTATATCTTAACATCCAATTCCTTCTCCTTCAGGGATGATATGCACTGGGACACTTCCCTTCTTCAGATGGGCTGACTTTGTACAGATTCCATTGAGAGGGGGATTTTGTCCACAGCTCCTGCCCTTGGTGTAGATTGGCTGGAATGTTATTCACTCTTATTGCCATAGCAAAATGTATCAAATGTATTCGGGTGTCATTTGATTCAGAATTCATGTCAATGTATTAAAATAGGGAAATGAGTGGGGAAAATGAAAAGAAATGGGTGATTTATGAATTACACATTTCCCCATCTGCTTATTGAACTTTTAGCTTACAAATTAGAAAAATATATAATACCAGGAGAAATGATTCCTTTGCTTCCTCTCCGAACTGTTTTCTCTGGAGCTTTGCAGGCTGTCATTAAAAACGCGCTACATACAAAAGTTTATTTAGTTTTCATCTTTGGATTTCAAAAAAACAAATTTTTTATATGAATAAATGAAAAATATAAAATGCAATTTTAATTAAAAACCCGCAAATCAAAAGATATTGTGTTTCTTCTATTTTAGTTTCTAACTTCTGATTTTAAAGCATGACCTTAAAATACTTTTTTCAAGAACCGAAAACAATGGACTTCCTCAGTTCGGTTTACTTGCTTTATCAACAGGAAATAACTTCTACAACATATCATTTAATAATAATTAGTTTTTCTGTGAATGCATACACGTAATTCACCTCGCTTACTAAATTTGTTTTTTGGGAAATTCAACAAAATTGAATTACCTTGCTATTCCTTCAGTTGGTTTTCTTTAATTAAAAATTGAGATGATGTATTAAATAAATTGAATAAAAATACCTTGCGTTTTCCAACACACACAAATTTTGCTTTTATGTAAGGAACTGTATTTTAAGATTACGATATATGAATGTAACATAATATAATAAAAATTTTATATACATAATTATTTCAAGTTTCCGAGATTAATTGAATTCATACGAATAAATTGTAGGGTAGAATTTATTAAAAAAATTTTGAAGTGAATTCAATGTAAACTATAAGTTCTATTGTTCTCTAAAGAAATGAAAGTTCGTGTCTGTTGATTTACACAATACAAATAAATGAAAAAGACAGGGGAAACGTTCGAATTGATATGTAAAATAAGCCCAAATGTAAAAACCTGAAACTTCTTAACACTTACGAATTAAATATTTTCATAATTTGTAATTAAAATTATGTTATTTTATATATATAATACCATTTCTACACAAGTTTCTCTTCTAACCAGGCACTTGACTTCTCACATAGCGCTTGACATTCTATTGCGTATTGAAGAGGATATTTAAAGTAGTCTGAAAACCAGATTAACTTTAAGTTGAATGCAGGGCTTGATTGTTAAATAGGCCTAAGAACCCAAAGCATCCCCTTCAAATCTTGAAGAAGCCCTGAAATCTCTAATTTTTTTGCGGGGGAGGGGAGGATAAACTAAGATCTTTTCAAATTAGGAGTATCGTCTGTGATAGTTTTATATATTAAAAGAGCGTTTTAAAATATTGTAAACCATTAGATCCTTGTTTCTCAACTCTTATCCGAAAAAATTTTTTATTTTGCTAAGTTTTTCATATAGCGTAATTCATAAGCTGAGATTCTTAAAAAGATGAACAGAAATTTTCCTTCAAGTTATACTAAAATAGAAAAACAGTGTCTGAACTGATAAAAACGACAAAAATATTAGATACTTCTATAAAATGCTTCTTCTTAAGAAGATATATATATATATATATATATATATATATATATATATATATATATATATATATATATATATATATATATATATATATATATATATATATATATATATTATATATATATATATATATATATATATATATATATATATATATTATATATATATATATATATATATATATATATATATATATATATATATATATATATATATATATATATATATATATATATATATATATATATATATATATATATATATATATATATATATATATATATATATATATATATATATATATATATTATATATTATATATATATATATATATATATATATATATATATATATATATATATATATATATATATATATATATATATATATATATATATTATATATATATATATATATATATATATATATATATATATATTATATATATATTTATATATGTATTTAATATATTTACAAATCATGTAATTAGATCTTGGGCACTACCTTAAACTATAACATTTTTATAATTACTGTTTGTAAATTTTCACCTCAATCATGTAATACTATTTTCATCAGACATGTTTAAATAAGCTTTTCTTCATAAAATTTCTCTCCATTCTCTTATAACAATAACTATTTTAATATTTTTTCTCTTTTCCCTTTACATTTCATTTCACGACGCAATTTTTGAAAAATTTAATTTTAATGGGAAAACTATTTATTTTATATAATTTGAATGTATATTTTATAGTGTTTAAAATAAATAACTTTACCAATAAGTTTTTCCGTTACTTGCATAATTACAGTTACACTTTAAGACATCACTTATAAGAAAATTGGAAAGTGTGTCAAGGCACATAATTAATTCTATCTGATGTAGAAACATTGTACTAAGAAAAAATTGTTGGTCCTTTTTCAAAAATTAAAAAGGAAAAATACTGTTCCCAATCACGTACCTCGCCAGACGTTTCGTTTTAAAATTCATTATTATGCTTCCCAGGGATGAGCATTAATCATTTGAGAGAGAATCGCTACTTTTTTTAGCTGTGTTTCCAAGAGAAAGCCGCTTGTGTAAGCATTTGAATTCGAATCAATGAGCTCTCGCATTAAAAGTCTGTGCATTATGCTGAGAGTACAAATGGACATTGGACGGCATCCGCTGCGTTTCTCACAGTTGCTGAAGCTGCAAAAAGCTGTAAAACTAAGCGTTCGCATTCCTGTATGAGGAATTGAGATAGTAGAACAGACAGGCAGCGAAAGAAAAATGACATATTTTGATCATGTTTTTAAAAAGATTTGGAAATCCATTAGCCAATGGTTGAAAACATGAATTCCAATACTCAGGGAGTATGTCCTATTTCCAGTCCTCTTAATTATAGATCCGCTTATAAGCATATTTTGCAAGTGAAATTTTTAATCTTTCCTTCTGGGAGATATTGATATATGTTCTTAATTATTCATTCTTCCTGTTTTTGAATGTATCCCCATTTATCTTTTAAAACAAGTCTTGATTTATTTTCCAATGACACATATTTTCATTAAAAGGAAATGTTTAGGAAGAAACTGTCTATTGGAAATGCAATTGGACGAATATAAAATAAAATTTCTTGATAGTTAAAAAATAATTTCATGGGTCTTTTCTATATTATTTAAACAGAAGACAGTTCTAAACTAAATCATCATATATTTAAAGATTAAATTTAATAAATTCATAGCAGTTCTTCGTTGATATCTGTATCTAAAACGACAATTTATTAGTTGACTTACAGTTTATATCTTGATCTTTATTTGGACTTAATTTTTCGGAGAGGAGGGTGCCAGCTCAGGTGTGGCCTCATCACCTGACAGTGGTTCAAAATGACGAGGCACCTTAAGAAAAGAGCAAAGTCGTACTTTCACCTTCGTGGTGCTCTGATCCAAACGAAAGACGCTCCCTATTGACTTAATTCGCACTGCCAAAGGCAAAAGCGAGCTTGGCTTATCCAAGTGTCATAGGAAAACAACAACATCTATCTTCCTTATTCATCGTCATCTACTCTTCGGCATTGAAAATGCAACACCAAGAAGAAGTGGCCAGAAAATTATGCCAATTTCAAGGTAAGCGCATCTTGCAAAGTTATGCAAATGATGTGAAATGCGCAGCTACCCAGCACACGTAGGATAAGATATAAAGTGAGGAATCGGCAGAGTGGACAGTTTTCTCACCTTTATTGCTGCCTGGAAAATAGTCGTTGAAAGTTTGTTTTTGACTGCAATTACAGAGAATGCCAGACCATCGGAGTCAGTTCCAGCAGACAGACGAGTTTGCGAGTTGCATTGTGATCGGACTGAGAAGAGCAAGATGGTCCTAACGGCAAATTGCAGCTGACGGACACTTGGAGGCGGTCACAGTGCACCGGTTGTGGCGAAGATGGTTGGAGCAAGGTACTATGAAACGTTTGCGGGGTGCCGGTGTCGCCAGACAGACGTCAGCACACGTGGCTCAACGCATCCGACGGGAGGTGGCGGCTTCACAAAACAAGTCTACTGAAATTCTTCAGCATGGGCAAGACACCCTGGATGCTCCAATATCAAGCAGAACAATTTGCCGCCAATTGGTTGCTAGTGGCCTGCGCTCATGTAGGCTGTTAAGAAGACTGCCATTGACCTCATAGCATAGATGCCAACGTCTGATATGGTGACGGATTAGAGCGATGTGTACGACAAAGTGGCACAGGTTCGTCTTCTCAGATGAATGACGCTTCTGTTTCTTCAGCGATAGTCACTGCGTACGAGTGTGACGTAGACGTACTGACAGGTCCATTCCTGTACCAATTGTGGAACTCTCCACCACGCGACAATGCGGCATCGTGATTTGGGGAGCCATTGCGTACGATTCCATGTCACCTCTAGTTCGTATTCACGGCACTATGGCAGCCCAACGTTACGTGGATGATATTTCACAGCTCGTGACACTCTCCTATCTTCAGGGAATGCCCAATGCCCTTTATCAGTTGGGTAACGCCCGACCGCATATTGCTCGCATCAGTTAACATGCCCTGATATGTGTACAATTGCTTTCCTGGCCACAGCAATCGATAGATGTCTCACCAATCTAACACGTTTGGGATATGAATGAACGCCATTTGCAGATCCTGCCACTGAAGCTGCCACTTCAGAAAACGTACTTTGGCTAATGGTTGACAAGGAATGGAAATCCATTTCTAAGGACGTCATCCATACTCCCATTGATTCTGTACCTGTTGCTTCGTTTATCGTTGTCCACTGTGGTCCTTCAATTTACTGACCCGACCCTGTTCTCATTCTGTATTATGCATATTATTTTGAAATACAGATCACTTATTTTTCGTTGCTGTTTGCCGAGTTTCGTCACTTTCTGGCAACTCCTTCTTGGTGTTGGACCGCAGGTCCCGGTCTAATTAGCCCTCGTGTGCAAAAAATGGCCGTTGAGCGACAGACAAACCTTCTTGGTGTTGGATTTTCAATGTCGGACAGAATATATTTAGAAATGATGCAACTTAATTTATCTTCAAAAAGGAATCTCCTTAAAAGCAAAAAAGTTAAGGCGAATATTAACTTAATATTTCAGTGCATACTTTGGAAAATTCTGGTTTTTTCTTATCTACATTTTTAAGATTAAATTCAGTAATTGCAAATCAATTATTTCAAAATATAGCTGTTAGATATAAAAATCTTATAATACTTTGAGTTATTAATTCCCCAACTTGTTATTGAAATCAAAGTTTTAAAGTAAGGATACATATTTGATAAGAGGAATGAGCCAAGGGAAAGGCCTGCGCTTGTCTTTTCTTGAGGTTCACATTACTTTGCACGCAAATTCTTCTCTGTGCTTGTCTGCTTTTAGTTTATCGATGGACTGTTTTGGTGGTTATTCGTTCCGTCTCGAACTGAAGATTTCCACTAACTATGCGATAGTGGGTGAGCTATAGACATTAATCATCGTGACTTATGCTCCAGATTGTTTTCTTTTATTTCCTGATCTTATTTTCCCTCACAAGTACAGAGAGGCTGGAAAGCTAAGAACAAAGTCTTTCTGTGTGAAATATTAATTCTCTTTTATTATGAAGATTGCATTTGTTTCAAAGCTAGTTTACCTTAACGTAAAATTTATTGTTTTTCATCATTTACAACAATTGATAAATGGTATCTATATCGTCCAAAATTCCTATGAACTCTGCCAAATATGTGAGATCTTAGCTAGTGTTCTATAGTAATATGGCATGATAAGTAAAGACACGATTTTCCCCTTCTACTGTCATCCATTAAATATTTAAATTATCATAATTGAATTTCGATTTTGAAATAAAGTTTCAAGGAATTTTGAATAGTCTAACAAAGAATGCAAAATATAAGAAATTTTCGATACATAGAAAGTATTGCTGGAATGCTTACTAGATAGCGAATATTTCTAATATTTTACATTCAAATTTTTTTTCAAGAATTTCATGGTTTCTCTGTTCTCATGGTTCACAGTTCTAATAAAACTGAAATCTGTAAAAAAAAAAATAAAAAACTTAATCTGTTTATACAGTTCTTTCTAAACATTGAATATTTTCCTACTATTAATGAAAATTATTAAGAATGCATAGTAGAATATTATATTAAAAGTTCAAGGATGTAACAAATATAGATACTGGAAAATTATCGGGGTGAAAATTTCTCCTTAAACAAAAAAACTTTTAATCTTACTATTCATATTTAATCTCTCTGACTGCATATGAGAATAACTTTCCTTAGAAGATTCATATTAAAAAGGTAAATTACAACCAAATTATTTTAAGTTAAGAAATTTGCAAATGATTTAACGGACATTTTATTACAAGTGAAATTTATTATTAAAACGATTCCATAACATTGCTTTCCTTTTTTTTTTTCAAGGATTTCATGTGAAAATATATATATATAAATTTAGTAAAGTTACATAAATCTCGCATTGTTTGCATCAGGAAAAGCGGATTTCGAGATAACGATGACACGCAAAAAAAAAAAAAAAAAAGAAATAGTAACGTTCCCATTTTATTGACAGCTGTGCATATAAACCAATAAATTGAGAGCCATCACGTTTTAAGCGTTCTTCTTCGTTGAATTTTACGAGTGTCGGATTAAAAGGTTAAAAAAGAAAACAAATCAATGTAGAACTTGGATAAGAGCTAAGATTTGCCGTGTTTCACTTTCTGTTCATAATCCTCTTACAATCTGCAATAGAAATGGGAACAAAGTTACGAAATCTGCAAATAATTCAGTGTCTGGAAGCAATTTTTTTTTAATTTGAGGAAATGGAAAGTGTGATAGCTGCGATTTATTCTTGTTATTATAGTC
Source organism: Latrodectus hesperus (assembly GCA_037975125.1). Classification (NCBI taxonomy): domain Eukaryota; kingdom Metazoa; phylum Arthropoda; class Arachnida; order Araneae; family Theridiidae; genus Latrodectus; species Latrodectus hesperus. The sequence continues at coordinate 9,329,141 of CM075859.1, forward strand.
TAGAGCTTATCTAAATTTATTACTGAAGCCTTGCAGTTTAACTTTCTGATTTCCAGCTGTTAATTTTTTGTAAATTCAACATTAATTTTCTCATATTTAAATATTCATTAGTTTGTTACATATTCATTGATTTTCTGAAATTCAGTTGCTAATATTATATATATTCAACACATTTCTTTCACTGTTAATAGGGCTTTGATAGATGAGCATATGGTTAAGGAATCTCCCCAAAGTTTGTTTGGCATCCTTTTTAGAAAGTGAAAGTATGCATGATGTTACTTATAGAAGGATACTAATTTACCAACAGATAATAATCCACTATGTTTGTATCTGCCATCTTAAACTCAATGATTGATTTCAGCAAACTGGTGACTTTTTGTAATAAGTACTATACAATACAGCACATTTTCCCCTCCAATATAAGTTATAATATTTACGATGTAAAAAAAGTCCTAATTTTATACTTCTGTTGAAATCAGTGACAGCTTTCAGTAAGTTGGTGCCATTTTGTAACCTACACTATTATAATATGTATGTAGCACTTTTCCCCCCTTCAATAAATCTGATAATATTTAGGATATAAAAAATCCGGTTTAAATAATACGACTATTATATAGATATATTTGTGTAAATTACGCTTTTTATGTCTACATTGTAATGAAATAATAAGTTGTGAAAGTTAGGGTCGCATTCCATTCTACCCATAAAACTTTGTTTTATCCTCATTTGGTGTGAACTGAAGCGTAGGAAAGAGGCTAAGGATACTACCAGGCTAAAGATACCAGTAATTTGCGCATGAACGCGACCAAGCATTCACTAGTAGTAAGAAATTTGACGATTTATCGATTTGTGTATTTATAATTGCAAGATATTTCGAAGACAAAGCGACTTGATCTTAAGATTTTCCGGCTCTAAATAATAACTGCCTAAATAGCTTTGTATTTTGAATAACGTATTTACACAGTTCATTAAATCTTAGCTGGTTAGGTCAAGCATCATAATTTTGCACATTTTTGTGTTTTAATCACATTATATCAAATTTAAACAAATCGTTTAAATTTCATGTACAGTGAACCAATAAAAATGTCTTTTAGACATTAAATTAAATTGACAATATGTTTTTTTTATATATAAGTGACGTTTTTTAAATTAAAATTACCAATAAATAAAAACTTCTAATTAGAATGTATTTTGATATTTGGCGTTAGTAAATTTGTAAACCTCTGAAATAAAAATGAGAAAAAGTTGAGAAATTATTTTAGCTTACGTAACGGAAATTTTGGACTTGTGTGTACTAGATTTTAAAGAACTATTGAAAATTCATGAGACACTACTATAAGGTTTTTAACAAATCCCATTTACCTGAAGTGTCAGCTCTTTGCTGAAGGTAGGAAGTATATATTCATCTACATTTAAGAAGGGCATATTTAGCTGGATTTTTATTTTTAATTTCTCTGTTTTCATCAAAGATTTCGTCCTATACATAGTCAGATTTAAATCCAAATTTCAGAGATGTGGGGCAGTACTTTGGTAACATAATCAACAAAAATCTTCTTATAATGGTAGAAATGCGTTATGGGTAATTGAACAAGGTTTTGCTTCAAAGATCCAATCAGATACTTTTTAGGAAAAACTTTCAAAATATGTACCTTTATACATCCTATTGCCAATAAGTAGTCTCGTATATTATCTTGCCAATAAATAGTTAGTGTTTTCAATCCTGGTGGCAAAGCTGTTGAAGTCTCGTTAACTTTTAATACAAGAGATTAAAGTTACCAACTCTTTAATTGCGTTGCTGACATTTATTCTTACAATTTATGAAGTAGAACTTTTTAAGTTTTTATTTCCCGTGGTTTGTAACAGTTTAAAGCTGTTTTAGGCTAAGAACATATACGATAATGTTTTTTGATCGATAATGGGATGCATGGAGAGTGTTCGGCTGGTACCGGGAGGCTGTTAGCCTAATGCAGATTCGCACTCGCCGATCACGAGAAGGACGCCCTCACCAACCACCGTGAAATTGGAACGTTTTTGCCTTCTGGTAGTATTTTCCATAGAGAGTGTCTTATATTTATGAATTGCAAGGAAGAAAACTCCCAAGCGCTCACCCAAAAAATGTATATGCAGTAATAAAACATCTTTTTTATTATTCAACAAGTGCTAGGATTAAACACTTGGGACATTTCACGTAGCAGAAATTGATTCTACCGTTAAGCTATTGCTATCTTTGTGAATTCATAGCAATGTTTATGAGTGGCATTAAAAACGCTTTTCAAAATCTCATGTCTTCGTTCTTTAAACGGTACCAATATATTCTTAAAAGAACATCTTCCAGCAATGAATTTCGGAAATAAAAATAAAATTTTACTTAATAAATGTGGCTTTGAATGATTTTCAAATTTGGCTTAGTATGTGCCAATGTCGTTTATGTATGTGAAAGTTGCTTATGCGTGTGTCTATGAGGATTTTAACGATTGTATACTTTAAAATAAATAGACTATTATGAGCTTGAATAAAAACAGTTAAGAATGTATGAGTTGAAAAATATTTTGAATTGCATAGTTCTTACAATAAAATCATAAATAGATTATAAAGGAGAGTATCTAATGCTGTCTGGTAAAGGATATAAATAGATAATGAATTAATAATTAAATTTTTATCGAGTATATTTGCTTTTTTAAGTTCTTACTTTCCCATAAAAAACTGTTTTATTATTTAGCACATTGAAATCTTATATATTTAAAAGAATTAAATAAATGTATTAAATATTTTTCTGATAAATAACAAAATATTACTCTTAATAAAAATATATAAATATTCTGCTTTGTTAGAAGAAAATTATACAAAATAATTAGTATACGTGCTCACTTAATTGAAATCTTTTATAGTCTCATTAAAAATAATAAAATGATATCGTTACTGCTTCCATTTAAAATGAGCTACTAACTATTAATTCTAATGCAGAAATTAAATTTGATTTATTCCTCTGAAAATAAACTATAAGTTTTATAAAAATACTACTGAGAGAAACTAAAAATTTAATAGAAAAGTGTAACTGTAGTGCTGCCATCTACTGCTGATATGATGAGTTATACAACTTATTAGTTTCAAAACTTGCTGCATTTTTTTTTTTTTAACATAATTTAAAATTTATCTTAACAACATGATAAACCCACTGAATATATTTTAAAAATAAAATTATTTATGTTTGTTTTCAAATCTCTTTAAATTAATTTTCTTATTTAGTTTCCAATGATATCAAGGGCAAAAGTATTTTAAGGATGTTTTGTTACACATTTATTTCGTAGTCACAAAAATGGTTCGCTAATTACTAAACACTTATAATTCACTATACGTATTTTATAATTTCTAGTTCATGATTCTACTGTTATTCATAAAATAACATTGATAATCTATAATTATCAATGTTATCTTAAGCTTATAACATTGATAATCTTAAGCTGCTTCACAATATTTTTTATATTGAAAATTTTTATTCATTTTTTACGTGAGTAATTTTTACTCAAAAATTTTATTTTTTATTTTTTGGATGCTAAGAATTTATTTTTATTTTGTTTATCGTTATTTTCATAATCTTAATATTATATTTTCCCCATATAATTTAAGGAATTATTCCTTCATTAGGTTTCCGTCATGTTGATGGACTGATAGAAAATTTCTTGGATTAGAATGGGTACATGGTTGATCGTTATTGGTAAGAAAAGAAAGTTTGTATATAGTCCTTATTAGAAAAATAATGAAATTACTATTTTTATATTGTAAGCATTTTTTTAAAATAATAACATTTAACGTATATAATAAAAGTAAAAAAATACTTTATGTAACTATAGCCTAATAAATTAACCTTAATTCATTTTTCTCATTATGATAGAGAGTTAATTTAAATTAATTTATTTATTTATCTTTTTACAGTTTGATATTTCAATGCAGCATTTCATCCAAAGCTCTCCTCTTCGATAAGAATTTACATATATAATTGAAAACGTAGGAGCTATAATTGATGAGCATATCAATGAAATACTTTATTAATTATAAAATAAAAAATATTAATGAAATAAAAATGATGTTTTACTACAACATAAAATTTTAGAGGTCTTGGAAATAATTTATATTATGATTATGAAAGAAAATAAATAAATAAATAGCATTATTTTAAGCAGAATATTTCAAATATATTGGAAAGTTTATTACGTAGGTAATTATCGAATAATCTGAAAAAGACATCCAAAAATGTGAGAAAATATATATTTGTTAGGTTATTAGCACTTATGTCTATTATGTAAGGACCTATTTCTATTTAAATATATTATTCCTGGTAGATTGTACAGTTTGAGAGATTGGCTGAAATATACACACAGGTTGCATTAACATGCATTGAGAACTTTATTTCGAACCATTAGGGATAACACGGGATACGATTTTATAAGGTCTTTTGAATAGGAAATAATAAATTTACTTCGCAAATAGGTAGAACACTTTCAAATTAAAATTCAAAAACATTTTTTATTGAATGGTAAATATTGCTTCGATTTACCGGGTACAATATAATAAAAAGTATTAATTTTTGTACTAATACATAGCATTAAATAATATTTAAAAAAAATCGATTAATTTTTATGTAAATATATTAATTATGTAAATTAAATGTATAGATGGTAAAAGTTAGGTTCAGAATTATAAAACACGTGGTTATTAAATCATGACTAATTTTTATTTTATTATTATTTTGAAAGAATTGTTATTTGAAAGGAAAGGATTAAATGTGCTTTACGGCACAGAGAGAAATACTTATTTTTTTAACATTCTCTTTAACAAAATACTTTTTTCACAAATTTAGGAACATGAATATAATTTTTTATGACACATGCTTTGAATATAATCATTTACTTCGTGTTCATCTGGTGATTTTCATTTCTGATGTGTTAATAGACTCTTCTTACAGGCATGTTTCTAATAAATGGTGCCAGTGGGGCTTCTGATGACAGCGTAAGTCTCAATATTTTAAAGAATTTTTTGAAAATATTATTGCCAGTTTTGTCCAAAAAATTTTTTATAAATAAATAAATCTCTTTCTAAATATATTTTCAAAACGTAATAACTTTGATTGATTGATAATTATAAAAAAATGGAAATTTATGTACGGTTTTCTTACAATGAAATTTTTTTATCTAATCCTATTAATTAGTTATTTCATATTTTGAAAGAATGTATTTAAAGTGAGTGGCAAAACGCAGTTGCCTTCGACTTAAGCTTTTGAAAACAAATTTGCTTTGGGAATGAGATGCTAAAATAGACATTTCCTCACATGATTCTAAAAATGAATTTAAGATAGAGGGTAAGTTAAAACCTCAGAGTTATATAAAACTTGTGGTTATGAAATCATCTCTTTTTTATTTTGAAAGGATCGTTAGTTGAAAGATAAAGAAAAATGCATTATAAACGAGAAACATTAGTTTATGAACAAAATACTTTTCTTGCAAAATTAAGGACTTAAATATAATTTTATCATACCTATTTTAAATATCATTTATTGTTAATATTAATTTTAAGTTGATATGTAATTTGTGGTGATTTCCTATAAAATTAATGTAAAATCTAATTACAATTTATTTGAATACGATTGAATGCATTTCAGTTTTGGAAAAGTATATAATTCTTATTACGTATTATTTAGGCATTTCATATTTTGAGCTTTCACAATTAGAATACTGAAGTAGCTATTTTTTAATAGCTGAAAAGTGAGTGCATATAAATTGTAATTTTAAAATTATACCCAATGAAACTTTTTAAATTACATTTTTTTCGGGGAATGAGGATTGAAAGTAAACTAAATCAAATGTTTACTATAACCATTTAATAAATCATATCAGTCATAACTATGCTGAATAGAACTAACTTTATGAAGATGTACTTTATTTGAAAATTCAATCTTTTCTCCGTTTCTAAAATAATTCTTACATCAATCTAAAATATAATATGGGAAAAGTGAAATTTATTGAAACCGCTTATTGGAAGTAGAAAGCCGGGTTGTTGGAGAGTAGAGATTATTGGAATATAATATAGTAGTAGAGATCCTTTATAGTAGATTATTGGCAGTAGAGATCATTCATTGAAAGAAGAAATTGGCTTTCATTATTCGAAAAAAACGAGTTATAAATATGTGAATGCTTCTTTTTTTATAAGTATTATGAAAATCTTTATACAATTTTTTTTATTATTTCTAGTATGATTTTTACCATAATTGTTTAATTTCTAGTTTGAAAGAGCAAAGCTGTACATGGAAGCGTGCGCAAAGCAGGAGCTTTTCGCCTCTGTGCCCCCACTCAACTTCACTTGCGACAACAAAATTGCTGGAGGCTATTACGCAGACATCGATACTGGCTGCCACATCTTCCACTTGTGCGCGCCCAGCAACCTGCAGACTCTGACGGACCATCCCTTCTGCTGCCACCCTGAGCTCGTGTTTGATCAGCGATTTCTGGTCTGTGACCGTCCCGAAAACGTGGACTGTCCTGTATCGTACAGATACTACAGCGATCAGTTCGATGGCCCGGTCAAAGTGCAAGAACGCGAAGAGCAAGAAGCCAAGAACCAGAACCGGCAGTCCAGGGAAAATGAAGCTGACACTGATCTCTCTGAAGATGAAGAGCTTGAAGAGAATGACAAGTCGCCAGAGTATACCGATGATGAAAGCTCAGAGACTGGTGACTTATTGATTGAAAATCCTGGAAAAGCAGTGACTCTACCTCCGGCTTTTAGGCAATGATTATAATTAACGTAGTTAATAATTTATTTTCTTTGCCAAGGAACTTCCAATAAATACGTCTGACTCATATGAAAAGTTTCTGCAGTTGTCCAAAAAGTTCATCGGAAGGGGAGGTTTTTACATTGTTGAAGTTCCTGTAGAAAATTTAGACTTTAAAAAATGTGAATATGAATTTAAAAGTGTATATTGCATTATTAATACCAACTTGTTCTTATTTTTCATTTGAAAATAATTTTCAACGAAAACTGTGCGCGAAATGCTCCCTATAAAGCCTACCTATATTTTAACAATTCCTGAAAAAATTATATAAAAATAATAAATAATGCTTTTTTGCAATATTTCTTAAGATTTTAACACATATTAGCTTATTGAATAAGACGATTTTTCTCTTTAAGCATGGTTAGTGTTTTGAATTCTATATTTATAAAAAATGAAATTTAAAAAAATGTATGGAATACATGCAATGTTAAATATATAATAATTGGTTTTTGTCTCAAATTTTAATATTAATGAAGGGGTTGCTTTTTTTAGAAAAACTTACTTTCGTTTTGTCGAATATGTTTTTCTAGGCCATATAGGCTACCTGTTTCATGAAAATGTCAATTGTAATGTGTGAAATATAAGTTTCTGTAGTAATTTTTTGATTATAATAGGCTTTGCCCTCTCTCGTGCCAAATATATACCCTGATACAATAATTGTCTTAATATAATAATGATATTCATGGAAAAATTTGTTATTGACATAAAAGTAAATCTATTCTGCTTTTTTTCTATTTATGTATTAAGTAAATCAATATTTGAAACTTAAATGCTTCCATTTATGTAAAGTAAAGTTTTTTGTGCTGAAGTCTCGTTTCAATTTTTTATTCTCTTGATTTTATTTTCCTTCTAACCTTAATATTTAAGTGTGAAGGTGATGATAGGTAAAAATGACGGATTTCGTTCTCAAAAATGTGATATTACTATTTTATCTTTCACACTCTTAACAACCATTTCATAAATTATAACTTAGCAATGTCGACATAAACGAAAAAGATTATCATTATAAAGTTTATATACAAATATACTAACTTTTTCAAAAGAATTGAGATCTATTTAGACAAGAATAAGCTATGAAGAGAAAATAGATAGCGAATCTATTAGGAATTGTGCTCCTTTTTTGCTTGCATTTCGTTAAACTTTCAGTAAACCTATTAATGCTATGTCAATATATTCTTAAATTGAATCAATAGTGTACTGTAAAAAGACTGAATTGATTTATATTAAAGCCTGCGAAGGAATCTCTTGTAGATTATTAGCAAAAGTCCACAAAATTTCCGTTGGTAAATCCTTTAAATAAGTGTAGAGAAAGAAGTAATTTGCGTGATTTAGTTTTACAAAATAACAGAGGACACTCTTACATAATATTCAACAGCTAATTAATCAGACTCAGACGTAGTGTCATATCGATTTGAATCTTCTCCTAGTAATTCGAATCATGTCTTACCAGTGAAAAGAAAAACTCAATTCTCTATCGCAGATGTGGTGGCATGGTGTTTAGCATTTCATAAAAACATGCCTATTTTCCCCAGCAGGATAAAAACACAAATTACTTTCCTCTTATAATTCTAATTGAAAAAGTTCATTTAAATTTCTTGATAAAATCTGGAACTAATTTACTTATTCGATTATTATTATTCTATTTACTATATTTAATTTTTTTTAAAAAGGCAAATACAGTTTAGAAGTCATAAACTGTTAGTCAGTGTAAATAGGTTTCAAGAGTCAAACTAATTCTTAAGTATATTATCAATTAATTTTGTACTGAAAATATGCAAGATGTTCTCCAATATTACAAGATATGGGGGACTTAGTTAAGTAAAATATGTAACAAAAATAAATTGTTAATGAATAAAGAATTATTATACTAGTATAAGATATTTTTTCTTATGCATACGCTTATAATAAACGGTTTCTGAGTACAGTTAACATTTAATTACAAATATGAAAAAAAGTAACAGTAGTAGTAAATTTTAAAATTTATATAAAAGCAGAATTTTTACGCATTCTTTCGCCATTATGAAGAATTTTCAAAATATATATAACGCACATGAGGAAAGATTGTGCCTAATAGCTATAGACATTTATATTGTTAAAACATCTTTCTGCTTAAAGCCGCGTGTTGTGGCGTGTCGAAGCTTTTTCAGTTAGACGAGTTGATCAATTTTCAAATCTGATATCATTTTCAAAGAATTCCAACCTAAAAAAATAAGTATTCAGGATAATCTAATGGAATAAAATTCCACTCTGGAAATATAAGACCCAAGTTCAATTCTGTAGCAATTGTTTAACAGATGAGACATGCATGCTCAATTTCTATATGCACAGATAATCAAGCAAAATACAGAGTTTTCTATATGAAACCTCTATTTTCTAATGAAATTTGCTTATGTGTCTCATACAAAATAGAGATTGGGAAATCTCTTGATTTTTTTCCATTAGGATATGTAAATACGTTCCTTTTGGGACTCAAGAAACTCCTTAAAACTTCGAATTGTTACGTTATTATTAACTTATCAAAAAAAATGAGACAGACAAGAGAGGTGATTCTATTAAGCCATTCATTCAGCATTATCATTTTGAATGACGTCATGGAACTCCATTTATCAAGTTCATGAATAACATCATGCCAGTTTACACTGTACTTCATTGAGACGAATGTAGATCCATTCTGCCTAACTAAAGACAGCAGAAGGTGATGTTGATGGTTTAGTGGCTATGCATTCATATTATTTATTTCTTGCTCATCCCATAAAACACTTACAAAACCGACTGAAATGAAATTCTGATTTCAGTACAAATTCAGAAAGCCCAGACACACAGTCCGTCAGCATTTATGCTGTCTTACATAAGCGATTTCTCTGCTTCTGCTGTAATCTAAGTCGAGAATGACTTGTTTGCTGTATGGGAAAACAAGAACTTTCCATTGATTTGTAGCTAGATATTCCTACCAATGATTCATTTTTTATTGTTAAACTCAATGCTTTCAGTTATCTATCGCGAGAATAACTTTTGCTCAATTGCTTTTGCCTCGCTGTTGCTGCGGAAGAAAGCCGTTCCATTTACTACAGAAAGAGCCAGAAGAAAAGTTGGTTTACTGAACCTCTAGAGAATGATAGGAAGCCGAACATTTGTTACCATACCAACCACCATTAACCAGGCTATTTGGCGAGAACTATTCTCTGGTATAAAGAGCATCTTTTCCCTGATTGATATACATTGTAGGTCTCGTTTTTTCCTGGTGCAACTGGCTTTGTTTTATCTCCGACAAATTAGCATTCATTATTCCATTTGGTAAATGACGTCCGCAATTTACCTCATCTAATAGTTTCTAGCTCTTCATCTCAGAATTTTAAAGGCCATTAACAACTGTTTCTCTTAACCTTACATCCTTTCCATAAAATTCACATGTATTCTAGTACCAATCTATTGTTACAAAACTGCCTTCATCAAGCAAAAGATCATTTTTCGTATACTTAATGATTTACCCAGTTACTTGTATTTTATCAATTATCAATTTTTCACTACCAAACAATTTCATAATTGCACTTCAGAATTTGAAACTTCTGTTATTATATACTAATATACATATAAATACTAATTATCTAGTTTTTTTAAATACCTAGCATCACATTATACGCAAGTTGATTCAACTGGAAATTTTCACTCTTAAAATTTAGAAGAGGTATAGCGAATATATCTGTGTGTAATAGATTTTTATAATGAATAAACAAACTTTTTACATGTGATGATCTTTTCTGTCGAAAATAATGGTATTTTATACCACTAATATATTGATTACGAGTTATGTAAATAGAGTATGAAATTTAAACAATGACTTAACAACAAAATCAATTTGAAGAATTTTAGTCCTTAATATATTCAGTGATATTTAAAGGGAAAGCTATTTCTCATTTTCTGAATTTTATTAAAAGTTCATGAACCATTTTGTACGTTATTTATCAAAGTAAAATGGTACAAAAATTCATCAAAATTAATTGCCAAGAAAAAATTCATCCTAGTATGAAAGCATTGCAAGATATATTTTCTCAAGAAAAGTGGAACACGTTCATGAGAAAAGTTAAAAAAGAAGCATTTTCTGCAAATGCATCGCGACTTTAAATAGACTCAGCTCTCAATATTAATATATATTGAGAGAAATTATAAAATAAAAAAACTAGTTATTGAAAACTATGTTTATTTTTTGTCATAGAAATAATATTATTATTTTGTCATAGGTATAATATTGAAAATTTTTGTTATAAAAATATTTTCAGTCACATAATTATTAGTGTGAAAAATATTAATAGTAAAACTGTAGGTATAATGGTAATTAACAAAATACTATCATACAAAATCTAACATTAATCCTAAATTACAATACAATTTTTTATTGTATAACATGTGATTATAAACATTTTTTAAACATTTAATAACTGAGATCAATACATCAATAATAGAATATTTCGGCTACACATAGCATCAGACTACTTTTAAAAATGTAAAGTTATATGTTAAAATAAACGAATGTTAAATAACAATTTTATGTCGTTTGCGTGATGAATTATAGAAAATTAATATCGATGAAAAAACCATAAATGTTTTCTATTTATTATATCAGGATACAAGAGAGAGAGCGAATTTTAATGATTTTACTATATGTTTCAATAAAAACTTTAAAATTCAGTCAATTTAATTTAACTGAGGAAGAGATAGCATGAACTAATTTTCTAAATGAAATCAATGCTTCTTTATTTTATAAGACCTTCTAATTATCTTAAGCTATGATGAAAACAAATTGTTCTTTTTTTAACTTATCAATGCTGTTTTCTGCCGGTTTCTTTATTACTCTCGTAACCTTCTTAAAATTTTATTGGATTTTAATTACAATTAGACTATTTAAAAAAGTTTCCTTTATAAATTCGAAAGTCACTCAATATAATTTGGCTCTTCAGAAATCAACTTTGTGTGTTTTGTTCTTCTGAGAGTCAATTAGCTTTGTCAGTCTTATTGGATAGTGCAAACAACGTTTTTTTAATTTTTTTCCGATATCCTAATTTATACTTAGTAGATACTGCAGAAAGTCAGGATATTTTTCTTGAAAAATTAACTGCATTAATTGCGGGTAAAGGATAAGATAAATGTTTTTATTTTTTTCGAGAAAAGCTTAAAATACCTTCTGAAGTGGTTTCTGCTGAAACTACGTGCAACGCGTCTTTGGATTACCGACGATAAAAGCGCTTGGACATTTTAACATTCAATGAAATGTAGAAAAGTTAATGATACCATTAAAACCAGGAGAAACGAATAGATATATAAAGTATTATTTTACCAATGAAGAATTGTTCAGTAAACTATATGAAGTTCACAACCGGAATAGGCGAGGAGGAAGAACATGTTTGTTTAAAGTGTTGCAAGTTAAATACAATATTTCATATAAATTGTCATATGCCAACAATCTCAAATAAAACGCAGTGTACCTAAGAAAGGTATTGTTGTGAAACCAATGGTCAGTTCTGAGTTTAACTCAAGATGTTAAGTTTACCTGATAGATCTACAGACAAACAAAGATGGCTTATATAAGTTCATAGTAGTGGATGAAGATCATTTAACTAAGTTTGTCCAGCTACATTCTTTAAAGACTAAGAAATCTGAAGAAGTAGCATATCACGTTCTTCCAATATTTTTAACATTTGGTGCTGCAGTAATATTGCAAATCAGAGAATGTAGAGCGGTGATTCTCAACCTATGGGGTGCACCTCCCTGAGGGGGGGCAGCAAACATTCTAAAATGGGGCGCGGGAGTACATCCAAGAGAAAGTATTATTTTTAAAAAAATCAATAACTGAATGAAAGGAAAGCCCATACATACAAAACAAAATACATTTTGGCTTAGTATTTAATTAATAACTTATTAAAGTAAAACAAGTTACTTAATCTAAACTTACTAAGTTAAAAACTGTATAATAATTATTTGAGCCTGTCATGCAGAGCAAAGTTTTTCGAAGAACGGCTTAGTATTAGAAACCGACTCAGAACTTTCAGATCTTTTTTTATATTATATCTTCAAAGAAACCACCACAGAAAGTCCAATTTTACAAAGGTAGGATGTTGAAAATGGTTATAGAATGTGAAATGCCCTTGTTTGTTTTTTTTAGGGCAGAAAACTCATCATTTACTCTTACCCAAAATTTAAAGAGTGATTTATTGCTAAATTGTCTTTTAGTTTTGCTACTTGTGAAGTTTGTGGGTTTTTTCCTCTGAAATGGAGAGCCCTTCAGGTGCATTATGAAATGGATTCCAAACTCCCTTACAACTTGCTATCATTTTGCCATCAGCAAGAAAATATTCTATTTCAAATTTCTGCTCTACAATTCCAGTTTTCTACAAAAAGTATCAATTTTATCATTAGTATCCAATACATGTGTATTTGATCCTCATTTTTAAAGATTCAACTAGTTTAACTTCCCGAATATGTAGATCGATTTCATTACAAATAATTCATTACAAAAATTCTCATTTTTCGTTCTGTTTTCCTGTTTTAGGAAAATGGAGAGTTCTTCTCTTAATTCATAAATACGTTGCAAAAGTTCCCCGCGTAATAACCATCTTGCCTCACAATAAAATAATAATAACGTTGAATATGTTGCCCCCATGTCCTTACAAATTGTGGAAAAAATTCTTAATTTGAGGGATCTCATTTTTATAAAATTTACTACGGTTGCAGCAGTAGTTAACAATATTCAGACCAAGACTCATTTCTATGGAAGCCAGAGCTTTCCTGTAGATCATGAAGAGTCCCGATGCCCAAGGGTGATTTTTATTTTGCAAGTTCTGCTGTACATTGGAATCTCCCGGGTACTGAATGCTCAACAGCGATGCGAATTTCGGTGCAATTTTTCCATTTTATGTTTGCCTAGTTCATAAAATCATTCAAGGTAGCAAATAAAGCGGGTGCTGTTAAGCTGAATTTTATTGGTTTGCGGAAATGTAGTTCTATAATTGATATCTTATCACAAAATCAAGTATAGGCAATGAAATGAGCATCTTTATTAAAAATCTGTTGCCACAACAAGCTCTGTTGAAAACATTTTATCACAAATTATATAAGGGAAGCTGACATTGTATATTTTCAGCTATATCACCAATTAGACGGTCTAAAATAGCATTTGAAAGAGATAAGGAGTGCAAATGCTTTGCAAAATTATCTCCATACAAAGTTTATACAATCTCAATTGCTGCTGGCAGAATAAGCTCTTCTCCAATGGTGTGAGTCTTTTTACATTTTGCAATTTTATGTGAAACTTTGTAAGAGACAATTAAAACTTTTTCATTCATAGACAAAGAATTTTTAAAAATGATTTTTACTTTTCATATAATTTAAATTTAAATTCGAAGAATTCTGTAGATTTGTTGAAGAACGACCATGAAGCGTTTTCAAATGTCCTCTAAGTCAAATGCCATTCATTTCATTTTATCTGTCCAACATTTTTTATCAAATGATGCACGGGGGCTTTTTTTCATTGTTAAATCCAAAATTTAATTATTCTTGAGAATATTTTCTTAATTTTATTTTCAGAACCACGTTTATATATTTGTTATTTGTATACTTGTTAAACTCTACTTACTCTCTCCCGAAAAATATCATTTCTCTGCATAAATCTACTGCCGAGAATACTTAATGCGAAGGATTGTAATTAACACAAAAATATATACAACATAGATTCGATAGATTCGAGAGAGTTAGAAAAATAGACTCGAATAACACTAGCTGGAATTGAAACTGGTATTATCGAAATTCTCCTTCTCCCAACTATAAAACATTTGCTCCCATCTGAGCATATTCGAGACACTCATCTTGTCGACATTCATAAATATTCGAAACAGATCGGAACTTCTGCGAAACCGTGAGAATGTCAGACATGGTTGAAGCAAGAGCAATAAAAAGACATCGGAATTTTGTTTTGTCAATCTGAGGATCAGTGTTGCCAAATGTCAATAAATTTCCGTATTCTTGGTAATTTGTTAGATTTAAAATTAAGATCGAAATGTAGGCTTAGTGCAAAAATATTCAAAAAATATTATTGTATATATTTTATGGTATGCAAGGTGAAAATCATGATTGAAAATTGGGCCACAAATATTAAATGGTTGAGAAACGCTGATGTAAAGAATTCAGTAATCAAGTCATATCCAAAATATGCGCTATTTGGAAAGATGTAAATATAGTTCACGGAAAGCTTCGTCACTGTCAAACAGAAGACTCGATTGAAAGGGTCGGTCAGGATATACAGAATGGGTTAACTGCACAGATTAACTATAACGATATTACAAGTTGTATTTCCATCCATATATACTATAATCTTGAAAACTTTTTCATTTTTAATTTTCAAACATTTAAAAAATAAAAAGAGTTATCAATAATGATCCACGGCGTTATGTACACAATCGTATTCCCACTTGAGCTTGTGCATTCCAGCTATAATAGCTTTGGGATTCAATAATATTAACCAATAATTACTAAAGTTATACTTTACTTGATCTATAAATATAGCTTTAGTAGTTTGATCTTTAAGTAAAGTAATCATATATATAACATTTTTGACTTCAATTAATATGTTCCTTTATTTTATTTTAATTTTAAAAGCACTTTTCATTTAACAAAATCTTCACTAATTGTTATGGTAGTGATATTAATAATATATTACCCATTTCTTAGAAGCATCTCCAAAGCAACATTTTAAGTGAGTAGTCCCTAATATAATACTCTAGAAAAGGAAATGTTTCTGTAACACAAGTTAATATTAGAAAAAGTTTACAAATTATTTTCCACGCTGAAACGACTAAGTTATAAAAGTTCTAAGGAGTAAAATTTACAAAGTCTACACAATATAGATAATATTGGATTTCTTTGTGAAACAATGCATCAGTAGTTCCGAATACTTTCCAAGAAATACCTAGATCTTTTGCTCTTCCCTTCATTTTTGAAAATCAAACTGAACATTATTTTTGATGAAAACTATAAGTTCTTACACTCCTCCGATTTTTATCCTATTAAGCGGCTAGGTAAAAATAGTCAAAAAGAGCTGTAATCACATCAATCATAATATCAATTGTATTGGCCTGAATTCTCTTCAGATTTTGGAAGTGTCAGATTACTAGGAAATTCAACAATGAATTCTCACCCACCAATCAAACAAAATATAAGTACCTTCATTCTTCTTAATCTTAAAATTGATTTGAACTCTATCTGAAAGTCAAATCTAAAGAAGCAGTATTATTAATAGAATTTTGTGCTTAGCAAAATATTTATAATGTTATTACGAATGAAATGTCTAATTATTTCTTGCAAATCACTTTCAAATGAATGATATGAAATTGAAAAACGTTATAGAAGATATTTGTAAATATTTCCATCACACAACTATAAGTTTCATATAAAAAATATTATAAAACTGGGGAAATGCCATCGTAATTAAAAGGAGAATGAAAAAAATGATAATCCAGAAATATTCGCTTAACGGCCAACACAGTAACAAGCTTTAGTTCATTAAAAAACCAAGTAGCTGCGAATCCCCACAAAAATAGGAATCTGGAAATGAGTGACTCGAGAAATTAAATTTGCCCATTTAATCAGTGTACATGTTCAAAGTTTATTTTCTACATATGGATGTGTAATGAATGATGCCAAGAAAATAAATAAATAAAAATAGGAAACAAAAGATATTAAAATTTTGTTTAGTCCAAATTCTAAATATCCTTAATTTTATGGACTTTTATATTGAAAACTAATGTGAAATTTCATTTCTTCATTGTTTTTTTCCATTTACTTCTTCCATTCAGCATCATATTATAGCTCATTCCTTCAGTTTTTACTAAACAACTCCTCTTTAACATTTGTCCAATCCCTGAATTGTGCAATTATCGCCATTAAAAAATCATAGCAGTTGCGACGACACGTCTTTCGACTTCTACGAACTGCTGAACGATCGTTACATTCTAATAAGCCACGATCAATAAAAGAACATCAAATGCCAAAACAAAACATACCTAACAACCTAAATAAGCTTAGTTTCTATATCTGATTTTCTACCTAATGCAAAAAAAAAACATTTTAAGATTGTAAAATTCAAAATTTCATTTTCATTTAGAAAATTTAATGTCTATTTCTACATGAATATATTTGCTTGAATCTTATCATAAAAAATATTACTCTAATATTTACTCTTGATAGCAAAAAATATTTCTTTTGTCTTGCTACAGCAGCGACAGTGTGAAATGAGTTTTTTACAAGAAGCACTGAAAAATACACTCGCGTGAAAACTATTTTGTGTCATATAGGTATGAAGAATAATTTAAGCGGCTAGCTTTATTTTATCTTTGTTAAACAACATCTATGCCACACAAAGAAAATACACACACAACAAAAAACAAAAACATTAGAACATTAAAACAAAAATATTCTGACAGTTATATTCGAGCAGCAGCAGTCTCTAGGGTTAGAACTTATCTGATTCTGTGTAACTACTTCGTTTATGACCGTTAGAGGGCGTTTCTCTGTTACATTTTTTAAATATCTTAAGCCTCATTTCATTTCACTTATGTTTGAAAAAACACTTTTTTGTCGAATTTTTATCCTGTTTAGGCCAAAATCTATATATATTTATACTAAAATCAATTTTCCTAACAAGAAGGATAATTATATGTGCAGATATCTCTCATTGCCCTTCTTACTCACCAATCGACAAGTTTATAGTTTTTTATTTGTGCGGGCAGTTATTTTGATTTCATCCTTTTTCAGCTTCATTAATCTTAGGGTTAAGCCTTGCAGAGTACTAGGCTTCATTTCCGCCATACTTCAGTTACTTAAAGTTAGGAAACAGGAATTAAATATTTAATTAATGAAATACTCCATTGATTGGTTCACCAATTCTTTTTTCTTTTCTTTTTTTATCTTCGCTTAAAGTCGATAATCATTAAAATCAAGGTATTTTTCTGATAAGGAAGTAGATAATGCTTCCTTGTAAATATTTTAATAGCGGTAATTTCATTATTTCTTGTACGCATAAATCCACGTTTGAATTCGTTATCGACAGTAAGTTAAATCACTTAATCCCTTGTATAAAAATTTGTTTTAAACTAACAATTTATATAATTTTGTAGATTGATAGACTGACTTGACATAACGGACAAAGGCTCTCGTAAAGCAATTTTAATATCTAGTTGTTGTTGTGAGATATTTTTCGAGGACTTTTCTTAGACGATGAACAGCATTCACATGTCTGAAGCCAGGAAATCGCGGGAAATTTCCCCGAGTACCTTAGACTTCGAGAATAATCTCGAAGGTCACGCAAGTACCCCCTTCGAACGCATTTATCTCCCGTTGTTCAATAGTGGCTGGGATAGATCCCGCGACTCTTCAGTCTGAAAAGATGTGTGTGTATATATATATATATATATATATATACACTACTGGGCATTAAAATTGCTACACCAAGAAGGAATGCAAATAACAGAATGATGGACGCATACATTATAGTGGAAAGAACAAGTGATTAGATTTACAGGAAATTAGGATGTATAGATCTTAAGAAATCAGCACCCAGAGCAGCCACCTCTGGCTGCAACAACAGCATTTATCCACCTAGGCATGGAGTCAAACAGAGATTGTATGGCATGTACGGGGATCTCAGTCCATGCAGCTTCAACACTATGCCACAGTTCATCGACAGTAGTGGATGGTGAGTGATGGCGTGCCAATCACTCGGCAACCATTGACCACACGTTCTCAATTGGTGACAGATCAAGTGAACTTGCTGGCCAGGGTAACAGTCGAACCTGTATTGTATCAAGGAAGTTCAGAACAGTACGGGCAACATGCGGTCGTGCATTATCCTGTTGAAACAAAGCATTAGGGAGGCCTCGAATATAGGTCAGAGCCACGGGCCTTAACACATCGGAAATGTAACGGTTGCTGTTCAAAGTGCCGGTAATGCGAACAAGAGGTGATCGAGACGTGTATCCAATGGCACCCCATACCATAACTCCAGCAGAAGGGCCAGTATGCCGATGTCCAATGCAAGCTGGCAATGCGCGTTCTCCACGATGCCTCCAAACACGGATGCGGCCATCATGGTCCTGTATACAGAACCGAGATTCATCTGTAAAGATGACGTGATGCTATTCCCGCGTCCAGGTTCATCGCTGATCACACCGTTGAAGGCGCTCCTGTCTGTGACGCAGCGTCAATGGTAGCCGAAGCCATGGTCGCCATGCAGGCAATCCATGCTGCTGCAAACGTCGTCGAACTGTTCGAGCAGAAACTTGTTGCCTTGCAAGTGACTCCATTTCTCGACTCAGGGTTCGAGACGTGGCTGTACGATCCCTTGTGACCATGCGGATAAGATGTCTGTCTTCTCTGCAGCTAGTGATAGGGGGTCGCTGAGATCCTGCATGACCTTCCGTATGATTGTCCTAAAGCCATCGATTCCATATTCTGCTAACAGTCATGGGATCTCGACCGACGCGAGCAGCAATATTGCGGTATGATAAAGCGCAATCCCGGTAGGCTATAATCCTTCCTCGATCAAAGTCAAACACGTACTGATAGGCATTTCTTCTTCTTACACGAGGCATTACAACAACTTTCCTCGCCGAAAACAACGTTGAAACGGAAATTGAGTATGAGAAAACTGTTGTCAAATTTCTGGTTTTATACACATTGTAGATGTCGCTACTGTCGCCTGCTTTGTATGAATGCGCTGAAAATCTAATCATTTGCATATCACAGCAAGTTCTACCTGTTATGCAAATTTCATGTGTGTGCCGCTTTCCTGGTGTAGCAATTTTAATGGCCAGTAGTGTGTGTGTGTGTGTATATATATATATATATATATATATATATATATATATATATATATATATATATATATATATATATATATATATATATATATATATATATATATATATATATATATATATATATATATATATATATATATATACAGGGTGACTATAAAAAAACTTTGCCAACATCTGCACTTCTAGCGTTTATTCTATTTAACCGATCAAAATGATATTTCAAATATAGTTCTTCTGAGATATGTGCTCGAGATTCTGTGAATGGCAACACAATGGCCCTCGCGGTTACAGTTATAGTGACAGAAACTTGAAATTTTCGAATGGCAACGTCTACTTTTTACCATCGCAAAATGTTCAGCACATGCGAAAAGCCTAAATAGCGTTGAAACGGTACCGATATGTCTAAAAACGGACGTGTTCTGCGAACACAAAAAAGAGTTCTGAAAACCGGCCAATAAAACACGATCTGGGCGCACGCAATAAATTTGCATGTGACAGAGTCAAGAAACCAATCACAGAACGCCGGTCGCCAGATATTCAGCGTAGGAAACCTATAAAATACCAAGCGGGTATGCGAAGTCGTCATTCGGGAACTCGCACATGCCGACGATATGAGTCTTCCTAGGAAAGTTCGCGGTGAATTGATCAAACTCTATTACCGAAATGGGATGAACGCTGCGGAAGCCTTGCGTGTGTATCGCCGCAATCATCGACAACGACGCGGCCCATGTACTCTGCAAGCTCTGCGTGATTTAGTGCGGAAATTCGAAGATACAGGCTGCACCTGTGACAAACAGCGCTCCGGACGGCCAACTGTTTCTGAGGACGTTGTCATGGAAGTGCACCATACAGTGACTGCAGGACACACAGAAACCGCAAGAGGCATAGCGCGCGTGTTGGATATTCCGAACTCAACGGTCCGCAAGCTCTTGCGCTCGGTACTTCACATGTTTCCCTATCGGTTCCAGCGCGTCCAGATGTTGTAGCCGGGTGACCCACAACAACGTCTGGACTTCGCAAATGCATTTTTGTTACGATATGATGCGGATAACGACTGGCCACTTCGCATACTATGGACGGACGAGGCGCATTTCACCTTAAATGGCAGCATTAACACAAAGAATTGTGTGCACTGGGGAGAGACGAATCCTCATGCTGTGGCGCCAGTACCATTATTTGACGCCAAAGTGACTGCGTGGTGCGGCATTACAGCTACATTTGTTCTGGGCCCGTTCTTCTTTGAGGAAACGACCCCGACTGGCCCTGCAACATGTTCTGTAACGGGCCCTCGGTATGCAGCCATACTGAAAATTTATGTCTTACCGGAGTTGCGTCGGCTGAATGCACTCAATGACATTGTTTGGATGCAAGATGGCGCACCTCCACATATAGCGAGGTCAGTTAAAAGGCTCCTGGATCAGCATTTTGGTGATCGCATCATCTCACGCTATTATCCTTTTCCGTGGCCTGCGCGATCCCCAGATCTGACGCCTATGGATTTCTGGTTTTGGGGCTATCTCAAATCCAGAGTTTATCTGTGCAATCCTCAAACATTGTCGGACTTAAAGGATTCTATACGGCGTGAGATTGGAAACATCCCTCGTGCCATGTTGCGTGCAGCGACATTGTCCACCGTCTCCCGCATGCAATGCGTAATTGCCTGTGATGGCACTCATGTGGAAAATGTTTGAAATTAATAAAGAGATTTTTTCTCAATGTGTTCTCATCATTGAGCAATGTCTTGTCTCTGTCGTATGCATTATTCCTCCGTGCGCCTTGAAGAACTGTTTGTATGTGTATAACACGTCGGTGTTCGGACATATCGGTACCGTTTCAACGCTATTTAGGGTTTTCGCATGTGCTGAACATTTTGCGATGGTAAAAAGTAGGCGTTGCCATTCGAAAATTTCGAGTTTCTGTCACTATAACTGTAACCGCGAGGGACACTGTGTTGCCATTCACAGAATCTCGAGCGCATATCTCAAAAGAAGTATATTTGAAGTATCATCTTGATCGGTTAAATAGAATGGACGCTAGAAGTGCAGATGTTGGCAAAGTTTTTTATAATCACCCTGTATATATATATATATATATATATATATATATATATATATATATATATATATATATATATATATATATATATATATATATATATATATATATACAGGAGTGATGGACATGTTTTGTGCAAATGAAAACATTCTATTAAACAATAATCTTTAAAGAAGATTTTGAATTACTTGGGCTCACAGTGAGTCCTGTGGTAAAACAATGCTTTTCATATTGAAGAGTCCCGGGATCCATCCCAGCCAATATTGAACAACGGGAGATGAATGTGTTCGAAGTGAGTACTTGGGAATTTCCCGCGATTCCTCTCTTCAGACATGTAAATGCCTGTTGTCTGCATCTGTTGTCTTCTGGGCTTCCTCCCTTGAAACCTGTGGTACATTGTATAAGGAAAATTTTTCTGGAAAAGCATACGCGGCTGATGTTCAAATCTCTTGCAACAACTTTGGTTATGAGACTGTCCGTTTCCCGATCTCAAAACATCCATATTCGGTGGGAATCGAACGCAAGACATGATCAGTATGATACAGAAGCTTAAGTCATTGATTATTAATCACCAACTCGACAAACACAAAACAAAAGTAATTTAAGAATATTAATCTAGCTATCATAAACAGATGTAAAACATAATACCATGTAATTCTGCATCGATTGTTTCACACAGATGAATTAAAATTTTTGTGGATTAAAAACTAATGACATTCCTCGTTATCTAATGTTATCTTATTGTTCAAATTAAAAAAGTTCTTCAAAATGCCTGATCTTGAAAAATTACAAAATGATATTGAACTATTGCAAAATACATTTTTTCTGTTTCCAGGTATGACAGAAATATCAAACTGTTGATTTGCAACTTTCGCTGACAATTCATTCCTTCAATATTATTAATTCTGAGATAAAAAAATTTCTAAAAAACAAACATTTAGTTTGAATTTGTTAATATTTCATTCTATTTTATAAAATGTTTATTCAATTACATCCGTCCTTAAAAATTAGCTTTTGTAATGCAGTTGAGGAGAATTAAATATATTTTTAAGCGTATAAATATTAATGTAAATGTTACTTTAGCATTTTCTATTCTTAAATTTTTTTCTTTTTAAAGTAAAGTTATTGAATGAATTCTCTCACATGAATATCGGATTATTACCAATATGAACATCTCTGCTAACTTACATAATCGGATTTTTGTTATATTGAATTCAAGTCATTTATCAAGCTTTCACATCAGAAATGTATTTCTTGGAATTCTGGAAAAAATTAAAAGATTATTTTTTCACACGTCATGGTTTTTGTGACTTTGAAATTGCTCACAATGAATCATTTTGATACCCAGAAATTTCCTCATATTTTGATTTCCCAACCTCTGTTGTGATCTGAAATCGATTTGAGCTCAAAAGAGAAACTATAGAATCATATTATTGCTCTTACCTCCAAAAAAAAGTATTTCCTTTATTTTTTTTTGCGTTCTACTGCTGCCATCTACTGACACATTTTTAAATCTTAATTTAAAAATTGAAAATCTATTTTAAATATAAGGCTAAATAAAAAATTTATTTTACTTTTTTTTCGAAACATAAGTGTAAGTGAAATACAATTTATCAGTTACGTTACCATTAATTAAAGTATAAAAGTATTGATTCATTGAATAGGAAATTTTTAATTTAATTAGGATTTAAATTTTAAAACAATAACTAATTTGTAATATTTAAATAATGAACTGAATGCTTTAACGCAAGCTTGATAATAAAATATTATCAAAATTAGGAATTGAAATTTCAACACAATGTATTCAATCTTTATTAAGATTGTTTATGAACAAAAAAGCACTGGTGAACAAATGATTTACTACCAGCAGAGAATTTAAGAGAAATTTAGTCACGGTTCATCGTTCCATTTTTATTCTATAAATTTTCAAATCTATCGTAAAAACCGAAAGAGTAGATAAGAAAAAAATTAATTTTCTCATGATCTGCAGTTTATATAAACTATTGTGAAAAGTGAGCAAACATAGCTGCATTTAATAAATTCATATTCCATATTTATCAAAATGTATTTTTTATTTAACTGATACTGTAAAATCATGCTTTTCTGGACAAACTTCAAAATATCTCCGCAATAATCCAAGTTTGAATATGACTTTAAAGTGAATTACATGTTTATACTTATGATTATATTTATTGAAATATATTTTGATTTGAAAATCATTAATTTACTCTTAATATTTTTTAGAGATACTGCAATTTGTTTCAATTATCTACCCTCGAAAGATCAAAGCAAAAATCAAGAATTAGTTGATGTCTATTGCATCAATTTATTTATTTCTTTACTCAATGATATAAATCGGACTCAATTTGTTTCTATATTTTCTGCTTTTTCTGATTTTCTACCAGAAATTTTTTCAAAAAGTTGTTTTCTTTTAGTTGAAATTACTTTGCTTGAAATTAAGTTTGTCCCTTAATACCTTAGTACTTAAATTTTGCAGAAAATGAAAAGGATTTATATTTGTAGCCAATAACTTACAGTTCTTAGAAATTAATTCACTCAAATATAAATCAAAATTCATAAATTGCATTTTATCAAGGATAGGTCTAAGAAATCTATAATTTTTCTACCAGTGGTAAAAAAACATTCCTTCTGTTCTTTACCGAATTTTTGTACAGTGATTATATCATACTATTTTTTTGTTATATTAATATTTGCTATGAATTGGATATCTATTAATAGTCAAATTGATTATTGTATTTAATATTAAAATGGATTTAAACCTAAACTCCATGGCACGACAGCCCATGTTGGCCAAGGCCTACAGTGCCCATAACTGTTTTCATGACCGAGGGCCCTGGGGTGCGAAGCATATGTCCCAGTTAGGTGGTCAGCCTGTTACGTAAGATCCCCAGTGTTTAGTTCCCAAGCATGCTTGGTACTCAGTTAATCGACCCACTGAAGGGATGAAAGGCTGAGTCAACCTTGCCCAGCCCGAGGATAGAACCTCGGACCTGTGTCATGTGAGCGTGAAACGCTGCCACTAAGCCACCGGGCTTCTCAAAATGTATTTATTTGAAAAATATTTAAAATATACTGTGTCTGTATTTAATAAATATCTAAAATAATAGGAAAATACAAAACCAATACGAAAACCAGGAAAAGTAAAATTATTGCCTCTAATTACGCGTTGGGACCTGACAGATATCCGGTTTTCAGACAAAATCCCGGAGTCCCGGCCGGTTTATTTCACGTCCGGTGTTTCCATAAGAATCTAATATCTTCCTTATAAAATTTTGTTTTGTGCACCACTGTTTCTAGAAAATTTTACTGCCATTTTTAGATATGAAGCATCATATTTACTTCCACTCTATATACATTTTTTTTTAAATTATTAAAAGCTGAGGTGAACTACCAGTTCTGAAATTAAACATTTTAACGCCTAGTTCTGCATTTTTCAAATAAGTGATTTTATTACATTTTTCAACTGGAACAAGTACAGAGGGTATTAACACATTTTTAGAACGATTTCGATTAAGAATTTTAAAAAAGTGAATGTTTTAGAACAAAAATGTTTTTCAACAGCTTATTATTTGAAATGAGAAACATCATCTACTACTTTTAAATTTATTGTTCTTTCAAAATGTCGCATGTAAACAAGCTGTGGATTAAAGGATCTGTTTTTGCGCTTTCCGAAGAGAAATTTTCTTATTCCAGGATTCAAAAACGTTGTGAAATGCATGGTATTAAAATTTCTAAGTGCAAAATAAGCAGCATTATTAATCGGACAGGTAAAAACCGTCAATCATTATTTCTACATGGAAAGAAGACTCCAAACGAATATCCGAAAAAAGTACGTACTGTTTCAAATATTTCTAAATTGAAATCCCTGGTAACAAGAGAGAATCCGCCAACACAATAATCAATTGCAAAGTCTTTAGATACATCTGTACCAACAATAAATAAAATAATAAATCAAGATTTACAACTTAAAAAAGCTAAAAAACATGTTCACCAGCTTTTGCCGAGGCATGTGACTCAACGCAAAACATTTTGTAGAATCCTGTATGAAAACCATTTAGCAGGAGATAAATGGATATACATTGTGACCCTTGATGAAGTATGGGTTTACGTAAATGAGTGTAACAAAAAAAGGTCTACTTACTATAGAAAACGAAGAGAAAAAAATGTACAAACCTGGTTCTGTCAATGTAAAGAAAGTTTCAGTAAGGGGTTTATGATAGCCGCAGGTTTCTCCTACAATGGGAAATTAAAAATAAAAAGAGTAGAAAAAAATGTTAAAATCAACTCATCATACTATTAGGAGAAGATTTTACGTCCAATATTTACAGAAGAAATTATACTTCTTTATCCCAAAGACTTTCAAAGAGTGAAACTTCATCAAGACAAAGCTACAAGTCATACTTCGAAAACTACCACTGCATTCCTTGAAAAAATGAAGACTAATACAGGTATTGCATACATACATACCTTTTCAACATATTCCTGTGAAGTCCCCTGACGTTTCACCTACGGACTATTGTGCCTTTGGTCTGTTAAAAGAGTTCTTTCTAAACGCAAACCCACCACGATAGATGGACTCTGGAAAGTAGTAGAAGAGGAATGGAAAGTAATACCCCTGGAAATTTTACGAAAAGCTCTTCTATCATGGAAATCACGATGCAGACTTATAGTCCAGAAAAAAGGCTATCAGACCGAACATTTAAAAAAATAGTCTTTCAATTTTAAATATTAATTAAACGGCCCCGAAATCGTTCTAAAAATGTGTTAATACCCTCTGTATTTCTGTAGGAAAGAAACACTTTCATAAGAAAAAATATTGTTTAAGTGAAGGCTAAATTAAATGCAGAAAATAATAGCCAAAGAATTAGATTTAATTTCAAGACATTTATGAAAATGTCTCATTGGTTACAAAAAAAAAACTCATTGGTTACAAAAGGCTTTCCATTTTTAGCTTGGCCTAATGTACCTGGTATAGAATGATAATCATATCGAACGCTAGTCTGATATCTTCTCTCGATGAGAACTAGACTTGAACAAGTTATAAACAATTTATATTGTTCCAAATTACATTATGTTTCCAAGAACAGATTCTGCAACATCGTTTTCAAACAAAATCAGCTTATGACAACTACAAGGAGAAAACATTGTTATCTTCCGGTATAGATGCAAAAACACATGGAGTTAGGAACAGATAGAAATATGTAATAATAGGATTTTGGAAACAATATTGCATCAAATTCTGCAATACCTTTTTTCAAATTTAACCAGCATTTGCAGTCACTCAACTCATGCTTGCTTCAAAAGGAGTGCATGCGTCTATGATTTCGTACAACTGTGATATGCATGGATCGACTCTAAATGAACAATTTGTTAATAAATTTCAAAGTCATTAATTTATGCAACCATAATGTCTACATAAAGGAACAAAATTTTAACATTGCTTTAGAAGTTACTTAACAATTTTAGTCAACATATTATTTTTCTAAAATAAAATTCGAAAGTAACATTTTTTCAGGAGAATTGTGATATGTATATATATATATATATATATATATATATATATATATATATATATATATATATATATATATATATATATATATATATATATATATATATATATACATACACATAACAAATTAAATTTTCTTTCCTTTACAATAATCTTTTAACGAATAAAATCTTTAATTTAGTTTATTAATTGATTAAATTCCAATATAAATTAATAAAATTTAATGTACATGAAGCATATTTATGTTAACTTGCTCTATTTTAATTTTTACTGATTTAATATAATTTTTTATTTTATTAAAAAATTTATTTGTCTTTTTGTTTCAAAAGAAAAACGTTAAAACACTTAATTTTTCAGTAATACCAAACAATCTTTAGAATGTAGTTAAAATTGAATCAGTACTATTAATTTAGTTTTAAATTTGAATTTTTCAACTGAATTTACATAATTTTACTTCAAGTCTCTTGAAATGAAATTATAAAGTTGCCAGTGAATGGAAAGTGCATCAACACGAATACTTTTATATAGCATTAAAAAACATTAACTCTAGTTTTATAAACTTAGAACCAAGTAAAATGAAATGATTGGGCAGTGATTGAGATCAACGGGTTAGGACTGAAATTTCAGGCGATGAAGGATTTTATTTATGGATGAACTTCCAAAGTAAGCAAAAAGCATTTTGTACTGTATTATAGGCTTTTAAATGTAATACCAGTTATATGATATCAAAAATTTTCATAATTCCGTGTAACAAAATCAAGTTATTCACTTAATGTTTCACACAATTCTCAATACTAAATAGTAGACATGACACTCAAATATTTTTTCTAGGATGCCTTTTATAACCTGTTCGGTTCACAGCCATCATTCTGTGATTCTCTTTTGAAGGGGAATTACCTGTTTTTTAATACATGTACTTATAAGCATCTGTGCTAGATCAGATTTAGTTTCCTCTCAATAGAGAATAAATTTCCCATTTACAATTTCAAGTTTGGATTTATTTTGAATTAATAAAATATGGAAAATCTCTGTAATTGATACATCATGCTCATCATGGAATGCATATGGTATGTAATCAATTATCAATCCGATGTAAAGTTCAGTCTCGTATGTTGCAACCCAAGTAAAATGTTAACCGAAGAAGTCAGTATTTTGCTTAATTCATTAAAATGAAAAGTAAAAAAAAAAAGGATTATTCAACTGATTTGTTCAACAAGCTATGGATCCAACTAGAGGTATATGTTTGGAGTCATTCTGTATCCCTTTACGTGAAGGATCTAACTAAACAAAACCTATTGCCTCAGCTTTTCGTAGATTTGTGTTAATCATGTGTGTCGCGGCACTCAGGATTCTTGCAACTAAGGTTCATCATAAATAACGCTTCTTTTTTAAGTCTCTTCCCAATTTTGATAACTAACAAAATGCTTTCTTTCTTTCATAATTTAAATAAAATCATAATTATATTTATTAATCATATTTATCAAATTAAAATTGTATTTAAGATTGCTTAAAAGACAGCTTTTTATGCAAAAATCTAAATTTTTTACTTTAATAAAACGTTTGAATAGTGTACCTTGTGTATACATAAATAACGCACGTTTTTTTCCTCGTATAGTGATTTATAATTTTAAATTAATCTCATTAGATCTTTAGAGTTCTGTTTATAAAAATATAAAAAAGAAGTTCTTAACAATAATCAGTAAAATACCTTAATTCAATTGTTGATTTCAATATATTTCCATCAAATATATTTTTCATATCGGATATTGAATATAAAAAGACAATTAAAAATTGATTTTTTTAAAATTAAATATGATTTGTAAAAAAAGTAAAAATACATCATTATTTCTTTAAAAAAAGTTATATAATCTGTTAATTTAATTATTCTTACGTTTATATTAATCAATAATCTCTTATGAGTTTCAAATGGTTTTCTAAGTTATTTATATAAGTATTATTAAATATCTTAATTACTTTTATATTATAATTTTATTTATATGTTTGGTTTCAATAATTATTCAACTTTGAGTTCAAATCGATGACGTATTGGATTCAATTTGAACCACAAATTGTGCTTTTAAGTGTTATAAATCTTAAAACAAATAAAACAAAACAATAATGAATAAAATATTTTTATTGCATTCAAATCTTGGCACCAACTAAATATCTTTTAGCAATACTGAGTTGTTAACATGTTAAGAATGAATAATAAATCACGTAACATTTTAAATGCAAGCTTGCATCTAATTCACTACATATAAATGACAAATTTAAACTCTTATGTATTTTTTAAGTTCTTAAGAAATATCATTCAAATGAGTAACTGATATTTTTAATTTATATTCACTAATAGTTAGATTCTGTTCATTAAATGAATGAATTCAGTTATAATTGTTTGTCAATTTTATTAAGTAAAACATTAAGAGAAACAGCCTTTTAACATTTTTAGATTTTAGACTTCACGGTTACAGTTACGAAAAACATGATTTTATAATAACATTATTTTATATTTTTAGCAAACTAATATTTCCTTGTCAAAATTCAAAAATGCATTTTCTGATGCTGAAGTATTATTGGATTATCCTCACATAGAAATTATTTAGACTTTGTATTATTCTCCAACAAGTTGTTGTCGTTACAGTTCTATCCTCTTCCTGAAAGGTTGTAAGTGAACGACCTAACTTGAACATCTGACATTTGGCCTGTGCACTTAACATGTTTATCATGTTTTTGATTTGATGTAGGAATATGCTTTTTGATAAATAGTTGAGCTGAAAATAACCTCTTTTTTATCACTCTTTGTTTAAACCTGTTGGCTTTTTTGACTTTGAGTACATTTTCTTGCTACTGACTGCTTTCTTGGGGAACATGGGTTGACTCGGCTTTTCGAACTGGTAAAACAAGTGAGAATTTCCGCAAACAACTGCTTCTTTTTCTATGCATGAACCAGTTTCTTGGTCAAATGCAGTCCCGTTGGCACACGAGACTTTGTAATCGAGTATTTTGTATTTGCCTAAAAGGACGCAAATATGAAACATTTCACAATTACTCTCAACGTCAGCGTAAGCAGCTCCCGGGACTTTATCTTCGCAAGTGAAACCAGCTGCTTTCTGAGCGGTGGCAGGGGCTGAATCACTGACATCAGATGATACTTCTCGTTTGGTTCTGGAATTGGGTTGATCTCCAGAAGTTGTTTCGTCTTCGTAATCGTATTCGTACTCGTATTCATAATTATAGTTGCTTGTGCTAGTAGAGATGACAGCGCGAGCTGTGGGCCTAGGTGGTATGCTATTAGCTATAGGAACGCCAGCTTGAGGTGGACGTGCAGCTAATACAGGTGGTCTGAAAGCTGGAGGTGCTGGCCTAGCTGGAGCAATGGGAGATCTCCCTGCCTGTGGAGCTGCAGCTGTTGAAGTTGCGCGAGATGGGGCACGAGTAGTGGAGGGAGGTGCTTGCTGTCCTCGGAATTGATTAGTATTTCTGAATCTGTTACCTCTTGATGGTTGAGGAGCAGCGGTAGGTGGTGGGGGAGGTGGTGCCGGTGTATTCCTACTGCGAGAAGGTGCACTTTGTCTCGGTGGCTGGGGAGCTGGCTGCCTTGGTGGTGGTACATAATTATCGTAGTCATCCGATTCATATTCTGTGCGTTTGCTTTCAGGGCTGTAAAATTGGGAAGTAAGACTGCAATCTACTCTCTCGTAAGGTGTGCAAACTTTGGTGGCTTGACTGAAAATGGTGCCATTGGGACACACAAAACTTATCAAAGATAATTTATTATTCATTCCTGGTATGCATACGTGATATACTTGACATTGAACTTCGGGATCTGCATAATATTCACCAACATTTTTGCCGACACAGGTGAAACTGGTTTTGGGAATATCGTGAACATTGGTGTTGGGAGCTTGTCTTTTATTTCGCTGTAAAGAAAAGAGCAATGTTATTGATTAATAAGTACATCCTGCACTTGAAAATTTAAATTTTTGAAATATTAAATTAGTTTATAAATTATCTGATATGAATGTGAGTTAACCAGCAATTCCAAAGTAACATAATTACAAATCTTCAATGAATAACTTTAGAAACACGATGTAATAATGATCCCAATTGAAGACTCTTTTATTATTGGTAATTACATACTTCAAAACATGTGGATTTTTAACGTTTCTGATAGAGAGATATTTGAAAAACTATTCTTATTTTAAATTGTATCGAAAACTTTTTCATATATTGTAAAAATGTTTAATATTCACAAAAATCTTAAGCATTTAGAAGGTGTGCAATTCTTTATTACTTTCTTTTATAGACTCATTTTATAAGAATTTCTTACGTGTCTACCATAAATAAGACGTTTTCTACCATAAATAAGAATAAAAATTTAACACGAATATCATTGGTCAATAATTTGTAAAAATCATGTAGTTTAATATTTATTCATGAAAACTTGTAACTGAAAAATATCAATTTGCTTTCCTTTACTTGGGAACATATATTTCAGTTCATTCTGTTAAAAATTTATTAAATGTCAAAAAATATAACAGATCAATAAAAATTATAAAAAAAAGTAATTGCATACTATTATATCACGAGGAAAATACTGTCATAAAATCTTTCATGTATAATAAATATATTTTAATAATTTGTGATCCACGTTAGCTCATTAGTAAAAAAATGAAAATGTTTATTTTAAGGTTTTTTCATGCATAATGTAATTGTTTTTGTGCAACAAGTATTGTAATGACATATTACATCTAAATTTTAAACTAATATTTATGGTACTCGCCTTAGATTCCCTCTGTAAGTACTACTTAGCTAAGACGGATACCTCATTAATGGGACATAAGTCAATGATTAATTAAATTTTTCACGAAACCAACCACATAAAACTAATCACCACTCATTTCTCCAAACAAATCAAAAAACTATTCAACAGTTCCTTTAAGTCATAAAATTGACTATTTCATCAACAAAACTACTCGGTCCAGAATGTCACATTAAAATTTGAAAACAGCTGTATTAATATCGTGATTATCTAAGCCACTCTGTCATATAATAATAACTTGCTTGATCACTACATAGGCGAATATAATTCTTTTTTATAAAATCAATATGACTTTTGGTAAATATACAATTTCAATAGTAACGATAACACTGTGTTTACTAGAAACTTTATTTTTAATAATAAACAGTTTATATAATCATTAATTATTACTAAACAATACAAGAAAATAAATACGGTCCAATATTTTCATTTTCAAAAATTGAATCTGTTTTTCCTGCTAAACATACAAAGCTTTCAAAATGAATGAGTTTTGCAAACTTACAATAAATACAAATAAGCTATTATTCATATAAATGAAAATTAGGTTTGTTTTTATTACTTCAATATAATATTTGTGCACATAAAGGCTAACTAGACCAGGGCAGTTTAAAGTACACTCATTCAAATTCCGAGCGGGGTTCGAATCCCCGAACTGTTGAAGTAAAGGTCGGCGTGTCTATCATTTGATAGCCAGCTCGGCAGTCCAGCCATGTTAAGAACTGATTTTCTCCGAAATAAATTTTATTTTCATTTTTTATGAATGATCTTCATCCCTTTATCAGCATTTTGTTATTTCGATAAAACTTTCCTCCATATTTTAAATGAAAATAAATTTTGTACTTACATTGATCGTGCTATCCGCAGTTCCTACAACACAAAGCAACACAAGACCTGTCAAAATAAACACAAAAATCACTTTAAAGTAAAAATAATATTTCTCTAACATGACAATGGTAGTTCTCAAAAACTTCAGTTTTTGTTTACTTTTATAAAAGAAAATACATTCTTCTGCCGATGCAGAGAGAAGTTGTCTTTAGTGGGTAATTTCCTTGTTCTTAATTGAAAATTTTGTTCCAAAAATGAAAAGTTATATTTTTAATCTAGTTTCTCAATAAACACTTAAAATAGGTTATTCTGATGACAAGAAAACAATATAAACATCAAATTATTTTAACACCCACAGCTTTCGATGTTGTATTACTGGAAGGACATTTACATTGTTAATTGCTGCATTAGAATGAAAGGAATGTATATTTAAAATTCAGCTTGTGTGGAAAATGATTAAAAATAATTTTTGTAAAAGTGATTAAAAGCATTCATGAGAGTGATTAAATAATTTTTAAGGTTATAAATTGAATCAAATCAAATATTGTGCGAATTTCAATAAAAGATAATAATGAAACACAATGATTTCAAATCCCTCAAAGAATAGTTACGATAAACAAAGAATAATAATAACTAAAGAATAACTCCGAATAACGGAGAATGATGATGAAGATAAGAAAATAATTTACATTTAATTAAAATTTAAAATAAAACCTAATAATTTGTGATCAATGGATGCGAAAAATCTCTTATCACACTAGTTGATAAAATATGCATTCGTAATATGCTACATTACTCTTTTACACATCTAAGTTGACAAATAAATTATTTATAACTGTGAATAATATCGCTCAAAACCACCCTTTTTTAAGTTTTAGATAACTAAAACTCTTTGTAATACTTATTAGAAAGATAATGGAAATAAGTGTCATATAGAATATGTTTAAGTAACAACAATGTGAAATAATATTAAACATTTTTCCAAATTTATAAATTAATACTAAAGTTTGCATTTTTATGGATACAAAAAAAAATAATACGCTTTATTATCAATGCAAATTCAGGACTCACTTCCAAAAGCTGTTTGAAGCATATAAATTGAACAAGGAAACATTTAGTAAGTTTCATTAAGAGTTTTAAAATAATTATACATTAAGAAATAAAATTATTAAAAAAAAACAGAATGAATATTTTGCAACTTTAGAACATGAAATAATAGTTTTCAAATGTTTGATTTTAATATTGGGTGATAAAGAATAAGATATATAGAATAAGCGCAAAAAAAAGAAGTGAATAACTTATTAATAGTAAATTTAATCGCATAAAATGTAAAAATATTATGTTTTGTGCGATTATTTAAGTAGTTTTTAATAAACTTGTACAAAATAATAATCGATTTCAAAAATACATAATTTAAAATTTTGTCGATATAAATAAAAAAATAAAATAGTAACTTTTTTAGATATACATATTTTTGATACGTATAAAGATTTCATATAATTGAGGACTACGCTCAATATCACATAGATTTCACTTTTTCATGAAGATACACTGGCCTCCAAAAGTTGAGGAACAACCGGTTTTTTGTGCCTAATTTGTAAATGAATGAATGTAAAAACACCAAATTTGGATGACATGTGCACAAAACAGGTATTTATTGACTGCAACATAGAAGTTTACATAAGAAAAAAGCAAAAAGGATTTACAACAAAAAAAAATGCAATCTTGCTGGAAAAGTCCATTTCGGAAAAAAGAATAATCACAGTTTTATGTGGTAAAAAGTAATAGAAGCATAACAAAAATGAGTTTTAATAAGGGATATGCCCACCCCTAGCTTGCATGCATTGGCGGCATCGACTTTTCATGCTGTCAATTAAGTTGTCGGTTACTGAAATGGGAAGCGAAGACCAGACACGGAGTAAGCTTTGTTCCAGCTCTCCTAAAGACCTTGGAGGAGGATTTAAAACAGCAACCTGTCTACCAAAATACTCCCACACATGTTCTATTGGATTCAGGTCTGGAGATCGATTTGGCCATTCCATTCGCTCCAAACCAAGATCCTCAAGATATTCCTCAACAACTACAGCTCGGTGAACTCGTGCGTTATCGTACATCAGAATGAAATCATTGCCAATTTCACCGGCATATGGGCGGACAAATGGATCAAGGATCTCATCCCTATATCTCACGCCAGTCACTGTTCCTCCCTGGAACACATGCAGATCAGTGTGACCACCGACTGAGACCCCAGCCCAAACCATCATTCCACCACCGCGGTAACTGTCTCTTTACAAAATGTTGGATAGGTGGTATCTGGTGTTTTGTTCCCTCCAGATCAGAAGAAGTCCTGAATTGCTCTCCAATGTGAATCTGGACTCGTCTGTGAAGAGTATAGAATCCTATTGCTGTCTGGTCCAGGAAACGTGTTCTCTTGCCCAAGATAAGCGAGCCCTTCTTTGTCGTCCAGTGAGGGGTACACACCCAACTGGTCGCCTTACATAGAGATCTGCATAATGAAGACGCCTTCGTACCGTACTAGCGGATATTCTTCTCCCCGATGCTACAGAGAGGTCTGTAACAAGTTGTATAACAGAAATTCTTCTTCTCCTTCGGACCGAAAGAGCTATAAAACGGTCTTTTGCAGGTGTTTTGACTCGTGGTCGGCCCGGAACATGTCTTCTGGATACAGAAGCTTCAGTTTGATATTGAATCCAGAGACGGTGGACCACACTGCGAGACACATTAAGGTGTCTAGCAGCATCAGCCTGTGATAACCCCATTTCCATCCATCCGACCGCCCACCACCTTAACGAATCGGGCAAACGGCTTCTCTCAGACATTGCGGGACCCCACTGCCTATTTTCAAGGAAACTGGTAACAAAAGTGGTAAATCAACAAAAGTTACACGCGTAATTACGAAAGGCTTATATTTGTATATTTTTCTCTCACTCATATATAGCTATTCTTAACTATAAAAAAAGTGATAACTACCGTTTTTGCATAAATTTGCATAAAGTTCGTTTTTATCATTTATATAAACTATAAATTGTTTTGTTAGTGTCATTTTTTTATGGTGAACTTCGAAAAACATGTTGTTCCTTAACTTTTGGAGGCCAGTGTACGTACGATATTTATAATATGAAACTCTGAAATCTAATGTTATTAAATTAGGATTTATTCCGTTATCCGAATATACTAAATCTGTTACTGTTCTATAGCATTTACTCTGATACAGAAATCATTTCTTAATTAATTTTTTGCTTACTTCCTTAACTAAGTAGCTCAAACAAATCTGCTGAACACTTAAATATATTAGCTTCATACATTGGAGTACACTAACTAATTTTTTGATTAAATATAAGTAATATTCATGCAAAAGATAACTAATCTATAATATCATTTCATCAAATTTTTACTCAAAATGCTCTTTTATTCAGAATTATTAATTTACATCTCAATGTCATCAAATTTCACCCAAACAACTTATGCGATATTAAGGAAATATTATAATTGAAGTGAAAAGAAGTTTAAAATCATGTGTAATCCTAAACTACACAAAATAAACTTTTCTTGACGCAGATGTCAATTTTCCTTCGTCTCATTTTAATTATTTATTACAGCTGCATAATCCATTATTTGTTTTGAAAAATAAAAGTAAACTAAACTATTGACAGTTGATAACACTTCAGAAGGAAAATGAGCACAATTTTTAAAAACTAGTTTGGTGTTCTAGATCATATTTTTATGCATTCAACCTCAAAACTTTTCCTGCGTAATTTAGAAAACAATTTAAAAGCTTACTTTACTTTTAATTTAAATGAATAATATTTACGTAATTTATATTATCTATTCAATTCTATTTCCGGTTATTGTTGAATGTCGTTTTCGAATGTTTGAATGTCGACTAATACAGATTTCCATTTCTACTTTTCGAATGAATAAAGAATTTATTATAACAAAATAAGAGTAAAAACATTTCTTATAGTAATAACAAATCAAGATGTTGGAAGTTCTACTTTTAAATATAGTATTCATGAAAAAAATATATTATTTTCAAGTAATAGAAAACAAAACTCGAGATGTGTCGCTAAGAAATTCCCACATCATAAGCAAGTTAAGAAAAATTTAAGTGATTTTTTATGAAAATAAAAGTATTTTTACATATCAAATTTACGTTTCAAGTTTTTATTTCTTACGAAGCCAAATATCATGCGCCATTTCATATTTCCAAAAAATAAATGCATTATTTATGTCTCATTTTAAAAGTGTTAGATTGTGTATTTTCTTATTTTTTCTATGCAAATAGACCTATTTATTTCAGCGATGGATTTTCTAATATAAACAAAAATTGCACGTTTTATGCATTAACATAAATTAAGGTTAGTCGTCAAATTTATTTTTGTGTCGGAACTTGTTTGCAGCATTCATAGCATGTATGCATTATCTTAATGTTCCAACAGAATCCATTTTTCATAACGTTACGAAATTTTACACAACGTATGTATAAGAGTATTTTACATATGTTTAATTCAAATCGAATTTTTTTATAATGGAAATCCCTTTTCAATAAAACAATCTGCTAGTCCTGAAAAATAAAATTTTTCCTGCATCATTAAAATATTAATTTCCCCCTGTATTTACAAACTAATATTTGTAATTTCCTCAAAAACTTAATAAATGAATTTTTAGAATTTATAAACCTATCAGAGTAATATTTTTAATTTATTATTCTACTCACACCAACCTTTATTCGCTTTTGAAGAGAAAAAAACTAGTTCTATACTCCAATTTCCGTCAAACATAAACAGAAGGAAATGATTTTTGCATTAAGAAGTATAACAGAATTGGTAAAAAAAATTATATAAATTTTTCACTTATTTTTCTTTAAACTGTCGCTTGAGACAACTGCGGTTCAAGAAATCTCTCACTTCTGCAGTAGAAAAACAGCTGTTTTTAACTCTCTCGTTCTAATTGCTTTTCCAGGAGGCAAAATAGATAAAATTGTCGATAAAACCATTACATGGTTCACTTAATGTAATATAAATGAAAGAATAATTCTGATTTAAAAATCAACGTTAGTGTTACACGCTGGATTAAAACTTGGAACAGTATGCTAGTTACAATTTAATCACACATATCGAAACAAAAATGCAAAATACCAAGTGAAAAAAATGAGGATAACTCAGAACATATAATTTTCAGTTATAATAATGAGTCACAAAAACCTTTTGACATTTTAATGTATCTCCTATTAGGTCATCAGTAAATACACAATAATTTGCATAGCAAGTGAATATCATAAAAAGTTTCACGTAATAACGTAAACAACAAAATGCGAAAATTTCGCAAAGGAATTTTTCACTTTATGTGACGATATTTCTTTTTGAAAGAAACATAACATATTAAAGTAACCGCAATATATTTTAGTAACTACTATAAAGATTTCTATCCTTGAAATTTGTAAACTAATCCCCTGAATAAATATGTTGTATGTGACACTCTAATAAAGATTTTTTTACTTTAACCAGTAAAATATATATTCATACTCCATACTTTTAAAATAAAATAATCGCAGTATGTTACTATGTTTTGATCTTTATTTGAGATAAATTAGCATATCATGGAAAATTAGCAAATTTAATTTAACAGCTGAAAATATTCAATTTATAATGTCATAATTGATTTAAAATTTAGTTTTATATGTAAATTCAAAAAAATGCATTTTAACTTACATATGTAATTACTAAAGATGATTATTATTAAACTCCGATTAATGATAGTAATTATTATAAGAATATGTAATACTTATCAAAACACTTTAGAAATTATTATTGTATGTATAGAAATAATTAAGATTTAGGATTAATTAATAACGCGTTTATTATTCATTATAAATACCTATGTGATCTATAAATATCTGTGATAAAATCGATGATAATTTCCGTAATTTTAGAAATAAAATTAAGTAATACTTACCCTATATGTCAACAAAATAGGAATAATTTAATTTTTAATACAATTAAATTAAATATTTTATACTTACATAATGAAATAGCACTATTTCTGAACTAACAAATAAGAGATTGATCAAAATCAAGTATAATTACATCGTCTTCTTGAAAAGATAGCAATATCGAAATATTTTACTTACTTTTTTTGTTAGAATAAAATGTTTATTCAAACATTTATGTATAAAAATGCACCATAACTATTAATAATTTTAAAAAATGAAAAAATTTCTAAGTTGTAGCCGCATTTTATTTTTAAACAATTCTTATGAAATTTATAAAGTCAGAATTTTGAACTTTAAAAACAGCATCTAATTACAATCAATCTAATTTTAATTAAATAATATTTGATTTTATTTGATAATAGAATAAATATTATTATCC
This sequence comes from Latrodectus hesperus, assembly GCA_037975125.1. Taxonomy (NCBI): domain Eukaryota; kingdom Metazoa; phylum Arthropoda; class Arachnida; order Araneae; family Theridiidae; genus Latrodectus; species Latrodectus hesperus. Next base: position 9,368,457 of record CM075859.1, read on the forward strand.
TAATATTAATTCTACAATGTGAGCAGATTTTTCAATAATATATTTATCTCGTTTACAGACTTAATTAATTTTGAAAATTTGTTGATTTAAATGCTGTTATTAGTAATTTTGAGTCTGGAATTTGGTCAATAAATTGAAAAATTAGGTTAACAAATTTCCTTTTTTACTGTCATAAGAAAAGTCAGAAATGTTGAGGAAAGAATAAATGAAGATTGAATTGGCAATAAAAAAATATTTAAACATAGAGTTAAAATTTTAAAATACCTCTTTCCATCTCTTTGCGACAGCAATATCTAAAAAATATTATGTTATGAAAATTGTAGAATTATTGTACTGTTATTCTATTAAATGTTTTTAAGCAACC